>CM019150.1:184640501-185840501 GCA_009733165.1 Naja naja | reverse complement strand
TGATTCCATTTAGAAACTATGACTATTCATAAACTATTAATAAGCAACCTTTTTAGAAATATTACTTGGGGGCATGCCTTTCATATTTATTTACATTTGGCTTATGTCCCACCTTTCTTCTTGAAATGAACATGGAATGTGAATTACAGTTCAGAATAGCAAATCAATAAAGGTCCAGAGAAAAAGAGGTTTTGACCAATTTGTTTAAAGATACATATTGGAATCAAATCTGCTTGATTATGGGAATGAATTCCATATTCCTGTTCATTCCCCCTACCCCAATTATGTGCTCAATTGATGGCTGAGCAGAACAGATAAGTTGGAAAGATACCTATGGGAACTACATTCAAACGTTGCATCTTGATAGTGACCTCATTTTTAAAAGTACCTGGGAAGACAATGATAGATAACTTCTTAAATATACTGTAGTTGGGAAAAGATTTTCTGATATAGCTTCCCTCTCTAAATTTCATTTAGATCAAAACAATATTACATGATTTCACTTCTAATCTTTTAATGTTGTAATGTTGTAACTATTCAAAACTAATATCAAATTCCACTGGTTTCTGCTGAGTTTGGGCTTTTCTTTCCCCAATGTAGTGTCTTTCTAGGGCATATAATATTTTCTAATATATGAATATTTAGAAAATATTGTAGCTTTTATAATTTTACAATTTAAGAGTGTTTCTCTGTAGTTTTGAAGCCTGGGTTTTTAAATTTACATATCTTTGTTTCATTAGCTGCCTTGATCATCTTTTCACAAGAGTTTTGAATGCTTACAATAATAACATTTTGCAATCCTGTTTTTGATTGTTTTAATGTATTATTTTATTATCACAACAATGAACATCCAGCACTTACATTGAGGGTAAAATTGGCAAGATTAGGAGGACAGAGTGCATATATGTCTATGTAGATCTTTAATTGTGAACAATGTTAGAGAGAAATGTTGAATAATGCCTTTGAATTTCTCAAATGTGAAAACTTTAGAATACAAATAATTGAGACAGGCATAAGCATCACTTTAAAAAAAACCCAACCTTAAAATACCAGTACTACAAATTGGTTTTCTGTTGTCCAGTAGCAGAATGTTGTAAACATTGCCATTCTGCTAATGGCAGCACAAAAAAGAATGAAAGCTTATGAAAGGATTCTTTATTCAAAATGTGCACACAATTACAATGGGAGTATTGATTCTGTGGGTATTACTTAACATCTTTTTCTGAATGTATGTGATCAGTTTTCAACATAGTACTGAAATGCTTACTTTGAGTTGTTCTAATATGACAAATAATCTATGAATATTTGTAAAAAAGTGTGCTTATTAATATTTTATGAATAGTCATCATTTCCAAAATGAAGCCAGAACCTAAGAGGTGTACATAATCATAAAACATATCTAGAAGCCTCTTAATAGTGATCTTGTCTAACAAATTTAGCCATAGCTTTTTTACTATTTTTTTGAATCAGTTACATAAAGTCCAGAACTTTTCCAGCTCTGTGGACCAGCAGGGGTGGCCTCAGGAGGAGATGGGATAGCTCCACAGAAGTAGCAAGCCTCTGAATTTTAAAAATTAAAGAATATTAAATCTTGAAGTTAGTTAAAAATACTTTAATTTTATACGTTTGTCACCTAGTACTCACTTCGTAATAACATTCAGAAGTTGTGTATTTACTACTTTATTAGAGATCTATAGAACAACATGCTTGAAAAGCCACATGGTAAGTTTATCATTCTTTTTGAACAAAAGAAAAAATAACTATACATTTAAGAAGTTAATGGAAATAAATGGCAAAAAGCTAAATAAGATTTTAACCTAAGGAAGTTATATATGGATTAAGGGTCCAGCTAAATTTAGAATATTCTTTTACTACAAGAATTTGGAAATAATTAAATAAAATGAGGACCCAAGATTGTTGGGGGCAATTAGCTGACCTTGTAAAAATGCCGCTTAGTAATAAGCAGGCATATACAATGGAATGAAGGCTATTGCTGAGCACACTGGGTTGCATCCCAAAAATTGTAAGCCGCCCTGAGTCTCCGGAGAAGGGCGGCATATAAATGTAATTAAAAAATAAAAAATAAAAATAAATAGCATTTTGTGGGAACCAGAATGTTTTGTCTATCTTGAGTTACCTCTGCTTGTGTTTTGCAGGTGGGGAGGGGGAGTAGAACTCCTTAGCATCAGAGTGTGTTAATCATAATATACGAAATACTAATGCTCTGATGGTCATTTCAAAAAATCCTTTCTTAGTGAGCAGCTAGAAGCCAAGAGAAACATACGTGCAAATTTCAAGTTTGTAGGCTTTACGGTTCTGGAAGTTTTGTGATGTTGCATGAGTGGTATTTCACTTTTATATATATAGATTAAATCTGATGCAGAAATATAAAAAAAATACTGGATAATAAAAAAAATGGATTACAAAACATTTTTTACCCTCATACTTTTTTCTTTTTCTTTCTTTGCACTTTTTATTCATTCTATTTTCAGAGTTGTGTTTGCTTTTACTGCTGTAATTAAAATCTTTTAAATAAAAGTTACGCTAAAACAGTATGTAGTGATTAAGGACAGCAGACTCAAGAGAGAGAAATATATTGCTTTAAAGAATGTGAAAAATATTAAGTCTTGGAAGATGGTTTTTACTATGAAGCTTTTTTTTCCTCTTTTGTATATGCAGCTTCTTTAAAAATAAATAATTTTCATTGATGTTGCCACAAGAGTCCAGGAATGGGTTAAGCTCCTCCTTCTGATGTCATAGAGCTGAGTCTGCCACTTTATAAAGCCAGCCTCAGGCTGGCCCGCCCATCTTTTGACTCAGCTTCTTGTCTGAGAGCTAGTCTCTGGAAGAAGTGCTTATAAATACCTAAAAGAGAGTTTGAAATTTGGAGACAGCAAATAATTGAAAAATCCAGCTCCCCGGGCTCGGGTAGAGCTCTGTCTCCAGGAGAGTGGAGATCTGTTCTCCTGCACCGTCGAGGCTTTGGCACTACCTCACAAAGGGCTATGGACCCAGGAAGCCTTCATTGAAGCCTCCCACACAGCCCCATCGATCACAGGGCTCACTGCTGCCACTGCTGCCTGAGCCACTTCATAGCTGACTCGGGAGCTTCATTCTACCGCTTCTCAGCTGTTTCGCTATGATTCAATCGCTTGGGGGCCTGGTAAGAGCCTATTGAGTGAAGGAGGTAGTGAAGCCGTCCCAGAGACACATGGCAGACAGTCATCTTGTTTAACCAGGCGGCCATTTTGTTGGGGGGGAAATTTTCCCCAGGGCCTCACAGTCTCAGAACTTGCCTGGCCCAGAGCAACGGGCAGCACCTCAGTGGGGGAAGCTCACAGCACCCTTGGTGTCTGCTCTGTTGCCAATATGGAAAGGGAAGCACCCCAAACCTGGCCCCAAAGAATTGGAAGAACCCCTTTGAGAAAGAAAAAAAGACAAAGAGGCCTTCTGCCAACAGAGAGGCTGCTGCAAAAATCAGAGCCAAAGCCCTAGCTCCTAGACAGACTTCAAAATCGGAGCTCAGGGATGAGAAGAGAAGGCATGAGGCCATTGAAAAACAGTTTGAAAAGACTTTGGCACAAATGCAAGCCCAGATTCATAGGTCTCTCATCCTGGGGAGGTGCATGTTGGCCCTGAGGTTCCTTCTAAGGGAGGGTGAATTGGCTTCCACCTGTTAGCTTGGTCCCTTGAGAGAGTGGAGGAAGATCAATTTCTCCAAGACCTGAGCAGATCAGGGCCTTCCTCTAGACAGGCTACCTGGGGGCCTGGCCATTCTTTCCTAGGGGCTCAGGGGGTTCACGGGGGGCATAGGCCTATGCCTGAAGTAACCTACACCCCCATTGCTGTGGGCCTACGTTCGGAGAATAGGCCTGAGGACATAAGGGAAATGGTCTCTGTAGCCATTAAGCAGGGCCTAGCAGAAGGATTCAAACAATTCCTTCACCCTCAAGGAGGAGGCCCATATTTGTTAAGCCAGGATCTTCCACAAGGGGTCTCCCATTCTCAGAAGGGTGTTCCCAGACATCAGTTCTGTTTCCAGCCCTCCTATTCAGAGTGGAGGGAGGAAGAGGAGGAAGACTATTCCAAAATATCTGACCATAGTCGCTATGATCATTCTGAGGAGGGAGAGGAAGGGGAACTTATAGACCCCAATATGTCTGAGGAAGAGGACCTCAGACTTGATCAGCCACCAGTAGCAGGGGTTTTTGGGCATTCCTTACTCAAGTCCTTGTTACACAAGGCTTTGGTCACTGCACAGCTAAGCCCTGAGGAGGTGGTCCCTGAACCACAGGCATCTACTTCTGGCCACTCTGACTCACTGTTCTCCAAGCCAGTGGTGCATGCGGAGGTTCTCTCCTCCCCTCTCATATTCCTTGATTTAGTGAAGGAACAGTGCACTTCCCCAGAGGTGGGACCTCACCTGTCTGTCACGACAGGCGTTTCTACAACGTGGGCCGATCCCTGGCCAATGCCCTGGTTGTACTTTTGGTGGATGCCCCGGTGCTGGCCTCGTTTTCTTCCTCAGGCACTCCCACCGAGCCAGAGGATGTCCTCAAGACATAGGACAAACAATCCGAGCAAATTCTCAAGTGCGCTCATCAGGCAGCAGCTTGGGCGATTAGAGCATCTACGGCCACCTCGTTTTTTACAAGATCCTCATTGTGCTAGCTTCACCAGCTTCAGGAGAGCTTCCAGCCACCAAGTTCAGGGCCCACCAAGACATCAATAAAATAATTGCAGCGGCGGAGTTTACGGCAGAAGCCACCCTGAACTCGGCCAAGTTCACTTCCATGGCTTCTTCAGTAACAGCCAGATGACTGCTTTGGCTGCACAACTGGCAGTCCAACTTGTGCCGAAAATGGAAATTGGTGTCGGCTCCATGCGCAGGCAATAAGCTGTTGGCGACATCCTTGATCCATACTTGACGGAGACCAAGGACAAGAGAAAGGTCCTCTCCTCAGTGTGAAAGAAGCCCAAGTATTGCCCCAGGCTTTACTATCATCCCTTCAGATCCGATACCAGCCCTCGGTTCTCCAGAGATCAGAGGTCCTTCCCTACTAGTCAGGAACAACGGCCGGAAGCTTCCAGCAGGCAGCAACATGCTCCTGGTAAACGGCCATTCGAGGGGGAGGAGGTCGTTCATTTAGATGCTTGAAGTGAGTGCCCCATCTCCTCCCCCATCTTCATGATTCCAAAGGCCTCTAGGGGGTGGCAAACTATTTTGGATCTGAAATTATTAAACAAATTTATTCCATACAGGCGCTTTAAGATGCAGACCTTGCATTCTATCCTTGAGAGCGTTTGAGAGGGTGATCTCTCCTCTATAGACCTCATGGAGGCTTACCTTCATATCCCTGTCTGGCCTCATCACCACCAGTTTCTATGTTTTTGTTATCAGAACGCCCATTTGCAGTACTGGGCTCTACCCTTCAGTCTCTCGTCGGCTCCAAGGGTCTTCATGAAAGTCTTGGCAGCTTGGGCGGCTTCGCTTCGCACCATACCAGTGAGGGTCCAGTGCTAAATGGACGACATACTCATCCAATCGCAGTCGACCCACTCGGCCCATCACAACTTTCACACATTACATTGCAGAGCCTAAGAGACCATGGATTCTTGATCAACCTAAGGAAAAGTCACCTTTCCCCGACAAATACGTTGCTTCACCTCGGGGCGATTATAGATATGTCACTTTGTCTCCCCAGACTGAGGGGAGAGCCTTCACAGCTGCATCCTTCAGATTTGGTGGCTAAACAATGTTCTGTTGTCTCTACTGTCCCAAACCCTGGAAAAAATGACCTCCTGCATTGAGATCGTACCATGGGCCTGTCTCCATGCCCAGAAACTCCAATGGTCCTTGCTCCCCTTTCAACAAGCAGGAACCAGCCATTCGACCATGAGGGTTCAGGTTTCTTCCTAGGTCATACAGTCCTTCGCATGGTGGCAGTCCCAGGCCCTAGGGAGGGGTCTTCCCTCCAAAGAGCCAGACAGGATATGTCTCACCACAGATTCCAGTTTTCATGGCTGGGGAGCTCATCTGGAGGGAGAAATAGCCCAGGGATGTTGGTCTCAAGCAGAAAGGACGTGCCCCATAAACTGGCTGGAGCTCAGGGCTATCTTCCTAGCCCTGAAGCACTTTCGGACTAGGGTGGCTGGTCAACATGTCAACAGGCAAGAGGGGACCAGGTCCAGGGCCTTGATGAGAGAGGCAGAGTGCCTAGGGAGGTGGGCAGAGAGACACCTCCTTTCAGTCAGGGTGGGCCACATTTCGGGGGTCGACAATGTCCAGGCCAACTGGCTGAGTCGGTCCACTGTCGACCACACAGAGTGGAGCCTTCCCCCCTCTCTGTTTCTTGACTTGTCCCACCAATTCGGCCTCCCGACCATGGATCTCTTTGCCTCCCCTCAGAATGCTCAGGTGAGCAGGTTCTTCACCAGGTTTCCAGCCCAGGGTGCAGAGGAGACCAATGCGCTTCAGAGCACCTGGCCTCTGGGTCTCCTCTACACCTTTCCCCCACTTCCCATTATTCCAGCTGTCATTTGGAAGTTGTTGGAGGAAAAGGTGGAGCTAATTCTTCTGGCGCTCCATTGGCCCAGGAGACCCTGGTTTGCAGACCTAGTGAACCTGTCGGTGGCCCATCCATGGATGATCCCAGCCTCCAGGATCTCCTTGCATCAGGGAGCATTATTATACCCGAACCCCCAGTGGTTCAACCTAACCCTTGCGGAGGCAATCTATGAGGGCTTCCAACTTTCTGGAAAGGGTGATTGACACCATCCAAGATTTCTGGAAACCATCTACAACATGCATCTGTGATGCAACTTGGAGAGTTTTCTGTACCTGGTGCATGCTTTTGGCCATAGACCCCTCTTCGGCTTCTGTGGCAGAGGTCCTCAGGTTTTTACAGGATGGCCTGGATAAGGGACTTTCCCCTAACACACTTAGCCACCAGGTAGCGGCTCTTTCCACTGTTATTTCCTGGGACAAATATGATTCCTTATCCCACCACCCTTCGGTGCGTAGGTTTCTAAGGGGAGCATCTAACCTCCAACCTCCTGTGGTACATAGGTTTCTCACTTAGGATTTGCAAAAAGTTTTACAGGTTCTCACGAGGTCTCCTTTTGAACCCCTCAGGACTATCTCTACAGATGTTGTCCCTCAAGGTAGTATTTTTAGTGGCCATTACCTCGGCCAGGAAAGTGTCCGAACTAGCGGCATTTTTGGTCTGACAGGACCTGTGTCTTTTCCATCAGAACAGGTTAGTTCTTAGGTTAGACCCCACATTCATCCATAAGTTAAACACTTGGTTTCACCAGGCTCAAGATGTTGTACTTCCAGACTTCTGCCCTAGACCACAACACAAGTTAGAACATAGGTGGCATAAGCTGGATGTGAGGCAGGCCCTCCTAATTTACATCAAGCGTACAGCAGCCTTTCGGAAATCTGGAGCCATGTTTGTGTCATTTCATCCTTCTACCCTGGGGAACAAAGTGACTTCAGTGACAGTTGGTACGTGGATTAGAGCTTGTATATCCAAGGCATATCAAACTTTGTCCATGCTGATTCCCAGACACATTACAGCCAACTCCACTAGGAGTGCGGCTACATCTGCCGTCTAGTCTACTCAAGTGTCGCTGGAGAAAATCTACAGAGCAGCTACCTAGACTTCACCTTCGCTGTTTATACAGCACTGTCACCTGGACTCATTTGCTTCAGCCCAGGCATCGTTTGGACGGAGGGTGCATCAGCAAGTGGTTCCTCAGTCGGAGTGACTGAGCCAGACGTGAGCCCTCCCATGGACATGCAGGCTTTGGTATGTCCCATTACTGGACTCTCATGGCAGTGCCGATGAGAATGGGCGTTGGTATAATTACCTGAGAACGGCCTTTCTATCTACGCTGCAAGAGTTTGCGTTTGAGTTTATTTGGACTTATAGGCCACCCTCTCTCCCGAAGGACTCAGGTCGGCGTACATAAAAACGAACAATACAAAAATTAAAACAATTTAAAAAATATTAAATTACAGCCAAATAAACATTCCAAGTTAAAACCCCGATCCCCTGTCAGTCCAGGCCGGATTGTGAAAATAACCATGTTTTAAGGTCACGGCAGAAGGAGCAGAGATCAGGGGCCAGACGCAATTCCAAGGGTAACTGGTTCCAGAGGGTGGGCGCTCCCACAGAGAAGGCCCTCCCCCTAGGGGCCACCAGCCTACAATGTTTAGCTGATGGTACCCCCAGGAGGCCCCGTCTGTGGGAGATCACTGGGCGATTGGTGTTGGTTGACGGCAGGAGACGTTCTTGCAAGTATCCCAGACCCAAGCCATATAGGGCTTTATAGGTTGTTACCAGCACCTTGAATCTCACACGGAGGGCAACCGGTAGCCAATGCAGGTCGCGCAGGAGGGGTGTAATATGGGAGACATGCGCATTCTGCACCAGCTGAAGTCTCCGTATGACATGCAGCAGCCCCAAGCATTGCAGTAGTCGAGCATGAGTGACCATGCAGTCCAGCAACTGGCGCACAAGGCGAACCTGTGCAAATGCCCCCCAGTGATGGCTCCCACCTGCTCCTCCAAACTGAGCCGCACATCCAGGAGGATGCCCAAGTTGCATCCTCTCCCCCCATGACCAATGGTGGAATCTCTTGGATTATCCGAGATGATGGTACACACAGCCACTCAGTCTTGTTCGGATTGAGCTGGAGCCTGTTCCTCCCCATCCAGTCCTGCACCGCCTCCACGCAACAGGACATCACGGAGAGGGCATCACTGAGGTGGTCCGGGTTGGAGATGAAAAACTGGGTATCATCAGCATATTGATGATACCTCACCCCAAAACCATGGATGATCTCACCCAGCGGCTTCATATAGATGTTGAACAGGAGGGGAGAAAGGACCGACCCCTGCGGCACCCCACAAGTGAGGGACCCAGGGGCTGACCACTCCCCCCTGCCAACACCGACTGCATCTGGCCTGAGAGGTAGGAGGAGAACCATCGCAATACGGTGCCCCCCACTCCCAGCCCCCCAAGCCGGTGCAGTAGGATACCATGGTCAATGGTATCAAAAGCCGCCGAGAGGTCTAACAGGACCAGGACAGAGGAACAACCCCTGTCCCGAGCCCTCCAGAGGTCATCCATCAGCGCGACCAATGCCGTCTCCGTGCTGTAACTGGGGCTAAATCCAGTTCCAGGTACTCAGTTTCCTCCAGAAGCCTCGGCAGTTGCTGCACCACCACGCTCCCAACAACCTTCACCAAAAAGTGAAGGTTGGAGACTGGACGAAAGTTGTCTAAATTGGCTGGGTCCCAGGCAGGCTTCTTGAGGAGGGGCCTCACCACCGCCTCCTTCAAGGCAGCAGGAAAGGATCCCTCTCGTAAAGAAGTGTTGGTAACTCCCTGGAGCCAGCCAAGTGTACTCTCCCGGGTGGCATAGATCAGCCAGGAGGGACACAGGTCCAACAAACAGGTAGTGGCACTCAGCCACCGCATGGTCCTGTCCACCATATCCAAGGATACAGGATCAAACTCCTCCCAGATAACAGGAACAAGACTTGACGCCACCTCTGTCTCCAACTCTAGCCAGGTGGAGTCCAGCCTGGCCCGGATCCGAATGATCTTATCCGACAGATGTTGACTAAACTCCTCGGCACGTCCCTGCAGGGTCCCTCCCTCCCTCCGATTAAGGAGGGAGCGAGTGACCCTGAACAGGGCAGCTGGGCGATTATCTGCCCCCAGAGTCCAGCCCCACCCTGTACGTCTGGTTATGATGGTTGGAGAGGGGTGAAATTAATTTATTGTTTATCTTGCAGAGACACATTATGTCTGTCAAGTATCCTCGCCTAAAAGATGGGCGGGCCAGCCAGGGGCTGGCTTTTTTTTAGTGGAAGACTCAGCTCTATGACATCAGAAGGAGGAGCTTAACCCATTCCTGGACTCGCTTGCAGCATAGATAGAAAGGGCGTTCTCAGGTAATTATATCAATGCCCAATCCAAAGGTAGCTTTGGAAGATGTAATACAGTTATATTAAAATTATCAAGCTGTTGAATAATTAAAGCAATTTGAAATATACCTTGCTAGTTAGTGTCTTGTATAATTAAGTGGCACATCATATTAGAATACATGCCTATATTTGCATGTACCACGTTAATATATGTTAAAAGAATTTTCATTTTTTCTATAGCTTTGCATATATACAGCGGACACTAGCTTTCAATACATATTGAAAGGCAGTTGCCTCATTTAATCAGCACAACATCAAAACTGTTATAATCCAATAATAACAATAGACTAGTAGATAATATAAAATATAAATAGCACCTAGTTTAAAAGGGATAAGGAATATTTGCCATTTAATATCTGTTATGAGTTACTTAATCACTATCAAATATATCAAATGTATTAGAGAGAAATATGATTTGTGCTGATGTCTGTATGATTATTACTTTTTTATTTTTGTATATTTGTATATTTTAATCTTCTGTACTAAATATTTTTTTAAAATTAAAAAATAATAATAATTATCAGCATAACATCTGAAAAGTGCTTATTTTTATAAATTTACAAATATATATTTGTATACTTATGAGCAATGCTTATTTTGTTTAGCAAAGCAGCTTAAAATGTACAGAATATTTTAATAGCATGATAATAGAACTCTGTCTTCTCCAGTGAGCTGTTCTGAGCATCCAGGTCAGGATATTACTTCTGTCTGCTGTTCAGTAGGCTGAGCAAAGTTCTGAGGATCCGCCCCCTTGACGCTTGTCCCCAGTTTTAGCTCAGCTTGTCGTTCGAGCTATAAGTGTATTGCTGAGCAGGATTATCGGTTGCAGCAGGCCCTCAACAGCGGGCCATAGCAGCGCGAAGGGTGGGTGATGGATTCCACTGCTGAAGACTCTCTTTCAAATACAGCTGACCTGAGCGGTAAATGTTTTAGGTAATCCTGCTTCTCGATGCATTCCTCAAGCATTAAGTTTCCTTTTTTTTCTATTTTTTTTCCGCACTTGCAACAAGTCCTCCCTTGACTGCCCAAAGACTTTTCAAACTTTGCACCAGTGGTTTGAACAGCCGTCGCCATTTTGGATCGGCCTTTTTCACGCCAAAATTCAAATGGTCAAAAGCACCTTCCTTTACATTGCAAAGTTCCTTTCCCTCAATCAACTGGATTATTAAAGACAAGTCTTCAATCAAGTGGTGCTAACTCATCTCAGGACAGACTGGAGACTTGCGGTGAAGCCATTTCAAAGGCCATTTGAAATTGGCACTTCGCACTGAGGCTTTTTACAGCCAGCACTATCTGGGCAGTTGACAATTCGCGCCTAGGCCATTGGTAGTCTGCACATTTAAAACTGTCTTTGCTAAGAGGCAATTTTGCAGAGAGTTGCAGCCTGAGGGTTGAATTGATTTTTTTTCAGTCGTGACAGGTCAGCTTCAAATCATTCTGAATTTTGATTTTTATTATTATTATTTTATGGAAATTGTTTTTAAAATTTAAACTTTAACATACAAAGTCCTTCATGGCATGGGTCCTTATTATTTAAGGGAGCGTTTCCTGCCGACATCGAGTACTAACCGCCCTGTGCGAGCACATAGGACTCCTTGGGGTCCCGTCGGCCGGGCAATGCCGGTTGGCGGTCCCCTGACGACGAGCCTATTTTGTCACGGCCCCTGATCTCTGGAACCAACTTCCCTTGGAGCTCCGCCTGGCCCCTGACCTCCGCACCTTCCGCCATGTCTTGAAGACCTGGTTGTTTAACCAATCCGGGCTGTGACCCTTTGGGTGGGGTGGTTCTTATTCCTGTATTTTGTAATTATATTCTTTGGGGCTTGCTTAGTTTAATTCTTTTTAATTATTTATTGTTGTCATTGTTTTAATTGTGAGCCGCCCCGAGTCTTCGGAGATGGGGCGGCATACAAGTCCCACTAATAAATAAATAAATAAATAAATTTCAGGGGGGAAAATAGAATTTTTTTTAATTTTTGAAATTTATTTTTTTTGACAAGGACTTGACAAATATTAATATGAGTCACTGCCTGCACTCCGGAGCAGACTCCCAAGTGAGCCAATAGCCACTATCTTTAGTCAATTTCCTATTAAACACACCTGTTTTCCAGCCATGCAATGGAAGAAGAAGGCTGTGTTTGTTCTATAGGCTCACCAAATCAAGAAACTCAGGCTAGCACCTCAGGCTACCTTTACCCCAACTGCAGCGGGGCTCCGTGCAGAGGAATTCCTCCCTCAGGGCATTCCCCCTTCTATGCAGTTTTGGATGTCAGAGGCGATCAGACATGGCATCACCGAGGGTGTGCAACAGACCTGCCAGACGAGGTCTCAGATGTCAGGTCCTCTCCAACAACAAGGGCATCCTCAACCCACACAGCTCAGAGTGAACCTCCCTGACTTCCAGGTAGCACCCCAACTCATGCACCCAATGGGAAATCTACAAGGTTTTCAACCATAACCTCATCCTATGCACCGCATGCAGCAAGTGACAGAGGTTCAGAACCCTTACTCTCCTGTTTCATCAGACGACATTGATTCCTCCCCATCGGAGACAGAGGGCCAACTAGACAAAGATATGTCAGAGGTGAAGGGCTGGCCCCGGAACAGCCTGGTTACACAGGACTGTTCTCTTCAAGTCCTTGTTGTTCAAGGCCAAAAACACTGCACGCCTTGACAACCCTTCAACTTCTTCAGAGCCCACCTTAAATGTGGGACAATCAGATGATTTAATTTTTTCGGAACCAATAACAGAGACAGAGGTCATATCGGTCCCAAAGATGTTTGTGGATATGGTCAAACGACAGTGGACCTCCACAGGCTCCTATCCCAACCCTATGGGTTACAATAGGAAATTTTACAATTTAGCTCTGGATCTAACTGTGTCACTTCAGACACCAGTAGTCGATGAACCAGTGGTGGCCATAGCAGCTTCCTCCACTGTGCCCAGCAAGGCAGAGGATGCTTTTAGACCGGAGGATAAGAGGGTGGAGCTAGCACTACGTAGGGCACACCAGATAGATGCCTGTGCTATCAAGGCAGCTACAGCCATGTCCTTTTTTACCTATACCTCCCTAAGGTGGCTACGCCACCTGGAGGACTCCATCCCGGCCACTAACGTTAGAGCCCATCAGGACATAGCAAAGTTAGTGGCGGCCACGGAATTTTCTGCTGATGCTATACTCAATGCGGTAAAATTCTCATCCCAAGCCATAGTCTCCCAAATCACAGCCCTCTGCCATTGAAAGGTGGATACCAAACATAAGTGGAAGTTGGCAGTGCCCCCTTCGATGGGACCAAACTGTTTGGGTCAACTTTGGATCCCATCCTGGTAGAGACACAGGACAGGAAGAAGATATTACCTTCCCAGTCCTGGAGGTTTGATTACCGCCCTGCCCAGTCCTTTCGGAGAATTTCATTGGTTTCCATCAGGGACAACAAACTGATAGGACAGGGTTCAGAGACAGGAACAGGCAAGGAGCCCAAACTAAGATGCCCTTTCGTGGAGCTGGGAGCAAATATTTTTGTCTCTCCAAATGAACACCTAACAGACCCCTCCCATTGGAGACCAACTTACCTTTTTTGCCAATCAGTGGGACAAGATTACCTCAGATGCCTGGGTCTGGGAGACCATAAGATCAGATCTCTCCCTGGAGTTCTCTCCACAACACCAAACTTTTTTATGCCGTGCCCTATTTCACGGGATTCCATGAGGAGGAACCTTATGGAGACTGCAATCCAGCATTTGTGGAGATCCATGCCATTCAGCTGGTGCCACCACATCAGCAGGGGCAGGGTTTCTATCCCTCCTCTTTGTGGTTCCAAAGAGTTTGGGGGTGTAGAGCAATTCTAGACCTGAAGCTTCTGAACTGTTTTTTAGTATACAGGAGATTCAAAATGAGTTCTTCTAAATCTCAGGCAGGGAGATGTCTTGAGATGTCTTGACCTCAGTGGACCTGACCAAAGCATACCTGCACATCCCTATAAGACCTACGCACAGAAGATTCCTACGGTTTTGTTATGCCAACTGCCATTACAAATATAGTGCCCTACCGTTCGGACTGGCTTTGGCCCTCCAGAGTTTTACATAGGTGCTGGTGGCCTTAGCGGCACATCTCAGGAGCATGCTGGTTCATCTGCAATGTTATTTAGACAACATTTTAATACAATCCCCATCTCACCTGCAGGCAGAGATAGATCTAGGAACCACACTTCGAGTCCTTTGAGACCATGGCTTTTCAGTCAACCTGGACAAAAGCCATCTAAAGTCTACCACTCAACTTCTGCATCTGGGCGCTATAATCGACATGAGGACAAGCGAGGTTTTTCTCTTGCCAGATCGACAGGCCAGCATCAGAATTTTCTGCTTGCATTCAGACTCTCTTTTTTGGCACCATACTGGCTGAGATGCCCATGGTTTGAGGACCTCATGGACCTCTTGATTGTCGATCCCTGGAGAATTCTGCCAGACAAGGTCTCCCTCAGCCAGGGGCCCATACAACATCTAGAACCACAGTGGCTACACCTGGCCACCTGGCACTTGAGCGGAGACTTCTGAAAGGTCTCCAATAGGGTTATTGAGACTATCCAGGTGCAAGATGTCTGTCCACAATCCGCATTTATAATGCCACTTGGAAAATATTCTGTAAGTGATGTGACAGAAAGACAATAGATCCCACCTCAGCATCGGTGGTGAACATACTGGACTTTCTCCAAGAGGGATTAGACAATGGATTCTCCCCTAAAATGTAGGCAGGTAATGGTCCTAGCCTCAGTCCTCTCCTGCGGTGAATTACAGTTGCCCATCATCCAAGAGTATGTAGTTTCCTATGAGGGGCCACTAACTTAAGACCTCCAGTGGTCCGTGCATACCCCACCTGGGATTTGAATTAGTTCTTACAGCACTCACCACACCACCTTTTGAACCCTTGAGAGTTACAAGCCTCCACCTTCTAACATATAAGGTGGTTTTCCCTGTGGCTATTTTTTTTTTAATTACATTTATATGCCGCCCTTCTCCAAAGACTCAGGGCAGCTTACAATTTCTGGGATACAACCCAGTGTGCTCAGCAATAGCCTTCATTCCATTGTATATGCCTGCTTATTACTAAGCGGCATTTTTACAAGGTCAGCTAATTGCCCCAACAATCTTGGGTCCTCAATTTACCTACCCCGAGAGGATGGAAGGCTGAGTCAACCTTGAGCCTGGTGGGATTCGAGCCTACAATAATTGTAGGCAGCTGGATCTTAAGAGCAGGCATTTAACAGCCTGAGCTACCAACAAGGAGAATATCTGAGCTGGCTGCCCTCTTGGTGAGGGAGGACCTTTGTGTCTTCATTCCAATAGGGTGGTTCTTCGCCTAAACCTGGCTTTCATACCAAAAGTCAATTCCTCTTTCCACCGGGCGCAGGAGTTGATTCTTCCCAACATCTGCCCTAGACCAGTTCATGCATTAGAGAGACAATGACATTCCTTAGATGTGCTTAGGGCCCTCTGCATTTATCTCAACAGGATGGTTTCACACAGGAAGATAGAGGCCCTCTATGTCTCATTCAAACCCTCCACCCTGGGGAGGAAAGTCACATCTTCAACAGTGGGCAGTTAGCTTCGGGCCACAATCACAAAGGTGTATGAACTACAGATATTACCTGTGCCCAGAGGAATCACGGCACACTCCACCAGGAGTGCAGCCACATCAGCGGCTTGGGCGATACAGCCTCTTATCGAAGAAATTTGTAGGGCGGCGATGTGGTCATCACCATCGCCCTTCATAGGACATTACAGACTGGACGTTTTTGCCTCGGCGGAGGCTGCCCTTGGCAGGCATGTCCTGTAAAGGGTTCACACATTTTGGGAGACTCCAAAGCAGACAGAGGCCCTCTCGTAAGGACATGCCAGCTTGGGTATGTCCCTGACCTGGATGCTCAGAACAGCTCACTGGAGAAGGGGCGTTGATTCTTACCAGATATGCCCATTCTCTGGGTGCTGTGATAAGCATCCAGCCCCACCATCTGGTTCTGGGTCTGATCCTGGTCAAGCACAATCAGCAACGGTGAAGAAAGAACAACAATGTAATCTAACACTTCGACTTCACCAAAACTGGGGACTAGCGTCAAGGGGGCAGATCCTCAGTACTTTGCCTATTGAACGGCAGACGGAAGTAATACCATGACCTGGATGCTCATCACAGCTCCCAGAGAATGGGCGTATCAGATAAGAACCAACACCCCTTCTACGTAGGTATAGGAGCAGAAAAATAAGAGGCATGATGATAATATATTTTTATAAGCTGGTCTATAAATAGATCTTTTGCCTGTGAATTGTCCCTTTGTTCTTCCTTTTGACACAAAATCAAACCTGGAAATGTTCATTTAATTACAGCTTCTGCATTTAATCTAAATGGCAAAACTATGATTGCTAAGCTAGGGACTTGCCAGGATATTATTTCATGTGCAATTTAAGATCTAAACCTGGTAATTATAGGTTCCCAATTTGGATAAAATGGGAAACTATAATTAATTAGAGGCTTCCTTGTTAGTTTCTTAATATGGTAAAGGGGCCACATGTGTTGACAAAGGTATAATTTAAATTTTATTTCATTACATCAAGCTATGATTATCAAAACATGGCCAAAGAAAACTACATTTCTTGCTGTTTGCTGGCCACCGTCCACTAATAAAATCCCTGCATGAGTCTCTAGCTGAAAAAAAAATTGCAAAATAATAAAACATCCACACTTACTACTTCATTGTGTTCTTTTCATTTAGATCTGTGTTTCTCAACCTTGACAATTTTTCAAATATGTGGACCAACCCCATGCTGGTTGGGGAATTCAAGATGTTGAAGTCCATACATCTTAACGTTACCAAGATTAAGAAATATTGCTTTAATAATTAATTATTTCTAGTTATTTCAAAGGTTGCCTATCAGTCTCGGTACTATGGAAATTTCTTAAGTGATTAAAAAGTATGCGAGAGTAGTAATCTCTAAATTCCTGTCTGAATTAATTCTATAAGTACATTTTACATAGATCTGGATAAGAATCAGGAAAGATTTTTTCCCTATATTTAACATCATGCCATCCATTTGTTTCAAGTTATTGAGGAACAGTTTTGAAGATTTTTTCTTTGGAAATGGTGACTGTTCATTTTCATCCATACGTAGCCTCTAAAGCCTTCAAGCTCCATTCAACTGTGTTACTCAGTGGGTGATTTGGGATAAATTATTAATGCAAACTATCTGTCCTGACTATTATTTGGGAATAAAACATGGTGAATTCAATGAAATGTATTTGAATTCAAAATGTGTGTGAGTTCAAATAAAATGTGATGAGTTCCAAGATCATTGTCTTGAGACTTCAGAAGCAAAGCAAGGTGCAAAAGTAATGTTTTATTTTTACATCTTCACAGATAGTCACCGTGTGTACTATAGACTTGCCTATTGTATAACTTATTCATCAATTAAAATTCATGTAGTCCTCAACTTATAACAGTTTGTTTAGTGACCATTCAAAGTTACAACAATACTGAAAAATGTGACTCAAGTTATAATTTTGCAGCATCCTTGTGATCATATGGTCAAAATTCAGATGCTTGGCAATTGATTCATATATTATTATTATTATTATTATTATTATTATTATTATTATTTTATTAGACTTGTATGCCACCCCCTCTCCCTAAGGACTCAGGGCTTATGACTGTTGCTGGGTCCCAAGGTGATATAATCAATTTTTGCGACCTTCTGACAAGCAAAGTCAAATGAGGAAGCCAGATTCAGTTAACAATTGGGTAACTAACTTATCAATTGCAGTGATTCATTTAACAACTGTGGCAAGAAGGTGGTAAAATGGGGCAAAACTAATTTAACAAAAGTGTCACTTAACTATAGAAATGTTGGGCTGAATTGTGGTCATAAGTCGAGGGGTACCTGTATTATAATGTAATTAATGCCCTGCACCAAATGCAAGTTATGTGATTCAGGTGGAGCTTGATTACCTCAAGATCATCATTAGCGCTAGATACTATCATAAAAATCCCTTATTGTCTTTTAAGTTGTTTCCTGGCTAATAATCTTACCCTCTTGTCCTGTTTGTTTCTCTTAAGGGTTAAAAATTATGGGCCTTGGTGGCTCAGGCTGTTAATTGCCTGCACTTAAGTTCCAGCTGCCTACAACTGCTGTAGGGTCGAATCACACCAGGCTCAAGGTTGACTCAGCCTTCCATCCTCTTGGGGTAGGTAAATTGAGGACCCAAGATTGTTGGGGGCAATTAGCTGACCTTGTAAAAATGCCACTTAGTAATAAGCAGGCATATACAATGGAATGAAGGCTATTGCTGAGCACACTGGGTTGTATCCCAAAAATGGTAAGCCGCCCTGAGTCTCTGGAGAAGGGCGGCATATAAATGTAATAAAAAAAAAATCATATAAACCAGAATTTCTTCATTATATCGTTTAATTGTAATTATTTATATTGTCTCCAAAAAATATATCACTACTCTGCCTACAAGAACAAGATGATAGGTTGCAAGAAAAAAGAAATGGTACTTTTTCTTACCCTTGTTACATGTTATGTACAAGTTGATATCTTCTTGCTGTATATTCATATTTTACTTGATATTATAAATTTTTAAATTTTTATAACCTGTCCAGTTTAGTTGTAATGGGAATTCAAACTTTATTGAGCTAAAAACTCTGAAAAATCAATATATAAACCCAGCCCACAAGTCTGCTAAAGGAAATTTATCTTTCGGTGATACCTCATATCTTGGGAATCCATAATGCAACATGTTGTTGTTTTTTTAAATAGGGATGCGTCCTGAATTGCTGATCATTTTTTTTATTAACTTTTGTAAAGAGTAAATTCAGAATAAGTTTCTATATTAGCCCCACTTTTTGGCTGATTTTTTTTTCTTTTTCTTTTCTTAAGGCTGAATAATAAATAGTGATGTCTTCCAGTCAAATATTGTAAGAGCCAGGAGTCATCAACTTAGCTTAGCCCAAAGCAGACAACCCTGTGACTTCTCTTTGAGAATAAAAATGCAAATAAAGAGGGGTCATTTTTCAGATATTCAGAATTAGTAAGGCCAAGTGAGATAATATTAAGCACTTCTCATGAAGTGATTGATGTATTATACTGTAATAAACATTAATCCTTAAGTACAAAAACATAGAGTGAGCTAATAATAGAACCTCACATTTCCAGGAGCAGAGTTCCAGGAGAAAGGAACAAGCTGTCTTCTTGAATCTGTTTTTCAACTAATTCTGATGGAGAATCTCCCTTAAATTTTAAATGCATCTTATCTGGATTACACCAATATTGATTTTAATTCACACTAAGCTAAAATTGCTGTGTCATTTTTTTCTTATGTTGCTATGTGTACTGCTTGTTAATTGTGTGGGCTTATTAATTTAAAATTGAGATATTCATTTTCTTACATTTGTAAAAGATATAACTTAATAACATTTCCTTCTTTTTACATGAGATGGTATGGTTGCTGCTTTATTTTTATTATGGTTGGTGACACAATCAGCCAGATGTTTAGATTGGGTCTGATATTTTTTTCCACCAATCAAGTCCTTCCCAAGAACCTGGATTAAGCAAATGTTGTTTGATGGCATTAGAGATATCATCAATGGATATAAGATACTTCTAAACACCCAGAAGACCTAAATAATACATGTGGGAAAATGTTTTCAGGCCTACTGGGAATTGTCAGAGTTGATGAAATACATAGAAACATTATCAAGGATTTGTTCTGTAATGCCCTAGAATTGTTTATTTGTTTGTTTGTTTTAGAAAATGTATGTTGCCACCTGCTTACACATGGCAACTCAAGGAGGCTTATAGAGATATAAAAAACATATAAAATAACTAACAATAAAAAGAAAAATAATAAAATAATAAATTAGTAAAATAATAACCCCTCACCCTGGTGACAACACACATTCATACAAACCATTTAATGGGCTCCATCCCGCTCTGGGTTCGCCAGGCCCTCTGACAGAACCATGTCTTCAGCGTCTTCCAAAAGAATGTTAGAGTGGGGACCAATCTAATGTCTGGGGGATTGATTCTCCAGAGGAAGGAAGCTGCCATGGAGAAGGCTCTTTTATAATTAATTAATTAATTAATTAAAAATATAGGAGACTATATTTACAAATAAAACATTGAGACTAGCATTTTTTTAGTTTAAACAGCAGTCTCCCAACTGCTTTTTTATGTTAGTGACCACAGTTGGGACTAACAATGTTGTTGTAGTGGTCGCTAAGCGAAACCATAATTACTCCAGTTTTCCTTTACCTTGGTGAGCCTTGGTGGCTCAGGTTGTTAATTGCCTGCACTTAAGTTCCAGCTGCCTACAACTGCTGTAGGCTCGAATCCCACCAGGCTCAAGGTTGACTCAGCCTTCCATCCTCTCGGGGTAGGTAAATTGAGGACCCAAGATTGGGGGCAATTAGCTGACTTTGTAAAAATGCCGCTTAGTAATAAGCAGGCATATGCAATGGAATGAAGGCTATTGCTGAGCACACTTGGTTGTATCCCAAAAATTGTAAGCCGCTCTGAGTCTCCGGAGAAGGGCGGCATATAAATGTAATTTAAAAAAAAACTTCACAGAATTACCCTAATTCATTCTGTCTTGGATAAGGATAAAGCCAACTCACAATTCTTCATTGAGCCCTGCTACGATTGTATTCAATCTTTAAGTAGAACATATTCATAACCTAAGAAACTCTGATATTGATGCAGCTGCTCAATTCATTGTTTTCTTCTCAGTTCAAGATCTGTATTAATGTACTATAGGCAGAAACAACAAAATGTTATGTCATATGTTTCACTAATGTGGTTTTGATCTTTTTTTAATATCATCCTCAGGTTATATAATTATTAGAGTGAAACTGTTAAATGGGTAATGAGAAATGACTATAATGCTCTTCTTTCCCCTTCCTATCTTAAAAGATAGATAGTTGCTATGGTGATTGCTGTTTCCATCTCATCGGATCTAATCTGGTTTTCCACATCAACTAAATCGCTGAACAGTGTGCTTATTTATGGATATGCTTTGGATCCAGCTGAATTCTAGGTTGAATTGGGCCACTTTGGAGACTCCACATTATAAAGTGGAATTTCCTCCAAATAATAAAAGCCAACACAAAGACTATCAACAAAGGTTTGTGAACTACTGTGTTTCCCCAAAAATAAGACCTACCCCGAAAGTAAGACCTAGCACTATTTTCTAAACCTGCCCTAATATAAGACCTACCCCGAAAATAAGACCTAGTGTAAATCTCCAGTTCCAGGAAGACTTTTCAGGGAGCAACCGTGCACCCGCCAAACACCCCACACACACACTCACACCCACTATTTGGCACCATAAATATATAAGACCTACCCCGAAAATAAGACCTAGTGTGTTTTTGGGAGCCAAAAAATATATAAGACAGTGTCTTATTTTCGGGGAAACACGGTATTCAGGATTTCAGAAAGGCAAACAACCTAACTGAAGGAATATTTGTTTGCTTTGCTTTGCTTCCCATATATTAAAAATGTTAGAATGTTGGAAAAAGAGCAGTTACTGAATGATTAACTTATCATCTAATCACAGGCAATTATTTATCAGAAATGTTCAATCTCAGTGCATTGGGAGAAGAAACATTATTTGGTTAGAATACTGTTTTCTTGGTTCTGTGAAAGTTATATCTCCACTGTCCGCAATTAATGGAGTTAGTTTGGATTCACACATTTCTAGTGGAAGAAAGATGGACACAGAGGCAGAGATGTAATTACAGTGCACACATATCCCCCTGAACATTCTTTTCCATTCTCCTTCAAAACAAAGGAGGAGGACTTGGTATCCATGATTAGTTTATAGAGCTGGCATACACTTCCACCTTAACCCTAGTATACTTTACTCCAGAGGTGGTATTCAGCAGGTTCTGTCCAGTTCTGGAGAACCGGTAGCGGAAATTTTGAGTAGTTCGGAGAACCAGCAAATACTAATTCTGACTGGAGATTTTACAGTATCCTTTCCCTGCCGCGCCCACCAAGCCACACCCACAGAACTGGTAGTAAAAATAATTGAATCTCACCACTATTTTAGTCCTTGATATACAACCATAGTTGGGAGTAGAATTTCAGCTGTCAGGCAAGCTGGTTGTGAAGTGAGTTATACCTGATTTTATAACCCTTTTTGCTATAGTTGTTAAGTGAATCACTGCAGTTGTTAAGTGAATCACATAGTAGTTAAACAAATCTGATCTCCCCAATTGACTTTGCTTGCTAGAAGTCATCTGGGAAAGTTACAAATGATGATCCCATGATCCTGGAAAGCTGTAACAGTCATTAAATACATGCCGGTTGCTAAGCATCAAATTTTGATTACATGACTTTGGGGATGCTACCACAATCATAACTGTGAGGACCAGTTGTTAGTCTTTTTTTTAAAAAATGAATGGTTCTAAGCCAGGGACTGTAAATCACACTGCTAGAAGGACTCTTGTTTTTATAGTGTGTTGCTTTAATATATAGAACAAGGTACAAAAGCAAGCAAGCAAAAGAAGAAAAAACGAAATATAATACACTTGGAAAACAACTTTAAAAAAAAATATTGTTAAAATTTGACCATATCAAATAATACAGATAGTCCGTGACTTATGACCATTTGTTCAGCAACTGTTCAAAATTACAATGGCACTGAATGAAGAGACTTATAACCCCTGGCCAAAATTCTAACTATTGCAGTATGTGATTAAAATTCAAGACATTTGGTACCACTCCTGCCCTTACAACCATGGAAATGCTGCAACTGCCCTCTACAATATGGGCTGGGAAATATGCCAAGGGCCAGAAGGCATTGACCAGCTCAAGCCAATAGCCTGCAGACCTTGCTTCCAGTGCTCCAACAAATTCACCCTCATTCAAATCAAAAATCTTTAGCCATATCTCATAGAAAAGTAAATTGGTTTATTAGAAGTTGCTATGTTGGTGCGTGGCTGGGTGCAGCCGATACTAAATTACATCATACATTTCCCCCTTGACCCTGGTCTTTCCCCCACCCCCTGGATGTGACTTCTCCAATGGGACACATCCATCTCCAAGAGTCATCCATCATGCTCTCCAATAACCTTATGCTCCGACAACTTTGGGTGCTGAGGTGATTATCTAGCCATTTCAAGAATGCCTTGTTTTCCCCCAGTCCCTTTTTCTGGCACCTAAAAAGACCAAAGTAGTATCTTTTTAGTTGACACTCCTCCCTTTCCAAGAGACCTGGGTTTTCTCCCTGTTCCATCGTGTCTAGAAAGCTAGACTAGGTGCAGTGGTGCATGAGCCACCTGCATTCCCTCCCTGCCATTCTCAAGAGTCCCTTGGGCTTTCTCTAGTGGTGGCATTCAAATTTTTTTACTACCGGTTCTGTGGGCATGGCTTGGTGGGCATGACAGGGAAAGGATACTGTAAAATCTCCAGTCAGAGGTGGTATTTGCTGGTTCTCCGAACTACTCAAAATTTCTGCTACCAGTTCTCCAGAACTGGTCAGAACCAGCTGAATACCACCTCTGGCTTTCGCCCTGTCCTGCCACACCCTGGCCCCCTTAATCTTCTCTTTCCCTTCAGATGCTGATAGATACCCACAGCCAATGTGAGGCTCAGCTACAAAACTAGTAAAGTCAATCTTCCTCAAGGCTGGCCAGTAACAGGAAGTCAGCCAATAAAGTGCTGGTCCACGGACCAAGGGTTGGGGAATCTCTGCCTTAAAACTATTACCCCCAAAAGTTTAAAGTTTGCGGAATAATGGTTGTCATTAAAGCTCTGTAGCATTTTGTTTTTGAAGGCAAACAAATATTTGCGAAGCTTTATAGCAATAGCACTTAGATTTATATACTGCTTCACAGTTCTTTACAGCCCTCTCTAAGTGATTTACAGAGTAATAATATTGCCCCCAACAATCTGGGTCCTCATTTTATCACCTCAGAAAGATGAAAGGCTGAGTCAACCTTGAGCTGGTCTGGATCAAACTGCTGGAATGGGCAGTGAGTTAGCCTGCAATATTGCATGAGGTCACAGAAAAAGGCCTGACTATTTAGGAGTTACAGACACATGCAAACTACCCTTTTGTCTTCAAATCCAATAACTAGGCAGCAGTACCATTTGTTGTGACACTCAGGAAACATAAAGATGTATTTCTGAACTTTCATTTAATTTTGGTTTCAAATGTATCCATGCACATAGTTTTTTTAAAAAAAATTGTTTTAGGGTTGCACTGGAAATCAATATATTTATGCCTAATAGTGTATACAGTGTAGTACCTCTCAAGCATATACACAGGTATTTTAAAATAAGTTCAAATTTCTACCTTATAAACCATGCTGGAATTTTTAAATCTTTACTGGGAGATCATTTTGAAAAACCAAATCTACTTAGAAGTCTGACCCTGTGATATGATTAGATACAGAGTTACTGACTCTGATATGATTAGATGCTAATATATATAATGTGATAAGATGTGATGTTATATTGGATGGATGGATAGATAGATAGCTTGATTGATTTTGTTTTTCTTTAAATGAGGTTTTTATTTATTTTGTTGCATTGGATAAAATATTAAATCTGTAAGTATTTATTTTTTAAAATATGTCATAAATTTCAAACTGTGTTTAAAATAGAGGTAGCCACTCTGCCTTGTAGGATCATGAAAAGTACCTTGCTAAGTTTCATAAATCTCCAGTCTAACCTATTCATATCTGTGAGTTCATTTATATAACACTTATTTACAGAAATGCTTATTAATGGGCACTTTCCTTCACCATCCTTCCAATTCAAGAACTAAATATTATTATTCCTTTCTAGATAATTGCCATAAAATAGTTTCAATATATTGCCAGTTAAGGGTCGAACAGTGCATTTTTTAAAAGTTGTAATGATTTATGAAAAGCAAATGGTTTGAAAACAGGATTTAAGCAAAAAAACATAAAGTTCTGTATTTAACAGCTACTGAAAAATCTGATAACCGTTTGTCTTCTCTATTTATCTGTTCTAAAGTTTATCCTGTAAGTTTTCTGTAGTACTACTATGAGTTGATACTTATGTATATATCCAAACTCAAGATACATGTTCTTTTAGGCCCACAGGGTTGTCAAACTGGTGGCCCATGGGCCGCATGCATCATAGGCAGGCTATGTCCACCCCAGCTCTGTGAATGGGGAAAACATTGCGAAACGTCACCTGATGTCAACAAGACACAGCAAGTTTGACACCCATGTTGTAGGGGATGAAGATGTCATTTTATACTGGCTTCCGGGTTGAGCCTTTTCGAGAACGGGTGGCGGTTTGTGATCGTCCACGACCGCAGCCTGGCTCTTGCGTCAGAGAGCCCCGATCCTGCAAGGTTTGGGGCTGAAGCTGCCTCGTAGGGGCGGCGGAGAAAGGGAAATCTGCCAGCCAGAGTGAGGGGAGCCGCATCTCCCCCGTTTTGGGTCTGGTCTTTTCCCTCCGAAGACGTCAAGAAGTGGTGGTCAAAATGGCCACCTCGAAGAGAAGGTCTCAACGGGATTAAGATTGGTGCAGGAGGAAAGAGAGAAGTCGACAGCAGAGGAACCGGGAGTATCGGATGGTAAGATCAAGCACCACAGGATTAAGATAAAGATGAGTTTTTAAAAAAAAAAGAAACAGAAGCAGCGCAGTTCCAAGTGAAGGAAAAATAAGTAAAATATTTTTGGACAGCTATAAGGGGCTTCGAACTGGGAAAGGAAGAAGCCAGCGTAAGAACTTAAGTTTGGGGCTTGGAAAATTTTGAATATCAAAATAAAAGAAAGGGTTAAGACTCTGTGCAGAAAGTGCCACTTTGTGGAGAAAAATTGGAAGCTAAAGAAGAAAGAAACTATCTTGTTCCTTTGTGGATTGGAGTTGTTACATTTTAAAGAGACGCTGAAATAAAAAAAAAAAAGCAAGACTCATAGAAGGTAAAAGCTTGAATACACAAAGACGGACTACCGGACTAATTGGTGATATTGATATAGACTCTGGACCTGGGTTAGGATTATAGAAAATTTAAAGAAGGAGAAATAAGGAAAATAAAAATGCTGGTGGCCATCCAAAGAATTAAAAATGGAGTTTAAAAGCATGAAAGAATTGTTACAGGAAGTGACTGAACTAACTTGGCTCGTTGCAGAAAACATGGGCTTTGAAATATTGAACAAAGAAGAAGAAGGAACCTTGGAAAGGGAGGAGCCAGCACAAGAGAAAGCCATCTTAAAAAGACAATTAATACAAAGATTAATACAAATAAAAGGGAAAGGAAAGGTGGCTAAAAAAACGGAACCTAAGAAAGTATCTAAAAAGGGGAACATTTATGAAATTAAGCATGTTAGAAAGGTTCAGAAGGAAAGGGAACAGAAAGGTAAAGAGAGAGAGAGGGATTCAAACTGGATAGAGAAGGGGGAGAGCAGGATAAAAGGGAGGAGAAGGGAGCCAGCACAAGCGAAAGCCATTCTAAGAAGACAACTAGCACAAAGATTAATACAAATAAAAGGGAAAGGGAGGATGGTCAAAAAAATGACACTTAAGAAGGTAATTAAAAAGGGGAACATTTATGAAATTAGACATGTTAGAAAGGTCCAGAAGGATAGAGAGCAGAAAGGTAAAGAGAGAGAGAGGGATTTAAACTGGATAGAGAAGGGGGACAGCGGGATAAAAGAGAGGAGAAGGAACAAGAAACAAGAACAAAAGACAGAGAGACATGGGAATTACATAATGAAGAAAGAAACTTGTTTGCATAGAGATAATGGCTAATGTATTAAAAAGGGGGGTTCTGCATGAAGAAATAGTAATAAGAATATATTGTAATTATAAAAGTGTAAAACAATAGGGGTTACTGACAATCTTTACTGGTAAAAGGTCACATTTTTATTTCTTATTTACAAAAGAAAGGAAAATGATGATTGGATAAATTGAATTAATTGAAATGATTTTAGAAAATGTCTAAAAATGAGATTTGTCAATAACCAAGATTAGTTATTTTTATTATTATCTTGGAACCATAAATAAACCTTAGGGGGGATATGTGTTGCAGAACCCGATCGATTAGAGATATATTGTAAGGTAGCTTTTCTTTTCTCTTTTTTCTTTTTCTTTTTTCTCTATCTTTCGTTTTAAAGGGAATGATAATGATTATGCTACTATATTAACCACTGAGGTGTCACTTTCAAAGTAGTAAAAGGGGGGCAAGTCTAGGGTTTTTTTTCTCATTCTCTTTAGTGTCAAAATCTGTACGGATTTAGAATTATGGAGAGAATATGTGATGAAAGGGCAAATCTGACGGACAAAAGAATTCTGTAAATGATAAAAGAGTATTAACAATGTGAAGATAATTAAAGGATAGATATGGATGAACTTTATCTTTAATATGATGGGCAAATATATTGTTATTTGTAAGATTTATAAATGATGTTTTTAATATATATATATATGTTTGCAATTAACTTGAAATGAACTAGGGGGTTATATAGATTGAGATTAAGATTTGAGATTAGGATTAACTTCTTTGACCCTTTGTCTGTTAAAATGGAATAGAAGTGAAGTTAAATGCTTAAAATGGATATAGACCTACTGTCATATTTGCATGTAAAAGTGACGACCCGGGAACATGCTGTCTACTGAAAAGAGCTGTTTTAAAAAATTGTTAAAAATTGAATAAAATTTGTTTTTAAAAAAAAGATGTCATTTTATACTAACTAGCAGTAGCAACTTTTCATCCTCTCCTGATTTGAATCTGCCTATTCTCAAGTGTCATTTAATTACCTTAAGAAATCTTTGCAACTCAGACTTAGTAAGTATTGCCAAAAAATTTTCAGTTGTCTCAATATAAATCTTGTTTGTTGTTTTGTTGTTTTATTTTTAGGATCAATATATGAGCAAATTAATCTGTTGGGAGGCCACCCACTAGAGAGGTCTTAGTTGAGATGGCTCTCAACAGTTTTGATATGCTGTTCAATATATATTTAGTCATCATGTAGAAAACAAGATCCATATGAAAGAAACAGAGCAAGAATGAGCTGGAAGAGAAAAAATTATAGGGCTATTGCACAATTGAAGCCTTATCTGAGACGAAAACACAAGTCATAAAACTTATGACTTGAAAAGGTTCAAAATTGCTTCATTAGCAGCAGATGGGGTCTATTAATGAAATGGAGCAGTTGTAAAAGGGAGAAATGGTACCTTGTGTAGGAATACAGTTTATATATATGTATATGAAAGGATATGTTTGTATTTAAGGGTTGTTTGCATGTTTATTAAAATTGTGCAGGCATAAGTGCCTATGCATAGAAAAATTCTGTGTATATTTGTGGAAGTTATATGTGGAAGAAAGTTTGTATGTACATATAAATGTGCCTGCACATGCCCTGACACTTTAATTTCCAAGCTCCAAATGGTTGTCTTCCTTTCATGGTTTTAAAGTAGATCCTTTCAGGAAAAAAATTCAAGGCATGCTTTTGTATCATAACTTAGATAAAAGAAATGTAACAGATACCAATCTTTGAAATCAGGACTCTAAATCAAAATAAAATTATATTTTTTTAAAAAAATCCAATTTTTCAAAATAATAAAATATTCCAGACAAAATATTCCTCCTTTGTTCTTCACCTTTCCTAAATTCTATTAGGATATTTTCCTGTTCATCATCGTTAATGTGTTGATACCTGATGTGATGTCCAAGAAATTTCAAATGATATTTAAAGGACTGGCAAAGAAACTACACTGACAGCAATAATTTCTATACCTGCCAAATATTTCTTGATGAAAATTTTAAAGAAGTCAAAAATCTATAAGATGTGGAAAAGAAAGTCCTAAACAACGTTGAAATATATCAGAAAATGAAGAAATTGTGTAACAGAAATTATTGTTAAAGTAGAAATGCAACTGATGAAGTCCTTGCTCCTCTGCAAACTTGGTTGTTTTCTTGTTGTTACCTAGTTTGGTAATGAAATACCTGCAACAAAACAATCAAACTCAGAGAGCACCAAGGATCCTGCAGTTCTGCCCCGAGCTACAAATATTCTCTTCTGTCGATTCAATTGACAAATCAAGAGATAGAAAATAACCTGGACTGTACTTACTATTGGATTTACAAAAGTTTCTAAAGCTTGAAAAAAACTTTGTGCTGGAAAAATAACATTTGAATTGAAATTTAATCCTATGACAGCAACTTGATAAAATAAAGTTTAAGACAGCTAGAGGCAAAGGGGAGAAATACAACATTGATCTATTTTATCAAGGTTAAAATAAGAGCTATCTCAAAATTATGTATCTTAAGAACAGCATTTATACTTTTTCTTAAGTTTGTCAAAGATTCTGAATGATCCTCCAGATATTATTTCAACAACCAAACATATCATGGTTTGGGAATGCTTTGGTGCCTCAGAATCTAGGTGACTTACCAGAATTGAAGAATATGTGAAATCTATTTGTATAAGAGAATTCGACACCAGTATATCATGCTCCATAGGCTTTCTTATATGGTATCTATTCATCGGTTTTGAGCTTCTAGTGACCATGGTTTAAACAACAGATTTTTCTGACTCTTCACTGGCAACTTGGCTAACATCTTCAGAGGCAAAATAACCTAATGTGCAGACTACAGGCTGATTGGCTCCTGTCTTTATAGTCATGTGACCTGACTTTTGATTGTCTTTAGTTGAGCTCATTTCTGATTGGTGCAGGCTGTTGAGACCTGATCCTAATTGGTCATTTTTGTAACATTTGTTCTTAATTGGTCCTTTATTTGTACCAGCTTCTGGTTGGTTATTTTGGACTGCTGATTCCTGATAGGTTCTTTGTTTGTCAACAGTTACTAATCAACCACAACTCAATCTAGTATCAACCTTTTTTTGTTGACTGGAGTATTTGCCTAATTTTTCCACTACATTTTAGCCGGTTGTGCATATTTTTATAAATAAATAATTATAAATAACTATAAGCCATACTGCTTTCTGTAATATAAACAGTGGACACTGAAAACTAAATAGAAGGAAGAATACATATGGATCGGGATAAGAACTAAATTTAAATTTAATTGTATTATGATTGCATTACATGAATACACTTAACAAAATTATCTGTCTATTTATCCTTTTTTTTCTTTATCACCACATTTTGCATTCTTTTAATGGCAACTTTAATGATGATCTAACAGCCACTTGGGAGTGGGGTAGGTCATATATAGCCTATTCTAAACAGTTTATCCTCTCCTTAATCTAGGTATCTTGAAGGAGTTAATTTCAGACCCAATTGTATGGTACACCACTATTCAATCCTAACTGTTAAAAAATAGCATACTACAATGTGGCTATTGTTATCTACCAATTTTTCCTCTGTTAATGACATATACCAACTAATTCAACATATTGAAAAGAATTTCAGTAGCTTTGAATGCCAGCTCTATTTTAAAAAATGAACACTGGAGAGGTTCTTTTTATAAAAAAGTATAGTTAGATTCATAACTGTGATGACAGAAACAGCACATTCTTATTCCATCTGTTAGTCACTTTCTCTACAAAGATGTGACACACGAAGATCTGAAAAATGTCCCCATGTGTAGGAGTTTGCCATTAGCAGAGGGATAAACCATGCATAGGAACACAGTGCTAGTAATTTCCTCTTTGGTACTGCTAGGGTTAGAAAGCAAGACCAAGCATTGTATCATGCACCATGATGTTATATTGCTTACCCTCTCGCCATTTCTCAAGTATTTGCTTGGCCCAAGAAGAGAGAGTTACACCCTGTTAGCAATATTGTACATGGAAAGCAAGGATCAAATCATCCAAAACATTTTGGCATGGAGTCTACTTTTTTCATACAGACAGTCTTCAACATAGGGCCATAATAATTTAGCAACCGTTCAAAGTCACAATGGGATTTACAAACCCATACAGGTTACAGCTGTTGCAGCACCTCGCAGTCACATGATCAAATTCCGGATGTTTGGCAGCCACCTGCACTTACAACTGCAGGTGCATTTCAACTCTGCATACTTACCTTTCTCCCCTATCTGTGCTCTTTACACTTCTTGTCACTCTGTGCTCTACCACCCCAGCTGATCTTCTCCACCATTTTCTTTCTTCCAGTGCTGATGAGGCATGCCCAGACTAGCTGCTGGGACAGAACTTGGAGCTGGGTTTAAGCTGCAAAAAAAGATCAAAAAATACCCCAAAGGGGCCTAAAAAACCCCTTTGCAAAGAGCTCCTAGGTAAGGCTGGATTTTGCACTCCACAAAAGAGGTGGAAGAGGAGAAGGAGAAGAATTTGACATTTTTTGTCACAGAGCAAAGCCCAGCATGACCAAGGATATTTCATAAATGTTACCAAATTTTGAATTATTTTTTTACTTTCAAAGCCCAACCCAGTTTGGTCCAGCAACCAGGCCAAATTGGGTACACCTCATCAACAGCAGGAGCAAGAAAACAATGAAGGTCAACCAGGGCAACAAAGCACAAAATGATAAAGGTCTCTGGGTGCAGGATGAAAGGGTGACTGCAGGTGGGACTGGGCAGCTTCCCAGGGCATTCCAAGCAGCCCCAGAGCTACATGGTTCATGGTGGCCAAAAGAGCAGACATGGAGGGCACTTGAATACACATACAATGCATGTTTGTTGATCCAAAGTATGCTGAGCAACTAGAATCTTTTGGGAGGCCCAGATGTACGTATGCACAGATCAAGTTTAATATGTAAAATAGAAATTGCTTGTAAATTTCTTGTGAAACATTTAAAACAGATTTACTTCAATTTAAATTCATATTATGGAAGTTGTATAGGAAAAAAATATATAAATTAACCGGCAATTATGATAATTAATTATGATGAATTTTTTCAAGATTAACTTTTACCTGAATTTATCAAAGAAGAAAATGAAATGTCTAGGTTAAAGGTGTCTTGTCATATGAAAAAGTAAAAGCATTTTATTTTGTCCCAAAGGTGCTTTTTCAGGAGCAAACTGGACTTTCTTGTTTTTTCTTTGAAGATGTTTCGCTTTGATCCAAGAAGCTTTTTCAGCTCTGTCAGGATAGTGGAGAATGGAAGGATTTATAATACTTGCAGAAAGCTGGTCATTTGCATCCTTTTAGAGGGTCCTTGAAGCACTTGGAGGTTTATCTGCGTCCTCAGGGTCAGCTGAGTGGTGCTTCTGGTTCCTGTAGTCTGCAATTTTTCTCTGGCAATCCATTCCTCCCACACCATTAAAAAGATATTCATCGCAAATTGTATAGCTAAAGTCTGTAGAGATTCTCAGTCATCCAGGTTATAGTTGTCTCAAAGGTGCTTTTTCAGGAGGCTTTCTTGTTTTTTCTTTGAAGAAGTTTCGTTTCTCATCCAAGAAGCTCTAAAAGAATGCAAATGACCATCTGTCTGCAAGGAATATCAATCCTTCTATTCCCCACTATCCTGTCAGAGCTGAAGAAGCTTCTTAGATGAGAAGTGAAACGCCTTCAAAGAAAAAAAAAGTCCAGTTGCCTCCTGAAAAAGCACCTTTGAGACAACCATAACCTGGATGACTGAGAATTTCTACAGCAATTTGTTTTGCTGAATGCAGACTTTGGAATTTTCTGGTTAGGAAGATTTGGCTGCCTCTGCATGTTAACTTGCAAATGCAGCATTAAAACAAAGTCTCCTTTAAGTCAGGCTTGCTCTAGGGATCATTTTGATAGGAATACAGGAGTAGAAGAATAATTCCTCCTCTTCCTCTTGCTGCCTGTCTCTCTCATCATCATTGTCGTTATTTATTTACCAATCTTTCCCCTTGGTATTTTCCATCTAAATGCTGGCTTAAACCAAGTTGCTTTTGAATTAGAAAATTTAGGCAGTATTATGATTTTCTGTTTACTAATGCCTTACTAAAGGCTGGGGTTTATGTCTTAATATAATCTGATTAAAACAGAGCAAGAAAAATAACAGAAAAGAAATTTCCAGATGAAGTAATCGAAGAAATTGTGGAATAAAATAATTCCTAGAAACTAGAGCTGTATAATTTTTAAAAACTGGAATAAGACTTACATTACCATGCATGAATGGAAATAGATTAATGTGTAGGAGTTTTTCTAATAACACTAGGTAACCCTAAAGCTAATTATTTTGATATGTTTTTTACACATCCACGTGCATGGATATGCTCTGTGGTAAACTGTGCTTTGAAACATACACACTTTTTCTATTATTTTCCTGTGATATTACTCGCCCCTATCTTCATATTTTATTTCTGACAGTTATTACTCCCACATCACTATACTTCTTGTCTTAATTGCTCATGTTTTAAGCAATGGATAAAGAATATCAGAATGACTGAGATAATAGTAATTGCTACAAGGTTGAATAAGTTTCTGAAATTCATTCATCTTTTTGGTGTGCTAGCTGTTTTGCTTCATTTCTTTTTTAAACAGACATGCAAGTATTTATAGCAAAGATTAATTTGGTCACTAGTCTGTTAATATTTTATGTAAAATATTTTGATAAAAGAATTGTATCATCTCAGTAGATTTTATATTACCCTGGTTTTTTCTTAAAATAACAATCAATCTTACTTAATTTATGGGTTTTCTTTAGAAATCTATGCAGCTGCTGATAGTATTCATATTAATTCAATAAATCAGTAAGCTTTGTGGTTTTCCGGAAGTAGAGATTCCTATGTAGTGCTAAAAGATCCTCAACACTTGACTTTTCTGGTTTCCATTGAGCTGTACCATCCTGGCAACAAGTTTATGAATGAATGACTCCTTTGATCCACAAGATCCATAACATATGTCAAAGTAGCTGGAAATGTTGGCAATCCCTCTACTACAAGGGATCTGTTACTTTATTCTTTCATTTAAATATTTCCCTAATAAAATGTTGATTTCATTCATCTTAAGAACTATTACTAGATATAACTTCTATATCATGCTTATAATTTTCTGGGATTGATATTTAATACACTGTATAATCTTTTTCCAGAAAAAAGATGTATAATAGGACTTGATTATATATCTTCCTTGTTAGTTTTATTTTAACTGTATACAGAAATGGACCAGAAGACATTTGTTGGGCCATGTGAAGAATTTGCAGGAAATCTAGGCAACAAAATGGCTCAGAGTTGAACATTAGTTGAAGCAGAACTAGCAAGATAATGGGGGCCACTTCCTGCAGTTATCAAGGATGAGTGTGAATATGTCAGTTTAAGAAATGGGCAAAGTTCTCTATTAATTTGAAGCCTAGATCCCTGTTCTTCATGGTTGTTGAAAGCCTTTAGGAACATGACAGGAGGCTGAGTTTGGGTGGTAGTAAATGGTTCTCTGAAGATGTACTTTGTCTGCCTGAATCTGACCGTGTTGATTGTTATCTATCAGGGGAAAAGAAATGCTGTATTAACTGCATACCAGGACAGATTTCTAAACTTCTATCATTTCCCCTTAACTTTTTTTTCAGAACTAAAAACTCCAAACATCTGGACCCTGTGGTCTTCCAAATATTGCTAAAGTAGATTTCCCAGCACTGTCCTCATTATTGATTATTTGAGCCAGAAAGTTGCCATTCAACTACATCTGGAGGGTCATAGGTACCCTTCTCTTTACAATATTTAGTTCACTTATGTCAAAATTCTTCAAACATCAGATTGTTTTAGTATAACTGTATATTCTGTTACAGAAAATAATAAGAAATGTGTTGATGTGTGTTGTGCAAGAGTTTCAAAATTATTTAACACCAGCAGCCTTTATAGGATGCCTAAATACACATCTATATAATCTCTTTTCCAGGAAGGAGAAATCTTCCTGTACCAGAACACTTATGCTCAAGAACATTTCTATGTCCCCTACAGAACTGCACATGCAAGAGCTAAAGCAGATGCTGCAGAACAAGCCTCTCAGTCTGCTCGTCAGGAATGTGATGTTGCTAGAGCAGTTGCCAGAGAACTATCTCCGGGTTTCTATCAACCAGGTGACAGAAGGAATCCTTGCTTTATTTATGTAGTACAATGCATAATATTGCTTTTTAAAATTCATGAATGAATAGCTTTGAGATAATGTGTACAGTAATGTCTTGTAAGAATGCATGTCCTGGGAAAGAGGGCAAGATCCCTAACGTCATCTTTTTATTACAGAAAGTGATGGTAGCTTTTATATCTTTTGTGCATTTATAAGTTATTTCTAAGAGAAAATACTTCACATTTTAGTATATTGCTAATGCACTAGCCATCCCTGTGTAAATATAATCCTGGCCACCAATCAATCAGCTCAGAGAAAGACTTTTGGGATTTTCAGAAAAGTTTCAGTTCTTTGCAACAGCTCACCCCTACAACCAGCAGCTCTGAGAGCACATTGCATGTTAATAAGATCTGGTAGTTCCTTTTCTGGCAGTTCCCTCCATTTCCTAACTGTAGCTAAGCAACGCCCTCTTCTTGGGCTAAAATGTCCTGAAAGTCAATATTGTAGGAAAATATAATTTTACATTATTCTAATGGAAAAGAGCTTAACGTGAAAAGCAAGATTTCTGACATTTAGTGGCCAATCATAGGATAAATCTGTACAACTAAAAATCAAAAATGGGATCTATAAATCTAGAACTGTCTGGAAAGAAAAAATTCCAGTAAGACATAGTTGTCCTCAATTCTGCATTATATGAGTGTTTCTTCTCTTCACTGCAGCACTGGCCTACCTTTGGACTGGAGTCTAGGCATCAGCTTTCTCCAATCTGATGCCTTCTGAGCTGTCTTGCTAAATTTCCATCCATCCAACATGAGTAGGGAACATCAGGATAGGAACAACTGTTGTATGCACTGCAAGACTGATGGTCTTTGTAAAATACTGTTTAATTTTAAAACTTTTTATTTGTTTATTTTTAATTTAAGTGCAGGATTCAGTTACCTTTTGAGTCAAATATACTGTATCCTTTGTTAAGGCTGAATGTGAGCTTTCTCTCACAGTAGTTACTTTGAGGAAACCCTTTACAGATAAAACCATATTTACTTCTTGCCATTTTCGGAATGATTTAGCATCTTTTACTGTTTGTTTTGTGATGTATATTGCTGCAAAATATCCTGAGAATTTCAGCTGAATGTGCTATAACAGAAAAAAATGTGTAACCGAAATAAGCAAACATAACATATTTTTAATTATAGATATGTGCATGTACATTTTGTCTATAAATGGTAATAAAACTAATTTAAGAGAATATATATAGTTCAGAGTTGAACTGTGGAGTCCTTACTGTGCTCTGTACTTGGTTGTTTGCTTTCAGATATTTCATTATTTGACTGGATAACATAGGTCTGATAGTCAGGGATAGGTAGTCCTCAACTGATAACTATTTGTTTAGTGACCATATAATTTTTTTTAAATTACATTTATATGCCGCCCTTCTCCGAAGACTCAGGGTGGCTTACAATTTTTGGGATACAACCCAGTGTGCTCAGCAATAGCCTTCATTCCATTGTATATGCCTGCTTATTACTAAGCGGCATTTTTACAAAGTCAGCTTATTGCCCCCAACAATCTTGGGTCCTCAATTTACCTACCCCGAGAGGATGGAAGGCTGAGTCAACCTTGAGCCTGGTGGGATTCGAGCCTACAGTAATTGTAGGCAGCTGGAACTTAAATGCAGGCATTTAACAGCCTGAGCCACCAAGGCCCTTTCCAACTATTCCAACTAATTGGTCCAACTATTTCAATAGAATCATGGAATCATGATTCTGGAATCATTTAATCGCCATTGTGACCTTCCCAGCTGGCTTTTGACAAGGAAAGTCAATAGGGGAAGCCAGAATCACCTAATAACTGCATGATTCATTTAACAACTGTGCTGACTCACTTAACAACAAAAAGGACAATTAAACTGGGTGCAAATTGCTTAAGAACTACCTTACTTAGCAACAGAAATTCTGGTCCCAATTGTGGTTATAAGTTGAAGAGTACATATAATCAGTGGTGGGATTCAAATAATTTAACAACCAGTTCTCTGCCCTAATGATTTCTTCCAACAACCAGTTCACCAAACTGCTCAGAAAGTTAACAACCGGTTCTCCCGAAGTGGTGCTAACTGGCTGAATCCCACCACTGCGTATAATGAAATGTCTATAAGCAAACAACCAAACTCAGATCACCAATCAATCAATCAATCAGAAAAAAATCTGGAAGGGATCTCGGAGGTCTTCTAGTCCAACCCCTGATCAAGCAGAAGATCCTTTATCATTTCTGACAAATGACTGTCCAGTCTCTTCTTGATGAAGCCCCTATAACTTCTGAAGGCAAAGCTTCCATTGGTTAATTGCCCTCACTATCAGGAAGTTTCTCCTTAATTCCAGGTTGCTTCTCTCCTTGATTAGTTTCCATCTATTGTTTCTTGTCTTGCCTTGTGGTTTTTTGGAAATCAGTTGACCCCCTCTTCTTTGTGGCAGCCCCTCAAATACTGGAATACTGCTATCATGTCTAGTTCTCCTTTTCTCTAGACTGGTTGTACCCAATTCCTGCAACTGTTCTTCATTTGTTTTTGTCTCCAGACCCTTTATCACCTTAGTTGCTTTCTCTGCACTTTTTCCAAAGTCTCAGCATCTTTTTTCTAATGTGGTGATCAAAACTGGATGCAGTGTTCCAGGTGTGGTTTTACTAAGGATTTATAAAGCGTACTGATACTTCACGTGATTTTGACTCTATGCCTCCTTTTATACAACCAAGGATTGTGTTAGCTTCTTCGGCTGCTGCTACGGCTCATATTTAAGTGATTGTCCACTAGGACTCTAAGGTTCCTCTCACGGTTGCTGTGAGACAAGGTCACAATTATTATATTGTTATTATAATTAATCACTATTATAATTTATACATTATAAGGTCACAATTATTATGTTGTTATTATTACTACAAATAATATAATTATTATAAATTATTATCTATCTTGTGTTTTAAAAAGTAACAAGAACATAGTTTTTTTATCAACGCATATACTTTTATTTATTTTACTTTGTTCAATATGACTCAGGCATTTTGTTGCCATTTTTCCCAACTAACTGTCATTGTACAAAGTTGTCAGAGCAGATCTATCTTGGGCTCAACAGAAATAACTCACAAACATTGGATTTTCAGCCAGCACAACTCCCCAGATGTTCTGTAGTTCAACAACAAAAGAGGGAACCATTCTTTAAAGCCCATTTGATTTAAGTTTCAAATAAATTTAGTCTCAAAATGTTCATAATCCTAACTTTTAAAAAAGCACGCTAGGTCAAAAGACTCATATATATCCATGTTAATGTGTGCTTTTCCAGCCTGAGTCAACAGAAAAGATATCATTGTGTGAGTTGTACGGTCCAATGGTCAGGCTCTAATCTGCTACAGTACAGTAAAGACATTTGCAAGAGGTTCACCTTACAGCTGTATTGCAGAATAATTTAAGATCAGGTGGAGTTCATTTTTCTCTCCCAGTGAGCATCACCACCCAGTGGGAAAAAGCTTCACTAATCACTCTCCTTAATATGTGGTTGGGCAGGCCTGGGCAAGCACTAGGTAGACAAAGCAAAGGTGCTCTGAAAGACTTGCTAGGTAAAATCCGTGTCCAAATCTAATTGAAGATGGTCTGTCAGCCATAGTTTTATTGACATTGAGAGATTTACCAATAACCAATCTTAACACTATACATTTTAGACTGTATAATTAGGAAAGAATCCTATAATGCACCTGATCTGCTAGTTTTCCAGAACAGACTTTAAATGCAGGAGAAGGGGCAATTCCATCAACAGAATGTCTTAGTTGGATTCAATCCAATAACGTCTAACAATTAACTAAAAGCTCTCTTCTATCTTACGCTACATTTTAATGAATTTCAAAGGTTTGCATCTTTTTAACATAAAACTTTGTTTCTGAAAAGTGCAAAATAAACAGACTATAAAATAATAACCAAATTAAAACCAAACCAGAAAAGAAAATACAGTTCCTTAAAGTTCCTTTAAATGGAATTTGACAGATTGCAATAGTACAAATCTTAACATATATATTAAAATTTCTCTCCCAGTCAGCATCACCAGCCAGGTGATATAAACATCCCATAGATATTTAAGATAAAGACAATAGGAACTATAATGGTTCTTAATCAGCTTACAATGCTCAGTTAAAACAGATTAAAAAAACAAAACCACCCTTCCCCACCTGGCACCAGATCTAACAGCCTGTCAGCTCAACCCACTTCTTAGCCTAATGCCTGGGAGAAGACCCAGCTCTTTACAGCATTCCTTCTGTCTTCTGCCACATATTGGGCACATTTTTTCTACTTCGGGTCTTCCAGGACAGTGTTAGATATTTTTAGGCTATACTGATGTTTTATCTGGGACTGACAGCCCAGCATATCTGGAGAACACCTGGAAACATTGTAATTGGGAGACTATATTAATACTACACTTTTTAAAACCTGCTGTTGTATTGATACTAATAGATTCAGGAACAGGGAGAATTGCTCTGAAAATATGCACGTTAGTTTGATGTATGAATGCTGGACATTTTTTTGCCATTTATATTTGTGTTTCATAGTTAGTGCTACACAGTATTTGTATATTTTTAGAACAAATTTTTGCCCAGTTTTAAATTAGCCACTTATAGGACAAATTAGTTTATAGTTGGGGTGGGTTTTTTTGCAGTGCGTAGTGGGTATGCAGATCATGACATATAAACTGAATAAATAGCACAACACTAATTATTCAATAAAGACACAAACTCTGTAAGATAAAGGAATGCTGCTTAGCTAATCTGGGTGTGTATGTGTATGTGCGCACAGACACATCATTGCAAAAATGCATAGCATAGGGTTTAATTAGAAGTGAATTTTGATTAAAAGCCAGTGAAATTCACAACACCTCCAAAAACCACAGAGACAGATTGTTAATAGTACCAAAATAATATCACCTATACTGCTTTTATTATACAAAGGTAGGAGAGGCTGGGAATTTTAATGCTTTTAATAAACAAAAGAAAAAGAAAAATAGAAAGAAAGAGCAATTGGCTTAAATTAATCAAAATTAATGCTGTGAAGCTAATTTAGAGGTGATAGAAGTCAGCACATTAGATGAGAAACCTGATCCTGCACCCATCAGAGTTAACTGCGAAACACTGCAGGTTCAGCCCATGTAATTGAAATGTGATACAAGTGCAAAAGTGCTAATGCTATTTTAGACTGTGTATGGAAAAGCAGAACATCATGGAGAAGCAAAGTGATAGTCCCTTCTTTGCATATGTCTGCATTGGATATTGGCAGTTGCAGTACTGAAAAGATGGAGAGAAGGTGAAAGGAATTAAAAGTAATAGTAATGGTATAAGTGAGATTTCATTCTGGAAGCTGCTTTGGAAAAATGATCTTGCAGCCTGTGTTGCCTTGCAGAAGTTACTGTACATGTTTCAAATAGTGGAAAACTTAATTTCCACTGACAACATTACAATTCTGATTGTTCATAGATAACTATTTTTAAGTTAACTTTTATTTCTGATATAATAATCAACATATATGGACTTACTTGTTAAATAGTATCTGTGAATTATTTATTTTTTATCCTACTTAGAACGCATCCATCTCCTCACAAAAGTGAATGTAATTTACTCATATGGATATATAGTGACAGTTATTTGAGTTCAGAAATACAAATTGTGATATAAAATTCTAAATACTGTATACTTTACTGACACCAGTCAGGAAACCAATAATTTTAGAAGTGTATTTCACTATCAGTAGCAGTCAGTATTGAAAGAAAAGCACAAATATAAAAATACTTATAACCAAGTTTCTCTTTTCTTACAATAATAAGAAAATATGGAAATCTTTAATTCTTAAGGAAAATAATTCATAATTACAAAACAAAATAAAAATAACAATTCCAAAATATTCCTAGGATATTATTCCTATTATGGATTTTTGCATTGTTATTGTGGGCATTATGAGTATCATTTGTTACGTGGACAAAAAAGGATTTCCAGTAAGAAATCCAATAGATTTCCTTCTTGTTGCTTCAATAATTTAGTATTTCACTCAAGTTATTGTTGATTTGTTTTTAATTTCAGGTCCTGATTATATTAAGCAGCGATTTCAAGAAGGAGAAATTAAGGAAAAACTGGAAGAGAAAGCTCAGGAAAATCCTCCTACAGCAAAAGAATCTCCTCATTTCTATCGAAAGGGCACTACACCTCCTGGGAGTCCAGAAGAAAGCCATAAGCATAGCTCAGCCTCCTCTGCCAAGCCTTCTCCTGCAGAACAAGGAAGAAAACAGAATTCCACCCCAGAAGACAGACTTATTCAAGAAAAAAAGAATTTAATAAGTGAAAACGTTGTACCAGTAGTTCACAAACCTGTTTTTTCTAAAGCACCTGCTGTGAAAGAGGAAATGATGGCCAAACACCACCAAAAGTTGTCACCTCGCAACAATCCCAAAAGCAAAGAGAATGGAGAGTTGCACGATCATTACCATGGGTATTATGTGAAAACTAATCCAACGCTGTATCCATATGAGGTTGGGGAAGATGAGGACCATAGCAACCCATCATCTTCAGCAGTTAAACCACCACCAGCATCTCAAAAACCAAGCCCCACCAGAGCTGGGAATCAGTTAGATGCCAAAGAATCATTAAAGAAATTGGAACCCTCTGCACCAAAGAATCCAGCTAGTAATGACTTCTCTTCAATGGAAAACGAAATCAGTTTGGTAGGTATGGTAGATTGAAAGCACTGTAAGGAATGATTAAAGAATGTTTAATTTAGTCTATAAGCAAAAGTCACCATGGCTAATTTGCCACAGGACAACTCACCACAGGACAGCTCACCAGGGGATAATTCAGTGCTGTGTTAATTGATTAACTCAGTCACCTTTATTACTGGTGACCAAGTCATTGGGTTGACTTTATTTTATTATTATTGTCCATGGTTCTTTTGAAATTAATTTAACTTTTGTATTTGTTGAGTTGTCCTGCAGGAGTTGGCTGTGGCGAGTTGGCCACAGTGATTTGGCCATAATAGGAGATGGTTGTAGCTTTCAAATATTTGTAGGCTTGTTGTATAGAAAAGGAAGTGGGTTTGTTCATTGTTGCCCCAAAGACCAGAACTAGTAAGTTAAAACTTCAAGGAATATTAACATTTCAGGCTATGTATCAGGAAATTCCTGATTATATGAAAAATCAGTCAGTGGAAAAAGTTCCACATGAGCTGAGAATGAAAGTGACATCTCCTTACTTGGAGGTCTTCAAACAGGCTGGATAATCAATTGTCAGTGTTACTGTAGTACATTCTGCCCTGACAGAATTTCCCTCTGCACTTCTTATACCAAAGAGAATCTGTGCAGTGTTGAGTTTCTTTCTTGTTCCATCTTCCCTTCCTGGGCTAAATTAATCTTCATTTAACTACTACTGTATTTCTTCTTCAAGGTTAGTTGCTTACTTGTCTATACTGTCAGGGTTGTAAACAGAAAATCTTACCAGAAACATAATCATAAAGTTCACTATCTAAAATAATGGAAATAAAGTCTTAGTAAATGTGACGTGTTTGGGACTAAAGTATTTTGAATGATTAAAAAATGAACTGTTTGGGCTCAGTCACACAAAATATATTTGGAGAAAAAACGATAAAGCATTTGAAAAAAGAATACCTTGCCAGCCATTAAGCTTGAGGTTAGCATTATTATTATTTTGTGGTTTGTGACAGCAAATGGCAGAGGAACTATTGTGTAGATAGAAAATGGATTCAATTAAATATAAAAGTATTCTAAGATGAGATTGGAGAAAAAGGGAGTACAAGATAATAACCAGGCACACAATGGGGAACGTAATGAAGTACTTGAGTGTTTTAAATTTTTAAAGGTATAAAATAAACCTTTATAGAGATGGTCTTCAACTTGCAACCATTCAATTAATAACTATTTGAAGTTATAATAGTGCTAAAAAAAGTGACTTGCAACTGATCCTCGTACTTAAAACTTTTGCATTGTTTCCATGGTCATATGACCATGATCTGGACACTGGGACACCGGCTCACATTTACCTTGGCTGTAGCATCCCAAGATCACATGGTCACCATGTGTGAGAATCAGTTAGCTTCTGAGAAGCAACATCAATGAGGAAATCAGCAGGAAAGGTCAAAAATCACAATTTGTGATTTGCATATATTACCAAATGTTATTCTCAGAACTTTTTCATATTTAGACAGCATTGTAAACACCAGCTTAGAATAATTGAGTTACGGCATGTATATTTGTATTGGTAACCTGAATGTAATGATTTTACTAAGAAGAGTGAAGAAAAAAACAAGGATTTCGAACTAGCTGTCAAAGAGACTTATGTAATTTGCTATATAGGTAATCTAGAGGGAGTAGTACATTTGTGTTTGTCTGCTTGCCTCCTTTTTTAAAAAAATTAAGAGATCATAAGTGTTACAGCTTTGCTTATTTCAAGAAATGGAGAATTTCAGTTTTTAGCGCATTATGGGCATATCTGTCATGCAGACACCAATTACATTATTTTCAACAATTCATATCCACTCAGTATCCCGTTCATAGAGTTTTTTTACTTGCTGTTTGCAATTTTTTTTGAAGACCATTTCAGCTGTAGGAAGAAAGCAATTATCTTCATCCTGGCTCTTCTTAGGACATTTCAGTAAAAAGTCTATCCCATGTGCCATTCCTCGGCAGAAAGAAGATAAAATCCAATGAGCTGTGACATTTATAAAATATAAAAGAGTTCTCTTTCTCTTTCCCTCCCTCCCTTCCTCTCTCTCTCCCCCTCTATGTAAATAAAATTATTTAGATTTGAAATGAAGAGAATTGTCTAATAAGTTAGACACTGCAACTAATCATTGTGGCCCACAATTTCACTAGAAGAGATCAAGGCTAACTCCTTATTTGGGTTACTAATGAAGTTCATTGAGAAATTTATTAACGTAATAAAAATGTGTTTGTTGATTTAAAGAACCCACGTGATATTGAAAATTATGTGCATATGTGGAGTGGAAAGCTGGTTATTGAATACAGAAAGAACAGTAAATAATGGAAGGCTTAGTAAATGGTTCAACAATAGCAATAGCACTTAGACTTACATACCGCTTTATAGTGCTTTACAGCCCTCTCTAGCAGGTTTTAACAGAGTCAACATATTGCCTCCAACAATCTGGGTGCTCATTTTACCTACCTCAGAAGGATGGAAGGCTGAGTCAATCTTGAGCCTGGTGGGATTTGAACTGCCAAATTGCAGGCAGCCATAGTCAGCAGAAGTGGCCTGCAGTACAGCACTCTAACCACTGCATCACTGAGGCTCTGAGCAATGACTGATAAAAGTATCTGTGAAGTCCTCTTAGTTATCTGAAATATTTACTGATAAGTGCATAAAGAATGCTTCTGATCATGTTAGGGGTGCGTTAGCAGGGAATATGAATACATATGTGCTTTTATATGCAGATGACTCCAGCTTGTGGTTTGAGAATCTGAATGATTTTCAGCAAATATTAGACAATATGATGGAACAAGAGTATGGCTCTGAAATTCATGTATCCAAAACCAGGGTAATTATGTTTGACAGGGGAAAATTATGTGAATAATTCCAAGTTATATATACATGGTAAAAAAATGACAGCAGAGAGAGATGGGAAGCATATAAATTTAATAAACAAATAGTTTAAATTTGTAAAATGGGAAAATGAGAAATTACTGTTCCCTAAAGAAATTAAAATGGTTGTGTATAAGAATAAATTCTTTTCTGTATAGAAGTGAAAGATGTCTACATAAAACTTAAAACTTGAATGCAATAGGAATCTGGTACTTGAGGGTGTGGTAACAGAAAGATAGGATCAAGAATGAATGGGTACTAGATTAATGTGGTTTGAATGAATGACCAGTATAAAACGGCATGCTGAGATGATTTGGTATATCAAGAAAATGAATGAGGATTCAATTGCAAAACAAATGCATGACGGAAGAGAAAAGAGGAAGACAATGGAAATCATAGATAGATTTAATATCCTCTAAAAGACAGAAGTGTATAGTTGAAAAGGCTCCATCTGAAGGAGCTTATGAAGGTCATGGAAGTTATGGTTAGATAGATAGAATGAATGATGTTAGTATAAACTAATTTTACCTATGGTTTTTTCCCTTGTCTCTTGCCTTTAATTTCTTTGTCTTAACTGGTTCTTACTTCTTTTTTGCATTCTGCATAAGGTTACTTTTTTTGAAAGAGGATGGCATGCTGTACGTATTTCAGAGCCCAGACATACAATGATAAAAAAAGACATGAAATGAGCATAGCCCTTCAGAGCCTTTCCCTTCATTATACTTCATAAATAGTGAGGTTCTGTTCATAAAATGCACCTGCAACTAAAATCAGCAAGGAAACTGTTCTTTCTTAACTGACCCTCCTTTAATATCTACAATAGTTCCTACCAGCCAACATATCATAATGCCTATTAGAAAAAAAGAGTTAAATATTATATTTTTCTCTTTTTTACACCTTAAGCTTACTGTTATACAAGGACAATTCTCCAAGCATGAATAAAGCTTTTCTATTATAGCTTCCTTATAAACACCTGCTCCAATCAGTCACTGAAAGCAGAGACTAGTTTTTCCTTTTTCTATTTTAAGCCGGGGCTGATCATTAAGCCCTTATTTATGGTGCTTCACCCTAAACCATTCTGGAGTCACATTGTTAATGTTTTCAAAAATGCAAGTTGAACTGCACTTCGGATTTTATTATAGAGCACTTTGTTTGCAGTTTTTTATCATTTAAAGCACTTCCAATTATATGAGTGTCTTTTTCTTTTCTTCCTGATGTGTGAGGCATTCCTTTTATTTTTCCTCTTGATTTACATGGTTATATTTCTATTTCAGTTGAATCAAAGAGCTCTCAAACTTCTTTGAAGCAAGTGTCATACTTGAGCAATTCACTACAGGCCACATTTGGAAATATAGGAAGAGGAAAACAAAGAAGGAAACAATGAGGAAATTACTAAATTTGAAGTTGTTCTAGCAAGGCAAGAGCTTAATTAAATATAATTAAATTATAATTAAATTCATTAAAGCATGGATGGTATTGCTTCCCATGTTTTTAATTTTTTTTAATAAAGTAGTTCAGAGTTTTAGACAAGCCTCACCCAAGACTTTCAGGAGCCTCATATCAATCCTTTACTATCATCAGTAGTACTGACATTATGTACTAGGAAGCTGACAAAAATTACCATTAAAAAAGAATGTCTACAGCTCAGGGTTGAATTGTGGAATCCCAGGGGCTCTCTGAGCTGGGTTGTTGGCTTGTTAATGTTTCATTACCCAACTAGGTAACATCAACAAACGGCAAACTCTAAACTTACACTGACATTACCTAGTTGGATAATAAAATGTCCATAAGCAAATAACAAAATTCAGAGAGCATCAAAAAATAACCATCTTTGCCATTTGTCTATTGATTTTGTGTACCCTCAAGGAGGGGTCGTGGTTAATGCTGAGTTGAGGCTGAAACATGTATTACAGATATCATTAAATTTTGCCAAATTGAGTTAGGCTTATAGCAGCTTATAAAACAGACTTAAAATATACCAGTAAAATATCTACTGTATAATAACATACAGGCAAGTCCTCAATGTACAATCACAATTGAGCTCAACACTTATGTTGCTAAATGAGACAGTTAAGTAAGTTTTGCCCCATTTTATGACCTTTCTCATCATAGTTGTTAAGTGAATCATTGCAGTTGTTAAGTTAAATATTAATAAAATTAGATGTTAAGTAAATCTGGCTTTCCCATTGACTTTGCTTGTCAGAAGGTCAGAAAAGGTGACTGTATGACACCAGGACACTGCGGCTATCATAAACATGAGCCAGTTGCCAAGAATCTGAATTTTGATCACTTGACCATGGAGATGTTACAATGGTCATAAACGTGAAAAACTGTCATAAGTGATTTTTTTCAGTGCCTTTGTAACTTTTAATGACCACTAAATAAACAGTTGTAAGTTGAGGACCACCTGTAACATTATAATCTCCATAACCAAATAACAATAATCAATAACAAGTACTGTCCTAAATGAATGAATGGATTTCATCATTTTATCAAAACCATAATATGAAACACCATTCTTCAAAAGAGTTTGTTATGGACTATGGAGATGTCTGTGCCAGTGTCATCTATCTTTATGAATAACATGGGAGTATTTCATAACAATGAAATGGTTAACATGAATACAATCTGGAAAAGCAGAGATATTGAAATAAATACAAAAAGCAGGCTAGTTAGAGCAATAGTCTTCCCTATAATGATGTATGGGTATGAGAGATGGGCACTAAGAATGGCTGATCAAAAAAGAATTGATGCTTTTGAACTGTGGTACTGGCGTAAATTATTGCATATACCATGGACAGCCAGAATAACTACCAGAGAAGTGTTAAATCGTATAAAACCAGACACATCACTAGATGCTAAAATCATAAAAAGACATCTAATTTACTTTGGCCATGTCATGTGTGCAAATTTGTGGGAGAAGGCAATGATGATAGGAATAGTTTGCAGGGGTTCCCAACTGGGGGTGCAAGGCAATATTCCAGGGAGTGTGAAAACTTGGGTTTAGAAGTTTCAAAATTATAGTGTATATGCATAATTATATGCATATAATTATTTACTTTTATAAGGGGTGCAAGAATATATCAGGAACATTCTAGGAGGGCGAGGTATAGAAAAGTTTGGGAGCTCCTGAGTTAATGGAACAAGAAGAAGGGGCAAGCAAAGAATATGCCGGCTTGATAACATAAAATCTGATACGAAGTTGAACATCAACTGAGAAGCTGTGCTTGACAGGGTAGCATGGAGAGCACTTGCCTATAAAGTCGCCAAGAGTTGGATACAATTAAATGGTTAAAACAACAACAATTGCATAACAAACACCAGATAACAGAAAGGAAAGTTAGATGATACTTAGTCCTTTGAAACTATTTCTGTTAATTGTAATGAATCTACATTGTATTTGTAACATAAGCTCTTCAGAATAAAAATGTATGTTAGAACAAATGCCAGTATTATGAAGGAATTCAGTTCCTTTAGATAACATACTGAATCATAAGAATTTTCTTTCTCTTCAGAAAGAAATGTATGTCCAGAATTGCAATCTGTCCACTTGCAGAATTGCAGAATGTTAAAATGTGTTAAGTATATAAGTACAGTAAGTTTCTCCCCTTCTCTTTTTTTTCCCTAAGTTCTCATTAATATCTCAGTTTGTTGGATACAGGTGCCTTCCCCATCTGATGCAATCTGAATGTGTTGCTGAGTAAGGACTATGGAGTTGAAGTTCAACACCTTTGGTTGGAAACAGACTGGGGAAAATTGGATTACTTTATTAAGAGTTGCCAGTTGAGAAGGCCAGCATTTAGTTATAATACATGCCTTCTCCAAAATCTTTTGTTTTAATATTTGTAGAGATAAATAGTTTGATGTTGATAGATATAAAAGCATCTGGAAATCATACCTTTATTCACATCTACTATTTAAACTGTTTGAAATTATCGAGCTATTCCTTTTTTTCACAGCATTTCCCGCCTTCTCAAGTTATTTGCTTTATTTACATTTAACAAAAAAATTGTAGCTATTTGGACATCTCAGAAAATAAATGTAATGTAAATTTTTAAACAGGAGCAAGGTCTTTCGATTTCAAAATCTTTCATTTTTCAAAGGTTTTGTAAGGTCCATGAGTACTTTAATTCTGTCATCATTAGATAATTTGAAGCATTTTATAATCTTTGTAGGTGTAATCACATCTATTTTTTTCCATTTTTAGGGTCCTAATTCAATCATGATTGCCATGGTAATGCTCTTGAATATTGGCCTAGCCATTCTTTTTGTCCATTTCCTAACTTGATTGGAATTAAGAAAGGTAAGAATGTTCTTAAACTTCCCATACAGAAATTCTACCCTTCCCCAACATTTTTCCATTTTAAAATGATTTATAAACTTTCATGTCTCCCCAATTTAATTTTGGCTATGCCTGAATGTGATTCAACATAGTTACTTAATGATATAACTGTTTTGATCCTTCAGTGAAGTCATGACAACTAGTGGCGTAAGCCCACAGTTCTCAGCAGTTGTGTCATCAGCCTTTTTAATGGCACGAGTCATGTTCAGACACAGGGAAGGAGGCATGGAATTAGGATGGGACACAAGAAATGTGGAAACTTGGAAAATTCAGCCCAAGGGCTTTTGAGGTCCTCTGAAAGCTGAAGCAAGCAGCCACTGTTGGGGGGAAAATCATCATCAAATACACCAGCTTTCTGAAGCACTCCAACAAATAAAGTGTGTTGGTTACTCCATCTGTTTGAACAGAGAGTGTAACTAAACTGGAAATGTACAGAGCTGCACTTTTGTTGATGGAACCGAACAGCTGCCTTACTATTTTGCTGTCTGATGTTTTTGGTGGGGGGAGATGGGAAAGTGACTGCCAGAGGAATGTGTTCAGAGGATTCTGTTGCTGTGGAAGAGATTCCAGTATTCACTCCTATCTCATTAGAAGAAATAGTTAGCAGCATCACTCACCAGTCTTATTCCATTACCTGCTGCTTTTAAAATCTCTGCCATTTTCTGGGAGATTGCATTTCATTTGCTTATGCATGATTTCTGCTCACTTGCTATTTATTTAAAGCCTTTGTACAGCAGTAATATAATAATGTTGACCAGACTGGAAAACTTCACTGGTTTTTAACCTGTATTGGAGAAAACAAATAAAGCCTGTGCTGTAAGCACACTGAGAATTCTGGCAAGATCTATTTCTACATAATATTTATTTAAAAATGTAAGATAGAAAAGTCATTTTTCAGGATTAACAGACAATACACTATGATGAACTTTTAAGCCATAGTTTATATCTTCCTGGTGATACCAGCAAGATGAATTATTTAAAATGCTGTAGGGTTTATCAAGCTATAGCAGCATGCTGAATTAGCAAAGTGGGAGACTTTGAGAAGCGTTTTGCCAGTTAGTCTGCAATGTAAGATTTTGCCCAGTTGCATTCAAATTCTATTAGGATTAAAGCCTTTCCTGATTATACAGTGAAACCTGTTAATTCAACTTATCATACATAACCATTTTTAATTCATGTTGAATACATTCAGGTAGAGCATTTAAATCTTTAATAATGACTATCAGCTTGATGCCTTTAATGTTGCTAAACAAAGTCTGTCATCTTACCTCAGCCACTCAAAACTTAAGCCTCAAATTTTAATTTGATTCTTTGTGTCAGTTAGATGTATAGTCCTTTGTTTTGATGATGTGATCCATGTTTTTCGCTCCCCACTGAAATAAATATAGTAAAGGAGCATGCTCATTTATTTATCAGAAATCTGTACACGGTGTGATCATTTGGAAAGTCAGCATTTTAATTTGAAATAAAAGGTATAGGACTTGGGTTTTCTTTTATTTCTAGCTCTTAGAAATTATGCTTTTCAATAGATATTTAATCCTATTGTATATTATTATTAATGATTATTATTACTAATACTATTATTTGCATGGTTTAGTAGAATAGTTTCTCATAATTACATTAGTTATCACAAAAGGCAGCCCATTCTAATTGAAATGGTTTGGAATAGTTATCAGAAATTGGAGCTGCTTAGTGCAGGAAAATAATATAGTGGCGTTTTTGCAGAAATGAGTTGACAGTCCTGTATTTTGACCAGTATGAAATTGAGAAGAACACAAAAAGGCAGCAAATGAAATGTAACAACTATATGTTTTTTTTAAAGAAGCAAAACATAGTTTACTTACAAGTTTAGAAAAATATTTCTTCATTAAGAATCAGGACATTAAATTTTAACAAGCCTTATGTAAACATGCTTATCTACAACAGGCCCAATTAAGTTGTTGATTATGCTAATTTTGTAACACAATATTACATGTGTATTTAAAAATCCAAAACGTATGGATTTTGAAAATTTATAAATTAAACATGTTGTTTCTGTTTATAAATATGATTTATAAGCTTTTTTAAGAGTAAAGCTCCAATAAAAATTGTTAGTATTTTTCTAAAATGTGCATTGCTGTATTTTACATAAAGGTTATTTATAGTTGGTTGTAATATTGTACACTACATTTTGGACAGCTTATAATCCTGCCAATGTATTTAAATATGTCACTTTGTCTATTTAAAATTTCTTGCTGTGAATGAACTCTTTTATCTAATGAGCTGCTTTATTTATAATTTCTGGAAACCAAAATGGATAATGTACAGTTTTCATAACTGTATTTGCTCTAATTAAAGAATAGCATTGGTTACAAATGTATAAATGTCCTTTATTTTCTCTGTTAATGTTTCCTGCATTTTCCTTGCTTTTTTTTAAAGGAAAACACATAGTTTACAAATAAAACACACCTATCTTACAAGTTCAGTTTTATTTTGGTTATATAGACAATAAGTCATATTAGGTTACCTTAAAAATCAGTCCACGAAGGGACAGAAATACAGACTTTTATAATGCTACTTTCCAAAATATAATGCTATCTTTCTTCATCACATTCAGTGAAGCAAAGCATTGATTCATTGACTGAATGTTATACTTGATCTATATATCTTCACTCTTTGTCACGAGGTAAAAGTATGGGAGAAAACAGAATCTATGTGTAGCCTTTCACATTCTGTCTACAAAAAATGTTTCAAGTGTATAAGAGTATGAAGATCTGTAACGCTTTAAGGCAGCCACATCTTTTCTTGGGAGTGTTTGATTGAATTGCTGCTTCTTACAAATAGACACCTTAGCTGATTATAGACTACATAACACATTCAAAATACCTTCTTCCTTTTCAAGATGGGACACAGTAACAAATCAGCACCTTGGATGAGAAGAGAAAAATGTATTGTTATCCTAGACAAATGAAATGTGCTAAAGGCCAGTTGAGTCTCCAGAGAACTTCATTCTGTGTTGGAGATATGCCAGAATTAATACTTATTAATCAAGGAGATTCTTAAGTGGATTGCCATCTGATGGAAGTGGAGGTAGATTCTGTTTAAGAAAGAGTTGTACTGCTCTTCTTAATCAAAACACAACACAGATCTGCTGATGTGACTATATCTAAGAAAACTAGGCTGAATGAGTTTTTTTTTAAAGGCCCAAGAACAAGGCCCAAACTTCCCTTCAGCAGTCCTGATCTTGTATGGGATGTATTTTATACTACCTCTCCTTTCGCTGAAAAAAACAGTAGAAAGGCAAGTCCAGCCTTTGAAGGTGGTGTCTCGCAATCTCCTTTTTAATGTTTAAAAGGACAGTGATGTTAATTGTTGATGTTCCATAAAGCACTTTGTTTTAAATGAGGTAATGAGCCTTAGAATAAAGATTAGATTAATTGGTACATGTTGCTGAGCTTGTTTCTATTGATTGATTACATTGGAGAGAAGTACTTTCAACTCGAGATTTTCCTACTTTGAAATTATCATATTCCAAAAGAAATAAGTTTTCAGGTAGATACAAAACATGCTTCACAGCACCTTTTACTTGTTCATAGTTACAATGGCCAGACAAAATGATTTTTACATGGATCATTTCAGAAAGCTCAAAGACAATTTAATTGCTTAGCTCTACTACCAAAAATTCATTTTGTGCCAAATTATAATTAGGCATGTGTAGAATAATGCAAACTATAGGAGGGCCTTGAAGTAACTGCTTTTAATAAAAAAGCATGACACCTGTTTTTTTTCTTCCTGTACTCAAGTCTACAATTATTTATTATTCTTTTTCTCATTTCCACATGGCTGATTCTCTGATAATGATTCATAGATATAGAATTTATTCAGTGGTGGAAGCCACCAAAGGACCATTTATCTTGAGATTTCAGAACTGTCAGATTCTATCTGTTGAAAACTATATGGCCATCAAAGGTGGGCTATTATGATACTGAGAAGGGTGTAATGTTTTGTCCAAGAATTTTGTCTAACTAGCCAGTTATGCACAGCATGCTGTGTGGTAAAGAACAAAAATTGATAAGTAATGTTCAAATTTGAGACTACAGAATTCAGAAAAATAAGCATTGAGAGTTTTACACAATATATGTGTCTATCTATATAACCAACCAAGCCAATACATTCTAGAACTTTCCCAATCATTTTTAATTTTTTTTGCTTTCCATATCAATAAAGTTATGTTTATAAATTCTGAAACCAACAAAGTGCAAACAGGATGAGTGGTTGTACCTTTAAAAGAATTCTGATAAAAGCAGGAGGAATTTTTGCAGAAACACTTTAGCCAAAATTAGTGGATTATCGGGTTTCTAAATGCTCTGAGAAAAAATTCCCAGATGGTTAAATTAAAATTTGGAACATTTTTTTCTGCCAGATGGTCTGTGCTGTTTTCTTTAATCCAGTTCTTTCAGCTAGCCTTTATGTATCTGAAACATTGTTAAAAGGACTAGAATCTTTTTTAGAATAATTACTAGTTTTGCTATGTTTTAAGATACAATCATACCTTATTATAATGCATCTATAAAAATAAATCATCTTAAATGTAATCTACAGCATTAATTGCTAGATCCCTGCTTTTAAGCATAAATCACTTGACACAAATAAAAATTCCCTATGTGGGTTTCTTGATCCACAACCTTTTAAAACTATATGCACCTGTCACATGCTGTTTGTATCAAAAAAGAAATTATGCAGGACCTGATAAATGTAAGTTTGTGAACAATATATCACTTTCTGAATTGTTCATAAATATATTGCAACACCAGAACAAATTACGTAAAGTGGCATGTAAACAGCACATTTATGCATTTTAGTTTGGGTAAATGGAAGATGTCTGGTTTTGAGTAACAAATAAGGATTAATTAGTTCAACTCACACTCAAAACTTATAAACAGTGCAGTGTTGTTAGCTCAAGAAGAAAAACAAGCATCATGAAAGAACTACCTCAGACATATATTAACGTTCAATTAGTAACTTTATGTACAGCAAAGAAGAGTAAATGCAGAACTTATTGTATGAGAAGAAAATAGACTGGCTTAAGACAATACAGGTAGTGCTCAACTTACAACTACAATTGAACCAAAAAATTTGGTCATAGTTCATTGCAGTCATTAGCTGTTCATCACATAACCTGACTTGATTTTTATAATGTTCATTAAGCAAATCACGTGGTTGCTAGAGATTAACAAAAAACATTGCAAAATGTGATCACCTGCCCATGGGATACTGCAACTGGTTGTAAATGCGAGCTAGTGGCCAAGGGCCCAAAATGCAGTCATGTGATGGTGAGGGTAATGTGGCAGTTGTAACTTCGAGGATAATTTTTTTTCAATTCTGTCATAGCTTTGAACAGTCATTAAGTGACCAGTCATAACTTGTACATGGAATGGATTAAAAGTCAGAGATAACAATGGATGTATTCTGGGTAATGGGAAGAAATATAAACCTCTGCTGTTACTAAAGTCAAACAAGCAAAAACAATCATGAAGAACTATTGTAAATAGTTTGTGCGTTTGCATTTTAGAAGAATAGCAATATTTCACATTTGGAATTTCTGTATTCAAGCTCTGAGTTGCTTCTTACTAATTGGATACAGAAGTCTAAAGGGAGTTCTTGCTTAATAACTAATCACTCAGAAACCATTCAAAAGCATGATGGACTTTCCCAGAACTTCTTATGACCCACTTTCGAAATTCTGATGGCCACACACAGATACACTGCACAAACATATGATTGCATTTTGGGCACTTGGCAAGTGGCTCGCATTTAGGACTATTTGCAGAATCCTACAGTGAGAATGACAGTCATTTTTCCATTCCTTCAGATCCTTCCATTCCCTACTATCCTGTCAGAACTGAAAATGTTTTGCTTCTTGGATGAGAAGCAAAACATCTTCAATGAAAAAAACAAAGTCCAGTTGTCTCCTTAAAAAGCATCTTTGGGACATTTGTCTTAAAACAATAAAAATTTAGAACATTATTTTCTTTTTATACTTCTTATTGGCTTGCTTTCTATCATTACTACATCATGATAACATTGATTAGCTGGATGTAATTTTTGTGGGTTCATTTTTAGTTAGATCTCAACAGTGGCAGGAACACCAGCACAAATACAGTAAAACAGTAGGAAGATTGTGGGCATTATGAACTGATATTCAGAAGATCTCAGGAAGATGAGAACCACATCAATAGCTATATGGAATCACATGTCCAGCCCAGCATTTTTCCCTTTTGATTTTCCTATCTCCTAGCCAAAAATAAGAGTGGGTGCTGCCAAGTAAAATTTCCTATTTTATTTTGATATAGTTATACTTCAGGATACTCACTTGATTTACGAGCACAATAAGTCTGTTGTTTCAGAACTCCAACTGCAAGCCCTGCCAAAGGTAATCTAGGGTTAAATCAAACTGAATATAATCTTACTGCTAATTATGGAGAACTGAAAGTTCTCTGAATAGCAGCTATGATGTTTGCTACTGCTAGGTAGTTGCGTTACTCTTGTATCAGAAATTGCTCTTCTGCACGTATCAGAAGAATATGTGCTATAAGAAAGAAGAACTGCTGCCCAAGATGTGGAGATCATGCTCTCCAATGTTATAATCAGGACAGGACTGCTACCAAAATGGCAGCCATGTATTAAGTTCTGCCTCTGTATATGCTCAGCTTTTGTATGCCTCTCAGATACAGAAAAGGCAGAGAAATGTAGTATTTAGTTTCTGCATGTTTCTACTCTCGACTACTGTTATATTACAATGGTTTTATATTAAACCATAAAATACCAACATAATGAAAATAACCATTACTACTAAAACCGCTAAAATGTGGTTAAAATTATTATCTGATAACAGCTCTCTTGCAAAGATCTAAATAAATAAAATGCTTTACCCAGAAAAGTTCAGCATAGACTTGCTTGTTTTGACACCTTTTGTTAGAAGATCTGCTCCACCCACAAATGCAAAGAGAGCAGCTTTAATGTAGGAGGATTATATACAAATACTTGTAATATAGGGAAACATATAGAGTACTGTATTACATTACAACAGTGGAAACTCATATTCAAATCCCTCTTTAACCATTGAACTGAGTCACTAAATCCCACTTTGTAGTGTTGTTTTGAGAATAAATTGATGGAGGGCCATTGTGTGTATTTCAGTATGCATGTGATATAATATGAAAGGCAATAGTTTCTTTTTTTAATATTCAGAGGGGTTTATGACCTGTGTCTTTGTCCTTGCCTCTTGCCTTTATCATGCAAAACCACGATATCTATACAATGAACCCCATTAATAAGACTAGAGGTAAGTCTTTTTTTATACAAGACTGCAATTACTTCCTCTTCTGTTTCCTCCCTATTTCACACATTAACGAAAACTTTTATATTGCTGGAGAGCCAGTTTGGTGTAGAGATTAAGGCTAGAAACTAGGAGGACGTGAGTTTTAGTGCTTCCTAATCTTGCCAAAGCAAACAGGGTGACTTTGGGTCAGTTCTTCTCTCTCAAGAAGCAGACAGTGGCAAACCACTTCTGAAAACTGCAGAAACTTGTCCAGGCAGTGGCCAGGAGTCAACATTGATTCAAAGCACACACACACCTTGAGTTGTTTTTCGTCTGATACAACTTGTATGGTAAGTGATGGCCTAACATTGGGGAAAAGCTACCTGTATATTCCCTTTAAAATATTTCTCATATTATGATGATTATACTTCCTTACTTGACCACATACAATATGTTAAAGAATTACAGTTGCTAATCTATAGAATAAGGCTACACTGGAAACAAAATTCACAACTTTCAGCTCAAGAATATAGCAGATGGGTGAATGCTATAAGAGAAACAATGTAATGATTCTGCTGATACACAGCATAGATCAGGGATGTCAAACTCGCTGCCCGCTGCCCTGGTGCATCATATGCTGGCCACACCCACCCTTGGTTTAGCAAAGGGGGGGAAAGTTGATACGTCAAGTGACAGTAACGTGATGCCGTGAGTTTGACATCCCTGGCATAGAACCCATTCAAAATACAATACATCCTGATTTATGCATGCACAATAACCTGAAGGGGGAAAGTGATCCATACATAGATCATTGGCATTTGTAGGTTTTTCACTGCTGCAAGTTAGGTATACACCACAAATCTTTTTCATACTACTGTGGGAAAAAGTTGTGGACTCCCATAAATTACTCTCATGTTATTTTTTATAATTCAAATGTGCTGTGTCAAAATTTGATTTCAAATGAAGAAAGGAAAAGTTGCCATTCCAAAATAACTGGAAAACAAGACACATTTTTACCCAGTTGTAATTCAAATTTTTTGCACCTTATCCAGGAGGAACCAGTTTTACATTTTTAAGCAATTATCTATGTCCAGTGGTTTGTGAAATCCAAGTACTAATGCTGTGCTTTCAGAAACATAGGACTTGCACACTGCTTTATTGGTAGTCTGATCTTACTGAGATAATGCTTGACCTATGACCATTAGTTCAACAATCATTCAAAGTTAAAACCATGCTGAAAAAAGTGACCTCAATTGGTCCTCACACTTATAATCTTTGAACCCATCCCTGTAGTCTTTTGACTAAGACAGATGACAACTAGTATGTATTTGTGACAGTTGCAGCATCACAGGGTTATGTGATTGTCCTTCGTAACCTTCCCAGCAGGCTTCAAACATGCATAGTCAACGAGGAAAGCCTGATTCACTTAACAATCAGCAAAAAAAAAAGTTGTAAAATCAGGCACAGTTCACTTAATGTCTGCATGACTTAACTGACATTCTGGTCCCGCTTGTGGTCACAAGCCAAGAACCACCTGTACAGCAAGCTTAATTTGCATAATACCAGAAACACAAGCCAATTATATTAATCAGTGCAATAATCTACCTACCTCTGAACTCTGACTGCAGTAGCATCAAATATTTACTTGTATCTATTAATAAACCATCACAAAATTAAAATACAATGAGACCTTTCATAGGACTTAATGTATTTCTGTATTATTTCCAACTATTCTACATTGATCACAGATTGTTTAGGGGATTGCTAGGGAGCCTAGATTTTCTCTTTGTTCCTTTAGCTCTTCAGAGGGAATTCATTAATCATTACAATAACCTAATTGATAAAATGAGCTGTTTAACCCTGTTCTGCCCAAAATATCCTGGGTTATCCTGCCTCTCTTTTTAATCTATCCGCATATGCCTAGCATCTCTTGTCCTGTTTATGGTGACGGCTCTAATCACTCACTTCATAGCCACCTATAACCTGAATTTTTTTCATCTGATATCTGAACCTGGGAGCATTCTCATCCTAGAAGAACCCATGATGTCCTGCATGGACTAACCTTATTTGGATCCCCTTTTATTAAAATCTGATTGCCAAACATCGCCAACTGTGTACACCAGCTAAGCTACTTCTACTTTTTTTACCTTCTCATTTCTTGGCATTTTGCTATCTTTGACCTTATTTGAGTCAGCCAGTAGCTGTTGAGGATGAGAGGATCTGCGTCTGTACTACATGTAGATCAAAATTCTTCCTGTTTGTCTTCCTGTAATAGTATGTGGGAATGACCTGGGGAAATAAAGGGAAGAGATGCTGCCTAGGAAACAACCAGATAAAAGGGAAAGGAACCTGCAGCTGAATACTGTAACAGGCAAAGAAAGAAATTTAGAAAGGATCCACCCTAACCTATCAGATGGTAAAAACATAGCAGGAGGTTTGTACTTTAAGATTTGCAAGATAATGCTAATGTAGTCATACAATAAAGTAGAATTAGCTCATCTTGTTGTGTTTCCTGTCTTAGGAGACTTAGGAGACTGACATGTTCCCATAATAAAACTTACTCTAGAGATAGATTGGATTAGAAGACTTTCCAACTCTGCTATTCTATTATTCTCAGATTAAGATAAATTCTGCATGGCCACTTAAGTTGCTTGTCTTTCGTGGGACACTTGACTGTTTCTGAAATTAAGTAGCCTTGGTGGTTCAGGCTGTTAAATGCCTAGCACTTAGTTCCAGCTGCCTGCAATTAGTGCAGGCTCGAATCCCACCAGGCTCAAAGTTGACTCAGCCTTCCATTCTCCGGATAGGTAAATTGAGGACCCAAGATTGTTGGGAGCAATAAGCTGACTTTGTAAAAATGCCGCGTGAGGGGGCCAAAAAAATCCTAGTAATAAGCAGGCATATACAATGGAATGAAGGCTATTGCTGAGCACAGTTGCGCTCCAAAATGTAAGCCACCCTGAGTCTCTGGAGAAGGGCGGCATATAAATGCAAATAAAAATAAAAAAAATAAAAATAAATTGATTTAAATAACTCTGTACAAATTCCAACTATTCTACATTGATCACAGATTGTTTAGGGATTGCTAGGGAGCCTAGATTTTCTCTTTGTTCCTTTAGCTCTTCAGAGGGAATTCATTAATCATTACAATAACCTAATTGATAAAATGAGCTGTTTAACCCTGTTCTGCCCAAAATATCCTGGGTTATCCTGCCTCTCTTTTTAATCTATCCGCATATGCCTAGCATCTCTTGTCCTGTTTATGGTGACGGCTCTAATCACTCACTTCATAGCCACCTATAACCTGAATTTTTTTCATCTGATATCTGAACCTGGGAGCATTCTCATCCTAGAAGAACCCATGATGTCCTGCATGGACTAACCTTATTTGGATCCCCTTTTATTAAAATCTGATTGCCAAACATCACCAACTGTCTACACCAGCTAAGCTACTTCTACTTTTTTTACCTTCTCATTTCTTGGCATTTTGCTATCTTTGACCTTATTTGAGTCAGCCAGTAGCTGTTGAGGATGAGAGGATCTGCGTCTGTACTACATGTAGATCAAAATTCTTCCTGTTTGTCTTCCTGTAATAGTATGTGGGAATGACCTGGGGAAATAAAGGGAAGAGATGCTGCCTAGGAAACAACCAGATAAAAGGGAAAGGAACCTGCAGCTGAATACTGTAACAGGCAAAGAAAGAAATTTAGAAAGGATCCACCCTAACCTATCAGATGGTAAAAACATAGCAGGAGGTTTGTACTTTAAGATTTGCAAGATAATGCTAATGTAGTCATACAATAAAGTAGAATTAGCTCATCTTGTTGTGTTTCCTGTCTTAGGAGACTTAGGAGACTGACATGTTCCCATAATAAAACTTACTCTAGAGATAGATGGATTAGAAGACTTTCCAACTCTGCTATTCTATTATTCTCAGATTAAGATAAATTCTGCATGGCCACTTAAGTTGCTTGTCTTTCGTGGGACACTTGACTGTTTCTGAAATTAAGTAGCCTTGGTGGTTCAGGCTGTTAAATGCCTAGCACTTAGTTCCAGCTGCCTGCAATTAGTGCAGGCTCGAATCCCACCAGGCTCAAAGTTGACTCAGCCTTCCATTCTCCCGGGATAGGTAAATTGAGGACCCAAGATTGTTGGGAGCAATAAGCTGACTTTGTAAAATATGCGCGTGAGGGGCCAAAAATCCTAGTAAGCAAGCAGGCATATACAATGGAATGAAGGCTATTGCTGAGCACACATTGGGTTCGCTCCAAAATTGTAAGCACGCCCTGAGTCTCTGGAGAAGGCGCATATCAAATAAAAATAAAAAAAAATAAAAATAAATTGATTTAAATAACTCTGGGACAAATTGCAATGATTTGGAAATAGGGCCAGGTTAGTATAGATTATGACCACTGCAGGTGCCCTTGCCCATTGTCCTACCTCCCATCCTTCCCATCTATGCAAAATAGACACGCTTCATTGGATGACCATTAGGTCTACCAGTGGCTTCCTCCTGTAGTCCTTTTAGTGATTGTTCCTCCCTCACTTTTCCACATTCTTTTCGTTTGCTTTCCTAGATGTTTGCACAAGTGGCATTTTTTATTTGTGAAAGCAGTGAAAATAATGGCACATTAGTGCCATGAAAGCTATCCTAATTGCTTCCTTTCATTAATATTTGTCACTGTAATAGTGAGATGGGCAGCATAGAAATTTAATAAATAAATATTTTAACATTTCAAATATTTTGTTGTTAATATTTAATATTTCATAGTGTGTTATATCCTAAATTTGTAAGCAAATTTTCAGTATCAGACAATATAACAGATTCAGTCAAAGAAAGCAGGCTTTCAGTCAGTCAAATGGATGTCTATCCCAAGAAGTCAGTCTGTCAATTCACAAGCCTTCAATTTTTGTTCCCATTTCTAACCTAGTATTCAGTTTTTCCCACTCCTAGGCTTAGTGAAGTATCAAGCTCACATACCCTCCTGTGGTACATCATCAGATAATATTTCACAGCTTGTCAGCGTAGCAGGGCATAATATCTGTGCAAGCCTAACATCTTTAAAGATTTATGGATCTGTTTTCCAAGCTTTTCGTCCTGCTTGATATTAACCACCCCCCAAAAATTGTGCCTACCCATAAAGATTTTTTTTTAATGTAAAAAAGGATTACTGTTCTGGCATACTAAAGATTTTCCTCCAGCCCAACCAATAATTAAGGTCTGATTACTTTTTTGTAAATTTATAATGGGCATTAATCAAAATAAATCCGTAAAAAGAACATAAAATCTAAGATATTTTTAGAAATGTCTGGGTTATTTTTCACACGGTAAGTGCATAACTTTTATTTGAGTTAAAGAGGATAAATAAATCTTTTACCAAATTAGCACATTTGCATTAAACATAGTCGGAAGATTTAAGGCGGATATGGATCACAATATGTAACTCTAAACCATACATATTAAGGCTTGAAATCATAACTATGGTTGAAAGACCTAATCTGTATAAGATCATGTCATAGGATTGCTAAATAATAGAAGATTTTATCAAATCCATTATGAAGAAGCTTCTGCATCCCAAGCTCATAGACCATAGAGAGCAACTTTTCTCTTGTAAACTATAATTATGGATTTAAGACCCACCATTGAATCTTATTTCATTGCCCTAGAGGTATCTTTGAATTTCTTTCTGACCTCCAGTCAGAAGAGGAGTAGGGATTTGGAGATAAATGGCCTGGAAGTGTGACAGAGTTTGGAAAGAAACAAAAATGCTGTTAAAATAAATATTTCCATGATAAAAGCTTGTTTTTTTCAGTAAGAAACAATTCACCCTATTAGCCTTCCAAACCTGATACTTTTACCAGCATAAAAAATGTATGAGATATCGCAGCAGTGTGGCTGGGGTTTGTACTGATGTTTAGAGATTTGGTCGATTTTATTTATTCTGTTTTATTATTATTGCAAACCTCCTAGGATTATCTTATATAAGTGGCCATATATGTTTCGAAATAAATGCAAGCTGTTAGCTTTTTGACAGTCTTTAGTGAGACCTAAACATTATGAAACCTTCTGATCTAGGCATTCTAGCAATTCCTCCGAACAAACATTTCAAAGGAAAAAATAACCATTTTATTGAGAAAATGCAGTGATCTTCTTTTGCTACATATGCATGAACTAAGTAGCCACAATTAACCATGAAATGATACGTATGGAATCACACCACTAACAACCTGAAAACACACTTCAAATGTATCCTGCTTCAGAGTGCTTCTCAAGTCTAAATTCAATACATTGGAAGGAGTCCAAATAGCTAGGAGATGGTGGCACATGAATGCATGCATTACATGCCTTTTATCAAGTTTTATTTACTACACCCCTACACTCTATTAAGTTAACCTCCTTGATTTCCCAGCACTGGAGAAGCACATGAAAAAAGAAGAGCAGAACAATTGTGGCTCACTGCTGAGAATGGTTTTTTTAATGGTGTTCTGTACACTTTAAAAGATAAAAAAGGCAACATTTAAAAGACTTCTAAAGCTCCATTGTGATACAGTACAATTAATTTAGGCAGTGTCAATTGGAATTAGAGTCTAGGCTTTGAGGAGAACAGCAAATGTTGCAAAGCCCCCATCTCCTAATTGCTATGTGCCATGGCAACTGAAAGACATGCCTTGTGTTTTTTAAAACAATAATATATACTTTTGTCATTGGTGCAAGAATACAACATGACATGTAGCCAATTGTTCCGTGAGGTTCTTCCTGACTTTTCAGGCTTGCCCATTCAGCAGTTGCATACTTGGCTTTCTTTCTGATTACAGTAGGTAGTTACCACTGTATTATGCAGGTTAATTCAACCTGATAATGTTACTTAAAGCTCCAGCTGCTTGGAAGAAGTCTTTATTATTCTCTAGTTCACTGCTTTCAAAGAGAATCTCACTATACTGATAAATTGTTCACTGCAAAATAATGAATAAACATGTTCCAAGAGGGAAGACGCATATACCATCTGCAAGGCTAGGATTACTTGCCTAAGGAGAAAGACTATATCCAGAATTTAGCGCCAATAGTGGGAATCTTCAGCTCTCCAAATATTGCTTAATTACAACTCTTAGCATTTGTATACTGTTCGCTTGCTTCAACTTTACTTAGTTGAATGGTCATATTCATTCAAAAGGCCACTGAAAAGCGTAAGATTGAGAGCATAACCAACTTTCACCTTTTCATCCATAAATTGTGAATATATATAAATTTCAGCCATTACTTTGCCATCCTTTTGTGTTTATCAGTAAAATGAGTTGAACCAAAGTTGAATGGGTACTGCTAGACTTAGGTGGCCATATATTCTATTTTACAAAATATATGCCCTCTATATAAAACCTGACTCCATTTGCAGAATAATTAAATGGCCTAAATCAACTCTTTGTCCCAAACTCAGAAGAAGTACGAGGCCAAGGAATCAAATTACAATCATTATTCTTAGACTTGTCTTATGTTGACACTTGCAAATATTCAAGTGTGTTTCCTCTTTCACAACACTAACCAGGAAAGGATAAAAATTACCTAGATCTAATGCATCTAGGCTACAAGATTACAAGCTACTGGTCCTAGATTACTTCTAGAGGCTAAAAGGTAAAATGCTATGGCTCAACTCTACCAATACTAGGCTCCTTTTTGCAGCCATTCTAACTTGGATGGAAATCGATGACTAACGAAGGTTTTTAAAGGAATAGAGGTAAAAAAAATAGCAAAAATGAGGTTGGTATGTATTTCCTTTTTGCTTTTGGAAAACTTCCTTGATTCACAATATCAATAGGTTTTCTCAATAAGCATAATACTTGTAGAAATGAATGATCACTCTTTTGTATGGAAGGGAATTATTCTGTATTCATTAATGCCAATAGGCATTTCTCTGTTCCAGAATGGAATGGAAATGAATGTGGATATCCTTTCATCAAGTCACTTTCCTCACTTATTTAAAATAGGCTTTGAGTAGCCTCTAGGCTTGCAATTTAGGCTTGCATGAACTATCCATCTGCATTTGTCATTAGAATAAATGTCCCTATGACTATATAGCTTATAGGACCTGGGGCAACAATTACTTTGCTGAACAAAGTGCTTTGTTTCAATTTGTACTTTCTGCTTAAGAAATGGCTTGAAATGGATAAGGAATGAATAGACCTTACTATAAAAATATTTTGATAATCTTAACTTCATCCAACTTCCCAAATTACACTTATGGATCTTGAATAAACAGACGTGATAACTTCTGCTTCTGTATTTTCATATCATGCTCTTGATTATTTATCAAAAACAGCCATATACTTCTGGTCGCTGAGCAACAATTATGCCTGAGCAGATTGGAGCCAACAAGGTGTACATCAAAGCCAAATGCTACACATACAATATAGCATAAAAAAGGTATTCCTGCAAAACAAACAAATTCCGGTTTTTAGAACAAGAAAAGGATTTTATACACTATAATTGTTTTTGATGACTTGTAGAATGTGGCTTTATCTAGAATATCCTAGAATTCTGCAATTTGGAAATATTTTTCTATAGTGCCTCTACTTCTGATGTTTCTTTATTCATGTCAGAAGCGCCTTCAAATTATGATAATGCTTTGAAAGACAGATAAGTAATTGTTCACCATACAACCTTACCCAAGTTCACTTAGAAGCAGATCCCATTCAATTTAACAAGACTATGAATCTTTTTTCCCTGTGATATACTCTTTCAATGCAGCATCCTCATGGCACTAAAAACACCTTAGTCCTTATAATTCAATTTTATGCATGGTAATTTGGAACTCGGTCTAGGATTGCTACTTTAATTATTTAAAAAATGATATACAAAAGCCATCAACAATGATTGCTAGTCACAATTGTAAGATAATCAAATGTTATACATACGAAATTAATATTGACTTATTATAAACCACTATTGTAGCAATAAAGTAATCAGCACAGAACTTCATTAACCCAGCAAGTAACTCCAAACCTTCATCTAAAGACTATTTAATTCTTTCACAGTGGCATTTTCTCTACAATTCATCTGTCACTAATTAATCATTACATGATGTAGCGGAGCAGGTTACCTGTGGAACAGTCTTCATCCCATCCCACCTGCTCAAGCAGGGAAGGTATCAAGCTAAAGAATTGGCATGGTCCAGGAAAAGAGCCTTCTCTGCCATTGCCCCCACCTGTGAAACTCTTCCCCCAAGATGAAGTGGGTCCCCACTCTCCTGGACTTTTGGAAAGTGTAAAAACTGGCTCTGAGGCCTTGCTTGGGACTCACCGAGGATAAGGGGCTGGTAAGCACCTTGAAAACTTTTCCCCTGCCTTGTTAAACTTAATACTGATTTTTAATTCATCATTGCCTTTCAAATGTTATATAATGTTTTTATGCATTAATATTTTATTTGCACGCTGTGAGGGCAATAGGCGATTTCAAAATTTGGTAAATAAATAAATGTGTAGTCTGATTTCTAAATTGCTTCACCATAGTCCCACCATGTCAGTGGAAACAACAGAACCTAATAGCTCCTGAGACATTTTTAGTAGGTGTAATCCATTCAAAATTCAATATCTATGACTCCCTTAGAATTTAGTGCTACCATATCTTCCAGCTACAAATCCCAGAAACCTGTAGGCTGCATGGCACATGGAAAGATGGGAAGGGTGCATTCCCACTCCTTTTCTGCCTCCCTCTGGGCCCTGCACCCAATCAGCTGGCACAAGGCCGAATGGGCAAACAGCAGTTGGCTGCTTTGGAACCAAGGCCAGAATTTGAAATTATTCATGGAGGTAGACTGTTGATATTATATATGGAAAGCCTATATTATATGTGGATAGAAGAATGACCCTGTGAGTCATGGGTTGTTTAGTTAAATGCTAATCCTTTTAGAATAGAAACACAGATCAATAGTAGTATATGTGATATCATACTGCCATCCTTCAACACACATTAAACTTTTTCTTGAAAGCCCATTTTTCCATAAAAATGTCATTCCTAATGCATGTATCAGCCATTATAATGCATAAATCCCAACATTTGATTAAAAAAGCAAAATAAAGAGGATGAGATATGTAGACTTGAAATAACCCAGTCTACCTCCTGAAAGCCTTAATGACAGCTATTATAGATTAATTATAGATTTGATGGTGATCTTCCAGAACTGTTCCAATGCAATACAGAGTATCTTTATTGTGTCTGAACAGTACTAAGACATTGAAAATTCTTGGCTCAAGAATCATTGTGACTTTGTGCCAGTTATTCTCTCTCAGCCCAACACACCTCACAGGGATGTTGTTGCGGGGAAAATAGGAGGAAGATGTGTTAAATGTGTTTGTCCATTTGAGTTATTTGTAAAATGAATAAAGGCAGGATAAAAAATAAATAAATAAAAATAAATAAATAAAATAATTGTCTCTCCTAGAGACCCTTAGTCTGGGTGGAGCCCACCAAATGCTTGTAAATATGCAATAGCATATTAGTTCTCTAGTCATGCTCTTCTTTAGCAATAAAACGTAAGGAAAAATAAGAATGTGTTGAAGTTAATAAGCATGTGAAGGCCAAGCTGCTTTTAAGATGTACTTACTTCATGCAAAATTGTAGAACTGTATGAGAATTGGCAGAACTTGGGAGTAGAGTGAAAATAGAAATCATCCTAGAATTCCTACATAGCCACAAATAAACTAAGTCCATCCCCCTTGAGTGCCATTAACCTGTATCTAACTCTAACCAGGTGCTAACCATTAGCTGCAAAGATTCCTGTGGACTTTAGCAATACATCAGCTTCACTGAACCCTCACTTGTGGACTTGGTCTTTCATGCCTGACAAGAATTATCTATTGAAATACACTTATGTTTTTAATCAGAAATTCCTGTTTCTTTTTTGTGTTTATGTGTTTCCAAATGTTTATGTGGAAATCTTCTTTAATATTTATTTTTCATTTTCATTTATTTGAATCTCATCTTTATTATTTTTATAATGTTTGTCATAGGTGTAACAAACATACCTAATACAATACTCCTTTGTTCTCCTATTTTCCCCAACTACAAACCTGATAGGTGAGTTGGGCTGAGAGAAAGTGATTGCCCCAAGGTTATCCAGCCAGTTGTCATGCCTAGGCAGAACTAGAATGCAGTCTCCTGGTTTCTAAAGCATTAGATCAAACTGTCAATATGTTTAGAAAACAAATATTAGGATGATAAACAATGACAATGTAGAAATTATTTAGAAAAATATATTCAACATTTTCCTAAAATGCATGTAAACTTTCAGCTATGAATTCTAACTTGTTTCTGAGTAAATGGAAAATAAACATAACAGGCCAATCCTATTCAATGCCAGTTAGCGGCACCCTGGGAACGGGCCTACTCTGTGGCGCTTCCCGCCCTATGGAATCAACTATCCCTGGGACTCCACCTGGCCCCTGACCTTCGCACCTTCCGACACGACCTGAAAACTTGGCTATTTGAACAGGCTGGGCTGTGCTGATCTCCTGGGGGGGGGAGGTTTAAATTTTATACGGCATATTGGGGTTTTAATGCAATTTAGACTTGTGATTGTTTAATATTGTTTTAATTAATTTATTGTTGTGGTTTGGTTTTAGTTGTGAGCCACCCCGAGTCTTCGGAGATGGGGTGGCATACAAGTCAAAATAATAAATAAATAAATAAATAATACAATTTCCTCTAACTGTGGGGAATGGTGTGCTGAAAACATTATTTGCATTTCTTTATGACAATAAGATAAGAAAAAATAATCAATGTCATTACAAGCCATTAACTACTTGCAATGTGAACAGGGTTCTCTCTCTCTCTCTCCGTCTCCCTCTCCCTCCCACCCTCCCTCCCTCTCTCTCTCCAAATATTGCTGAAACAATAAAACATATGGAATTGCTAGCATTTCTGTTTGAAACCAGGAAGTAAGTATCACCACAAAATGTCATACTTTGACTTCAGACTCCCCAAAACATTTCAAAGATTACCTGTGCACAAATATCACATCTGCCCCATAGCAGCAGCAATTCTATGAAAAGATGCAGCTACTTAAGGTGCTTAAGGTGTTCCCAAATAGTCTAAACATATTTGGGTAATCGGATCTGAAGTGATACATAGCCCTAACATAATCCAGAAGTAGCCTTAAATTTGATTTCTATGCTGTCTGAAGATGTGAACTTGGTGACAAAGTAATGCAGCTGACAACTTATATGGGTAAATGGTTTTGTTTTATTATGTTGTGCGACTTAGTATAGCAGCACCACTAACTCTCACAGTTATGTTTTAAGAAATAAGTTCCAGTGAAACAGCCTAAATTTAACACAGCCTAAATTACAGAAAATAGCCAACAATACAATATTATTTTGGAAAGAGGGCCTTTCTTTCAGTGTTAACTCCTGATAATTTCTTTTTTTCTAGGGTGGAGACAGAGTGACTGGCCCGAGGTCACCCAGCTGGCTTCACGCTAAAGGCAGGACTAGAACTCACAGTCTCGTGCCTAGTGCCATAACCACTACACCAGACTGCCTCTTTAATAGTTGCTAGACATTAACACAGATTCTGCAATACCTATATGGAACTATAATTATATTAATAAAAAAGGTGATCCTATTGTTAATTTGGAGCCACAAGATGCAAAAGAAAAATGATTGACATTTCCTAATCTCCTTGCTGCTTTTAACAAAAAGAGGTTAAGAGTTGGGCTCAGTAAGCAGGTAAGACAAATTTGGATCCTGCAATTATAGCACCTCTTCAGATTTATCCATGGCATACATACTCTCCACTACTTTTCCAACTTCAAGAAAGGAAGGACTGCAGAAATACAGTACATCCAAAGATGAGAATGGGAACTGAATGTTGGATTTCCTCATCTGAGGTCTTCTGACAGAATTCCAATACATCCAGAGGTGGTATTCAGCAGGTTCTGACCAGTTCTGGAGAACCAGTAGCAGAAATTTTGAGTAGTTCAGAGAACCGGAAAACACCACCTCTGACTGGAGATTTTACAGTATCCTTCCCCTGCCACACCCACCAAGCCATGCCCACAGAACTGGTAGTATAAAAATTTGAATCCCATCACTGAATAAATCCAATTACTGCTGGGCATCTCTCTTTTCTTATGGACCACATCTGGGTTTGATTGCAGATGGTACAGTACTTTGCCCCATACTTATAGATTTCTTCTATGCATGACCTGTAAGACCACAGAGCATCACTAATGTGAAATTTCTCCCAACGGTGAGATATTTTGTATGTATGCCAAGCATTAAATCATGATGACATCTTGGTGCAATTTCGCCTTTTTTATCAGTCTTCTGTCTTCTTTTTACCTGAATGTTCTGGTGTCTCTCTGGATTTTCTTTAATTAACTCTTACTTTATCTTGCAACCATCAGATGTAAATTAATAGTTCCTTAGTGGATCATCTTTCCAAGGTTAATTGGCACACCAGCCACCTGTTAATGCCTATCATATTTAAACCTACAGAGTGCTGAGTTGTTTGGTAATATATCTGCCATTTGCACATGCATTTACACCACAAAGCATAGCCTGGATTTTGGATCTCCTTTATACACAGTGCAAATTAAGCTGAAAAATGCAAATCAAAGCAGACTTGGTATAAATGTATAAACCCCTCTTAAGACTTGGTATAAATGTATAAACCCCTCTTATGAAGATCATGTTTGTAACAGCATAAGTTTTACCAAAACTATGTTTCCAGCTACTGAGTCTTTTTTTCCAACAAGACACAAGTATAAATATAGATGTACAATATTTATAGCAATAACTTTATGGACTAGATATCTTTCTCCAATCTCATTTCCACCCAAATGTGTATATTTTGTTTTTACCTGCATGGCTTTTGGCATTTTCTGATGTGGGGGAAGGGAGAGAATTTCTTCTGAATAGTATTCATCAGGGAATTTTTTTACGTTGGAGTGGATAAAGCTGCTATAGGAAAATACCGGACTACTTCTGTCAATACCATTTTTTTGGTTTAGGAATTATATTAAGTTTGATTGGCTATTGACATGGTTTAGGCCAGTGATGGCTAACCTTTTTGCCATTAATTACCAAGTGTGTGTGCATCAATGCACATGCACCTTGCGCACTGCATGTCTGCCATAATGCTGTGTGCCCGTCCCCCTGTCGCCAGCATGTGTGTGACCCTGCATACCATGTGACTCTGTGCATTCATGTGTGACTCCGCCATGTGCCCCACCCCCTGCACATGCACACGCATCTCCCATGAGTTTCCAAGGGAGGTCCCTGCCCCAGAGATAGGCGGGTGTGAATCCCTCCTCCTGAGGTGTGGGCCTGCAGGTCGGATGGGCTGCTTACATACCCTCTCCCAGCTATGTCTAAGCTGCCCTGCCTGGGCTTCTTGATGCCATCTCGGGGGTGGTGGTGGAGTTTCCAGAGCTTATAGTTCTGGGTGACTTCAACCTTCTTCCTTGGGACTGGCGTCGGGTTTGGCCCAGAGTTCATGCCTCCCATGGAGGCCATGGGCCTGACAGATAATAGATGGCCCAACTCATGAGGGGGCAACATGCTTCACCTGGTTTTGTCTCAGAGCAGTGGCGAGTGGTGGGGGGTGGTGACATAGTTACCCACTCGTTTCATGGTCAGACTACTATCTCCTGCGGCTGGTCTTCCATCAAGCTGCCCCACACCTGGGATGAGGAGCCACTTAGGTGGTTCCGCCCAGGCGCCTGATGGACCCTGAGAGGTTCCAGGCTGGGGTTTTCCTGCATCCCACCCACAGCCCTGCCGAGGTCCTTGCAGCTACCTGGCAACAGTCTGCTGCAGGGGCCCTCACAGGTTGTCCCCATCGCGCCCCGTTACTGCAGATCCCGGTCATCTGAGATCGGTCAGCTCGGGAGATGAAGCGTCGCAGGAGGACTAGAGAGCAGGTGGAGGCGACCATTCTGGATCTGACCAAGCCCAGCTAAGAGCCCATATTAGGACTTACCTGGTGGCAGTAGGAGGGCGGCGAGAAGATCTTATTTCTCCTACCCTCATAGCATCTGCAGATAACCGCCCGGCTGCCCTGTTCGGGTCGCCGGCTCCCTCCCAGTTGGGGGTTTGGGGACCTGTGCGGGCAGAGCTGAGGAATTTGCCCAGTATCTGCAGGATAAAATCACTCAGATCCGGAAGGGTTGGCGCTCGGACTTGCAGTGGCCTGAGGATGGGGATGCGAGTGGTTTGGCTAATGTTATCTGGACTGAGTTCGATCCTGTTTCTGAGGATGAAGTGGACAGGATTATGCAGCGCTGAGTTCCACCACATGTTTATTGGACCCGTGCCCTTTCTGGTTGGTTTATGCCTCCAGGGCGGTCACGTGCGGCTGGATCCGGGCAGTGGTCAACGCTTTGTTAAGGGAGGGGTTGTTCCCTGCCACTTTGAAAGAGCGTGGTGAGGCCCTTCTGAAGAAGCCTGCCCTTGACCCAGCCGCGTTGAACAACTTTCATCCGGTCTCCAACCTTCGCTTCTTAGCGAAGGTTGTTGAGAGTGTGGTGGCCCAGCAATTGCCACTTTTCCTGGAGGAAGCGGACTACCTGGATCCATACCAATCGGGCTTCTGGCCCGGGTACAGCACGGAGACAGCATTGGTCGCACTGATGGATGATCTCTCTAAGGCTTGGGACAGGGGTTTTTCCTCTGTCCTAGTCCTGTTAGATCTCTCAGCAGCTTTCGATACCATCGACCATGGTATCCTGTTGCGCCTGGGGGTTGGGAGTGGGAGGCACTGTTTTACAGTGGTTCTCCTCCTACCTCTCAGGACATTCGCAAACAGTGTTGGCAGGGGGCGGAGGTTGACTCCAAGGTATCTCACTTGTGGGGTGCCCCAAGGTTTGGTCCTCTCGCCCCTTCTGTTCAACATTTATATGAAGCCGCTGGGTGAGATCATCCGTGGCTTTGGGTGAGTTATCATCAGTATGCTGATGATACGCAGTTATACATATCCACCCCAGGCCACATCAGTGATGCTCTCTCCGTGATGTCCCGTTGTCTGGAGGCGGTGCGGATCTGGATGGACAGGAACATGCTTCGACTCAATCCAGCCAAGACAGAGTGGCTGTGCATACCGACATCACGGTCCAGTTTGGATGTTCCATCTTTGGTCATGGGGAGGAGGTGTTGCCCCTGTGGACAGGGCACGGAACCTGGGGTCCTCCTGGACGACAGCTCAAATTGGAGGAGCAGGTGGGGGCCGTGGCCAGGGGGGCCTTTGCCCAGATCCGGCTGGTTCACCAGTTACGCCCATTCCTGGACCGGGATGCCCTGCACACAGTCACTCAGGCCTGCTTATCTCCCGACTCGACTACTGTAACGCTCTCTACCTAGGACTGCCTTGTGTACCACTCGGAGGCTTCAGCTGGTGCAGAATGCGTCACGTGGTAGTGATGGGAGCTTTCCCGATACTCCCATGTTACACCCTCCTGCGCCGACCTGCATTGGCTTCCGTTGCCCTCGGGTGAGATTCAAGGTGCTGGTACTAACATTCAAAGTCCAGTATGGCATGGGTCCAGGTTATTTATGAGAACGGCTCCTCCCAACATCAAACACCAACCTGCCTGTATGGGCTGCAGGCGGGTCTCCCTCGTGCCATCTGCGACTCAATGTCGCTGGTGGCGACCCAGGGAGGCCCTACTCTATGGCTCCCACTCTGTGGAATCTCCTTCCGCTAGAGCTCCGCCTGACCCCCGATCTTCGCACCTTCCGCCACGATTTGAAGACTTGGCTCTTTTTACAATCTGGGCTGTGCTGATTCCCTGGGGTTGGTTCTATCTTAACCATGGGTTTTAATTTTTAATTTGGCTTTAACTTGTTTAATATTTTTTAAACTAATTTATTTATTATTGTATTTTTAGCTGTGAGCCGCCCTGAGTCCTTTTTGGAGAGGGGGTGGCATATAAGTCGAATAAATAAATAAATAAATAAATAAATAAATAAATAAATGAATGAGTGCATCTCCCCCCATGCATGCGCAGCAGATACCCGACAATCAGCTGGCTGGTGGGGGAGCGTATGTATGTGCAGTGGATTAGTTCCAGGTGATGGCTTTTGTGCTGGCGGAAATGGCTCTGCGTGCCGCTTTGGCACGCATGCCATAGGTTCACCATCACAGGTTTAGGCAGTGGTTCTCAACCTATTTTTCACTATGGACCCCCTTTAAATACCTTTTGTGGCCCAGGACTCTGGCCACGGACCCCCAAGACTTAACTCAAGATTTAATCATAACATTTCTTACAGTCTTTGTAGACCCCCTGTGATGATACAATGACCCCCCCAGGGTCCATGGACCCCAAGTCAGATGAGAGTTCAAGGAAACCAACTCTATATAGTCAATTCATCCAGCAGCATTGTCTAACTATATTTGACAACATGTCAGGCAGCACTGTTTGATTCTTTTTAGGGGAAAACGTATTGTCATGATTATCTTGATAGAGCACCAATATTCTCTTTCCCCCTTTCCTCGGCATATAACCTTACCAACTGAACATCTTACAGATCATGGCATTAAACAACTATCACAACTTTGCTAATGAGATAATTACTATAATGACTTAATGTACCACACAAAGAAAGCAGGGAATATTCTCAGTAGCTATGCAAAATGATAGGATAGACATCAACCAGAAAACATCAGAAAAATATGTCTATGGAGATTCTCAATCATCCAGATCATAGTTGTCCCAAAGGTGCTTTTTCCAAGAGGCAACTGGACTTTGTTTTTTTCTTTGAAGATGTTTTTGTTCTCATCCAAGAAACTTCTTCAGCTTTGACTGGATGGTGGGGAATGGAAGAATTTATACTCCTTGCAGACAGCTGATCATTTGCATTCTTTTAGAGACTTGTTAAGGCCATCTGGAGGTTTATCTGTGTCATCATGGTCATCAGGGTCACCAGGTGACAAATGGGTGTGGAACGTTCTTGGAACTGTTGAAAGGACTGTTATAGACTGGTGATAGATGATAGTATCTCTCCCCCTCTGTTGAGAAGGTACAAGGTTCCTACATAGTTTTTAATTGTTTATCATATAAAATAAATCAATATTTCAACATTTACTATTTTCTATCTGTGCTTCTGATTACCACAGTACAAAATGTGGCAGGAGCTAAATAAATTCAACTTCCTCAATCAGTCAAGCTAAAGTAGGAGTTATTTTCAGAGACAGGATATCTGGAGGAGGCCAGTCTGAAATACCATGTAATTTCCTATTTGTTTTATTAGTCTAAAAGAGTTACTGAACTCAATTACAATCTAGTTTGCATTTTTAAAACTCCAAATCCATTACTATCTTTTATGAAATAAAATAAAATAAAATGAAAATAAATAAAATGAAATGTAACAAAACAAAATGTGCAGCTGGAACAAGCTATGAAGCTGGAACAGATTATCAAGACAACCATCACTCATAAACTCTATTCCCACTTCATTGTGATCATTTAGCTTTGGTTGCAATTGCAGAATTATATTTATAGCAGACTTAAGTCTTTTCTACAGTGAATCCAGTTCTTTGGAATGCTTATGTTCAGAAGTCAAAAAGCTATTGACAGGTTTTTAAAAAGCCCTAAAACACCAATTTTAAAAAGTATTTAATTGTTGATTTTTCATTGCTCTAATTTTAATTTTGGATTTTATATTTCACTGTAAACTATTGAGAAATCTAAGTAGTTGACAATATATATTTAGTATATTGAGTAGTTGACAATATGTTGAGTTGACACTATATTGAGTAAGCAAATATGTAGATCAATCAGTGATGGTTTTTTTACAAAATGGTGAATATGGACCCATTTTGTCAACTCATAAAACTGCTGCCAGGGAATAAATGTGTAAAGTAGTTGTTGTTAGAATTATTTGTTCTCACAATACATATACATCTTACACCACTGTTTTTTAAAACAATTATTTCAGATTATTTAGCAGAACCATGGGACAACATCATCTTTGGGAGCGGTTAAAATTAGCAAGATGATAGACAGAACATTGCTATGTACACTCTGCTTCTTTTAAACATATGTACAACATCAACACAAAGGAAGAGGGTTGAATCAACCCTCTTCCCAATTTTGATACACACATTCTATTCCACTGCCATGGTGGCTATGGACGCAATTTCCAAATTAAAGCAAGATATTACACAGGTTTTTCCTATTAGAAGTATGTGAAAAGAGATTCTGAAAAATGTTAGATTCCAATTACAAGGAAAGGGATTTTAGGTAAACATTAGGAAGAAATTCTTGAATATAATGATTGGATTCACCTATGCTAACCCATATTAAGATTTGTTAACATATTGTATGAATCCAGCCAATTGTACTTTATTCAGTGAACCTTGATTGAATGAGTTATGGCTTAATGATATATGATATATAGCAATATTCAATAGATTTAATCCAAGTTAAATCATGGTTTTGGGGCAGATCTGATGAAATCGATAGATATGGCATTTTGTTGTTCAGTCTTCAGTTGCTTCCAACATTCTCTGTTATCTGAGGGACATAATTTTATCCATATAAGTTTAATGCTTATAAACTCATGTTCATGCCAACCACAATATCTCGGCACCTCTTAGCTTTTTTCTAATTGCTTTGGATATTTTCAAGCATCTGGCTGGCTTCTTTCAATTATTTGTATTTGCATTATGTCTAAAATACTTAAACTTTGGTGTATGTGTGTCTTTAAATTCGTATTGCTTCCTGGCCACTGCCTGGACTAGTCCCTTGAAGTTCTCTTGGCAAAATTTTCAAAAGTAGTTGCCATTGCTTTCTTGCTAGAGATAGAATGACAGCTGGCTTTGTGCATAAGGTGGGACTAGAATTCTCCCTGTTGCTAATCTGATGCCTTAACTACTACACCAGACTGGTTCCATTTAAGTTTTGTCTTTATTCTTAGTACTTTCACTGTCCCTGAGACATATAAATGAAGATGCTGGTTTTAAAAAATATCTCTGGTTGTATAATCTGATTGCAGTGTATATTTAGCACAAGTTCTACTGCAAATCTTAACATCTGGACTCTTTGTAACAGGAGATGCAATTTCTCAGACAGTCAGTTCCATATTAAAGTGAAAACCCACAAATGATGACATTTATATAAGAGCTGTGCATGCTTCTAAAGTGTCTCAGAATAAGCACTTTGGATCCCAGTACAAGTGCAGGACCTTTCTACTGCTCAAAAACAGCTTGATATTTTTCAGGCTTTTGCACAAGCTGAGAAAAAAGGTGCCACTACTTTAAAGTTGCATAGAATGTAACTTTAGCCTGGGAATAGAGACCCCAGTGTAAATAGCAGTGAATTTATACTTCCCAGTATAAATTCTCAGTACTTCCTAGTACTTGATCTTAGATAAAGTTGCATAGAGTGTAACCTTAGCCTGGGAATAGAGACCCCAGTGTAGATAGCAGTGAATTTATACTTCCCAAATCTGTGTCTTCTGTGGTTTAGATTTTTGAGTAGGAAATGAATATCTGCTTCATAGTCTTTCATCTGATTTGATGTCTGCTTTGGTTTTTACTTCATTTATTTTAAACTCTTGACAACTGTCTCTGCCATGGGCTTGTTTTTGATTACACACGTCACTCATTCATCTCTCCTGCCATCAGAGTCTTCTAAAAGTTACATTCCTGCCAAAAGCTTCTAAACAGGGAGCAACACAACTCAAATTCAAGTATTGTTTGGATTTCTGGGGACCTGAAAAGAGAGAAGCCAAACTTCAGATTAAAAGTGGAAAAGCCGGAATCTAGTTGATTATTGGCAACCACAGATAAGCGGGTGACAAGAATAACTTATCTAAACTCCAGGCCATGAAAAACAACATGTTCCCTCACTTGCATTTCTCCTTTGTCTCTTTCTCTTTTTCAAAATGTGACAGAGATCTCACTGGATGCAATTCAGCTCATTTGATAGTTAATTCTGCGTACCAGCTAGCACTGAGACGTAAAGTAATGAAAGCAAAAGATCAATGTGCAAACTATTGATCCTGTCAGAGCTCTTTAGAGGAAATTACAGCATAACACTGGCTCCTGACAGCTCGCCACAAACACATAATAAGGTCACTGGGCTATAATAAAGCGCAAAGTTTGGCTCATATAATTCCTTGACTGTTTTCAAGCTGACCCACAACATCTTCAGTTTATAGAAAACATAATGCTCTTCATTAAATAGAAAGTAAAAATGCAGGAATAGACTTTACTTAGACTATTCAAATGTTTAAATAGAGCAATGGGGGAAATGTGGGGCTATACCACCACAATTTCAGATTCTTCCATGAGAACAAAGTTGTCATGTGCATTTTCCATGCTATTTGTGCCACTGAGCACCATTAAAAATGAGAAAGCTTTTAAGAACCATTCTTTACATAAGTGCATCATCACAAAAAACTAAGAGGCCATTTGCTAAGCAGTAAATAGGGTCTGCCACTGCCCCTTTCATATGTAATGTCTTGTCCCCTGAGTTTGCTCCATTTCCAATCTTCATTGGAGAAATTGTTAAGAAGAAATTAGCAATACATTTTGTGAATATACACACTAAATTCAGAAATCATGATGTGATGGTATGTAGGAATGACCTTGGGAGAGAAGGAAAATATGCTGCCTAGGAAACAATCAGATTTGGAGAGGCGGGAGCCTGCAGCTGCATAACGAGCAGAGAAAGAAACTCAGAAAGGATCATTCCTAATTTATCAGATGGTAAAAAGAGACAGTGAAAAATTTGTATTTTCAGGCTTGCAAGATTCTATTAATGTAAAGTAGAATTAGTGGAATTAGCTCAACTGGTCATGTTTCCTACCTGGGAAGACTGACATATATAGTACAAAATTTAAATATTGAGTCCATTCCCATTTTACTGTCTTTTTCATCATTTGAAAGCCATGTTGACGGCCCAAGAGGTATAAGTAACGTTCATCCTTTTTTTATTTTGAATGAAATGTTAGAAGATCTCAAAATGAAAATGTAGGACCACCCACTTATTTATGTATTTAAAATGTGCTGCTCTGGTTCAATAATTTGCCATCAGATTTTAGAGAAAGTACAAGGAGTAGCAAGTTGAAAATCAAGAATCCAATGCAAGCTGTGATCTAGGGGTTAGAAACATATTATAAATGTCCCTGGGAGTTGGGGAGCATATACATTTATTTGATGATGATGATGATGATGATGATGATATAAATTAAGTTTTCCATGGGCTTTGTTCAGAAAAGCATATTAATTTTGATCCTCATAATGGATGCAGTTATTTTATTTACTTTTTCTCTATGATCCTGGATATAGTTTTAGTCAAACTCTTGCTTGGTTAATCACCAGATTCTGCAACACATTTTCCACTTTTGACATTCCTTTCCACTTATTTCACTTTTCCATCTTCTGCCCTATCATACTACCAGGACATGATCATGTAGAATTTATTTCAGTAAGTTGACCACTTGACTCGCTAAAATAAAATTCCCATAGACCAGCTTTCCACAGCACTTTGGAAATTCAGATTCCAGTAAATGCTAACAGCTGCCACATGGTCATTCTCAATATCAGAAAATACTAAATACCCAAAACAAGTAGCTCTGTATTAGCAAAGATGCCATCCATGCCAACAAAATTGAAATTGGTAGTGCACTCGTTTGATAGGTTATACTTGGATGTTGCACAACCTTGGTCCTATACAAGACTTACAACAGGTCCCTAATACAGAGAAATGTAGCACCACTTCTGAGAAGGGACAAAGAGCAAGAGCATCTGCTGAACAAAAACATCCATAGCTATTATGATGGGGAGCAGTGTTTGAACTCGGTGATACATAGGACTATATTACAAGCAAGATATATACAACAATTAAATGTGAATGTAAACAACCATGTTCTAAATGACTATAATTATTAGAGTTGGGTTGTTTAAAAGAACAATCACCAAGAGTTATGTAATGAATAAATAATCATATATAGCCAGGCACTTATACCAATGATATCATTACATTGGATGCATGCTATCAGAATGTTGAATAGCTTCTTTCTCTTTATTTCATCCATCAGATTTTCAGCTGAGATGAAGAAAAGGGAAAAGGGCAAAAGGAAATCTATTTCATATATCTTTCTCTTTATATTCATCAATCAGATTTTCAGCTGAGATGAAGAAAAGGGAAAAGGGCAAAAGGAAATCCTATTTCATATATAGAAGTACAGTATGCTTATATGACATTATAGGTAGCTCATTGTAAGAGATTGTTGGGGGGATGCTATGTAAGAGCAGTTAGTTCAAATGGCACACTATAGGATAGCGAAATCTATCCTTCACATCCACTTAATTATTCTTTTCCCAGAGAAAGAAGTCTTCAGTTCTTTCCTCTCATTTTCAGAACACTGCAGAATTGATTTTGCTGAGGTTTTGAGCTTACAATATTGTTAAGGATGCTGGTGTCTGTTTTTCTGTTACATACCTCTCTATCACGTGGGAGTGAGGGAGGGAAGTCAAATGTTATAAAAGGCTGAAACAAATCCACTTGCCAATTAAAATAGCCTGTTTGGTTTCCAAAACCTCAGGATTTCCAAATGTTTAATTCACTTTCCATATTTAGAAATGGCAAGAAAGACAGATTTAATGTTCCTTGTCTAATTAAAGTTACCCTATCTCCTTCCAAGCCGTTCCTCTGGCAACTCAAATCCTACACAACACAGTGACAGGATAGCAGCTTGTGTCAGAGGGTGGAAGATGAGGATTGGTTTTTGTACTAAAAAAAATGAAATGAGTTTAATAAAACAAGTTTGCTTTTTGTACAGTGGGTTTATGAGTGTATAATGTTTCATTCTATATAATTCTCACAAAAATCCTGACTAATTGTAATTAAAATGCAACCCTGTAATTATTGTATTACAATATTACATAAAACATAATGATGACACTATTACATAATGTCACATATTTTAAATGTCTAAGCTGTGTGTTTCTTTGTCACTTAATAATTTAAGACAGGTTTTTTTAAAGTTCACCCAATCTTTTTAATCTTTTTTTAACATTACAGCATGCTCATGTAAATTATCTTCCTCTTCAGAACTTGATGAGTTAGAATTTTCAGAGTTTAGCAGTACATATTTTGTTGTTATGCATAAAAGAATTCTAGATAATTATTTGTGTATATCTCATTTAACAGAAATACCAACAGAAACATTTTAACAATTCCAATCCAGTTATCTTTTGAAAGAGTTCCATTAATTTCATATTATGTTAAATTTTAATGCACATAACTTATATTGTATTAATTTATGATGCAACTTTTTCAAAGGTAAATCCTGGAGCTGGCAGAACTATAATGAAGGACAGTGAGGGATGCACGTTGAAATGTTAGCGGGAAAAGAATAGAAAGATGTAAGGGGTCCTGTTAATTAGCTATGCATCTTGCTAAGGCAAAAATGAAATCTGGATCATAAGGAAATATCTATGTTTAAAAGTTGTAGTTTCTAAATTTTGAAACAAATCATTTAATATTTAAAATACAGCATGCTTCTTTTGTTAATGTAAACTAAACTGAAAATTAAAATACTATGGAAGAACAACAGTTGCTTTTTAAAGAAATATATTTAAAAATATTCAGTTTCTGGCTGATCTGAGAATGTGTTACTTAAACAACTATAATAACAACAATTCATTTCCTTTCTTTCTGCTTAGAAGGTATTCCAGGTGACTTCAGATAAGCAAAGTATCATCATGTAATTCCATGTAATTGAACCTCCCTATCTATATTTCCTGGACTGGATCCAGACAGGTATTTGTTATAGTTTAACCTGCTGATTAACAGAATTTATATAGAGGGACTATAGCAGTAGTGGCTAACTTTTTTGGGCTCCTGTGCTGAAAATTGCACATGCACCAGAAGGCAGTGTGCATGGGGGGGCCCATGCCCCCCCCCCATGCATGTGCATGCAATCCCACCGCGTGCCTGACAATCAGCTGGCACATGGGCGGTGCGTGCGGTCCGGGCAACCTCTTGCGTGCTGGCAGAAGTGGCTCTGCATGCCACTTCCAGCATGCGTGCCATAAGTTCGCCATCACAGGATTATAGAGAGTTCATACACTGTGCTTTGTACACAATATAATGCTCCACAAATAGCACAATAAACTGGAATAAATATATTAAAGACATTATCTCATAATAATGTGGAAACTTAAACATTCAGAATACTAAATACTTAAGAGAAAAAGATTATCTAAGTTTGAACAGAGCAGAGAGCAAAATAGGTGCAAGGAAAGGGGAGAGCGTTTCAGAAGCCAGATACCATAACTGAGAAAGTAGCAGCTGGCCAAACTGATTTCAAAAAGCTAAGCAGAGTCAGACCTGATTAGTACTTGGGTTGACACCACCACCAGAAAATAACATGATGATAATTCAGACAGAATTTAAACAAAGAGTAATCCTATGGCAAGACGGTGGCAAATCATTTCTATGCTGCTGCCAGGGAAACTACAAAGAGGTCAGCAATCCAGTTTGGCCTTAAGGAGATATAATTTTGTACTTTATTTTACTTCCTGCTAAGGTCAAAAGGATTCCAGTAATGGCTAACCTTTATATAGCTTAAATAAAATTAATTTTGCAGTCACTTATCTGGACTCCACTATGAAATTGAAGGTTGAAGGGTAGATATACAAATTACTGAGTTAATATAAAGCACACTTGAACTTGAAGTAGGTTATTTTGTTGCTTGCTTTACTGAAATTTCAGGAAGAATTTGCTCTGGTGAGTTTGCAAGAATTCCAACATATACGAGCAATCCAAAGGAACCAAGTTACATTGCAAGAATATAGACATGCTTAATCAATTGATACAATAACCCAGCATACTATACCTTGTATAGTAGAATTTTTTGAAAAGGATGGTAAGCCATACAAATGTTGATCATTTCATATATTTTTTTTTACTTTAATTCAGGTATCATGAAAACTAGAATAGAATATGTAAAGATAATTACAGAAATATTATTTTTACATAGCATTTATTACAATAGAAATATGTTGATCATCAAGTTATATTCCCAATTTAACTTGTCTTTTAGTGCTGGTAGGTGAGAAAATGGTACATCGTATAGAGAGAAGACCAACATTGAGAAGACAAGGAAAAGGGCTCCAAACACTGGAAATGTGTCCAAACTCTGGATCAATAGTTCAGACTGGATCTTCACATCATCACACCATTCTCCTTCTCAATACTTTGGCATAGAGCCATATCAGAAACAGCAACCAGAAATTAACTTGTGGTCATACAAACATCACGCAAAACACATACAAATGCAGAGAAAATTGGATGATCCATGTCTTTTCTGCTAACCTAATTCAACTACAAACTTCCATTTATCAGTAGGAAGGTTCAAATCTAGGAAGCCCCCACTGGCACTTGTACAACATCTGCTTAACAATTTTAACATTGATTCCCAATGAAAAACCAAATGGGTTGCTGAATGTCAAGACAAGGAAGACATATAGATAATCCTACGCAAAAAGTTCCAGGCTTTGAATTACTTCATCAACAATACACAATCCTGAATAGGATTCACATCTCACACAGTATCTGTGAGCATTCACTATGTAAGTGGGGTTTAGCATCCTTCTCTCAGTGTGACTGTGGAAGTTTCATGTCAAACTGTAGATCACATATTGACTGGCTATAAGCTGAAGACATATACCAGTCCAGTCTCTGTTTTCATTTAGATAAATGATGCTACACTTCAATGGCTAGATGGCCTAGACATTGGTATTTGAAATATATATATTAAACAGATTAATATAGTATTTCAGAGGACCCTTTTAATTAATTCCCTCTATGCTCCATAGCAAAGAAATTAGTACCGATTATGTGATATAGTTGTAGCTGTCAATAATGATTTTTAAATGTTTTACATCACCTTGGGAAAACATTTATTCTGAAGGATATGAATTATTACATGAGCAAAACTTAACAAAGGTTTGGATCCAAAAACTTCATTCTGGATCCAAAAACTTAAGAAATCCCTTAGATGTTTGGTATAAAGTATGAAAAACTTAGCAATATGTATTAGCAGTCTTGCCTCACCTCACAAAACAGAACAGGAAACCATCTCTATGTCCATTTAAATCTCCAGTTTATCAACAGAACTGTAGCATTGCTTTTAAAGTTGCAGGCACATTAGACACACCCTCTATTGAGCATTCTTCCTATACAATACAAAGGAACAGAAGACTCATTCAGCATTTTATTGATTCCCAGTGCCTGTGCACCTATTTGCACTGCCTGGTTAGCAGACGGAAATGGTGACTATGCAGCTGTCTCACAATACAATATGTAAAGTATGTCTGGTATGTTGGATGCTTTGTAGTCTAGCCATCCATGATCAGAAAATATTCTCAATCAGAGACTGTTATGCTAAGTCTTGCAGGCTGGATTAGGGTTATATGAACAGCACATAAAACACATACAAATGTAAATTGCATGGTATCTAGATAACAGTATCTTTTGATTACTAGTAATATGACCAACAAAATCAGATGCATTTGTAGTGTCAATCACCACCTACTGAAATACCTTGTATGAAAAAGATATCCTGCATATATCTTTGTACATAAATATTACATTATGGTGCTTAGGCTCTGAATGATACTGACTGGGTTTATATAACATTTTAATACATTTTACACATCATACTAATCTACTTCATCTACTGGCTACTTTGTCTTTGACTGGCATCATCACTGAACCTATGTGTGTGTTCTCTGAACCTCTCTGTACAATATCAAGCTGGCATGAATTAATGCATAATGAATTGTTTCTGAATTTCCGAATTCCTAAAGATTTCTACAGTTTTTGAGTTTCAATTTTAGAGAAAAATAAGAAACATTAATGAACTCAGCAATGCCTCTGCCTTCCCATTTCAGTGAATTGAACACCTCCAAGTCTTTTTAAAACTCAAAGGACTTCCTAAAATATGAAGTGGATCAGTGAGGGTTTTTTCCCCTGGTCTTTCTGTGATTTGGAGATGAGAGGAATGATCTATATCTGAAAGATATGGCTAATGTAATGCAACATCCAGGCTTGCAAAATACACATTCATCTAGTTTGTTAAAGCTGCAATTAATTATTTAACATACATTTTGATTTTGCCAGTAATAGCTTTCCAAATAATGGTGTTTTGTGGTTACAATCTAAGGTAGATTTCTCAATTTCTCCTGAAATAAGCAGGGATCAATTTGACCTGGGTAAGTCAGAGATGTGGGGAGGACAAACACTTTGTGAGAAAGTATGTGAAAACAGATCTTTTGCAGAAGAATCAATTGAGCTTTCCCTTTTTCAATCTGTGCATGAAAAGTAATGTCAGTCACATAAAATCAGAGCAGATAATTTTCCTGCTATACATAAAGACCTCAAAAAAAGTGAGGCTGCCCATACTTTATTTTGCAGGTTTACACTAAGTCATCTCCAACAGAGGAAAATATTTGTACCTCAGGGTTGAATGTGGGGTCCTTAATGCTCCCTTAATGCTCTCTGAGTTTGATGGTTTTCTTATAGATGTTTCATTACCAAACTAGATAACATCATCAGTGGGGAGTGAGGTTTGCTCTTATTTTTATATACTAGTGCAGTGATGGCTAATCTTTTCGGCACTGAGTGCCGAAATGGGTGTCTGCGCATGCGCACACATGAGCACCAGAAACCGGAACAGCAGCTCCCCAATGTGCATGTGCGGGAGCACTGGAAACCAGAAGCTTAGCTTCCCAGCACACACATATATGCTGGCCAGCTGGTCTTCTAGTTTCTAATGTGCATGCACTCACCAAGACCAGCTGGCTGGCACACGCATACATGCTGGGGAACTGTTCTTTCAGTTTCCGGTGCTCCCACACGTGCGAAGACCAGCTGGCTGGAGTGTGCATGCACATGCTGGAACCTGGATAAGCAACAGGCAATGGCTGGCATGCCCAGAGAGGTGGGTATGCATGCCACTTCCGGCACATGTGGCGTAGGTTTGCCATCACATTACTAGTGGCTTGCTCTGTCAGTGGAAGTGGGAGTATACTTGGTGATTTCTTGATTAGGCTCTATACTGTTAGCCTTGGTGGTGCAGGCTGTTAATAGCCTAGCACTTAGTTCCAGCTGCCTGTAATTATTGCAGGCTCGAATCCCACCAGGCTCAAGGTTGACTCAGCCTTCCATCCTCTCGGGATAGGTAAACTGAGGACCCGAGATTGTTAGGGGCAATAAGCTGACTTTGTAAAAATGCCGCTTAGTAATAAGCAGGCATATACAATGGAAGGAAGGCTATTGCTGAGCGCATTGGGTTGTATCCCAAAAATTGTAAGCCACCCTGAGTCTCCGGAGAAGGGCGAGATATAAATATGAATTTTTTTTAAAAAAAATGTTAGTCTGAGTTGGTAGTTCCTTGATTGAGATATTATTTACTTCTTGATTGTTGGTCTAATATTGAACTTGGTATTATTATTCTCTATTCATTTGGGTGTTGATTGCTTGGGAGGAGGTGTTTCGGTCTTTTTGTTTTCTTTCAGGCTTTTTGATTGTCTCTTTTGAGTGGTATGTAGATCTTGTTTATCTCTATGTGCCCATTGATGGCCAATTTGTCTACGTGCCAGGCTTCCAGGAATTGTGACTTTTTGACCTTGGCTTCATCTAGGATGCTCACAGTTTCCCAGTCAAAACTATGGTTGAGTCTGTCCATTTGTTGGGAAATTAAGAAGTTTTCATCATGTCTTCTGATTGCAAGTTGACATTCATATTGATATTGATATTCATAAATGCATTCTGCCAGTCTTCTGCCTGTCCTACATAATGGTTGTTACAGTCCTTACACTCTATATTGTAGATGACGCCTGCTTTTTCTTCTGGGGCTGCTGGGTCTTTCGGTTTACTTAGGATGTTTTGGAGACCTTTAGTCAGTGAGCTACTGTAATGCCATGTGGTTGTAATAGTCTGTTGATGGTTCTGAGTCAGCTGCACAGCAGTTTTATCTGCAAGACATTTGACATACAAGATCCATGTTTATCGGAGAAGAGAGAAATAGATTTATTGCATTCATTATCTGGTCTGCCTTTCTTGTCACGTTTGGACTGGGGCAGGAGAGGGGAGTTTCCTTTGGTTGCATTAGTCACTGTATAGAGGATTCTGTGACGTTTTCAGCTTTGCTTAGCCTGGCTGTGTTGCATCTTCTTCATGAGCTTGCTTAATTCCAAAGCATTTGGCATGTGCAAAAGAATTTTCCTGCTCTTGCTAACAGCCCAGGACAAGAGGAGATTTCAGTAGGTTTAGATTGCTTGAATTCCCTTCTTCTACATGCCTATTAAAGGTGCAGAAGCCCTGTCATCTTTTACATCTATCCATCCTATGTTTGGTATGAAGATCTAGTTTCCACAAGTATCACAGGCATCTCTTTCCCAAAGATTCTACAGGAACATTTTGATTAGTTCCCCGTGTTCAAAGGCAACCCAGTTTCCCCTCTCCTGCTAGCTCCTTGTTCTTATATATGGAACTTCTCAGATGTTCAAATCCAGTCACCTTGAATGACCCACAGTTGAGGGAGGAGTATTTTTACCAAGGAGCAAAAGGCAGTGAATATATAGCAGACTGTCACATAGCCCCATTAGAACACTGCTGTGACATAAGGTTGTAGGGAACAACTTGCATGTTATGAAATCTGGGGTGGCTGATTTCCTTTGCTCATTTTTTGACAGAAATTATTCAGATGTATGAAACCAGCAGATGTTTCCAGTACTCAATGACTCAAGAGAGAAAATGCAGGCTGGTTCTTCCCACCAGCATTTAATGAAATCTATGGAACATGTTATGAGTCATTTCAGTCCTGGTAATAAATCAAGCCACAAAAATTGGGTATAGTAATTTTTATTTTGGAGATAAGGCCAGACTACATTACACAAAAAACTCTGGTTCCCAGTTTTCCCACATCACAGAGGCACTCACTGGGTGTGTATATAAAAGAAAGAATAACTAATTCTTAAGATGAGCAAACATTACCATATAACCAATACAAGTAGTGGGCAGTTATATAAATTTAATTAATAAATAAAGTAAGTAAGTAGCCTGTTTATCATTAAACTGTGAAGCCCTTCTTGCTTTTACTGTTCTTTCTTGAACAGTAAGACAAAAAGATTTATACAGCATATTCAATCAACAGATTTGACATTAAGGTCAACTAATGCAACTATATCATATATACTATATATCATGGATGAATTTTCAAAATAATTTCCTAACTTGTATTCTTCAGTTTCTACAGAATAATGGTGATTGAATAACCTTTTTCAAACAGTGAAGCACATCACAGCCTGGTGGCTACAAGCTAAAGTGCAGCTGTAACACTAGGAACATTGTGATCAGAATCAAATGAAGTACAGTAGTAGCATTTTCATTTGGTTAGTCACCAATAACCCATCTGACCTAACCAACACATATAACAAAGACATTTAGATGATCAGATTTCTACTCCTGGAAACCTCTTCCAATAGCCTACAGTATAACTACAATGTTTAACTACAATGTGTAAATAGGCTACAGTTGTCTGGGTGCACAATACCTGCTAAAAGTATAGAACTTCTAGCATTTTTAGAACTTAAAAGTGCTAAAATTATCCGCTGATATTGTTTTCACTGTAAGATCTTTACCATAAACTATTTTCAATCACATATTTTATTTATATAAATTGGTTCTCAGAAGAACTCATATGTTCTTATCTTTCCAGAACTGCGAAAACTTAACATCCATGGTAGGGGAGGGAAATAAAGACAAATGCATCATTTGGCCATCACACAAATGATATAACTTACATATTTGCATTAAAGGTCATGATGCCATTATTTAATCATGTCATTTGAATGATATGATGCATAAGTCATTTTGGGGATATATATATATTTAATTTCTTGCGGTCACAGACCAAAATACAAGTATAATAAAAGAAGAACATGAGAAAAATAAAATCATGAACAATTGGTCACCAGAAACTTTGACTGAGGGGAATTACAGCGTTCTCCTCTGGAGTCATTTTGGTATTATTTCACTAATCACAACATGAAAATACTTTTAAAAATTGCTTTGTCTCTTTTCTACAGCATCTTTATTCTGTTTTATTATTACATTTTACCCATTGAGCATTGTATAATGTATGAAAAGTCCACTAACTGGGCCATATTAGAATGCATATATTGCTGAAGAAAATTTCTGAGAAGCACATGAATCCATTAAAAATGTATTAGGTATGAGAGGATAGTGGAATGGAGAGTAAAATCTTCAAAATGACAACTGATGCTGATGGGATGAGTGAAGATGAAGGGCATATGAAGATGGAAGGGAATAAAAATTGGGGATGATCTCTGAGAAGGTGGCAATGGTGATGCAAATCCAAATCTTGATGGGAAATAGAAGGGGGCCAGAACTCTGAATAGCTTGTTGCATATGAAGGGGGAGACTACATATAGATGCATAGTGCAGGTCCTATTTTCTAGGACTATCACTATAGACCAGAGGTGAGGAACTATGGCCCCTTTAAGACTTGTGCACTTCAACTCCCAGAATTCCTGAACTAGCATGGCTGGCTCAGGAATTCTGGGAGTTGAAGTCCACAAGTCATAAAAGGGCCGTAGTTCCATAGCCCTGCTATAGGCAGTAAGGAAGATGACCTTGACAGAAATGTACAGTTTATTTATTTATTAAATTTATATGCTGCCTAGCTCACTCTTGAAGTGATTCTGGGTAACTCACAACAGAATAAAATAAGAATAGAGACAAATTAAAAATAGTAAAAATATTTGAAGCATTAACATTTTATGTATAAATGTGTAAAGGTATATATACATAATTATCTGGGAAAAGGGGGGCAAAACATTTTTTAAGTTCTGGGTGATACAATGATATTTGGAAGTAGCTCAGGCAGCTGCTGATTCACTGGAGTATGGGGGTGGGATGAGCTGTGAGTTTAGCACAGTCAGACTTGTAAGATTCTATTACTACAGCCAATTCCAGTAAAGTCTTTGTGTGGACTTGATTTCCTGCTCTAGTCTACCTAAAGCTGCCAACAGTTGCATGTGAAGAACCTAAGGAAGTGTCTAGAATTTTCTGCTACTCATAGGCTTCATCAATAACCCTCTTCTGGCTACTTTGATTGGCTAGCTGAGGCAGCCATTTAGAAGACAAAAAAAGGACACTGGATCTGCAAACTTCCTATTCTAACCAATTTCAGGAATTGCTTGCTTTATTTAAAGTTATTTAAAATATTTTATCTTACCTTTCTATTTCATATTTGGATAATACAAAAATAAACTTAAAATCACAATTTTAAAATGCTGTATCATTTGTGTCAATCAGATGAGTCAATATTGAGTATACAATGATTTATTTATTGTATATAAAATAAGCAAGGGTTAATGGGGGAAGGGAAGTCATTGTGCATCAAAAATCTGAATTGGAGTTAGTCCAAATATCCTGCTTCTGTGTGAATGGGAGCTTGGCTTCACAAGGGCAAGGTGAGGTAAACCCCCAAATCATTCTTACACACAGTTAAATCTGAGAGCAAGCTATTTTCTAGGTATTTTAGTCCCATGCTGTACCACATATACGTTTGAACATTGAATAGAATATGATAGATTTGTACTACTTGTTTTCATGTCCCTTTGACTTCTGCTCATTGTTATTACGCCATATATCTGTCAGTGTCAGCTGAAGATAACATGTTATTCATCCAACAGACTGGGCTGCAGTCCTAAAAGCTTATGGCCAATAAATCTCTCAGGTATCATACGACTCTTTTTTGTGTCATGAAAAAAATCACCTGATACTATTTCTTAAAAGATTATTTTAATGAAATCACCTGGCTGTGAAATAAGAATATGCAAAAATGAGCCCCACCTTTCATTCTGGTACAGCAACCCATGTGCTGCTGGAAGACACACAAAGAGCACATTAGTGCTTTCTTGTACTTTGAGACAATGCCCTTTTGTTCTCATCCTTTTGTACTGTGACACATGAAACACTGAATAAATGAAATTAATTGCCAACTTCTGCTTTTTTTCCAAGCGGAACAGGATGGAATGTTGTGATTTTCCATCTGCATGCCTGCAGAAACATGCTTTGCTACAGCTTGTTCTCAGATAAATGTATTATCCTCTGCTACAAATTAGGATTTCTCATCCACTCTGGGGTACCATGATCAGCCCCTAAAATTAGGGAACTGGTATGAATATTGTGGAGTGGCACACAGTCATGGTATTGTTTGGAAAGTGTGTGATAAGAGAATCAAGGGAAGTGAGGCTAAAATCAGAAAAAAACCACTTCTGCTAATGTATTTCTTTTATCTATACCAACTCTGTACTGGAGTGTTTTTATGTAACTGGAACTTCTTTGTAGCTGAGGTGTCTCTAGATCAGGAAAAGACAAGCATAATATTACGGTCTACTCAAAGCCTTATATTTTCCTTTAAGTTTTAATATGGGACTTTTTCTTAAATTTTAATTTTGATTTGAGAGAATCTCACAGGATGGCATTGGTGGAGAGATCACCAGATGAGTCACTGTGAGGAAAAAAGGTAGTGGCAGTGACAACCCACCCCTTAGCTGCACACCAAAGTAAGAAATGGAGAACAAGAACCCAGAGGGCTTCTAGAAGAAAGGACTGATTTTCAACCATTCACCCTCCATGATCAGTGCCATTTCATCTGTTATGAACCAAATGGCCACTTAAGTTTATTTAGTAAAGTAGGCAAGGACGGTCTTGTCTTCATTGACTAAGCCATAATTTTCTACCTTCACCCTCATTTCCTTTTGTTTTCTTTCCAAATGGAAAGGACTATTCATTTTCACACGTAATATTTTTTTCTTAGGCACTTCTATGTTAAACACCTCACAGATTGCTCCTTCTGTTAATGGGGAGAGAGAGCCATGAAGAAAAATGCCAATAATTCCTCTTGAAATTTTCCATAAATGGCTGGAAAATGGAACTCCTGATAATATTTGCATTCTCCACTCTTTCAGTATCACTGTGTTCATGGTGATGAACATTCCTAGCATTTTTCAGAAAAATAAGTAAAACTCAAAAGAATATTTTTGGAAATTGTCACTTAGGGTTTTATATCCATTGTTTAGTATATTTGATTTATGAATTCTGCACCCCACCAAACTGTTGGATATGCAAAGTGCCCCCAGAGATGAACAAAACCTGCCTGCTTATTTTCTGGGATGAAACATAACCAGATCACCTTGAAAATTATGTCTTTTTTTTAAAAAATCCCTTAAACCCTGTGAAAAACAGGGATTTATCCATCTAATAGCCAGGTAAAAGGTGGGTGCAACACACAATTAGAAATGTTGCTTGCAGCTGTGAGGTGGAGGAACCAGGGAAAATAATTTTTAGATGCAAAGTTTCTATTAATATTCTTGATTATAGTAGTATAATCTCATACAAACTAAACATAAAGAAAGAGTAGAAAGTGCAAGAAAAGGGATAAAAACAGAAAAATAAGAATATAATAAAGAACAAATATTTAAAACATTTCCAACATTCATCACAACAAATATCAACATATTTAATGACTCCTTATTCTTTTTAAGGTTACAAACAATGATTTCTTCATCCCATATCCCATCTCTTATCTATAGGCAAATCCATAAAATATCATCTTTACAGCAGAAAGTTCATAAAGGGTTGCCAGAAATAACAACATATCTTGTTTTAACCTTGATCAAATAATCAACTTTATATTCCTTCTTAATCTTTAGTTCATTCAAATATTGCCCTAGTATTTGATTTTTATTCATTTCTTCTTTATTCCATTGTAGAGTTCTTCAAGTCTTTTAAAAGCCTCTTTTGTAATTCCATTAAAAAAATTAACTAGCTTTCTTAATCATTTGGGTTTCCCTTTTAATTTTTAAACATCAGCCAGTTTCTTTTGTACATTTAGAGACATCCTTTTCCATGTCATTATTTTGCCCTGTCACTTGAAATTCAGATTTTGATACCATCTCTATCTTATCAGACAAAATTTGTTCCGTATCTGTTATTTCTTCAGCAACATCTTTTGAACATAATTATTCATAGAGGCAGACATCATGACTGACACTATTGATATTATGGCTACTAATTTTTGGCTCAATTCTTCAAATGTCTCCAGTACTATTTTCAGTGTTATAACATTTTGCATTATTTTGTAGATCCCATTAATACAAAACATAGGCTAGTGTTTTTCACTCTGCCTAGAATCTTTAACCCTCCCTAGTGTTTAGTTTTTAAAATCACAACATTATTTAGCTTTGCTATGTTTTGCAAAAAACAAAACCTATTTGTTTTCTATAAGAAGCTTTTGTTCTTTATAATTAATTTCAAAATCTTTGGGTAAAAGTTTCTATCATCTAAATTTATCTAGTACCTAGCTATCCCCAACCTTTCCAACTTGGCAGATTAGGGGGGGAGGAGAGGGGATGGTTCCATGCAAGTGGCAGACGTGCATGCTTGTTTACACAACTCCATTTGCACGAGCAGCAGGTGCATGGGCCTGTCAGAAGCGCAAATTGAGCTTTGTGTATGAGCGCCTGCTGCAAGCACAAATTGAGCTTTGCATGTCAGCACTCGCCACTCACACAAGTGGAGCTGTGCACACACTCACCCACCACTTGCATTGCCTGGTTCCAAATGGGATGTGGCCTAGTAGTGGGCTGCGGCCTCGGGGTTCGGGACCCCTGCTTTAGCCCATTCATTGCTTTCTAAAATCAACATCTTACTTAATTTTTTATTTCAAATTCTTTAAATTCTTAAGCTTATGATTAAATTTTTCTTTCATTTAAGATTGAAAGCAAACTCACATGGCATTTCCAAACTTCTTATTCTGAACAGCTTAAAAATACCAATTTAGTAATTCCTGAAAGTGATTATAAAATTAGGTAGGGAACTTAAGTGTCCTTTAAAAGGCACCAATTGTGTTTGCAAGCAAGATGGTTATTTCCGTCATATCCCTGAGTTCGCACCAATGAGAGACCACTGTCTGGTGATTTCCTCATGAGGAACAGCTATCTGGAGCATATGTGGACAGTCTCCCACTCTTTCCTTGACTGAAGAGGTTCTGAACAGTCAGTCTATTCACAGGTTCTTTATTCTTTGCTGAAGGTATCAACTCCACTTTTGTAGAGACATCTTCAGTCCATCATTCCATCTCCGGAAGCCCCGGGGTGTGTGTGGATATTTTGAGGGAGCTGCTTATGACTAACTAGTAAGTCATTTTAGCTTTGTTGCAATCTTGTGAGAATGCTAAGAGAGCAACTAGTGTCAGAAGTTGTATATTTAATCTAAATGTAGTAGCTCACTAACACAACAGAAAAATGAATCTCAAAATGTTTTAAAATCCAAACAGCAAATAGGGTTTTAATTTTTTTTAAAGCACTAATGAAGCAATGTGCGTGACATAGTGTGGATTCAATTTCTGCTGTGATTTATCTCATTTGCAAATGATGTTATTCTGCAGATAAATTACAGTATTTGCATTAATTTACAACCTTTGTTGTGACACCATCCCACAAATGATATAAATCCTCACAATGCCCGATTCTCTGATTCAGTGGATTTTTTCCAATAACAGACAGCTCATCCTCCTAACAGTAAGTTCATTTTGTGGATGTTCATTTTAGTTTTGAGAAGCTCAGTCTGTTCTTGCACATATTAAGTTATTGCTGCTTTTAGATCATCTGAAATCCACTGCCTGGCCCACCATCTGCCCCACATTTAAAAGTATTTCATCAGATAATGTTATGTTAACCTCAAATGACTTTAAGACCAACTTGCTATTTGACTGCAGGCCACTATACGTTTCTGAAGTAATTTAAAGTTTCTCTCAGTGAAAGTTTTGCCCAGTATATCTTCTTCCCTCACTCCTCTCCAGTTTTGCTGCTATCTTTTGAAAATATTCAGAAGCAATTGTTGGATAATCAGTCTGGCCAAAATGTTAAAATAGTCTTCATCGTGCAGCCATATCTGCCTTGTCGACTTTTTTGATCCCTGCTCCACCTGAATAGCAGAATAAAAACAGAGTTGGAAAGAATCTTGCAGTTCATCTAGTCCAACCCTCTGCTCAAGCAGGAGACCCTATACCAGTGTTGGCAAACTTTTTCGGCATGAGTGCCAAAATGGGAGCATGTGCATACTTGTGCATGGGGGAAGTACTGGAAACTGGAAGAGCAGCTCCCTGGCATGAATGCACGCACTGGGAAGCTGAGCTTTTGGTTTCTGGTGGATGCATGCATGCAACAGAACTGCTCTTCTGGTTTCTGGCACTCCCATGCATGCAAAAACCAGCTGGCTGATGCGCATGCACTCACTGGAACCTGGAAGAGCAATGGGCAATGGCTGGCAGGCCCAGAGAGATGGCTCTGCATGCCATTGCTGGCATACATGCCATAGGTTCACCAGCACGGCCCTATACCATTTCTGATGAGTGTCCACTCTCTTCTTGAAAGCCTCCGATGATGAACAACCCACAACTTCTGAGAGGAAGCTGTTCCATTGGTTGATTGTTCCCATTGTCAGAAAATTTCTCTTTATTTCTAGGTTAAATCTCTTCTTGATTAATTTTCATCCATCGTACCTTGTCTGGCCTTTGGGTGTTTTGGAAAATAGGTTGTCCCCCTCCCCTCTGTGACAGTCCCTTCAAATATTGGAATACTGCTATCATGTCACCCCTGTAGGGGTGGGATTCAAATATCCCAGCAACTGGTTCTCTGCCCTGTGGGGACTCAATAACCAGTCATTTGAGTGTCCAAAGATGTCTAAATTCACTATCCCAAACCACATATTGAGCTGGAGTCAATAACATACGAAAAGTAGTTTTCCAATCTTCAGGTACTAAAATATGATTTCTCATAGTAGCTTCTAACATCCCCTGCACATAGATACTTCCCAGTCCCATATCTCTAATTCCTTTTCTTAATTCTGTTAAAATTGCATAAGACAGAGGGCGATATTCTACTATTTGAGCTCCGTTTTGATCTACCTGTCCTGTGGCATGCACCGGACACACGGAAAGCATATCTACAATTTCTTCTACACCCTCCCCACCTTTATCTAATTGTTCTTCCAGTATTTTTCTTATGGGGGTGTAGACTGGCTGGGAAGAAGCAGAAGATTTAATCTCTGCAGAAGGAGCGGTAGGTGCAGAAGGAGCTATAGGGTCAGTTGAATTTAATTTTGGGGTGACAATTTTTACTTGATCATAATATGGAGGGGGGCTGGTGGTTAATCTTTGCCCCATTGAGACATCAGAGCCAAATTGTTCCACTGCTTGGCGGCATTGAAGCCATCTATGTAAAATTTGAACAGGACCCTTGGGTTCAAGATTTAATTTAATTTTTTTAAATTTTTAATTACATTTATATGCCGCCCTTCTCCGGAGACTCAGGGCGGCTTACAATTTTTGGGATACAACCCAGTGTGCTCAGCAATAGATGTAATATGTAAGGTATGCCCTATCTTTACCCAATCCTGCAACCTGAGTGGTCCCGCGCTCAGGGTACCAAGGACAATGTTTTCCTATCTCCACAATCAGCTTATTTATGTCAGCCTCAGGTACTTTTGCACCTGATTTATGTAACAGGAATTTAAGTTCCTGAACATGTTTCTGCTGATGCTGAGACAGATTGCAACCCATACTTACCGCTGAAGGGATCCCTTGGGACGACAGTGCACTGTGGGGTCTATTTCAGATGGCAGCAAGTACGTTGGCTGTTGCCTACCCCGGAGGGTTGTTGTCCCTGTTCGGGCGCCACTTGTGGGGATTCAATAACCAGTCATTTGAGTGTCCAAAGATGTCTAAATTCACTATCCCAAACCACATATTGAGCTGGAGTCAATAACATACGAAAAGTAGTTTTCCAATCTTCAGGTACTAAAATATGATTTCTCATAGTAGCTTCTAACATCCCCTGCACATAGGTACTTCCCAGTCCCATATCTCTACTGCCTGGTTGCTGGGTGGGCATGGCATGGTGGGCATGGCTTACTGGAACTTCTGGAGGACCATTTTTCATTTTCCCCAGAGTCTGGAGGCTTCCCTTGGGCTTCTGGGAGAGTGAAAATGACTCCAGACTTCCGGAACCTCCAGTTCAGCCATTTTTCACCTTCCCCAGAATTCGGAGGTTTACCTCAGGCCTCTGGGAGGGTGAAAACAGCTTTCCCCGGGCTCTAGAGGAACTTCTGGTTCAGTTGTTTTTCGCCTTCCTCAGAGTCTGGAGGCTTCCCTCTAGCCTTTGGAGGGCAAAAACAGCCCCTCCGGGCTCCGGAAGCCCAAAACAGGCCTGTTTCCAGATTTCTGGAACTTCCTGTTCAGCCATTTTTCGTCCTCCCAGAGCGTCCGCATGGACCCTGCACTTACCTGCATCCAAAACGGGCCGTGGAGAATCCTGGGAGGGGAGGGGCAGGGTGAGTGGGGCCAGCCAGTCGGTTCAACTACTGGCTCAGCGAACCAGGTGTAAATTTAACATCCAGTTTGTCCGAACTGGGCCCAACCAGCTTAATCCCACCCCTTGCACCCCTGGTCCTTCTCTTTACTAGACTAGCCATGTCCAATTCCTGCAACTGTTCTTCATACATTTTAGCCTCCAGGTCCCTAATCACCTTTGTGGCAATTCTCTGCACTCTTTCTAGAATTTCAATATCTTTTTTACAGTTTGGTGACCAAAGCTGAATGCAGTATTCTTGGTGTGGTCTTGCTAAGGCCATTTAGTTTCCTGCAGAAATTGCTGAAAACATTGTAGATTCAGAGAGCATCTTGACATCTTCATGAGATGGTTGAAGCTGTTTTAGAAATAAATAGTCACTAAAAGTATTTTCCTTTCCATTTTTGAGTGGGGTTTGATGTCTTTTAAATTGCTTCTGGTAAACTTTGTAAGGAAAAAAACACCACTTGTTCTTCACAATGACCCACAATATTCCTTGGTACACAGGCTTCTCTCACTGTCCTCCCAGTGCAAACTTTGAGGTCTGGAAGGGCCCTGAAGCAGAGGAAATCAAATCAACTTACTTCATTCTTGGAAGCAAAAGAACAACATGGCTTTGTGAAATAGTTTTAATAGACTGGCTGTTTTGGAGTTTTGTCAAGCAATACACTTTATTAAAGTTTCATGTTGCCTCATATATAATAAATATTTGTCTTCATCTTACATTTGTTTTTGACTAATTATATTGATGATACAATTCAACAATTTCAAGGATCAGATGCCATGAGGATTTACCAAAGCCTTCTCTCCAAAATAATCCCTATTTAAGGATCAGTGTGTAATTCACGCAAGTTATCAACTCCTTGAGACCTGTGAATACTTCTAAAAATACAATGAATTCCCCCTATAACAAAGAGAAAAAAATTAATTACCAGCTGCAGAAAGGCATTTTTAAAAATATTTTCAACAATTTCCTGTAGTTTCAAGTTATCTGAAGTTTATACCTTTAAAAACTTCATATAATTTGGCCCTGATCCACTGATGTCCACAGTTGTGTTGATTGTTTCTGCACAAAAGAAACAGTGATCAAGAGTTTGCACAAATAAAAGTTATTCTGTTATGTTTCCACATTTTAACACATACCGTAGGTGGTGTATCAAAAATAAATGTAGAAGCATAGCAACTGGACAAATTATTGCAAATGACAAGAGATAAAAGACAAAAATGGCTGCCAATACTTTGGCCATGCAAGAGCATTCCAACAGAATGTTATATTAGTTGCTGCACCCCTGTGGAAAAGTGATGCCAGATGCATCATGATTTAATCACACAAATACTGAAAAATTGTATAATCTGTATGATGATGTAATGACACACATAACATTATTGCAGCTTGTATGTGATGTCTATAACAGTGGTTGCCAACCAGTGGGTCAGGGACCACTGGTGGTCCACGAGAAAATTTTGATAGTCCGCAGAGAAATGTCACACCCCAAAGCAATTAATCCAGGCTGCGAGGGAACACAAAGCTGTGCTGCTCACATGGCCCGCAGTAACGTAAGGCTTGTGTTGCTTGCATTGCGAACAACACAAGGTAGTGAGGGAGGGGAAAGGGCAGAGGAGGGGAACTTGCCCCACTCGCCACACGCGCCTCGCCTGGTCACCGGGTTGCTTCTTTCCACTTCTTTCTTCTTCTGCTTTTGGCTACACCCAAGGAAAGCAGCAAAAGTCTTCTTTCCCTCCCCCAAACTGCACCAGAAATGAATCTTTGGGACCCTGCAAGGCTTCCTGCTCCAAGAGGCTGCGCCGGCAAAGTCTCATGAAGACTCATTTGTGATGGAATTTGGGGGAGAGAAAGAAAGACTTCTGCTGCTTCTGCTATTTTCCTTGCATGAAGCCAAAAGTCTTTCTCTCTCTCTCCCTGAGAATGGAGCTGGAGACGGTATCCTGCGATCCCAAATAAAGAATGATCGATCGGTAGGAAAACAGGGTGGGGAATTTTCCTGCAGACTTTTTGGGGGATTTTCCCAGGGTCTCTGGTCTGTGGGATTTAAAATTATGAGTTTGGTAGTCCCTGAGTTCCAAAAGGTTGGCAACCCCTGGTCTATAATACCACCTCCTAGTCAGGGGTACACAACTTTTGGGTGGTCATTGCCAGGGCTCAGAATCCCAAAAGTGAAAGGGTCCTAGAACACAACCTCAGTGTGATTTTATTTAAATGAAAATGTTACAGTTCGTCATCAACTTACAACCAGAACTGAGCCCCAAATTTCCACTGCTAAGTAAGACAGTTGTTAAGAGTGCTTTGCCCCACTCTATGACCTCTCTTGCCACAATTGTTAAGTGAATCACTGCAGTTAAGTTAGTAACACAGTTGTTAAGTGAATCAAGCAAATTCATGAATCAGATGTTAAGTGAATCAAGCAAATTTGCAAAAACATGATCACATGACCCTGGGACATTGCAATCATCCTAAAAACAAGCCAGTTGCAAGCATCTGAATTTTGATCAGATGACAATGGGGATGCTGCAACTACTGTAGGTGTGAAAAACAATTATAAGTTAGTGCTGTTGTAACTTCAAATGGTCACTAAATAAATGTGTATCAGTGGAGACTAAACCTATTACATTAAAATTAATATGATTAACTTTCAAAAATTTAGTGACTTTCTCTTTTCTATTACATGCCAAACTATAATTTGATTGTACCTTCCCAATTTCTACCGCCTTAAAATCATATAATCTGGCAGCAACGCCTGTGAAAAACTTTTTTTAGGCTGCACCTAAAGCTTAGGTGAAGTATGTGATTTAATCATCAGACTGTATGTGCTTTTTCACATCCTCAGATTTCAATGGCAGTAGGGACCAGGATTGTTGTAACTAGGTGTTGAGGTCATAAAGCATGATACCATGTGTCTTAACCACATAGCAAATCTGTATGAGACATGTCCATGGACAATTAATCTTGTCACTACTCAGAACCAGGTATGCTTTCTGATGCTGTAACTATTGGGATCACTTTAATACATCATTCTTAATTATAAGAATCCTACAATCTTCCTTGGTGCTTAATTTCTTTGAGGTCTGACCCACAATAATCATACCAGCAATAACAATAACAACAACAACAATAATAAAGGTATTAAGAATTGTTTAGTTAAAGAATTCTAGTCAAAATACAGCAGTCTTATGGAATGTTTATTATAGTATAGATAGATAGTCTTCAGTTTGCAACAACAGTTGGGGCTGGAATTTTTGTTACTAAGTAATGTGATTGTAAAACACAATGTCACCTGAACAAGTCACTTAGTGATGGCAGTTCTGGCATTTCCTAGTTGTTCACATTAGTCAACCATGGTCATTAAATGAGGATGTTATGTGGTTGCCATTGCAAACTCTTGTTGGCTTCCCTATTGAGTTTGTTTGTAAGAAGCTGGCACAAGGTCACAAATGGCAATCATGTGACATCAACTATACTGTAACAGCTGGATTTTGAAGACTGGTTGTAAGTAGCACTTATTCAGCACCCTCAGAAGTTTGAATAGTTGCTGAATGAGTCGATATTAAATAAGACTATCAATACTACAGAGCAGGTCAGGTAAACACTGGATGCCATCCTAGTATGTGATCTCTGAGACATATAAGTTATACTTGCAGATAACAAGCTGGGGGTCTGAGAAAAACACTAGATGACATTCTTGGAATCAAGATAAACCTGATACATTGTCTTATGCATTTTTCTTCTGTGCTTTTTACATCAGTTTATGAGCAGACACATCTTACTCTAACAATTCCACTCTTTTTTAAAGGAGTCCATTTATCATAGATCAGAAGCCTGTCATCAACAATAGAAATGCTAAGATTTTATCTAGAGCAATTTGTGTAAGATATTTTAATCTGGGATGATAACAAAAGACTTAAGTGAAGTCTTCTCACTCTTATATTTGATTGCATTTCTCTTTTATATTATGATTTGTACTTTTATTGTGTTTTATTCAGTTTCTCCCTTATACTGTTTTTTGAGGTCTGTAGTTTTAGGAGGGTTTACTATTGTACTGTTTTCGCTGTATTTGGCCATTGTTCATTGTTTCTTTTTCTTTTTTCCTTGCTAATAATGGACCATAATCATTTTTTAAGAAATTCAGCACAATTTTATACTGTAATTTTATCTGTTTGATCCTGAGAACCACCAACTGATAGTATGCATTTTGTGAACACAATCCACTTTACAAAATTTAGAAAACATAAGTTTATCAACCCTCAGTATGTCCTTTTCTGCTGTTTTCTTCACAAAAGGGTATATTGGAAGTCTGGATGAATAGAATACAAGAATCAGAACAAATTTCATAGGTCTGTTAAAGAATGCATATTCATACTTACCTCCCTTCAGAGCTCCACAATATGAATAGTCATCATCCACACCATGACAGACAGTACTCTCCCATTTTAAGCTTTTAAAAGGCCCATTCCACAACTGTATGCGTGCGTTGACAACTGTCAAATCAGCCTCTGCAGAAATATGTTACAAAAAGATTATTGATAATGCAATAATATAATATAGGTCTATAACATATTCCTTATATGTGTATGAGAAAGAGAATGAAAATTTGATCATTTTAAAATTCTTTTTAAGTCCATGGGATTTCACAAAACATTTTGTAATTAAAAATGTATTTATACAGACATTTATAAATGGTGACAACAAAGCCAGAGGAATGATAAATATTTATCATACTTTATCATTTATTGTATCAGATTATACATTATCATTCTTATAATGAAATTTGGAACTAATCAGAGACCTTCCACCAAACTGGGAAGTGAATTGGTTGCTTAGTAGTTTTTTACCTACCAAAAGTGGAGAGAGAAAAAATAATATACAAACTCAGCATGAGAAAGAACTAGAATTTGTTTCTCTGGTTTAAAGGTTCTTCTTGCACTTTAACTCAAACAGTTACTTCCAGATATGTTACATTACCCCTACCATTATTTTCAACAGAATACCTGTGACTCCCTTGATTTACAAACTACCATGATTTATGCATTACAAGGTGCAATGAACAGGTTCACATGATAGTCTAAGAAAAGAAAATCAAACAAATTGATGGTCAGCAGTTCAGAATGTAAACTCAAGTTATTGATTGGGGAATAAGCCAATTAAACCAAACAGGGCTTAAATGTGTACAATGAAAGGTTTGAGCCAATATTTCCCATTTAGGAGAAATTGCTGTCCAAAAAAATTAATGACTATGAAAAAACAAGCATAAGGTTGCTTTGATTGCTAATACCCAGCAATCCTTAGGCATATGAGATGTGTGAGATATGAAAAACACAGAAGGTGAGCAAAAGAGTACTTCACTGTACTTCATGACCTTCACATGTCAATTAAGTATTTTGTACAAGTATTTCACTAGAACCAACTGTATGGCATAAAAGAGTGGTAGCAATCATTTTATCAATATTTTATCACTTTAACTGCTCATCTTTCTGTGAGTAATCTATGATTGCTTTATTGTATTTATAATAAGTTGCCTATGTAAGCATATAAACAGGGATCAAACCCCACATTCACTAGTACTGATGTTACCTCTGTATGTTATAATGACATATCTGCAAGCAAACAACCAGATTCTGAGAACACTAAGGACTCCACAGTTCAATCCTGAACTACAGATTAGATTAACAGAGTTGGAAGGGACCTTGTAAGTCATCTAGTCCAACCCCCAGCCCAAGCAGGAGACCCTACAACATTTCTGACAAATGGCAGTCCAATCTCTTCTTGAAAGTCTCAAGTAATGAAGTTCCCACAACTTCCGAAGGCAAGCTGTTCCAGTGGTCAATTGCTCTCACTGTCAGAAAATTTCTCCTTATTTCCAGGTTCCAGGTTATTTCCAGCTACAGATATTCTCTTCTATTGTTATTTAAGGTTACTGTGATGCACTGTGTGTGAATCTGATAGGGTCATTAAAAAAAACATATTCAGAAATGAATATGGACCGCTGTGATATATAGACATAGCAGTGAGTTCTATGAATTTTAACTTGGCTGTAGTTGACAGCACTTCAGATTTTTATAAAAAACGCTGTCAGTCTCAACTCTCTCTCATGCTTTCCAATAACAGCTATTGAATACTGAAAGTCAGTCCTCCTGGAATAATTAGTGTACAGGTAGTTCTCAAAATATCACCAGTCAATTAATGATCAAACTTATGACAGACACCCCCCCCCCAAAAAAAAACTGCATACAAGTGTGTTTCAAATTTAGAGGCTACAATACCCCTGTAGTCATTTGCCCTTTCAACCACAATTATAGGGATGCTTCAACATCCCCCACCTTTCTCCCCCCATCCTGCCCTGACAGGACTCCACAGTGCTTGGGCCTGGTACCCATATTTACTGGAACCAGACACCATTTTCAGTGCTCTGACAATTCCTTGAGGAAAATATGGCTGCATTCAGAACTTTCAGTCCCAATCATGCAAATGGGGCAGCTTTAGGACCAGCTTCCCAAAACCTTACCCTTTCACTTAACCCTGCCTCTTCCAAAAACTCACATTTCTTTAATAAAGAAAACAAAAACAGTTCAGAGGGTCAGACTTGTTGATCTCCCCACCCAAAAAATTAGGTGCTGAAATTAAACTCTCTGCCTCTGCCCTCTAATCTTGATCCCCTTTAACCACTGAAGTGTTACTACCACTTTGTAATGCCTTGGTAAGGACACACTTAGAATAGTGCATCCAGTTTTGGTCAGCACGATGTAAAAAATATGTTGAGACTCTAGAAAGAGTGCGGAGAAGAGCAACAAAGATGATTAGGGGCCTGGAGGCCAAAACATTAAAAAAATGATTACAGGAATTGGGTATGTTTCAGTTTAATGAAAAGGACTAGGGATGACATGATAGCAGTGTTACAATAAAACAGCAGTGTTCCAGGGGCTGCCACAAAGAAGAGGGAGTCAAGCTATTCTCCAAAGCACCTGAGGGCAGGACAAGAAACAATGGATGGAAACTAATCAAGGAAGAAGCAACTTAGAACTAAAGAGAAATTTCCTGACAGCTAGAACAATTAATCAGTGGAACCATTGCCTCCAGAAGTTGTTAACGCACCAATACTGGAAGTTTTTAAGAAGAGATTGGATAACCATTTGTCTGAAATGCTGTATGGTTTATTACATGAGCCGGCAGTTGGAAAACCTGCAAGGTCGCTTTCAACTGTTTATTCTATTCTATTCTATTCTATTCTATTCTATTCTATTCTATTCTATTCTATTCTATTCCATTCCATTCCATTCTATTCTATTCTATTCTATTCACTTAATTTGCTAAATTTAGCTCATGCTGTAGCTACCACCTTTGCATGCAGGCAGCTGGCTTCCACAAAGCCTAGCATGGGCCAGGAAAGGTTTGCAGTTTCCTGAATGCCAGCTGATCAGGGCAGATGCCCAGCCCCTTCAGAGGCTTGCTTGGAAGCCTCTTTGGCATTGAAATGAGGCATTAGGCCCTAATCTAACTGGGGTCTTCTCCCCTGCTGGGCTGTTTTTAGCTTTGAAAATCTTTTTGCTGCTTGTCTGCTTCCTTTATGGACCAGCCTCCCTCATTCATAAGCTACTCCATGCTCGCTTAATGACCTGCACGTTTGTTTAATGGTAGCATCAGAGAGAGCAGGGGCTGGGGATTGTTAAACAAGGCAGTCTAACTTAACAGTTGTCGCTACTTAAAACTGTCATGAATAGGCTCCATTAATGTTGTATGTTGAGCACCACCTGTATATACAATCCAATGAAATGCTGCTATCAATGCAAAGATCAGACAAGTCTGAGTTTTGATCCTGAATAAGAAGACATACTTTCCATCCTCAAAGAAATTTACCATCAGATCCAGCCCAGCAACAGGAAAAAAAATAGTCAGCATGGTATATTTGCTGGACAGGTAGTCCTCACGAGTGATCATTAAGCAAGATCCACCTGTAAAGGAGAACAATTAAGTCTGGTGTAGTATAACATAGGCAGTAAACTCACTTGGAATCCAGAAAATAGTACCATGCCATTCTGTACGATCCCGTAACCAACAAGGCTCCACTGAAAAGAAGAAGTTATCTCTCCCAGAACCTGTGAGGCAAATAAATTTAGTAAAGAAAGAAAAATAATTAAAAAACAACATGAATGTTTTACCATTCCTGTTGGATTACTAACGCACACAACTAACATACTTTTGAAAATAAGTGTCAACCAATACTTTGACTCTGTGCCGGTATGGAAGAGACTAGCAAGACAATACTTAATCAGGATAATATAGAGCAGCTGTCGCCAACCAGTGGGCTATGGCCCACTGGTGGGCCACGAGAAAATTTTGGGCTGCAGAGAAATGTCACCCCCAGAGCACCCCCGCAAAGCAATTAATCCAGGCTGTGCAGAAACACAAGGCTGCACCGCCAACATGGCAGGCGGGAACCCTTCCCATCCACTCACTCTTTACCGGCAAAATTGCCTGCTAAGTTGCTATTTTTCCTTTTTTTTTCCTGACCATCAGTTGTTCTGTTGTGCCAGGAGATTTAGATTAGCTAGAAAGCAGGAAATGGTTAGATTTCTTGCTTTCTAGCTAGTCATTAGATCTTCGGCTCTGCTTTTAAGCACAGCCGAACCTCCCTTAGATCTGAACGTTCTATTATTCAGTGCAGACTCACGGCAAGCAAATTTTAAGTGACAGACTCAGGTAGCCGATGGCAGATAGATCAATGAATGATTCTGTGAGCAACTCAATCTGCCTGCCTGCTTTGCCTGACTCTGGGTAAAAGTTGCTCTTTTTTATAAAAAAATTAATATTTACATACATGGTGTGTTGTGAGTTAATTTTGTGAGTTTGCTTGATAGCAAATTTTATGAGTTTGCTTCCAAGCAAATTTTATGTGACAGACTGAGCTAGCCGATGGCAGACAGATAGATCTCTGAATGAATCTGTGATTCTGTGAGCAACTCAATCTGCCTGCCTGCTTTGCCTGATTTTAGGTAAAAGTTGCTCTTTGTTTAATAAAAATTCAATGTTTATATATTTATATTTACATACAAACCATGCCCAGCCAGTCACATGACCATCAAACCACACCCACAAATTAGGCCAAGCCCACAAAACCGATTAGTGGTCCCTGGGATTTAAAATTATGAGTTTGGTAGTCCCTGAGATCCAAAAGGTTGGCAACCCCTGATATAGAGCAATTGCATCTAGAAAAAATCATATAAAAAGATATGCACAGTTGAAGAGTTCTTTTACATCTGTAGCTAACTGAAGCAGCTGAGATTGCAACAGGGATTATGTAAACATAGTATTCTAGAGCTTTCAACATTTCCTTATTTCTCATCTTTGGGGCCATGTTATTTGTAAATTATTTTATTTTTGCTCACCTGCCAAGATATTCCACAAAGCATGTGACCCACTAAGTCATAAGAAGTCATCTTCTCATAAATGGGGACATGCCAAAGCTTTCAATAAGCGAAGAAAGAAGTTATTAAGCCAAGTCAGGCCATATTCGATGGCTGAACTTTTCTGAATAGATCTCAATTTTCATATGGCACCCAAAACAGATTTAATATAGTATTATTTTCTGCTCCAAAGCAAATATTTAAACAAGTTCTCTTTCAGCTTTGTAGGTTTCAAAAAGTGGTAAAATAAATGTAAAGGCATGCCTACTCTGTGTAGAAATAAGATGTTTCAGTCCCCACTGCTTGCTCAAATGTGGTATTAATTCATTAGTTCATTTTATTTAAATTAGAAGAAGTTATGGTCTTCCCACAAGATTTAAACTAATTTACAAAATGAAAAATAACTTTTGTGCCAATATTCCAAAGAACTCATTAGCGAATGATTGGGACCAAAAGTATCCATGAAAGAACATAAGACACAAATGAAATCTAGTCATGAACCAAATACTAGAAATACATTTGAAGTCGAGTAGAATTTTGTCTTTCTAAATACTGCATTTTTCTATTTCATTCTTGTTTGGTGAAAAGAAAGTAACTTCACTTTTGAAGTTTAAAAATCTGTTGAGCTCAACTAACAATTAGTTTCATTTCTCTAACCAATACCAATAATATTTTTTACTAAGAACCTGAATTCATAAGGCATCAGATTATTGTTTTGATTTTACAGAAATCTGTTTTAGCTTAGATGTTAAATCAAAAGTGAAATGCATGTAAAATAGAAATCGCTAATGAAGAGCATAGTGGAAACGGAATGCAATATGCAATTGTCTTAAAATGAGGAAGTTGTTTGACTCAGACTAACTGAGGGATAAATTACCTAAAGAAACAAAAAGGAAAAAAATTAAAGTTTTTAATTTTAATGTAATTAAAAATTTAATTTTAAAAATTTAATTGGTTATAAATTTTTGGAAACCCAAGAGATTTTCCAGCTCAAAAGCACCACATGTGTACTATTTTCTAAGTAAAATTGTGCATCCTAGATTGCAAGTTATCATATTAAAAGCAAAGACCATACTGGTACATGACACTAAAGCTAGTTTTGTCAGGGTTACTTTATTGCAAAAAATAGGGCAAATGGAGAACAGAATTTCACTTTACTGAAGACATGGTTTTTCAAGTGTCTGTAAGAGTGTGTGTGTCTGTTTCTCTGTGTGTGAATCAGTGTTAATTACCTTGCCTGGATCAATCCCTGGCAAGGTTTTTGGGAATCTGTTTGCCACTAGAAGAACTTGGCTTGAAGTCACCCAGTTAGCTTTGCCTGAGGCCCCGATGACTGGAACCTCGGGGTCTCTTGCCTCCTAGAACTGATGTCTTAAGTGCTATACCGAATTGTCTTCCTTTTCAAGTTATACCAAACTGGCTCTCTACTTAAACATAGCCGTTTTCATTATGTACAAAGCATGCCACAGTATTATCCAAGCTGGCTATTATAAACAAACAGAACAATATAGTCGAAGAAGGGACAAACTAATCTGAAAGGATTTGCAAACTCTGCTTAAACAAAGGAATAGTGGAAAAAGTGTAGATATCTCAATACCCACCATCTTGCCAGCAACAAAGTAACTTCATTTTCAGTAAAAAGAGGAAGAATGTTACACTACGTCATCCTCAAATGACCATTTTTTTTAAAGGGGAATAGCTATGTTCTATCTTAAATGATACCAAAACAATTATCTGAAAACCTTAACGTTTTGCTTATTGTTACAGAAGACACGCAATGTTTTCTGAATCTCATTTGTGTAAAGTGACAGAGAGTGAGGAGGGAGGGAGAATCACTATATTCACCAAAGCTTGATTTGATTATGGCTGTCAGGAGGCAGACCCTCAAGAAATCTTGGCTTCTCAATTCAACTTTATTTTGGGCTTCATAATCCTCACCTAACCACCCACCTTTTCCTTCATTCACAAGCATGAATGGACCTTTTTGGGACATTATATAAACTGGAGTAAATCCCCTACACAAACCTGACCTAGAGCTTAATGAGTAGTTATTCCCATGGTGGCCCTCCTTAATATGCTCAGAAATAGCAATTTAATTAAGCAAAACCTGCCAGTTTAAAAAAATGGAATAATTTGGATTGGTAGATTACTGTTTTCCTTCCTGCTCACATTTATACACAATAAGATTCTGATCCTAAAAATAATGGGGCTAAAATCTAGCTCTTATATCTAGAAATGATATAAATTATGGTGTCACTGCAGGAATTTTATCATAGACAATTATTATCTAACAGGCAAGTATTTCTTATACCATCGTATATATAAACTTTTCAAAAATTCTAGTTTAAGATTAGGCTTCTATACAAGGCTGTAACACCAAGGCAATTCCTATGAGCATAAGAATTAAACAGAGATGCATATTTGAGCCACTGCTATGGCACATTTGTTAACTAATAGACAAGATCAGGGGTTTCAAACTTACCTGACGTATCAGGACTTTTCCTCCCCTTTGCTAAACTGGGTGTGGGCGTGGCCAGAGCATGATGCATCCAGCCTGTGAGCCTGGAGTTTGACAGCCCTGGCCAAGATGAATAATTATATGTATCATTCTCCAAAACTGAAGAATAAATATATTGCAATTTCCTCTTGTATGTAGACATTATGTTATCTCAATTCTAACTGACCAAAAGTGAGTTATGCCTTGCAATGCAGACGCACTCAAATTATACAAAAGCTAGTTTAGGATTTTGCCAAAATTCATGCCTGGCAACTAAATAGGCATTCCACTGCAGGGGTTAAAATCATGTTTGGGAATATTTTACCAGACAGAGCATATATGGAATATATTGTTCAAAAACCACAGAAATTAACATGAGATATGACGTTTTATTATTCCCAGAGGTACCTGCTTCATATAAAGCTAAAGGTTTCCCTATCCAGTCATGTCCAACTCTAGCAGGTGGTGCTTCCTTTTCACATTATAATTATCTAATTTTTAAATAATTTTTTGTCTTCTTTTTGAATTGGTCAGTGACCATTATCAATTCTATTTGCCCTATTCAGTCCACAAATGAATGGAAAACAGCTACAGAATCATACAATTTCAGTCTTCATAATGGAGATAATCCACATTTTTCAGCCTAGGTGTGGTAAGAGTTTTCTTAAAGTTTTGTGACTGTAACTGCCTATCACAGTCAGGGCAATTATTTTTGGGAAGAACCTTATATATTCTGTGTTTAGATTTAAACGTTATGGTCACACTTCCAAAAAATAATAGCTAGAAAGATGGCTGTCTAATGTATACATTATTGTTAGAGCTTCAACCTTTCTTTTTGTGAAAGTGATCATCAAACAATATTTGGCTGTGATCGTTACAAGTGTAGGAAATATGAGTGTACACTACTTAACCAGATAAAATTGTTGGGTATAGCTGTAATATTCTTCATAGTAAGATTAATCATTCTTCCCATGTAATAGAAATCGTTTTGAAAATTAAACTTCTTACCCCTCTAGAATGGTCAAAGGTCATAGAACCTGTATGTGCATTGGAGGAGCAGGCAGTTTTTGTTTGCATTTATATGTAGAATGGAAAGCATGTGACTGTGTAGACCAAGTTTGTAAAATCCATTCTTCAAAGGATACAATTTTTAATTATTTTTATTAATCAGTCTTACAAAGAAATAAATCTTGCCATTGTTGTCACTTATGCCAGAGCTAGTGAACTCTTGATATTTCATACGAAATTGTAAAAAATATTCAAATTTGAAATCAGCGTCAGCAATCCAAAAACAGAATAACCCTTATGAACATTCTTTTAAAAGAAAAAAATTGTGTATGCCCCACTGTCATTTCTTATTAGTAAGCCAATTATGGCTCCACGTATATTACATGCTTTTTGAACACTCCATTAGAGGGGCCTGCATTTAAAAATGTCACACACTATTGTGATTCAGTTCCCTCTAGTGGTAAAAACGCTTCCCTTACGGTAGTGAAGTTCATCCATTCTTTATTTACCCATAATTGTGAATTGTAACTTCCTCAATAATAGTTTTCAGAAAACTGAAGATGATCTCAATAGGCAGAAATTTAAAAATAAAGAAATAAAAAACTTAAAACTGAGCTAGTTCTTAGAACTGGGCGATGATTCTTTGAAGATTGTATTGATCCATCTGGAAATAGATGCTATTGTCACAAAAGTACTTTTTCAACAGCAACATACTTTGGTCCCACCCTCTGGACGTTTTGCTTCTCATACAAGAAGCTTTTTCAGTTCTGACTGAATTGTGGGTGGGTGGGTAGGATTTATATTCCTTGCAGCCATCTGGTCATTAGTACTTTCTCTAGGAGTTGTTGAGGCCAATTGGAGGTTTATAAGAGTCACATGAATCAGACTGCAAATGGATGTGGAGCCTTCTTGGAACTGCTGAAAGGACTGTGTTGTAAACAGGAAATGGTGTTGTATCTCCCTCCTGTTGAGAGAGGGCCTCCAATTTTCACCTAGATGGCCTCTTTGATTTCCCTCTGTTCAGAAAGTGGACTCTGAAGAGCGGTCAAAGATGCAATAAAAGACTATCTTTTTGCTCAGTAGACTAAATGCCCAGTAAAAACACTTTTAATCATGCTTATCAATATTTAAAATAACAAAGATAGAGTAATGATGAAAAAAAAACAATATTGGGTCATCTAGAATATGTAAAAGACTTTTGAACATCAAGAGAAATCAAGTAATATATAAAGATTTTGACATTTTAGAATTCTATTTTTTTGAGTGCTTCAAATTAAATTGAAAGGGTTTGTCATAACCCATAAGATGACTGTAGTCTTGAGCATAATCAAAAAGGAATGGGTTAACAAACATTGCTCTTCTTTTAACATAAAATGTTGTGAACGTCTTGCTCATGTCTGGAACAATCACATCTTTCTGATGGAATAACATTTGCTTTTCTCTCAAAATGCCACTGTATGTAATTGCTGTATATGTGTCTGTTTTATGTTTATGGTACAGACGGATAACATACCTTCTAGTAAATAAATGTAAGAGAAGTGGTGTTAGGAAAATAAAGAATAGTGTGGCACTATAAAAAGCAATTTCCGAGTAGAGTTTGTCAAAATTTAAGCCATACTTGTGTATGATGGCAAACAACATGGAAGCAGTAATTATGCTGGTGGTAAAACAGAAAATTTTCACTCCTGCAAGAAAAAGAAAAACATGTTAATAGTTAAGAGGTCAAATTGGCTCCCAACCACATATATGGTATACACCCAGACAGTAATTCAAGAGCTATGCAGTACTGAGATCCATTTACATCCATTTGTTGAGAGGGCCATCTTCCTCCACAGGATTGGCTTCTGAATTGATATAGTTCAGTTAACAGAGCTAAATCAAACATTCAACAATATGCAACAGTTTGAATGGGAAGCCAAAAAGAGGTACTTGCTGCAACTGTCATCACTCCTGTAAAGAAAAACAGCTTTTCCAGGGCTTCCATGGCTGGAATGAGCATACTATGCAAATAGTCCAATATATTGCCCATTGTGTGCCTGCTTAATTTTTTGTAATCCCTTCCATTCTAATTTCCTTCTCTGGGGAAACAAGCAATTTCTAAAGCATTTCTCCTGGGCCTGACTAGTTTTCCCTCCCAACATCCAGAGTAGAGACACTGGAGTGGAAGGGATTACAAGAGAGCGCTCCTTTGTTATCAAGTTCCACTCTTTTGCTACAAATTGTTACCCTGCCAGGCATCTAAGACATATGCCACTGATATGAAGAATGTTTTTAAAAGTTGCTGGTTAGCTTCTGGGTCCAATTTAAGGTGCTACTTATCACCTTTAAAGCCTTTTATGGCATGGATCCAGCCTATCTGAAGAACTGTCTCATCCCAGTGGGATTGGCCTGGAGGGAATATGGTGCAGACCACATTGGCCAAAGTAATTCAGCTGGCAGGATCCAGGAAAAAAGCCTTTTCTATTCTGGCTCCTGCACTTTGGAACATCATGCTCCTTGTGGTGAGGTTTGGCCCTACCCGCTTAGCCTTTTAAAAAGTGCTGAAACACTGGCTCTGCCAGCTGACTTGGGCCTTCCACTTTGCAGGTGGTTACTAGATTGAGAGAAGATTCCATTTCCATTCAATTTATATATTAGTTCCTTTTTATCTATCCTTGGTTAATTTTAATGTTTTAATCCTTAATGTTTTATGTTTTTATATTATTATAAAATAATATCGTTGGCATGTACATTTAACAATAGCATAAAAGAATAGATGAAAAACAAACCCAATACTTTGTTTAAAAACGGTCTTTGGAAGGCAATTAAGCAGGCTGGTGTTTCTCATACTGACAATGAAGAACTTGCAGTAGTTCCTGATAGCTATGATTAGGAATGAGGGCTTGAGACTGGTATAGTTTAATAAATGAAGACTCCGTTTTCTTTTTGCTTTAAATTTACAATAAGTAACATACATTTTAAAGAGTTATATGTTCTACTTAGAGTTAAGCCCGTATCACTTTAATGAAACTTGTTCCTCCAGATAACTGGACATGAATTCTCATAATTTTCAAAAAGCATGGCCATAAAGGCTGAGAGAGTAGCAGTTAGTTGAATCTAGAGAGCATCAAATTGGGAATAAGATACCAGGCAGTATCTCAAAAACCCAGAAATAATAATGTAGTTTGGCTATACTTTGGAGAGGAGTCCCATCTAGCTATTGCTCATTTTTCAGGAGGCTGTACATAAAACAGAAAACTTATATTCAGAACATTAGAACATATTTACATCATACAAAGATGCCAGGAAATTCATTTTTATTTTTTACTTAGGTTTATTATTTTATTAGACTTATATGCCGCCCTTCTCCCTAAGGACTCAGGGCCGCGAACAATAAAAAAGCCCAATACAATTACAATAAAAAGAGATTAAACAAGTACAAGCCTAATCAATCAATAAATTAATTAAAACAAATAAAACAACCCACACCCCAAGGTCAGTCCAGACCCGCCTGTTGAAACAACCAGGTCTTCAGGTCCCGACGGAAGGAGTGGAGATCAGGGGCCAAACGGAGATCCACGGGAAGTTGGTTCCATAGGGTGGGTGCTCCCACAGAAAAGGCCCTAGCCCTGGGGACCGCCAGTCGACAGTGCCTAACCGACGGTATCCCAAGGAGGCCCCTCCTATGGGAGCGTACTGGGCAATCGGAGTGTGATGCTGGCAGGAGGCATTCCAGCAAGTACCCTGGCCCCAAGCCATTTAGGACTTTATAAGTTGTTACTAGCACCTTGAAACTGACCCGAAGGCAATTGGCAACCAATGCAGGTCGTGCAGGAGGGGTGTAACATGGGAGTATCGGGGTACCCCCATCACAGCCCATGCGGCCGCATTCTGCACCAGCTGCAACCTCCGGGTGGTCCGCAAGGGCAGTCCCATGTAGAGAGCGTTGCAGTAGTCGATTCTGGACGTGATGAGCGCATGAGTGACTGTTCGAAGGGCATCTCGGCTCAGGTAAGGGCGGAGCTGGGGAACCAGCCGAACCTGGGCAAACGCGCCCCTAGCCACAGCTCCCACCTGCTCCTCCAAACTGAGCTGTGAATCCAGGAGGACACCCAGATTCCGCACCCTGTCCACGGGGGGGCAACACCTCTCCCCCCATGACCAAAGATGGTACATCCTGAGAAAACCGAGATGCCGGTAAGCACAGCCACTCAGTCTTGGCCGGTTTAATTCAAGGCAGCAGAGAACCTTGTTTAAACTCAAATACTTCCTAGATTAACCCTCTCTATTCACCAGCATTTTCCTTCCAGCCATTGAGTTCCCCAATAGACTAAAAGGAGCCATCAAGATATTCCAAAAGAATGTTTGGGTTTTAGGCAGGAGAAACATGTGACAGTCACAAATGCCCAGGGTAAGCTATTACAGTAAGCAGTACTTAAATAAGGTATTTAAATAATTTAACAAATTTATAGTTACACACTTTACATGCATTTCTGTATGACAAGAATTCTCACTCATGAAAAAGGTTTTTTAAAAAAAACCACAACAAATCCCAACACACTTACCTAATACAGTTTTTGATAAACTTCCAGAATAAATTAATTTTCCATATTCTGAATGTTCCTCCAGGGATGATGTACCAAAGCGACATAGAGACTCTGCACGGAGAAATGGAACCTAGAGCCAAATACCATATAATCATCTGTATCCACATCTCTTCCAGTAAGTGTACTCATATATCAACACACACACACACACACACACATATATGCATGCATGCAGACATGCTTTTTTCTAGCAACTAATTTAAATAACGATCCTGTGAGAGCTTGGTTGAGATTGGCAAGCTACTGCCCTACCTCTAACCACGTTTCTCTTTGTTATGTGAGTGATGTATGGACCACATGAAAAATTAAGATGCCCAATCCATGATTCAGATATATTTATTGAGTTAAGACTTGTATGGCCACTTATTTTCTGCAATATAATCTTGGGCAGCCAACAACTGCAATAAAGAAAACGTAACAAAATTAAAACACCTACAAACACCTTTTAGATGAACCTCCTTAATAATTAGCGATTTCCACTCTATGGAACATGTTTGCTGCTATTCATGGATTTCAAATAAGCAGCAACGAAAGCATTTTGAAGTACCTCCTACCAAATTAAAACTAAACTGTTTGCTTATATGTCCTGGTAGAAAAAGAAAACAAGATACACGTCTCAGATTTTGTTTCCAATTTCCTGCTGCTATTAAGCGATAAAACCCGGATCTCTTTTATCCCAAGCGTTCTTCGGTTGAGCACAGGTAGCACGCATCATCCACTTGGTGGCTCAGGAATTCTGGGACCTGCACTCCGCACATCTTAAAGTTACCGAAATCCAGAATCACCGGATTACAATACTGATTGTAAATCCACACGTGAAACAACCTGCAGGCCAGGAGCCACGGCTTAAGCCCGTTGCAGGCTTTCTACGGGAACCTTCGCCTCCCTCGCCGTGTAAGGAAACACCGTTCGCTGCAGCACCTACCTGCTTGTTTTTCCCCAGCCAAAACCGGGATGCAAACGCTCGGGGCGAACTAAGCGGCGTTAGCAGTTTGCAATGGGAAACCGTGAAGGGCTGGCGCTTCTCGGGGATTCCCGCCGACCTCTTCGCCGCCTGGAGCGCCCTACATCTTCCCGCGCTTTGCTGCCACAATTTTAGGCCGGGAGCGTGGAGCCTTAACCCGACCAGCAGCAACATCTCCGCCGCGGGAAGCCAAAGCTACTAGAGAAAGCAAACCGAACGAGCTGCAAGACCTCCCCTTCCGGCCTACAGAGGCCGAAAGCGGCGTTGGGAAAACTACTGCAACGCGCCGCTGTGGGAGGAGCGCGACGTTTCAAGTTCAGCGCCTCTGCCTGAAGGTGGGGCTAAGGCGTTTGAAATTACTGGGATCCCGATAAAAGGCAAAGAACCCGACTTTTCCCAGCCGAGGAAATGGAGTCCCGGATGAAGTGCCACTCTTCAAGTGGTCCTGGGGAAAAAGGAGCTCGAGAGGCGATGGAAAGATGGTGGAAGAAGCAATTTGACTATTAAAAAAAAAGCAATGACAAGTGAATCAAAAATGTACCATGGGGAAACTAATATAAACTTTGGGAATATTCCCCAATATGTAAACATGCTGCAAGGGAGTCCCTCTGTTCTGTACCTGGAATAAAATGGTTGTTTTAGAGGTGGCGGAAAATAAGACTATGAAATAAAAAAACATAGCCTTTGAGATCTTAAACATTTATATGAAGCTTACATGTTTTAGTTACAAAACTCGGGCTCTCTGATAGGGCCAATATTTACAATTTAATCTTCAACTTTGTTAAATCAGGTATTAAAATTAATGATTACAACTGAATAAAATATGTGGGAGGATATAGCACACAAATACACAAAGTGTTATTGGTTACAGAAATGTAGGTTTAATTATCCTGTAAGAATAGCTTTTCATAGCCCAATATTCTGCTGTCCTAATTCACAACTATTCTAATCACACTATGAGAAAGCATCAGGTTGAGGAAGGTAGCTTGGGATATTTGCCAAATTAGGATGAAATGTTAGTGAGAAATATAGTGAATATGAGGATTAAAAAAACAATGAAAAAACTATTGGCTAATGAATAAATGTTCTACATATTCTTCCTATTTGGTGAAATAAACTAGGAAGTCTTGCAACAAGTCTATTTCGACTTAATTTTTTTATATGAGAATATTTCCCATATTATGTTTTGACTCTAAGCTCAAGAATATAGTATATCTAGTTTGCCAAATAACTATTGACTCATAGAGGTGGTTTCATAGTTTCCTTTAAACTTACTGGGTGCTGCAACAATAGCTCTTCTGATTAAAATTCAATGCAAAAAAATTAAAAATCTATAAACACCCCCTCCCCCCAAAACCCCTACATTAATCATGTAACATATAATCTTCAAAGATTGGGCTGAGCTTCAACCTGTTGCTCCAATGTTTCCACAATGTTTTTCAAACGTTCTTCATCGTTGAAGAAGAACACACAGAGTTTTCTTTCCATCTCCTGTACTTTATTATTCTCCAAGATGTCCTTCTTAGCTTTTATGTCAGCAAGAAAATCTGCAATAAGCTGATTTATTTTATTCAACTCGAATTCCAGCTGCTGAAACTGTTCAGACAGTTGCTAAACATAAGAAATACAACAGTGAGTTCAATACACGTTTGTCAGACTATATCCTAGAAATATCTTCATATTAACTCTTATTTAGGCAATCGTGAGCTTTTTCTGCCCACATATTTTTGAAATATTGTTCTTTAAAATTAAAACTTGGAATTCTTGGCATTTATACTGTAAATCAGGAATATGAAAATTTAATTTGATTCTATAGGCCAACTATTACTGGTCATTGGCAAGAATCTTCTAAATAAAAAACTATTGCCCACAGTGTGTCACAGATTTGGAAGGATTTAATTCTGCCTACCAGCTTTGTGATAGCTTACTAAACAGTTTAGATTAGACACATCAAAGTTATGTGAATAAGGTACTTTCTTATAATTACAGTATTAACAACTGTACTGCTGAATACTCCATGAAACCCCCATCGTAGGTGATTATAATCAAATTACTTACCTGATTACTAAGGCACACACTTTCTCCTTTGCGGTATATAGAATCATGAAGAATTGTTAAATCAGCATCCATCTTTGACAAAAGATGATTCTGTTCTTGGCCAGCTAGAACTAATTGGTCAAGCACTGATATTGAATCCAAATGTAACTTTTCAGCCATCTCCTCAAGCCTTTTATATGTTCTGAATAATTGTTTTGGATTCCTTCCTTCCAGAAGTTGACACATCCTTTAAAATATGTATAGAGGTGGGATAAAAATACAACAAAATTAACAATGCCAGTATTTCTGTAACAGTAAAGCATAACATATTACATTATTTAAGGGACACTGCAGCCATCATAAATATGAATCACTTGCCAAGCATCTCAATTTTGATCACATGATCATGGGGATGTGGAAACAGTCATAAAGGTGAAAACAGTCATGTTGCTTTTTTCAATGCCATTGCAACTTTGAACGGTCACTAAGTGAACTGTTGTAAGTTGAGGACTATCTGTACATACTATATGTACAGTATATGCTGGCTTAGAATAGTTACCAATAAGGATGACTCACTAATTTCAAACGAATTATTTTTATGCTTCAGCCTGAGATTTATTTATTGACAACAGGCTTTAAGTTTGAAATAAACCAGTTTCTTACCTATGTGCTGCAATATCCTTTGGCTCAACAGTGTTTCTTAGTGTCCTTTGAAGGGCTATAGAAGGCTCAGACATTGTTTCTATTGTCCGTACTAAAATGTCATTGCTTAATTTCAGGTCTTGCACCATATTTTCCAGTAGACGGCTGTTTTCCCTAAGTTTTCGAAATTCAATTTCATATGCCAACTGAAGAAATTCAAATGATGCCTTCTGTTTGATCAGCTGGTTACATATCTGATCCTGCCTAGATGTATAGTAGTCCTGTCGAGCAATTTGTAAATCAAAATCCCCTTTAACCACAGGCATATTCAAGAGCTCTGCATTCTCCTTAATCAGCGAAGGTAGGGCTCCACTGTTTATTTGTGATAAATCTATTTTTATTTTTGCAATCTCATTATTCAAGCTAGAAATTTTAGCTTCAAAGTTTTCTTTTCCATGAATCTGCAAAATAGAGAAATGGTTTCTGAGTTTTTGTTTAAATGAATTCTTATTGGTTAAGTCTTGAATTCCAGAAGTTCCCCTCTAATTATTTTGAGGGGATATATATATGTGTACATATTTACAATACTGTTCCATTCCTTTTCCTTCTCATTTCTGCCTATCTCACAGCATCCAACAGAGTTGAGGTGCTCTAGGTCAACAATTGAACAATGTCATCTTGTAAGAAGCATACCTTCTCTTATCATGATGCCTGGTCTATGAAATACATCTTAACCCAATTCTGGCCTTTAAAAAATCCCCGAAGACCTAGCTCTTCCACCATGCTCTGAGCCAGGATAATATATAAGTCTGTTGCAATTACTTGAAGTCTGTGGTTTTCCCTAAATAAGTGTGTTTTATTTTCATTGCCTTCTTTACATATTGTACGTATTTAACCCTTACTAGCTGCTCAGAATCATTTGACAAGTGGTCAGCTATATTAATTGAATACATTCCATAACATAACATACTATATTTTGTATAATTACGATTACCCATCTTTAAAATCTGTGTTTGCTGTAGACCTGAGGTAGTGAGAAATATTTTTCAAAACTTCATTTGTTTATCAATCTCTTTATAATTATTTTATTCACACTATAATGGACTTTAGTGTTAACGGGTTTTTGAAAGGCACCATAATAGATTGCAACAAAGAAAGTATTCTATGAAGCAAATTCATCCATCATTGATCCATATAAGGATGGAAACTTTTAGAAGTCTTTTGTTCTTTTATCAAGTATTTCTCACTTCACCCATTAGGTTCCAATATTACTGATCGATATGGACCTCACCAGATATTTCATGTAGATATTGAACAGGAAGGGACACAACACTGAGCTTTGTGGTATCCCACAAATGAGGGGCCTAGGGAGTTATTTCTCCCACCCCTCTATCCATTGAAGTTGGCCCTAAAGGAAGAGAATGGTTTCTCCAATTCCCAACTGCTGAAACCATGGTTGATGTACTAAACCCCTGAGAGATCAAGGAGCACAAGAATAAATGCATCACCTTCATCCTAGCACAGGTCATCTGTGAGTGTGACCAAAATTGTCTGTGCTAAATCCTGGCCTGAAATCTAACTGAAACAGGGCTAGATAATCCACTTTTTCCAAGGCGCTCTACAGTTAGTCAGTTTACTTTTTTTTTTAAATTACATTTATATGCCACCCTTCTCCGAAGACTCAGGGCGGCTTACAATTTTTTGGGAAACAACCCAGTGTGCTCAGCAATAGCCTTCATTCCATTGTATATGCCTGCTTATTACTAAGCGGCATTTTTAAAAAGTCAGCTTATTGCCCCCAACAATCTTGGGTCCTCAATTTACCTACCCCGAGAGGATGGAAGGCTGAGTCAACCTTGAGCCTGGTGGGATTCGAGCCTACAGTAATTGTAGGCAGCTAGAACTTAAGTGCTAGGCATTTAACAGCCTGAGCCACCAAGGCCCTTTTTTTCAACAACCTTCCCTAAAAAGGAGAGATAACTATTTGGAAGTATTGGCTCCAAGAATGAATTCTTAAGCAGGGGTCTAACCATTGCCTTCTTCAAATCTTTTGAAATTACCCCCTCCTTCAAATACCATTCTCTAATGGCACAGCCACAGAGAATCCTATTTACTTCAAAAATCACTGATTCAAACTCATTCCAGCTCACACCTCAAAACCATCCAAGTTCAATTCAGCATGGATCTGAGCAACTTATACTTCATTTTCAGGATTAATCTATTCTAAAATGCCAAATGAGTTTGCTCAAAATAATGAGTGCCAACCTATGGAAGGCTTAAGGGGATGACATGTTCAAATCAACTCACTATGAATTAAAAGACCATTTACAATCGTATCTTTAAGGCAATAGTATTAATTAAGCCTTATGCAAAATCACCTTACCTTTTTTAAAGTACTGATATTTTTCTCTGCCCACTGAAGACCTGATCTCATACTTAGGTTCTTAGCTTGCTGTTGAATTAATTGATGCTGGGTACAAATATATGCCATTTGCAACCTAGCCAGTTCTGATCTTTCATCACATATATCACTGCTTCCCTCATAGTTGGAGGTCTTACTTATATGTACAAGTTGAAAATTTTCTTCATTAGAACTTTCCACCAATTCAGATATACCCTGAAAAAACTGTTTTTTTGTATAGGAAGTAAGAGCTCCCGTGCTTTGTTCTTCTTGATACAAATAATTATCTAAAGGAAGTTGGGTTAGCAGCACAGGATGATAATCCAGGTCTTGTCCAGCTGCAACATCAAAAAAAGAAGCAAGTTTCTTAACTCCTTCAGTTAGGATTTGAAGCTCATTGTTTATCTTTATATTCATGGCTGTAAAGTTCCTTTGACCATCTTTCAGGATTTTAAGTTTTTCCTCACCACTTTCTTTAACCTTTAAGGAGAGAAAACTATTAGCCGAAGCCATGATTTGAAGTTTGTTACGACGATGAATCTTTATCTGTTTAATCTTTTTAAGAGCTTGAAATTCATTTTCTAACGTTTTAAGAGTTTCCTCTTCTTCCTCACAATTGTTAGTGTTCATATCAAGAGGCTTGGAAATCTTGAGAACTTCATTGAGAGCTTCTTCTCCTAAAATAGGTTTTGATAATTTTTGGAGAGCATTAAATGACTGCAACTCCTCTTCAGATAATACATTATGTTCATTCAAAGCTGTACAGAACCACTCCAGAAATGACTTATTTTCCAAAGTTTCAAATAACCAGTCAAAGTCTTCTCCATTAAGTGAATTTGCCTTAAAGTATCCTGTCCGCTTTAGAATTTCAACAAATCTAGCTCCACCATCCATAACTGACTTAACTTGTTGATACTGGATATTGCAGGTGTTCTCTACCACATTTTCAAGTGTTTCTAGTAAAGAAAAGTACGGGATAATGAAAATAAATTAGTTTTATAAAGACCTCTATTTTTGTCAATTTATTTAGAAACCCATGGCATGGTTTCAAATCCATTAGAATTTTGCATATTGATAACAAAACATTTCAATAGTCAGTAGTAAAATAATGCAAAAATGAAACTGGATAAGTTAAGAAAAAAACCCATTGAGTCTTTCTAGGAGACAAATAAATTGCTTTAAACTTCAAAAAAAAAGTTCCTTTCTACTCATTTTTTAAAATTAAAGTCCCCTTTCTTACTTCTCCCCTTACTTGATATTAATCCCCAGTGTCTTTCCTTAGACTTATTACCTGGTGATCGCAAGAATCCACCCGCGTACGATTCAAAGGGATCTGTAGGGCTGAAGAGCACTTGCACACCAAAGCAACCCTCGCCAACCGCGGGGAAGAGGAACTGCGCTGCTTTGGCGGGCGAGGGTGAGAGGAATTCAAACTTCCGCCTTTTCATAATTTGCCCCAGAGCCTCGCGAGAGCTCGCCACATTCTCCCGAGTTCATTGAGTTTTAATTTAACGCTGATCTCAGAATGGAATGATTCAACTTAATTAAAAATGAATTCATTTAATTAAAAATTAAAAGTGGCGCCATAAGAATCCGCATCTTGTTACTTTGGGGGACGGTCTTTCCCGTTATATCCAGTACACAGATTCCTCTCTTAGTCTAAAACAACGTTTTTCAAAATTGTCAACTATAAAACGAGTTTACTTCAACATTTCATGCCGGCTAGGAAGTTCTGAGAGTTGAAGTCCACACATCTTAGAGTTGACAAGTTTGAAAAAAAAAACAGATCTAAGCGTTATAAGGAAATTAATCAACTACTACAATTTATAGTGTGACATTCTGATCACAAGACCGAGGTTGTCAAGTCTTTTGCCCCAGATTTTTGTCAGTAGATCCCCATGTGGATATATGAGGAAGAATAAGTGCCTTTGCTTATATCCAGATGAGATTTAAACAACATATACATACTGGGATGCAGTGGTGGGAGTGTCGGATTAGTATCCAAGAGACACAGGTGCGGCTCTGCTTTCAGCAGGGAAGGGGATCACTCTATCTATTTTACAGAGCGAGCAAGCCCGACGTAGCTCTAATAATTCAAATCTGTACAGGGCCATTCGTTGGCATTTTACAATACCGTTACTAAGACACTTCACCCTCCAGTCATTTGAGTTACTGAAGCAAAGATTCTCCCAGTTGCTGCTCCCATAGCGTGTTACTCTACCTTATATATCTCTATCGTATTCGTTTCCCTCCTTGCGTTTTCGGAAACCGGAAATCGTTTCGGTGACCTACAGGAAGTGGTTTCTGTGGAGGATTGTCCCGGCTGGAGTGGTGTCGTGCCTGAGAAGCTGCCTCGCGGATTTCGGCGGCTGGGAAGCGGTGAGTTGTTGGAGCGTGATGAGCGCTCGGCCTGGTAGACACTTTTCTTTCTTGCGTGTTTCGTTCGTCACGAGGACTGGCCGTGAGAAGGGGCTGGTGTCGATGCTGGGCGGAAAGTCACTTAATCCTGGGCTTGAATCTCTTCAACCAGCCTTCCTCAACGGTGCTTCGCATTGCACTGGGGATGCCGGTCTTGCCTGTGATAGGACTGATTGATGCCCTCTTAAAAGGACCCCGTGTCTATTTTCCTCCCTGAACCCCCCCGAAAATTACTTCTTTTTCTCAGAGCTGCCACGTCTCTAGACAACTGTTTCTGAAAAGCACCCTGTAAGAGTTGCCCCGCCTTCTTCCCTTTTAGTAAGGACTAAGGGGACTTCATGTCAATTTTTCTGTAGGCTTCAGCTCTTCATTGTTTGTGAACACCTGGATGGATTTTTTTTTCTCGGGGTGACCTCGCCACACTCATTTTTTCTATCATTTCTTTTCCTCCATTCTCTAGCATTCTTCTCTGCTCCCCCCCTCCCATTATGATTAAAATAAAATGAGCCACTCTGATAGCAAGATATCCATAACTCAAATATTGGTGTAGCTTAGTGATCAAGAGTGGTAGTTTTGATAATGTGATAGTATTCCCTCATTCTTCTAAAATATGTTCTTTGTCTACAATTCCTAATATTTTTCAACATTATTTAAGGTATGATCCATGCAATAAGAATACAGATTATACTATACATGTGCCTTCCAGACTCCTACCAACTGCCTGGATTTCTGCAGGGTTTTTTTTTTAGCAAGGTTTAAGAAGTGGTTTACTATTGCATTCTTCCTAGAACTGAGAGAAAGTGACTCTCCCGGTCACTCAGCTGTCTTTGTATCTAAGGCAAGACTAGAAACCAGTTTTCCAGTTTCTAGCCTGGTGCCTTAACCACTGCACCAAACTGTTACGGTACATATAATGCTAGAAAATTAGATACAGTAATACATTATGTATCAAAACCAAATCACACATATCACCCTTCTCTTAATATAGATCATTCTAAGTATATAATATTAGGATTGAACTGCTTCAAATTCCCCAGCTAATGTAGCTGTTTGTTGTGCTAGGTAAAAATTGTAATTATAGATCTGAATGGTACCATAAGAGGAAGAACCACCTATATAGTGTCACTTTGTGTGTGCACAAGCAACAAAAACATATTTTCAGATTCAGTTAGGTGAAACTAATTTTGATTCAGATTAAATTCGCAATTTACAACCTAAGATTTAGACATCTAAAATCTCATAAAAACACAAGTCTGTCCAAGTTTATCATTGTGTTTTTCACAATGGCAAGCAGTGCCTCTAGATTTCTTGCAATCAGGAGATGGCGGAATAACCCTTTTCACCATTGTTCTGAGATTGGTATTTTGGAGGTATTTGAGTCTCAAGATTAAAAGCCCTGGATGTATCTGTCCTCCATGAAGTTATCTAAATCCTTTTTAAACTATCCAGGTTAGTGGGCATTATTACATCTTGTGCTAATTAATTCAACAAGAATTTTACACTTCTTGTGGACTAGGATGAGCAACCCCAAAATAACTAAAACTTTAAAAATGTTTATCTGGTGTATTGAAACTGAAGGCATAATGTAGCTTTCTGATGAGATGAAGCATGTCCACTTTCTGGGCATCTGAGTTTTTTGACCAAGACATCTTTGATTTCATATTTTAAAAGGCAACATATACAATTTTGTGCAAAATTAGATTAAATATTTAAGTAATAGTATTATTCTACAGGGATAATACCTTCTAAACATTCAAATAAATTGGTGAAGGGTTTTGTGCAAAGTGGAATTCAAAGTCATTTTCTTTGCCCAGTGCCAGTTGTGTTGGTATATTGATTAAATGACAAAGCAGATATTGATGCAATATATAAATATGGACAGGCATTTCTTAATGTCAGTTGCTTTACTCAATAGGTAGATCATGGAATTAGCCGATAGCAAGACTTGTGTTTTGATTCCCAACTTGGCATATCATAGACTTAACCAACGTTAAACAATTAAGTTCTGCTCTTTCTATGTGTATTTCAATTTTAAACAAGATCCCTATTTCTGTATAGTATAGAGGGCAAGACAGACAATTCTGTCTTCTAAATGTGGACAATATTTGTATAATGTGTCTACAGGATTTTTAACAGAATTCAGCTAACAACATTACTTCTGGTCATTCTGCCTAGAATGAGAATGTCCTACTCATTACGTGTTTTTATCTGTAAGGAATCTTGAGGTATCATCCAATGTGTGTGGTGTGGGGATTTATCCTGAAAAATATCAGTGTTAGAAGGGACCCTGGAGGTCTTCTAGTCCAACTCCCTGCTTGAGCAGGAGACCCAGTACTATTTAGCTGGGTAGCTGTCCAGTTTCTTCTTAAAAGCCTTCAGTGATAAAGCACTCACAACTTCTGAAGGGAAACTGTTCCACTGGTTGTTTTCACTGTCAGGAAATTTTATAAAAGCCTATATAAATATAGTCTTCACTCTTAGCACAATCTATTTAATCAAGCTGTTATGTAGAAACACAGGATGGTACACTTCACCATAAAGTAAATATCAGTCAATCAGTCCAGGAATTTCTTTCACATACTATTTTTATTAAAAATACCTAACTGGATTTTTTTGGCCAGGTGTAACATTGATTTTCTGAATAAATCTTCCTTCTGGCAAAAATACTGCCTGTTTATCATAATTACCAATAAGGAACATTTGTATTCTTATATTTTTACATAAAGTATATCAATGTTATATCTAAGTGTTTACATGGCTATATAAATATAGATATATTCTTGAATTTACAGGTATATTCTATGTTCTATAGCTGTGATGGCGAACCTATGGCACGCGTGCCACAGGTGGCACGCAGAGCCCTCTCTTGGGCGCACGAGCTGTCACCCCAGCTCACTTCTGCCGCATATGCATGCATGCACCTCCCACCAGCCAGCTGATCTTAGGGTCTCTGCCATGCATGTGCAGAGGCAGGTGCATGTGTGGGGAATGCACGCACATGCATGGGGGCAGGGCACATATGCAGGGGGGTGCATGCGCAGGGGTGGGGACGCACGTGCAGGGGTGGGGGACTCACGTGCATGTGTGGGGTGTGCGTATTGCATTTTGGGGATGCGCGCACGCTTTAGGCACTTGGTGCCGAAAAGGTTAGCCATCACTGTTCTATAGGCTACTTTCATAAAGTGACATCTATGACTAGAACCCAGCCACACTTAATCCAGTCATTTTACTACCTTGGCACTCTATGCAAGCAATGCCATGGATGTTTACCTTTCTAGATATTATCCTTGGCCTTTAGATTGTAGGAGATATAATCCAATACATCTGATAGGTATTAAGTTCTGGAAGACTGAATTAAATACTCTAACATGCTTGTTACTGATGATGTTATCTAGTTTGGGTAATGAAACATCTGCAAGAAAACAACCAAGCTTAGAAAGCACCAAAGACCCCCTCATTTCAACCCTGAGCTACACATATTCTCATTTATCAGTTTTTGTCTCTTATTTTGATAACATTTACCATGATAATTTGAATGTTTATTAAAAGGCCTTCAGGAAAACTTTACTCAGTTAATCTCCAGATAACGTCATAGAATAATCTATTTAGTATAAAATAGTTGTTGGATTATGACAGCAATTGAGAGTGGGATTGCCATTTCTAAATGATGCAGTCATAAAATGTTGTGTCACATGGCCATCACTTAGCAATGGCAATCCTGGCAGGTCTGGTGGCTGTTTTGTTAACTGAAGATGTAGGTTGTTGAGGGGGGAGCAGAGGGAGTCAGGTAAGGAGCATAGAGTTGCCATAGAGGGTGGGGAGGGCTTGGGAGGCCTAGCGCATGCTGTGGGTGAGATGAGGGAACTAGGGGAGTGAGTTAATGGAGGTTTGAGAGGGCTGGTAGAGGTTGTGCCCAGGCATGAGTATCTGTTGCAGATAGGAATAACTTACCAGAGTGACTTGTACCTTTCCTGTCTGGCTTCCCCATTTAGTGGCAAGCTAGCAGTGAAATAGTGATCATGTGACTGTGGTTGCCTGTGACATTGTAAATGAACTACATTGAAACCTATTGTAAATGTTTCGGGGCATACAATTCCTAGATAAGATTTTAGCCAGGCATGTGATTGGCCAGTCAAATTCATAATAGTGCATTAAGGATCCTTAGATAACCTTGGCATCAAATTAAGGGGTAGTAATGTAAACAGGATGCTATATATGGTATGGTAATACAGTACAGTAAACATAGCTAAATCATGTTTTTCTTTGAGGTCACTACCAACTATAGGAAGGACTGCAGTTAGTGACCTTGTACTGCCACTAGACTATATTCTTTTTTTTTCATAATGAACTTGAATATGTATGTACTTTTCCATTTGTTTTCAGATCCTGTTTAAAAGCTCCAAAGGCATTTGTTAAGAAGAGATGGGTAAGGATATTGACAAAAATATCCTTTAGAAGTATCTTTGCTTTTTAAGAACATATTCAATATATCATAAAAGTGCTAATTTTACTTCCAGTCATGTTTAAATGAAAACGTGGGTGAGAGTAGTAATTTATATAATACTTGTGATTGCAATTGTTTGTCATGGAGTATCTTTTAAGGTTCATTTTGTTTGCTGAATGACAAAATGATACTTTTGTAATCTTACATTGTTTGGAGATATGTATCACTTCCTCAACACCTTCCCCCTTTTAAAACTTCAAAATTGTTTTTTTCTCACGTTATTTGGAGATAAATCACCTTTTTACAAAATTAAAATATGAATAAAATATGAATGAAAAGAAATGGGGATTCTAAAAATCTTGAAAAACTGAATAGGATAAAGAAGAAAGATGGACAAATGACAAACCATCACGAAAACATGCTTCCCAGGAAGGGAGTGGCGGTATAAGCAGTTCTGAAAATTGGAGAAGGAAGGGAAATAATTACATTTCAAAGCCTGCACAATTGAACTTTTCTTTCAGCCATTCTCCCTCATGAAGCTAATTTCCATTAACAACCTATAGAAAGAATTCTACATATATGGTCTTTTTATAAGCCATGTTGTGAGTATTGTTATCCTGACAGGTGAAATATTTTTTAAAAAAACAAAGATTGCCAGTACCTGTAGGAAGGGTGGGTATAACAGAAAACACTAGAATTCAATCTCCTTTATAGTGTGCTGGTATTATATCGATATTTAAAATTTATCTTTTAAAATGTATTTCCTGTTATGAAGTATTTTAGATAACTATCTCAAAATGTTGATAAGGATGCCTTTTTAAAGTTCATCAGATTTGAATATTATCAAGGAATGCTATAGTATTTTGAAAGATTTCAGGTTAGTAGATTATCATCTATCTAATATTAAAGCAACTTGAGATAAGAACTCTTACAGTATTTATCCCAAACAAAATATATTTCAGTATCGTATTTGCATGTTGAACTTGCTACCATTTTCATATATATTTGCTTTATTTGATTTTATCCCACTTTTATTACTTTATAAGTAACTCAAGGAAGCAAACATATCTAATACCCCTTCTTCCTCCTATCCCCCCCCCAAAACAACAATCCTATCAGGTGGATTAGTGACTCACTATCTGAGAGTGACTTGTCCAAAGTAACCCAACCATCTTTCATGCCTAAGGCTTCAGTCTTCTAGTTTCTAGATCAACACCTTGGCCACTACACCAAACAGGTTCTCCATGCCAAACTATATATAATAATTAATGTATTGTTTATTATTTCATTGTTAAACAGTCTAATAGTTATTGAATGAAATTATTCATTTCATTTAGATGGAGAAGAGAAAACATATGGAGGGTGTGAAGGCCCTGATGCTATGTATGTGAAGTTGATATCTTCTGATGGCCATGAATTCATTGTTAAACGAGAGCATGCACTCACATCAGGAACAATAAAGGCAATGTTGAGTGGCCCAGGTTGGTATAACACTCATTTCTGAAAAACTGGGATTGAGAGTTTTTTCTTTGTCTTATAATATTAATCTATGGAACCAGTTTCCCAAAAAGAACAGTACAGTTTTGTAGGATTTAGTATTTCAATTTCAGTCAGAGACTATGTGTCCAAACAAAAGTGAAAATGATTTTGGCAATCATAGGGATTTTCCAATATTACCAAAGGAAAGATTTTAAGCTTTAGGTACATTTTTATAGATCAGTTTTTGTTTTCATGAAAAGGGATCAGTTTTGAGTTAGCCATAACACCAATTTGGGTCAATTATATATATTATGGAAAAATAATTTCCATAATCATTATGCTAATGATAATAATTGTACAGTTCTATAGAGACTGAGAGTGTATTTGTCAATACAAGGGATATCACTGGTAAGATGAATTTCCCTTCCTCACTGTAGCCATTTCCTAACAAATATATTATTCTACCTGCCATGCCCACTAAATCCATAAAATAGATTTGGGTTACTACAAGCCAGATTTATGGGGCAAAGGAGCTTATATTTCATATCACATTCACTTATATTTCACATATGTTCAATCATGCTTACTAGAATTCTAGAAATACAATTCAGGGATAATCAACAGCTAAATATTAGATTTAATTAATATTTATGACAAATACTTTCATAATAATTAACATCAGTATGGAAAATGAATTCCCAATTCATTTCTTTTTGCAAATAAAATCTGATTAATTTAAAATCCAGTTATTTTTAAAATTGCATTTAATATTGCTAAAGAAATAGTTTTTAAGTTTTAATTAGATAAATATGAATTTAAGTTCTCTAAAATGTAGAGGCCTAATCTGCTCTCAGGACAGAAACAAAGTTATAAATGATGGATTTATGCAGCAACATCTGACAGAAAAGAGGTCCCTCATATATAGTTATAGATATAATTTGTACAGGATTTACTCAGAACTTTAAAAGATATCTGAACGTTGATGTCTTGTTAGCTACTTTTTTGGATGCTTTCCCATATTCCTAACTATAATTTTGATTTAAGATAGCAATTAATTTCAATCATTATATTTTTACATCTGCAAATAAAATAATGAAAATATCTGAATAAGGCACTTCTCAACTATAAAGCTAACTGATCAATTAATGGGTCAACCATTATCTCTCAGTTCGCTAATTAACACCATAGAATTATGAATAAAAATGGGGCAGACAAATATGTTTTTCTCAACTCCTTATTAGAAAGCTAGGATAAATAAAAACAGCTCCTCAAAATTTTGGAGATATAATGCAGCAATTACTTCTGGATGCAGATCAACAATAGAAAACAGAATATTTCACATATCTTCTCAAAAACCAATCAGCTATGTGGATTCAAGGTGCTTCCCCCCCCCAAGCATTTAGTGGGGGCCAATGAGTAAATACAGGCTTATCTTCTAAACTACAAGTACTAAACAAAGTCAAGGCTTGAATGATAAGTATGTATGCCAGATACTTCCCTCTTTTGGCTTTTCCTCCAAGAAATGCATGTATGTATATATCAGAAGGCTAGTGAATACAGAGGAAATGGTCACAGAATGTAACTTTTAATAATGCAGTTTTCAGCTTTCTCTATATGTACATGTGATGTGATGTGTTTACATGTGTGTGTAAAAATAGTGGCTGAAAAGGGCAATGTTATTAGTGCATCATATTCAAGAAGTTAACTGACTTTAATCTGATTAGATCTAGTGGTATAATTAAAACAAGTTTCAGTAAGGATTGGTTTGACAGGATTTATAAAAAAAATACCTAAGGTCAAATGAATATCTCTGAAAACTCATTCTGAATTTGTTCAGGTTGATCAAATTTAAATAATTATAAAAGATAAAGAAGGCATAACAAATCTAAAATGCAGAAGTTCAAGTAGCAGTGGTTTCATTAAATTATATGTATATACATACAAATGCAACACACACACACACTTCTGAATTAAATGTTTGTCAAAAAATATACTGATGAGTTATCTTTGTTTTTTATGTGCACAGGGCAGTTTGCTGAAAATGAAACAAACGAAGTGAATTTCAGAGAGATTCCTTCTCACGTCCTATCTAAAGTATGCATGTATTTCACCTATAAGGTTCGCTACACTAACAGTTCCACAGAGATTCCTGAATTTCCAATTGCACCTGAGATTGCACTGGAACTGCTGATGGCTGCAAATTTCTTAGATTGTTAAATAGAATAAATTATAATAAAAATGTAAACCACCCCCCTTTCCCTCCAGTATTTAATACATATGTTTAGTTAGCAACTTTTTCGTATAGCATGTTTTATATGTTTGGCCAAGAACTGTACTCATCACTGTGGAGGATATTTCTCACAGTGGTTTTGCATAGGAATCATTCATGCTCAAGATTTTGTTTTGCTGCTTACACAAGTACGGACTTCTTACCAATTGATAAATAAACATGCCAAGTTATGCATGACCTTTGCCTTATCCTTCAGCAAAAAAAATTATGTTATCAACCCTATGAATTTGCTGAAATTACTTCTTTCTGAGAACAGATCAGTTAAAGATGGAATCCTCTCTGGCGATGAATCCAACTTCACTCATTTGGAAGCTCAATATTGGGGTATGCTACAAATGTGCTAGGGAGGGGGGATGGAATTTTATGTTAGCATATTCTCAGATTATGCTAATAATAAAATGGATTTATGTTGTAATTGTAAAAATGGCTTATAACACATTTGTTGCAATACTTTACTGAATTTAGTTTGTATGTTCAAATTATTGGTAGGCATTATTACATTTACATATTAACTTATCCCATACTTCCAGTTCTTGTTTACCTCTAGTAATCTTTATACATTCATCTATAGGCTTTATAAAAATGATGATTCCCAACTATACTGTCAAATGTAAAACAGAGGACTGTGACAGAATGACACCTCTCAATTTAACATGAGCAAACCTCATCCTGAATAACAAGATCTTCAATCATAACTGGACTTCATTTTGTGCAGTAAATAATAATTTATTAAATCCATATGCCACTTGACTCCCAGCAATTCTGGATGGTTTACAAATTGTTAAAAACACATAACAATACAGTACAAGAAATAAAAATCAAAGAAACTAACATAGCAGAGAAAACAAATCCGGATGGGAACAAGGGAAGGAAAAAACAGACATCAACTGTCCTCACCAAATCCCTAAATGAAGATCAACGTCTTCAAGGCCTTTTGAAATCTCATTAGGGTGGACGCTGTTCAAATCTCTGGAGGAACTTATTTCAGAGCACATAGTGCTACAGAGGAGACATACTTTCAGGGTCCCAAAATACAACATTATTTAATCAATGGAACCAGGGCATGCCAATCCTGCCAGATTGAACCAGCTAGGCACATATTATGGGACAGTATATTTTAGGACATTATTTTGTGTAGCAGTTTATCCATAATCTTCAGAAAGTATAGAGTATGAGTTAAACACTGTTTTTATCCAGCATTGTTTTTGTTGTGTTTGAGAGCTGGTTACAATAAGTTCTGCTAAGATCATTTTGGATATTGCTGTTTGGCAACAGAGGTATGCAAATGTTTCAAGGAACATTCTGCCATCCTATTCTGACCATGAATCAGACCATTCTAACTGCTTCAGGACTAGTCCAGCCTCAATATTTTTTTTTGCAAACTTCTGTCTAACAAGCATTACAGAAAATGGTTTTGAATAAAAAGTACAATAAATTTATATGTATGGGTGCAATCAGAGGTAAAAAGAAACTAAAGCTTCACAGATTTGATATATGTTTGAACTAAGGCATCTGTTCAATTTTTTAAAAATGGGATGGGAAATTATGAAAGATTGCCTTAAATACTTAACTTTTAAGAGTGACCTTAGTTGTGAAATACAAAACATTTCTTTTTGTTGTCTTTTGAGTCAGTCTTGACTCCTGGTGACTACCTATACCAGTCCCTGCAATTTTATTGGAATTATTTCAGAAGTGGCTTACCAGTGCTGCCTTCTTAGGGTTGAGAATATATCTGGCCCAAGGTCACCCAGCTGACTGGCTTCATGCCTAAGGCAAAACTAGAAATGACAATCTCCCAGTTTCTAATCTGGTGACTTAGATCAGATATAATACTAATTGCATGGTCAGTAAATGATCTTGATAAATATACTTTGCCATAATTTTATACTTTTCATGATGTACTTATTCAGGCCAAAACAAGGCATAATAGTGGGGTGGGGGGAAATCTAGAGATTCAGCTTTTCTAATTGGACTTATCATTCAACTCTTGCATATACTAGTTCCCCATATAGAACTGGTGCAAGTAAACATGCAAATGCTATTTATATTCCAAGTAGAAATTTGCAGTAGCAGTGTCTTCTGATACAATTTGGTCTAGAACCTTATATTAGTCAATTTGTCTTGATTTATTGATCTTCCCTTCTTTCCCAGGCCAATATTCCTGTTTTATTTGTCATACACAAGTCAAGTTTTTTTATCTCTTCTGAATATTGTTCATTTGTGTTTGTATTCCGAAAGTATAGTGTAATGTGTTTATTTCAGGATTATTTTCTTTCTCTTTTTGAAAAATGAGGAAGGAACTGATATATAGAAAAGGCGCATAGTGAAAACAAAAAGTACACCATGAATTTCAGTTTATGTTTCCAAATGCTCCCACTGTCAGTAGTTTCTAGTTTTGCATATGCTGAAGATAGGAGAAACTGGAATAATTCTGTTAAGGTATACTACTCATAGTGAAGTGGCCTCCTGATACTGCAAATGTTAGTTGCTATGCAACTGGCCCAACAAAAGAATGTGAATATAAATCTTCCATTACATTGGGTAAGACAACTATGCTGTGAGGAAAATACAGAAATCTGTTAATTGTGTAAGATATTCAAATATTCATTTATTTATAAAATAAATTGTGAAATCGATAGAATTTGAAACATTCAGGTTTCATACAAAGCTAAGAGTTATTTCTACATACTTTATAAAACTATTCCACTTAAAATATTCATAGGGATGTATTTCAATACTGAAGTGGAACCACATACTGTCTCTTATGAAACATGCTATTTTCAAATTTTAGTCTATTGTTATTAATCTGCCCAATGTGTAGTGACAGTATATGTGACAAATGCTTACATGATTAGTTGTAGATTAGTATTAATGTAATTTAATGGATATTTAAAATTAATTATGCTTAAGAACACTCAATTTTAATTGTTTCCGTCTTCAGACAGACCCTTTTTAGTGCCTTTGAGTCAACGGTAACTGCCTGGTCTATTCCCTGCAATTTAATAGTTTTACAAGTTTCTGTTTCCCTGGAATTAAAAAAAACGCAACAAACTACCCATGAGATTTGAAAGAGTAGAATAACACTTCTTAGTCTTGTCTTACAGTTGATCTGACTTCGATAAAGCTAGTATTGAAAACATTCCACAGATATTTCAAAATATTCAAGGAATCCTAAACACACATTGATTGGATTAATATGCCGAATTAGTTTGATGTATTTTGATTAAAGAACAGTGTGTAAAACCAGGCACTCTGGCTTATAATTCATGATTTAGAGCTTAATACATATTGTGAACCAAATTATAGTTCATTCAACAAAACAAGATTGAACAACCCATGGCTAAATACAGTATGTAATCAAGTCACTTGCTAATGCAGTGTTCCCCAGTCAGTTATTCTCTAGGTATAGTAACATGACCATAGAGGTGTCTGAACAACACTGGCTCCCTCACCTAGGAAACAGAGATGAGCGCTGCCCCGTAGAGTTGAACACGACTGGATAAGGGAAACCTTTATGTATGTTTTGGATTATGTTCATACAGCATTGTTCTTGTTTAGACAGCATAGTAGCCCAATGAAATACATATGCCGCCTTCTTAAGTAAGGCAATTATGCCCCTCAAGCAGCCTAGTTAATTTGTTCCATAAACAAAGTACCAGACTGAACTGTTTAAATATTAGTAGAAACAATTCTCACTGAACTAATGATATAGGGAGATAACTGATACAATTTTATTTAATAGTTTTAGCAGGAGAAACTGAAAAAATAATCTGATCTAAATTCATTTAGTTTCTTGTCATATTAGACCTATGGAAGGTTATCTGTAGAATCTTTCTCTACTAGAATCCTAGGGTCTGTTAGCCAAAGTTCAGGTGTAAAATAGTAAGCAGACAGATATATATTAAGGAAATGAATGTGTCTGGGTATGCACTCAATCCAAAATTTATGACAAATTCCAAAATCGTGCTCACAGAATCTTTAACCCAATTCCAATGTTTTCCTTCTAATTCAAATGAAAATAGTTTAGTAACTGTCCAGATGGTTGGAAGTCAGAAACCCTTGGCAATCTATTCAAAATTGCTCAGTGATCTAACAGATGCTTCTCTAATTTTTGTTCACTTCTTTAAAGCACTCTATTTTAACTATACTAGTTAGATGGATTGTTTCCTGTCATATATTAATGTCTGTATATCTAAATAAGTTTGAAAATCATAGTTTAGTAAAATGTTAGCAATATATTACACCATCCTTAATGGCATTTCAGTTCTAAGGAAAACAATCATGAGTTGTATGTTATGTCATTGATTTCCTTTAAACAGTTAAAAAAAGGGAAATTGACATTTTGAACATACATTATTATACAGGTTATAAAATATTTTATTTGTAAAAAATGAAATCAAATATTTTAAAACAACTTGAAAATGAAAATGGGATTTAGCAATTCTTGTATTCCAAACTAAACAATGAATAACAGTTTGCACTGCATGAGGACTGAAGAGAACTTGTATTGGTTCCCATACCAAGTCCAAATAGTGTAATCTTGTGTCCAGTTTGTGTGGGTGTATATTTGTGCCTTTAAGTCAGAGCTGACTCCTGGCAGCTTCCTGGACTAGGCCCTGCCATTTTCTTAGCATTTTTTCTCCAGAAATTGTTTGCCACTGCCTACTTTCTAGGCTGAGAATGAGTGACTGCCTCAAGAACATCTGGCTAGTTTCATACCTAAGGTGGAACTAGAACTCAGTCTCCCTTAATTATTACACAAAATTACTTCATTAACCACTGGAATTTCAATAAAGATTATGGCAAATGCTTTTTAAAATGCCAAGTTCAAGATCCACATTAGCCTGTTTCTGTATATCATTTGCCACATTAGCAAATGTTTTGTATGACAAAAAAAATATTTGTGGCTGTAATGGGAATTATATGGTTGTGGATGTCATTTGGCTGGATGATAGGAAAATCTGAAATGAATCATCTTCCAATTGCTTATGTAAATATTAATTTTCATTATAAATAGATCACCGCATGCAAACCCTTCATGAATTGGTAAAATCATGTATTTATTTCTGACAAAATAGGATTTCAAATTCCCTGCTCAGAGGAAATCTGTCTGGGTATATCTGCAAGATTTTACTTACTTTTAGATTAAACTTTCCTTGAGTAACAAAAAACCAGGCACTACCAGAAAATAAGCAATTATTTATCATGGCATGATGTTGGTTTCCTATACATATCTAAGCTAATTATTTCTGTTCTGTGATAATATATTTTGTCTACAATAAACGGAAAGCTATTTTTATAGCCTGTCAAACGTAAGCACACATTTTGAATGTAGGTCTATCTAAGTATATGCTGTATCTGAAACGCAGGTCACTTGTGATGTCATTGCTGGCGATATGGACGAGATTCCAGATGGCAACCAAAATGCGTTTGCTTTTTCCCCAAGCTAAGTCGAGCCCTACAATGGGTGACCTCACATCGTCCGTGAGGTTTTTTGGGCACCCCTTCCAGATCCAAGGCCGCAGTCGGAGAAAACACTTAATGGGCATGCGATGTCTGGTGCGTCCACGAAGATATATACACCTATTTTATATATATATAATATATATATATAAACCGCCTGGCACCCTAAACTCGGGAAACCAGCACGGCACGCACGTGGCCTACGATCTTACCGAGTTCTGACGCCGTAACGAGAGGAGCTACGGTTTGCTTTGAACCTTTTTTTTTTTTGAAAGGCAGGCCAGAATTTCACCAACCCGCCCGAAGACGTCCCGTGCCCACCTGGCACCGTCTACGACAGGGCTTCGGGACGCATGCGCGCTTTTCACGGGATGGCCGGAGTTCCCACGTGACCCGTAGGGGTGGGGGGAGAAGCGAGGAGGAGAAGGAAGCGACCGGGGAAGAGTGCCGGCGTTACTGCCGCCGCCGCCGCCGCCGCCGCCCTGCGTCTCTCCCGGTCCCGGCCGGCGGCGCCGAGAGCGGACACTGGGGAGGCGGATCCATCATGGCGTCTATGCAGGTGAGCAGCCTGCGGCAGGCTGGAGTAGCGCGTCCTTTCGTCCCCAGGTGACTCTCTCGGGACTACGGAGAAGAAGAGTGGGGCGGAGAGCCGCGCTGCCGTCAGCAGAAGTCGGTGAAGGTTGGACCGGAGGCTCTGTCGCCGCTCTCGCTTCCGCTGACTTCCGTGAAGCGGCGGCGGTTGGAGCTGCTCTGGTGTTTCCTTGCCCGAGTGATTGGAAAAAGCGCCGAGAGAGGAACTTCGTCCTGAAGGGACGGCCGGGCGAGAAGCCGGGCGAAGGGGCAGAGAAGGCCAAGGAGAGAGCTCTGCTCTCCCCGCCTTCGCCTCCCTTCCTGGCTGAGGAAGGGACAGGCGACGGGAGGGAAAAACCGAGTTGTCCTGCGGCTCGGAAGCTTAAGAAAGGCAGGGCTGGAGGCGGCGGACCAGGTTGGTCTTCACCGAGTGAGAGCAGGTGGCTGTTTTCTAGGTGTGGCTTTCAGAGACTTGGGCTGTGCTTGGCCTGGCTTAGTTGGTGGTGAATGTGGGAAGGGGCAGTAAAAGGCGCCCACTGGCTGAGGCAGGGCTGTGGCTGCTTCAGGAAATGAAATGTCTTAAGAAACGGAGTCGGAGTCCTTTGAAGAATTGCGTGGCTCTGGAAGTATGGAGGAGAAGGAGTTTTGATGGAGCGCCTGCGTGTTAGGGTTTGAGAAAGAGGGAGAGGTCAGGAAGTCTTGGTGTGCTTTCTTTTTTGTACGTTAGTCATGGCATATTTCGTTTTTGTAAGAGTGACTTTAGCCACTGCAGTTACCATTGGATCTATCATTCTCTGTATGAAGATAGAGTTCTGGTCCCATACATCAATTACTCTGCCTGTGTAACCCCAGGATTTCCGGATCACCCAGGAGCCAAGTTCAGAAGAATGGTGGAGGGAGGTGAAATAGGTCCATGATGATCGGTTCTCCCCACTAAGTAGTTTATTACTGTTATCTTAGACACTTTGATGGCAAGCATATTCAAAAACAAGTATGTATGAGTTGTGAAATTCTAACTGACATTTCTGTTTTGTCTTTGTGTTGGAATAAGGAAGTCAACCAGCTAATTGGCCACTGCAAACTCTCCCCCTTATCCATGGAAAATCTCACCATAACCATTTTCTACAGTTTAGTATTTATTTTTATTGCTTTTTAAATTAATAAAAGGACAACACAGTACCCAAAAAATAATAGTGATAGTGATTCATATATTGTCAAAGAGAAAAAACACACATAAAAAGTACTCTAACAAAAAGTGGAAAAAATACAAAAATGTAATAAGTCTTTTATAACAATAGTTACAATTATATATGTCTAATGTAAATAGTGAAGACATATTCTGATACATTTATATCATTATTTTAACCTACTTTATTCTGTATAAATGAGCCCCATATTTCATTATACTTGTCCATACAAAGCCTATGTCTATAGGAAATCCATACATAGATGGCAGGTGCAATCAGGACTTCAATCCATTGAGTAAAAAGGGGCATGAATTTATCTTCCCAACAGTGCAGTATTAGTCTTTGGCCTTAGTAAGAGCATGGAGAATGAATGTACGTTGTCCAGTTCTCAAATTCAGTGAATTAGATACGAAATTCAAGAGAATATTACCCTCTGAGAATTTTAGTTTTACTTGCACAATCATATTTATATAATCCACTACTTTGTCCCCAAAATGTAGCTATAAAACATTGTAAAAACATCTGTTTTAAAGAAACATTACTATTATTACATCTCCAATAAAATGCTGTTTTTGACAGTCCTTTCTATACAAATATAACAGAGTCCAATAAATTCTAAATATTTTTTTGTTGTATAAATTGTAATTGGAGGTCCACTTCCATTGACATTCTTGCTACAGAAGTTAAGTTGCTCTCCCATTATCTAGATAATATAGGAACATCTAATTATATTTTCCCTTCCTTTTTTAACATTTTCTTATTGAATTGATTTCTTGATAACGATATAAAAAGTAATAATAGGTTTTTTAGTTTTAAAGAATTTAACAAGTTGTTCTAGTGTCTTAGAAACTGAAAATGCTGCTCTTCTGAATAATGTTAGCAAATGCTGTAATTGTAAATATTGCCATTGACTTATATCTGATAGATGATTTATCTTTGTACATAGGATATGTTAAAAAATTATCATCATCAGTTGGTCCAAAGTCAATATGCCTGCTTCTAAGTTCTTTCAATATTTGACTTCCCCATGCTGTGTTTTTAATAGTATTTAAGTATTATTGAAGTTGTATTCTGCTCCTTAAAAATGATTTACAGAATTAAAATAACATACTTTCACACTGAAATCTATGAGTAACAAAGATCTGAAGACATCCTTTAAGTAGTTGATGAAACCAAAGAATTATAAATGCCCAGATTACCTAAGTCTTCAAAAAGGTTTAGCAACAATAACGAGAGACTAACCCTAACCCTATCAACACCTAGGAACATATATAACTTACATGAAACCTGTTTTTCTTTTTAAAAAGATGTATGAAGAATTAATAGTTGTGCAAACTATCATACCAAATCCATCATCCAATTAAAAATAGTTTTGCCTATTAAATGTTGGGTGATACGCGTATTCAGTAGTTTTCAGCTTAGCATAGGGCAATTTATTATCTAGTTGTGTGTAATATTTTGATTTCAATTAAAATGTTTAAATTTTATATATATAATTTTTATTAAAAATTTAAACAATATAAAAACTAACAAGAACTAATACAAAGTATAAAAGAAATAAGAAAGAAGAACAATGACAAAGAAAAAGTAAAAATGCAAACAAAAAAACACAAAGTTGCTGATTTTCTTTTCAGCAAGAATAATTACAAATAAAAATACCTCTTACTCTATGGTTACAAAATCATTCTCTTTATTTTATTACCCATTTCTGTCTAATTATCAAATCTGTTATACATTCATTATTTTCTGTTTCTCACAAAAAGTCTATAAGGGGCTTCCACTCAACAGTAAATATAATGTCCTTTTTCTAATTAAATAAATCAATTTAGCTATCTTTGCAAATTCTATCATCTTCATCAACCATTCTTCTATTGTAGGTAACTTGAGTCTTTCCGCTTTTGTACGTTTAATATTCTTGCTGCAACTGAAAAAATAAAGCTCTATGACTTTTTTTCCAATTCTTTGTGTATCAGTCTCAAAAGAAAACCTCTGGTTTCTGTTGTTAATTATGTTAATCATCAAAAGCTTCTGCAATAGTATATTTATTTGCACCCAAAATTTTCTAGCTTTTTTTACACATCTACTAAAGATAATAAAATGTCCCTTTACGATGTTTACATTTCCAACATAAATTTGAAGAACAAAGTTACATCCTGTGCAGTTTTTCTGGTGACATATACCAATGATCCATCACTTTATAGAAATTCTCTTTAAGGTTATAACAAAATGTAAATTTCATCTTGTTAACCATTTATTTTCCATTTGTAGAGGATTCTATTTCCAATTCAGTCTTTATATGTTCATAATATTTATACATTATTTTATCTACTTTAAAGTTTTCTGAGAATGATGTATAGGAGAGCCATTGAGAAACGTATTGCTTTGCTATTACATCTTCTCTTGACTTTATTTTACATTCTCCTTGAAAAAATTCTAATATCTCATGGTAAGCTAATCATTTATGTTTACTTAAATTCTCATTGATAATTGCTCAGAGCCACAAATGAGATTTTTGGGCAAAATCTGGATGTATATCTATTCCATATTCTCAATATGGTACATCTAACATGATTTTTAAAATCTATATTAACCTTAGTTTGATCATATGACAAATAATCATGCCATCCAAATCATAAATTGTGTCATCTAGCTCCAGCTCCAAAAGTCTTTTATTTCTCAGCAATGTCCACTCTTTCACCCAAGCTAAACAGTATGCAGAAAAATCCTATTATGGTTAGGTAAACCCAGTTCTGCTCTTTCTGTAGGAAAAGAAGAGACAGAGCTGGAGGCAGAGTCCAGATGGAATTCAACCTGGAATCCTTATGTTCCCACAGTTGGTCCAAGTCCAGCTCTTCTTGAATTCTGTTAACTCTTATCTTGGGCCAATTTAGTGCTCACTGTTATTAGACTAGATTCTTGTTTACCAACATGAGCAATAAATCAGCTTAACTAGAACTTAACATGTGGACCTGATTCTTCAAGCCTAACATTAATCTAATCAGTTAAGGAGAGACAGAGCCTGGGAAAAGAGGAATCAGCACGAAATTGGCACTAGATAATAGTTAATGGAATTCAGGATGGGCTGCCCTTGAACTGCTTTTGTGGATCTTATGATTCCAGGCTGATTCTTCTCTTGACTCTGCTTCCAGGCTCTGCCTTTCCTTCTCCTACACTTTGCTCTGCATCTTGTAACACCTTATATTCAACTAATGTCTTTCTCCCTTTTTATACAAGTGTAGGTATGTCCTGTGGTATGACCACAGGGGTTCTTCAACACGCCCCATCAGTTTATTTCCCCCATCTATGCCCCTTTTGGCTCCCAGCATTCTGAGGCCCCTGCCAGGGTAACTGGCCTTTGCTGTCTTCTTGTTGCCACTGCTAACCAAGCATGCCTGGCCTAACTCTTTGTGAGGCAGCTGCTACACACAGGAGGCTTTTTTCCTCAGGCAGTTTCTTCATAAGACATGGGGGAGATGGTCTCATGTGGCCAGCAGCTGCCTTGTGAAAGGCCAGAGTGGGTATGCTTTGTCAGCAGTGGGAGTAAGAAGGATGGTGAATATCAGCTGGGGTGGTGAAGCTCAGGACAGCAGGGGCTCTGGAGGGGCAAGGATGAGCCACGCTGCTGGGCCAAGCTTTGTGCTGTGAAGGGCTTTGCTGTGTGCTGGGGATCATGGTGTAATGGAATGTGGATGACCTTGGGGGCAGTCAGACAAGAGAGGCAGGAGCTCCTAATGGATTAACAATCAGAGGAAGAAAACTTAGGAAGGACCTGTCCTAATGGATCAAGCAGTTAAAAGTGGCAGTGGAAAGTTTGTTCTTTCAGATTTGCAAAAATCTATTAATGTGGTGTTACAGTAAAAATTTGCTGATCTAGTTGGGGTTCCTTTCTGATTTACTTGGGAGAGTGACATAGGGGTTTTTAGCAGGCCCAGAGTTGTGCTGTGCCAAGAAGCCTCTCTATGTTGTGCTGCTAGGCTGGGTTGGAGCTGGGATTCATGTTGTAAAGAACTTTGTGCGACGGCTCAGGGGTTTGTTGCAGCTCCAGACCTTTGGTGTATCAAGAAGTCCCTGAGCAGCAGCATGGCAAGCAGCCTAGAGCCGTATATGCCATATAGGATGTGGGCAAGGGTTTTAACATCAAAGAGTTTTAATGCTGCCAATATTCTTCACCTTAGTAAACAAAAAAAAATCCTTGATATCAGTGAATATTCTTCAAGCCAACTGTGATAAATTCAAAGCAACTGTATCTTTTTCCAGGTTCACATAGCTACCCTCTATGATCTAAGGAAAAGATAATGTTTGGCATTTGAATCTGAAATATTGCATAGCCTTAAAATTACATGCAGAGCCAGTTTAATGTAAGCCATCAGATTAGAAACCAGGAGATCATGAATTCCAATCTTTCTTTAGGCATAAAACCAGCTGGGTGACCTTGAGGCAGTCACTCATCCTCAGCCCTAGGAAGGAGGCAATGGCAAATCATTTCCAAAAAAACCTTGGCTAAGAAAACTGCAGAGACTAATATATGTATGTGTGTGTATACACACACACACACACACACACACATTCAGACTCACATATAGTAAGGGAATTACCTAAAAATACGTATTGGGTGAAATGTCTAGGATTAACAAGATAGGGAAAGTGTGCATAGCAAAGAATTACTTTTTATTTCAGCTGTTTTGAGCAAAGTATTGTCCTAAATCAGGGGTCTTCAAACTTGGCAAGTTTAAGACTTGTGGACTTCAACTTCAGAATTCCTCCTCCAGTTAGCTCAGGAATTCTGGGAGTTGAAGTCCACAAGTCTTAAACTAGCCAAGTTTGAAGACCCTTGTCCTAAATTCAGGGTCGTCCTCTTTTCAAATAACAATGGCATTTAACTTATATGCTGCCTGGTAATTTCTTATGACTGTTCTACAGAAGCTGCCATATTCACTTCAAAAGAATAACTCTATTTTTCAAACATTTCTTATTAAATTATCTGGAAAAAGTATTTCTCAGCAACAAAATGAAGTAGGAAAAAATATAACAAAACATATAACAAAAGGACTGCCAAACACTTTCCATGTGTTTGAAGTTATATTGTACAGACCTTAATTTAACATGACTCTTTAATGTTAGTACATAATAAATATTCCCTTGTCATCTTCTACACATAACTTAAAACTTGATTATCCTTTGGTGAAATTCCTGGGATATAATCTAAGAGTGATTTTGAGAAGAAGACTCAAAGGCACATGGCAAGCTGAATGAGAAAAGAAAGTAGAAGGGAGTTCTGCTGGTCAAACAGACATATTTTCACATCAGATCTACCCCAAATTTCCTATGGAGCTACTAGGATACTAAATACATTATATTCTATCATTATTTTCTGAAATTCTAGAATAGATTTAGGAGTATTATCCTGTAAATAAACTGGAGCCCACATATTTATTTAATTATCATGCAAAATTTTTAATTTGCAAAAGCATGTCAGTCTTTAATAAACCAAATATAGCTTTATAAAAGGCAGTGATTTATAAGTACATATTTGCTTGTTACTCTATAAATTTATGTCAGTAGTGCTTTAATGAGGTAGGAGCTAAAATAAAGTAACAAAATGTCAACTTCTGCAACTCCCTTGCAAAATAACAATATAGGGGAGGATTCATAAGATAAGACAGTGAATAAGCATGCTCATTAATGCACAAAAAAAGGTCCATTAAAAATGGAAAATGAGAAGTGAGAGTGAAATTAAATATTCAGGAGAGAATGAAGTCGGCTGAAATCCTGAAAAGAAGGATTCTTGTACTTTATTAGCATACACTGCAACATTTTGTTCTGGATGCACTGTTGGTCAGATATTTGTATACATTTTTCCAATCCTCATTAATGTTCTTTTTTAAAGCTGTCTCCTTAAACTTTGAGGTTTAAATAAGTGATGAACTGTTGGCAACATATTGGTCCCCTGTAGATATCTTAATCTCCATAATGACCAGAGGAAAATGAAATTTGGGGCTCATAAGAGTTTCATCAGTGTATGAATATTGTGAAACTTCAGTGGGATGCATTATGTAGTAATTGTTTTAAATATGAATGTTCATTAAAGTACATTTTTCTATAAGTTGTAGATTGCTTTTCCTGCATCTGCTTCATGTCTTTCAAGTAAAAGTATACTTCTACTTTTTATCCTCATGCTTATGACAGCTCATGTTAATTTTTTTCCCCTCGGGTTGACTATGGATGGTAAGTGTTAATCTAAAAAATCTGGAAAGCACCAAGCAGTAGAAATCTATAGTTATCTCATGATTACTTGGAGAATATTTTGATTTTTTTTTTAGCTGCTGGGTGCAGGGATATAATTTTACCTAGTCATGTACTACTCTTATCTAATCAAACATTATCTATTTCAGGGGTCATCAACCTTTTGGACCTCAGGGACCACCAAACTCATAATTTTAAATCCCAGGGACCACTAACCGGTTCTGTGGGCATGGCCTAATTTGTGGGTGTGGCTTGGTGGTCAAGTGACTGGCTGGGCATGGCTTGTATGTAAATATTATAAATATTTATATAAATATTGAATTTTTTATAAAAAAAGAGCAACTTTTACCAAAAAGCAGGCAAAGCAGGCAGGCAGATTGAGTTGCTCACCAAATCACAGATTCATTCAGAGATCTATCTATCTGCCATTGGCTAGCTCAGTCTGTCACATAAAATTTGCTTGCAAGCAAACTCATAAAATTTGCTAGCAAGCAAACTCACAAAATTAACTCACAACACACTATGTATTTAAATATTGAATTTTTTATTAAAAAAGAGCAACTTTTACCCAAAATCAGGCAAAGCAGTCAGGCAGATTGAGTTGCTCACAGAATCATTCAGTGATCTATCTATCTGCCATCTGCTAGCTCAGTCTCACAAATTTGCTTGCCGTGAGTCTGCAGTGAATAATAGAACCTTCAGTCCTTAGGGAGGTTCGGCTGTGCTTAAAAGCAGAGCTGAAGATCTAAAGACTAGCTAGAAAGCAAGAAAGCCAACCATTTCCTGCTTCCTAGCTAATCTAAATCTCCCGGCACAGCAGAACAGATTATGGTCGGAAAAAGGAAAAATAGCAATTTAGCAGGCAAGTTTGCTGGGTAAGAAGTGAGTGGGTGGGGAGGATTCCTGTGGGCCATGTGGGCGGCGGCAGCCTGGATTAATTGCTTTGCGGGTGCTCTGGGGGTGAGATTTCTCTGTGACCCACCAAAATTTTCTCACGGCCCACTGGTTGGCGACCACTGATCTATTGGATTTAATACTGTAAATAATAAAAACCCGTTTCTACAATTTTCTTGTACCTTCACGCATTAATTAATGTATTAATACATTTGAATACTATTAATTATTCTATACTATTGAAATGTGTTCAATTCTCAGAGAATTGCCTTAACAAGTCCCTGCAATTTTTTGACAAGATTTTTCCAAAATGGCTTGCCCTTGCCTTCTGAGAGGTCTGAGGGATCATGACTCTAGCCCAAAGTCACCCAGCTGGCTTTGTGCCTAAGACAGATCTAGAAATCACAGTCTCCCAATTCTTAATAACTAAACCAAGCTTCCTCTCAAAATATTAATAGTATGATGTGATGTATGTTTCTTCTGAATTATCTCTGTATATTCAGTTGGGTTCATTGTTAAGTAAGTTTCACATATTTGCAGCTTTAAATTATATGAAGCAAGTCTAGATATGTTTTGAAGTCATGCTACATATGTGCACAGTTGCTCAGATAAAATTGTGTCCTTTTACTAATCATAAATTTAATTGGTGCTCAAGCCAATTTGCTAAATATTCTTAGAAGAATATTTAGATAGTTTAAAGTTTCTTTACTTTTCTGATATTTATTGTGCTAAAGAAATGTTAAACTTCATCAATAAACATTTTCTGTTGGATATCTGTTTCTTGTGCTGTACTGATTTTCCATATGACATATTTTGTTATTTGTGAAGGACAGCCTACCTGTTCCGGTCTTGTTCAGAAATAATAGTTCTCTGGATGATAACCAGCATGATATTTATTTATTTACTTACTCATCTCTACTAGGCTTATATGCTATTTGAGTCATTACCAATTCTTAGCAGCTTACATATCCTTAACCTACCTTTGTAGGTAAGATTAGAACAATATATAATTAAGAATAAAATGTAAGCTACTGTTGACTTGCTACACAAAATGCAAAGCAAATACTACACATTATGATTATGGTGTTTAAGACATAAATAATAGGCTTGGCCATTCAGATTGGGCAATGTCTTGTACTATATAGATTACAACTTTAAGGACTATTCAAATACTTTATGAAACGTTTTAAGATTTTTCTTTCTCTTTAGAAGAGGCTACAGAAAGAACTGCTAGCTTTGCAGAACGACCCGCCACCAGGAATGACCTTGAATGAAAAGAGTGTACAAAATTCAATTACACAGTAAGTATATGTATTTTTATTACAGTTGTGAAAGATATGATTTGTAGGAAAATGCAAACATATTTGCCATTATGATATCACTAAATATTTAGTTTGATCCACTTATTCTGTTTACATTGCTATTGTTGCTTGGATTTAAATAAGATGCATGTTTAAAAAGGATACATTTTATACCATGAGTTACCGTGTGGCAAGATGAATGGCTAATAAATTTTACAAATAAAAAAATACCTCCTATTTATTTCAGTAAGGCATGGAGAGTGCTGTGATATTTTATCACAGTTTTAAACAATCTAGGTTTGTGATATTAGGGCATGAAATACTGCTTTGTAACATATATAGGCAATATGATACCTATGGCAATAAATGGCAATCCTTAAATTCTACTTATGAATTTATTTATACCTATATGTATATTCTGTGTGAGTGAGATCTTTTTTGTTTTGGGGAATTGGGAATAAATTTTGTTTGCCCCTTGTCATGAGTAGATTATTTTAAAGTTCTACCCATTCTCTACTACAGGGTGGCAGGACCGATTCATAAGGGGGCCTATACGATGGTTATGGATGAAGGAATTGTTTCCCAATTGTCATTTTTGCATATTATTATGATAGCTTGTTTTTATTGTGTTTTTAATTCTGTTAGCTGCCTAGAATTGCTGATTGCAAGATGGGTGGCCATATAAATTTATTTAAGGAAATTAATAAAAATTTGGTCCAGCAAGTGCCAGATGAATACAGTTGGGTTTCACAAGGTACTAGTTAGAATTCCTGATGATCAGCTGCTGAGGCCTTAATCGCCACTTGAATAAGGAGCTGGTGATTATGCCTGCCTCTTGATATGCTTATGTACATTTCTACTTCGTGAGCTGCACCAGTGACCAGAGTGCCTTTGAATGCAATTCAAGGTGTTGTGTTTTCCCATAAAGGCCCTCAGATGGAACAGCGTACTCTTGAGACTTGTGTACCCCAACCTTATCTGCCTTTCAAAAGGCATTAAAGGCCTTTTTCTCCCCTCAGACATTGGGTCTAGAAATGGTATTACCTATTAGTTGTTTTTTTCCCCCCTGGCACTTATGTGTTTATATGTTGTTGTTTTATACTTTTATTGTGTATATATTTATATATTTCGTAATTTTATTTATATCACTAAATATTTCACTATTGACTATGTTGGCTGAGTTTATTGAGATTTTTATTTCAGTAGTAGTTGGTGAATCAGCCACATGTTGTTCTGTACCATTTTGGTAAAAGGAGGATGGTTGAGGAATATATCACTTTAAAGAAAGTGATATGCTCTATAATAATATTTGTAAGAAGTAAGCTGAAGGAGACTACTGCATGCAACGTAAGAGTGAGATAAGCAATATTTTAATTTAAATTCCTGTCAGCATCAATACATGTGCCCTATGTAAGGGATTATGGAAGTTTAATTCCAGATAATCTGCACCAGATTGCTTGTTCCTAGAGACAAGTAGAATTCTTCAATTAAAGTGGGTAAATATGTTCCAGGAAAATATTACGAGTTGGCTTCTGCTAACTTTAGAATTGTTTCATTACTGGAACCACATTCTGATATTGAACTGGATTGAACTGTGTTTTAAAATGTTCCTCCAGCTAGCTTCACTACAGAACACTGTACATATGTGAATATGCATCGCTCATCTTCATGCACGTTGCACAGCAGCCTCTATCACTCTACCAATACGGTGGCACGCCATTGGCCAGAATGGGCAGTGATGGAGGGAGGCGCTTCTTTCGAAACATCACATGCTGAGTGGCTGTCCCCTGTGATGTCAACATAACTGTTGAAACTAGGTTTATCAATGTCCACATGTGTTTTATAGTGTTCCAGTGCAGTCGAAAATTTAATTTGTAGTTAGTGCCTTTCATTTCGAAGACCTCTCAACATGGCCGAGAAGAGGAAGTGTTGCCAATATTGGACGGAATACCTAAAATTGGGATTCATTCCATCTCCTTCCAACATACAGCTTCCGTTTTGTCTTCTTTGTGAGAAAACATTTTCAAATGAAGCGATGAAGCCTTCCCGACTGAAAGACCATTTGGTAAGAATTCATTCGGATAAAGCCGACAAACTGATATCGTTTTTCCAATCCTTAAAGGCCAAGTTTGAGGGTCGCAGCACTGTTGAGAAGTTATTTAGAAAATCGTCACTCAACGCTGACAAGGGGCTCATTTGTTCCTATGAAGTATCTTTGTTGATAGCAAAATGTGGCAAACCTCACACTATCGGAGAAACGCTGATTTTACCAGAAGTGAAACAGATTGTTGCCACCATGTTGGGGCCCAGTGCAAGCACTGTCACGCAATTGATTCCTTTGAGCAATGACACTGTATCAAAAAGAATTGATGAAATGGCTGCTGATGTGGAAGAAAGGCTTATTGACACCTTGAAAAGTACAGAATTCATGATGCAGATTGATGAGTCAACGATTTGTGAAAATGAAGCCTTGTTATTGCTTATGTCCGTTTCATCAACGGAAATGAAGAGATCGGGGAAGAACTGTTATTCTCCACTGAGCCGAAGGGAGAATCCAGGATGGGTAGTCTCTAGTCTCCTAGCTCTGCAGACCGAGTTGAAAAACTGAGGACACACCCCCTGGTAACGGTCCCCAGTTCTTCATTCGGTCTCAGCGTGTTCAGACCACCCTTTTAAGGGCTCCGAATAGTTTGGATCATAGAAGAATATTTCCCCCTGGATTCAGCCTTTGTTTCAATGGTTACGTCAGGTTTGACAGCTAGCCGGCTTGCCGGTTAGCACTTTCATTTTCGCGCCCTTTTTTTTTTTCCGGTTCGGGCGTTTTTCGTTGATTATTTTTCCTTTTAACTTTCCTTGCTGGTGGACTGGTTTTTTTTTCAGTTTTTGTGTTTAAAACTTTAATTTGGGTGTCCCCTAGAGCCTGTGTGGCCCGGGCTGGGGGGGAGTGGAGAGGCGTCTTTTCAACTCGCCTCCTCCCGATTTCACTTTCCCTTGCCTGGGAAGAGCCGCAGCTGCCGCTAAGCGCTATTTCCCCCCCTTTTTGGCAGCGCCGGCCATTTCAAAGGATTGGTGACTATCTTGCAGGTTGCCTCCAGGATTGTCCCTTGGGGGGGTGTTCTGGCCATCAGGTTTAATTCCTGACCCCCCATCCAGTCCCCAGAGCACCGTGGCAGCTGTGAGACGCTTAAGACTGCCAAAATAATTGCGGTGCAGCCAGTCCTGGGCTTGCAAGCTTCTGCTCTGTCAGGGCTTGCTGCAAGGCAAAGAGTCAGCCGTTTTTTTGTCTTTCCCTCCATTTTTTTTGATCTGACTCACCATTGGACTTGTGGAGCTGGACTGAGCTCACCACTTCGGGTCACACTAGCCTCCTGAAGTGGTGGACAGCTACCGTTTTTTTGCAGCAGACAGCCTTTTTCTCCATTTTTAGCCAATTTTTCCCTTTTATCCACTGTCAGAGTGTCAGTTATTTTTGGGGGGCTCAAAATGGCTGCCAGGGGAGCTGACCAGGAATTGTCAGTTCCTCAGCAGGGTAGGGAGAAGGCTGCAAAAGCATCCCCTAAACCCAGATCTGCTGATCTGGAGGCAACGGCTAGGATTAGGGCTAGGGCTCTAGCTCCTAAAAGACCTTCTAGGGCTGAGGACAGGCAGGACAGGCGTAGGCAAAAGGCCATGGATAAACAATTTGACAAGGCAGTGAGGGACTCCAGGACAGCAGAAATCAGGGCCACTTTTCCTCCGCCCTCACAGGATGACAGGCAGCCAGGCCAACTGGCAGATAGGCAGTATTTGGCTAGCTGGTCTCAGGGGGACTCAAGTACTCAAGGCTTGCAGGGACACCTGCAAATTGGAGCAGAGACCTCTCACAATTTTTCTGGGCCACCTCAGGGGATCCTGATGGTGGCACCTACCAGCCAAGCCTCCAGTGGAGCCAGACCTGTGCCTTCTGCCACCTTTACCCCTACAGCAGCGGGCTTACGACCTGAGGAGACCCAAATGCAGGAAATGCCATCCTTCATGAAGGCCTGGATCTCCCAGGCAATAAGGCAGGAATTGCAGTCAGAGGTCAGCCAGTTGCGCCAGCTGTCTTATTTGGACTCTTATAGAGGTGCCCCCCAAGGACAGGAGCAGGCTTCTTCAGAGCAGCCGATCTACCTCAGAGAGTGCTCTTCTTCTCCTTTGGAGCAAAGCCAGTTCTATGGCTCCGAGAGGGACCTCCTTCCAGAAAGGGATTTTTCGGACACGGAGTCGGAGGTAGCAGGTCCCCCCTTTAAGGGTCTTTTCCAGCCGGCTCTTTTCCAGACTCTGCTGGCTAAGGCTAAGAGCACGGCTCACCTTGCTAAAGACACAGTAGCTCGGGACCTTCCCACAGAGGGAGAGGAGCAGGAAGACTACCTGTTCACGGAAAAAGCATCTGTAGTGGACGCTGTACCAGTGCCTCAGATGTTTTTGAACCTAATTAAACAACAGTGGGAGTCCCCTGGGGTCTACACCCATCCCAGCGGGTCTGAGTCTACCTTATTCAATGTGGACAAGGACCTTTTGGATATCATTGACTTACCAAAAGTAGATGGCCCAGTAGTAGCCCGAGCTTCCTCATCTATCGTCCCACCCGACGCAGAGGATGTTTTGAAGGCAGAGGACCGTAAGGAGGAGATGGCTCTCCGGAGAGCTCATCAAGTGGACGCCTGGGCCATCAGAGCGTCAACAACTGCCTCCTTTTTTACTCGGGCCTCCTTGAGGTGGCTGAGGCAGCTACAGGGCAGAATTCCTCCTGAGGACCTCAGGGTACATCAGGACCTAAATAAGATTATTGCTGCGGCCCAATTGACTGCTGATGCCACCCTCACATCAGCCAAATTTTCTTCCAGAGCCATGGTCTCTTCTATAACATCGTGTAGGCTCCTCTGGTTAAGAAATTGGCACATGGATGCCAAAACTAAATGGAAGCTGGTGTCGGCTCCCTTTAAGGGAGAGAGGCTTTTTGGGGAGGCCTTGGATCCTTCCTTGATGGAAACCAGGGACAAGAGAAAAGTCTTATCCTCCCAGGGGAGGCGCTTTGATTTCAGGTCTCCTACTACAGAAAGCCCTCCTTCAAACAGGGGGAAGCTGGGGCAGGCTTTCCCCGTCAAAGTAGGCCCTTCTTCCAGAGACCCTCCTCTCAGGCCGATAGACAGGCCTTTGCCTCCAGAGGACGTCAAAGACAGGACGGCAGGAGGCCCTTTAGGGGTTCCAACAGACCCTTCAGGCGCAACAAGTGATGCCCAAGCCTCATCCCCATAGGGGCCGTCTGGGACTGTTCTGGCGGAGGTGGGAACAGACCACGACGGACGCTTGGATCCTGTCAACCTTAAGGTCAGGTCTCTCTCTGGAGTTTCTTTCCTCCCCCGCAGGAACCTTTGTGTGCTGCCCTGTCTCCAGGGACCCATACAGGAGGCAACTCATGGAATCTGCAATCTGCCATCTGCTGGACATCCGGGCCATCCAGCCAGTTCCAGCAGACCAGGAGAGGCAGGGGTTTTACTCAATGTTATTTGTGATTCCAAAGGCCTTGGCGGGGGGGCGAGCCATACTCAACCTGAAAGGGCTCAACAGACATTTAATCTACCAAAGGTTCAAGATGCACTCCCTTCACTCCATTCTAGAGGGACTGCAGGAGGGAGATTTCTTAACCTCGATAGACTTGACAGAAGCCTACCTCCATGTGCCCATAACACCCCAACCATCGTTGGTTTCTGAGGTTCTGCTATGGTGGCCGCCATTTTCAGTACAGGGCTCTCCCGTTCGGACTGTCATCAGCCCCACGGACATTTACCAAGCTTCTGGCAGCCATAGCGGCACACCTCAGATCCTTACCCATAAGGATCCAATGCTATTTGGACTATATCCTGATAGCATCCTCTTCCCGACTCCAGGCGGAGAGGGACCTGAGGTTGACGATCCGGATTCTTCGAGAACATGGGTTCTCGATAAACCTGGACAAAAGCCACCTAGTTCCGTTGACTCGGCTCCTGCATTTGGGGGCTATCATAGACACCTTGACCGGGCAGGTTTTTCTCTCACAGGAACGTCGGGACAGTATCGTGGAAATCACGTCATTGATCCTGTCTTCCAGAGAGGCACCTATCATCTTGCTATCCCAGCTTCTAGGCAAGATGATATCGTGCATCGGGATTGTCCCGTGGGCCCGCTTCCATTCCCGAACCCTGCAGTGGTTCCTGCTCCCATTCCAGAAGGCGGGCAGGGGCGATTCCCGAGGAGAGTTGTCCCCTTTCGTTCTTCTCTCCCTTGGTGGCAGGCCCAAACCATGGCCCAGGGATGCCTGTACAGGGAGCCCCAGAGACTTACAGTCACCACAGATGCCAGTCTGTACGGTTGGGGGGCCCACTTGGGGGCCCAGGTCACCCAGGGAAGGTGGTCTCGAGAGGAGCTCACCCACAACATAAATTGGCTAGAGCTCAGGGCGGCGCTTGCGCTCAGGGCTCTGAGGCAGGAGGTGGTGGGGAGACATATTCTTCTCCTCACGGACAATGTGGCTACCAAGGCCCACATAAACCGACAGGGGCACCCGCTCCAGATCTCTAATGCAGGAGGTGACTCAATTATGCAGGTGGGCAGAGAGACACCTGTTGTCCCTACGAGCAGAACACATCTCGGGAGTGTCCAACGTGCAAGCAGACTGGTTGAGCAGAGCCACAGTCAATCAGCCGGAATGGCGACTGCATCCCAGTCTGTTTCAGGAGATGATGGAACGCTTCGCCGTCTGGTTCTGGACCTTTTTGCATCACAGGAGAACTCCCAACTCCCAAGGTTCTTTACACGGTTCCCGGCACGGGGAGCGGAGGGAGTCAACGCTCTCCGATGCAGGTGGCCCCAGGGACTATTGTATGCCTTTCCCCCCTTCCCCTGATCCCGGGGTCTATCAGAAAGGTCCTGATAGAGAGGGCAGAAGTTCTGTTGGTAGCCCCTTACTGGCCCAGGCATCCTTGGTTTGCCGACCTGGTAGGCCTGTCAGTCACCAGAACCTAGAGAATCCCCTTGCACAGGATCTCCCTCAGCCAAGGCCCCATAGAGCACCCAGATCCAGCTTGGTTTCGCTTGACCGTCTGGCGGTTGAGCAGGGGATCCTAAAGCAGGAGAAGTTTTCCAGTAGGGTCATTCAGACGATCCAGGCGGCAAGGAGACCTTCCACGACTAGGATATATAATGCAACGTGGAAGTTTTTCTGCACTTGGTGCTCTAGTCACCAACTGGACCCCACAGTTGTTTCGCTTGCCAGGGTGTTGGAATTTCTGCAGGATGGGTTGGACAGAGGCCTCACCCCCAATACCTTGAAGAGACAGGTGGCGGCCTTGGCCTCAGTGATTTGTCGGAGACTCTACTTCCCTGGCCCAACACCCTAGGGTAAAGACTTTTCTAAGGGGAGCCACGAATTTGAGGCCACCAGTGGTCCACCAGTACCCCACCTGGGATCTGCCTAAGGTCCTTAAGACACTAACGGCTTCCCCCTTTGAACCCTTGCGTAAAGCTAGCCTTTGCCTACTCACATGCAAGGTGGCGTTCTTAGTGGCCATTACACCAGGCGTATCTCGGAGTTGGCGGCCTTATCCATCAGGAAGGATCTATGTATATTCCATGCAGACAGGGTGGTTCTGAGGTTGGACCCTACCTTTCTGCCCAAGGTGAACTCCTTGTTCCATCGTTCCCAGGAGTTAATTTTGCCTAACTTCTGTCCAGAACCTACCCATGCTCTGGAGAAGAAATGGCACACCTTGGACGTTAGGAGGGCTCTCCGTATTTACATTAAAAGGACCTCTTCCCTTCGAAGGACTGAGTCCCTGTTCGTTTCCTTCCAGCCGTCAACTTTGGGGTGCAAGGTGACACCTTCCACTGTGGGTCGCTGGCTCAGAGCCTGCATTATGAAAGCCTATGAGTTACAGAGCCTTCCTGTATGCAGGAGAATCACTGCGCACTCAACCAGAAGTGCTGCAACCACCGCAGCCTGGGCCACACAGGCATCGGTTTTGGACATTTGTAGAGCTGCAACTTGGTCATCTGTGACCCCATTCATAAGACATTACAAAATTGACTCATTTGCCTCAGCAGAGGCGTCCTTTGGCAGGCGAGTCCTGCAGGGGGTTCATGTTGACGTGGGGACCTCCGACCAATCCAGTTCCCACCCGGGACAGCCATCAGCCAGCTTTGGTATGTCCCATCCTGGATCCATTGGGGAGAATCCAGTCCCACCCTGTATTCCGTCAGGTCGGAGTGGGGAGGCAGTGTCCCTTCTTTTCACAGTGTCAAGTGGACCATCATTTGAGGACAAGGAGCAGCTGTTTTCGCTTCTACATCGTTCAGAACTGGGGACCGTTACCAGGGGGTGTGTCCTCAGTTTTTCAACTCGGTCTGCAGAGCTAGGAGACTAGAGACTACCCATCCTGGATTCTCCCTTCGGCTCCCCGAGAAGAAGCGTTCAGGTAGGACCAACGCCCCTTTGCTCAAAATTTAGCCACCGACACAAAAGGTTCTTTGATATTTAAAAAGGTTGAAGAGGTTTTTAATGAGAAAACCATCCCTTTGACAAATGTCATGGCATGTGCAACCGATGGAGCTGCATCCATGGTTGGATGATATCGCGGATTTCAAGCTCATCTAAAATCAGTTGTACCTGGAGTTATGATTGTCCATTGCATCGTTCATAGACAGCATCTTTTGTCAAAAAATTTGAGTGGCCGTTTGCACAAGTCTATACGTTACATCATTAATGCTGTGAATAAAATTAAGTCGAATGTCTTGAACAACTGACTTTTTCACAAGCTTTGTGAAGAAAATGACAAGGAGTTTGAACGTCTCCTTTTGCACACTGAAGTACGGTGGCTTTCAAAAGGAAAGTGCGGCAATTCCATGAACTTTTTGACACAGTTGTCGAATTTCTTGAATCCATTGATCCAAGTCTAAGCAGTTCTCTTAAACTTTGACGTCTGGATGTAGCTTATCTCGCTGATGTTTTTGACAAGCTGAATGGAGTGAATGTAAAGGTGCAAGGAGCTTAAAATCAATTTTCTTAAGGCCAAAGGAGTAATCTGCTCATTTATTTCCAAATTGGACCTTCTTGCAAGCAATATGAGTCGCCAGGAGCTGTATCAGTTCCCAGGCCTTGGTAATGAATATCAACTCCAAGCAGAAGATTTGGACATTTTTTGCTGACACTTGAAGCAACTAAAAGAAGATTCTATGGAAACCAGATTCTAGGATCTGATAAATCTGGAAGTGCCCACTTGGGTGCTAAAGCCTTTCACAGCAGACTTTGCACAACCTCATCCCAAACTGCAAGAGCCACTGACAGATCTGAAATACAACTGTGAAGCCCAATCACATTTTCAGAGTTACGGCTACAAAGCTTTTTGGATGAAAATGAGGAACACTTACCCAATATTGTGAGAGGAAGTTAAGTTGCTTCTTTTAGCCTTTCCTTTCACTTACTTAGTGGAGAAGGGCTTCAGCGCCGTCCAACAGATCCTTTCTAAGTCAAGGAACATGTTGAAGATCACTGAGCGTGGTGATTTAGGAATGAGATTAACAAAAATGGTTCCAGACATCAAGAAATTGGCATCAGTTCACCAAGCACAAGGCAGCCATTGATGTCCTTTTTTTGCTTTTTGTGTACATACATTTTCTTCGTTAATAATTGTCTCAGCTCTTATCGTTGTATTTGCTTGCATTGGATTTCACGTTCCAGTTTGTGTTTTCGGCTTTGTTTTTGAATTCTTGTTGTGCTCTGTAAAACATTTTGTGTGTCTCTTTGTATTGTACTTTTTTAGCGTGCATTCCAGTTCGATATTATATTTTGGTTTCTCGGTTTTATGGTTTCAATTTTTTTGTTGTTGTGTTCTTTGTGTAAACTTTTTGTGTAGATATATATTTTTTTCTTCAGTTTAGGCATTAAATTTGTTGCTCTGATTTTTGTTGCTTTCCTTCTGTAAACATTTTCTTTGTGTCTTTTTAACCCTTTTTACAGTGTGCATGAATATATATTTTCCTCGAATTTTAATTTAGTTTCAGAGTTTTCGTCTTGAAATTCTTAGTTCCTGCATTGCTGTTTGTTCTTATGCCTTTTTAATATTTCTTTTTGCATCTTAAAATTCACTTGTAATTAAATCATTAAATGTTACTGTTTTTTTCGGGCATTTCATTTTCTTGCAATTGAATTTTGTTTTCAGTGGTCATTGCATTTAAGTGTCTTGAATAAATAAGATAATAATGAAATACATGTATCACGAAGTTTGGGAGTAAAGTGATGGGTGGTATCAGAATTTTTCACACAGTTGAGATATGGGAAAAGACTGGAAATAAATTATTTGCATCAATATGTCCTGATGACAATTTTAAAGAAAACAAAAAACGTGTTTGCATAAATTGAAGAATTATTTCCCTGTGTTGTGATTGAGAGGTTATGTTGGGGGAGGGGGGCAATGATAACTTCTTCAATGGCTCAAGGGGGCGATTTTTTCAAAAAGGTTAAGAACCACTGATTTAGAATATTTCTTCACACTTTGTGCCACCTGGCTGCCATTTTTGGAAATGACTTGCTGGTAGTTTATCTTATTTCTTTTGATTGTCAGTATCTATTTTTCCATTTCTTTCTCAACCTCCTCACAATTTCTAAGAGGAAAGATGATAATTTGAGAATGATTCAAGAGGCAGTTAAGAAAATATCACTACATAGCTATCCATTGCTGTGTTGTCTGGGAAATGGTAAACCAGCCTAATGATTCAGAGAAAGGGAATTAGAAATTGAAGAATTATCTGCCTTGGATTCAACAGTCCAATTGTTAATATTTCTGTAATCTAACTTCATTTTTTTCAAAGGAGAATATTTGTGGAGAATATTGCTTTTGGTAAAGTACATATAATGACCTTTAAGAAAAAAAGAGCCCATAATTCTAGGATTTTTAAGATGTGTTTTTGAAATTAGGGACTAGCAATTTGCAAACAATAACTTACATCAAGTTACTTACAGAAGATCAAATACTATAGTTATATATTTTTATCATTGTAAACCATTTTCTTTCCCAAGGTGGATAGTAGACATGGAAGGGGCTTCTGGAACATTATATGAAGGCGAGAAATTTCAACTGCTATTTAAATTCAGTAGTCGGTATCCATTTGATTCTCCTCAGGTAATTTATCATATGCTCAATTAAATTATAAAATATTTGGTAACATTGAATGTTTATTGAAATTTTGCTGGGATAGCTCTTAAGAAAACAGCAAGAATGGTTTAATCACATATCTGGTACCTGCAGGGGTTGAATGAAAAGCACTGTGTCCAATTTTGTAAGATATCAAAAGATAGTAATAATATATGGTAGAAGCTCTGAGGGTTTTTTTTGGCAAGTTCTTTCACTTCAGTTGTTAGGAAGTTGCTGTGCTATGGTTTGTAAAGTGGAAACCTGCAGTGAGTACTTGTTGGCAGGCTTTAAGCAATGTGCTGCAATTGAATTTTTGACTATTGAATGAGTCCTTCCAACTGAAATTCACCACTAAATGTAGATTTTTTAAAAATCTTGATGACTGTATTAACTTTAATATGTGTTCTTGAACCAAAACATATAAAGGTAGTAAATTGGGAAGAGTTGATTTACAGGAGGGGTATCAAAATGGCGGCCTGCAGGCCGGATGCGTCACACACAGGCCATGCCCACCCCCTCCATGAATGGGAAAATGCTGTGAAACGTCACGTGACACTAACGTGATGCTGCGAGTTTGACATCTGTGATTTACAGTATGTGATCAAAAATGAAGTAGCTGAGGAGTTTCATCTGAGAATGGTTGATGAACTAGGATGATGGGAAATTGCTCAAAAAATTGCTATCCATCTCACAGGAACATATGTGTTTTAATATTGGAAGCTTTGTCAAGATATATTGCTTGCAAGCTGACAGCAGAAATGGAAATTTGGTTGAAATTTGTCAGCATTTGATGACATGCTACAGGAGTGAAATTGAAGACATTCTTTATATCATTATGACAGCTGACAAAATGTTTGTCATTTATGGCCCAAAAAGGAAGGATCAGTCCATTCAATGACATCATAAAGCTTCACCTGTAAATATGTATGTATGTATGTATGTATGTATGTATGTATGTATGTATAAAAACTCAGACTTTAGCAGGAAAACTCATGGGTTACAGGTTTTTTTTGGGGGTAACACAGATGTTGTTTACATAGATTTCCCTGAATCCAAAGCCAAGATTAACTCAAAACTTTACATTGCAAGAAACCTTTGAAACACTCAGAGCTGAGAAGGAAATTTGCTGTAATGTAACAAATACTAGGGCTCAGACCTCACAAGCAACCCACAAGATAATTTCAAAGTTGGATCTCTCCATCTTACCAACTTGGTCCCTTGTAACTTCCATTTTTTTCCAAATTAAAGAAATATTTCCACAATGAAGAGGTAAAAAGTACTATTAAGCAGCCAAGTTCTGAACTGCATATTCTGAATTGCAGGGTTGCATAAACACATGATCAGGATTGATTATTTTGTGAATAGAAAGTATTAAGATTCTTTTTAAGATGCTTAACATATGTAACCTGTATGAACAATAGAAACAGTATAAAACTTCAGGTTAAAAAGCAAAGAAGAGTAGTAAAAACAAAACAGGGAAAAATCATATGGAGGACATTTATCTGACAAGAATATATAAAGGTGTATTTTCTTCTGTGAGAACCTAATTAGATAAAGAAGCAAATGAGCAATGCTTTTCCAGCTTTCAACTGAAACTTTGGGTACATGACAAAATAAAATGAGACTAATGAAAACAAAATATAATTTTTTAAAAAAATATTCTGGGCAAAATTAAAGCTATCAGTTTCATTTTAAATATAAATACATTCAAAATCTCTCAAAAAACAGAAAACTTAACTGTTATTGGCACTTTAAATGAAAGAGTGTATACTCTGTACAATTTATAATATCAAGCAATTTCCTATGCTGGAATTAAAATACCTTCATTTATTTGTATAATTTAAAATATTTTAAATTTGTGTATTAACGTGACTCTAAGTTAGTTCCATTTTTTCCTGCATATCAAATTGTCAAGGATGTGACTGTGGAAGAGGAAAGCAATTGACACTTTAAAAATTAGATTTTATGCTGTATTTATTATCATTACAACTTCTGTTTTTGATTTTTAGTATGTCCCTTGTGTTGGTCTCTTTAATAATGATATACATATTGTTTTAACTGTCTAGAATTGCCACCTAACATATTTTCAATTATTTAGTGATATAAAAGCACACAAATAAATACACAATATATGCATTTATATAAATGTACTGGATTTTAAACTAAATAATGGAAATTAGAGTAACTAGGACATTATTAAACTCTATGACCATAAACTGGGCTCATCTGGAAAAATTGAGCAAGGAAAAAAAAAACCTTGAACCATTTTATTACTAGCTGTTTAATAGCAGTACATATACTCTTCAATTTACAACAGGTCATTTAGTGACCATTTGAAGTTACAATGGCACTGAAAAAATGACATGACCTTTTCACACTTAACAACCTTTGAAGCATCCTCATGATCATGTGATCAAAATTCAGATGCTTGACAACTGACTCATATTTATGATGGTTGCAATGTCCTGTGGTCATGTGATTATCTTTTGTGACCATCTGCCAAGCAAAGTCAGTGGGGAGATCGTGATTGTGCAGTGATTCACTTAACAACTGTGGCAAGAAAGATCATAAAATGGGGCAAAATTCACTTAACATTTGTCACTTAGCAACATAAATTTTGCGCTCAATTGTAGTGGTAAGGACTACCTGATTAGGCAATAGCATCTGAAGTAACAGAATGTACAGAACAGAATGTAACAGAGAAACAGTTGTAAGAGATATTGGAGGCCTTCTAGTCCTTCTAGTCCAGGAGACCTTATGCCATTTCAGGCAAATGGCTGCCCATTGTTGGAGCACCCACAACTTCTGGAGGCAAGCCATTCCACCAATTAATTGTTCTCACTATCAGGAAATTTCTAGGGTGGTTCCCTTCTTGATTAATTTCCATTCATTTCTTTTATCCTGCTTTCAAGTGTTTTGGAGAATAGGTTGACCCACTCGTCCTTGTGACAGACCCTCAAATATTAGAAAACTGCTGTCATTTTCACCCCTAGTCCTTCTTTTTACTAGATTAGACATATTCAATTCCTACAACCTTTCTTCATATGTTATAGTCTCCAGCCCCCTAATCATCAAATCATCATCTCTGCATGTGTTCTAGAGTCTCAACATCGTTTTTATATCATGGTGACAAAAACTGTATGCAATATTTAATGTATGGTCTTACCAAGGCATTATGAAGTAGCATTTCATATTATTCTATCTGTTAATGCAGCCTATGACTGCTGGCTTTTTTGTAGTTCCAGCATACTGCTGGCTCATATTTAAGTGGTTGTCCAATAGGACTCCTAAATCCCTCACAGTTATTGCTATTGAGGCAGGCACCACCTATTCTATACCTGTGCAACATACTTAATGATAAAGTTTCATTAAATTCAAGACTGACATACTGTGATATATGAAAGATCAAATTTGATTCATATTCGTCTAACATCTATTATTTTACAGATTATGTCCACGTTTGAATTGAAATATTTTTTATATAAAAATGGAATATTTTACAAAAAGCATTAGTATACTTTTTGATCTATTATCTTAATAAAATATTAACTTGATTTTTACTTTATAGGTTGTGTTTACTGGTGAAAATATTCCTGTTCATCCTCACGTTTATAGCAATGGACATATCTGTTTATCTATTCTAACAGAAGACTGGTCTCCAGCTCTTTCAGTGCAATCAGTTTGTCTTAGCATTATCAGCATGCTTTCAAGCTGCAAAGAAAAGGTATGAAGTTAAGATATAATGTTCCAAGAATGTTATAAGTTTAATGGTAGTAGAATGCCCCACTCTAAACCAGTTATGTTTCTTTTTCTCTTTAATGATATTTAGTGGACCCTAAAATAGGTACATTGTTAAACAATGCACTTCAAAAAAATTCAGAAGGGTTAATTTATGTAATTACAATGCAAATTAGTTAGATAACAATCAACTATTTTTCTTTCCAACCTCTGGAGACCAACAAAACAGAATAATTGTATTCAAAAGAAAGCTTATTACCTAGTTTCACTGAAATTAATGTGAAGTTCCTGCTTCATGTTGCCACATTTCTTAATTCACATAGAACTGTTATTTCAAGAAATCCTGAAAAGTTCATTGGACAGCTTATGAAAGTCACACACTGGTAATAGGTGCTTAGTGAGATATTTGTACACTTAGTAAGCTTGATATTAATAACATTTTGAATGCTGTCTCTGAAGCAAATTACAGATATTTAAAAACCCTGTAATGGTTTCCTTTCTAAAATAAAATTCAGCATTTAGCAGAGCACACTTGGGCAACAATGAAATTACGATGGCTCTTTGTATAGTTGCAGATAATTTCATTGGTATATGTTGCAGTGTTACAGTATCTAAAACATGTCTTGCTTAGATTGAGACTATTCTTGTATGGCTTAAGAACTAATATTAAAACACATTCAGGCAATATAGCAATCTTTCTGATATGCTACTCATACTTGGTATCTTTTACTAAAAATACATTATAAATACTAGAGGTTCATATGCAGAATATAATTGGAAGCACATTTTCTTCCCATATAATCAAAGTGTGTGGTGCGGAAAGAGTAGGAGGAAGACTTCTGATTATTATTTCCTCTAGAAAGTGCTATTTAAAGTTGGGTAGAGAAATATTTTCTTCTATCATTTAGTCTGCTTATGTATTATTCACTTATTTATTTCTTTATCCAGTTTATTTTTTGACACAACTTGAGTGTTTTTCCAAACCTGTGCTGATTACATACATGCTAGTTTTCTCTAGTTTATTCAAACATGACTAAGACAGGTATTACATTTGTTTAAATATGTATGCCTGTACATCAAGAATTATAAAGTCACCTGAAATATTAATAATTTATTCCCTTAAGTTGTGTAAGAGTTGAGGAGCAGTCAAAAATATTGCAAACCAGGAATAAAATCTTGGAAAAGGAACTTGCAATTTTTTCTTTTATTTCAATGAATGCTTTTCTAAAATTTCCTGCCTGCCTTCCCTTCATTTGTTAGATTTATATCCTACTTTCAATTGAGCCACTGATTTACAGTTTTGTACAATTGAAGTAGGCTTATAATTTAATATAGCTTTACTTTATTGCAGAGAAGACCACCAGATAATTCATTTTATGTAAGAACATGTAACAAGAATCCAAAGAAAACAAAATGGTGGTATCATGGTAAGCATTTAGTTTGAAAACAATATTCTAAGTAATGAATAATTAGTACTTAATTTACAAAGCTTCCTGTGTAATCCTTGAATAAGTTTCTTAATATTCATAAATAACACAACAAATGAGTCTACTGTTAAGTTACTTAGTCTTGTCTAAATGAATTCAGATAAGAAAGATCTATATCTTATAGGCATATGAAAATTTCAGATACAGAACTTTTCCAAGAAATCTGCTAGGGAATGAAGTTTTGGCATTCTGAACTGCAAAAGCACTGAAAACAGGCGTTCCTATATATAATGCATACGTTGAGCTTTAAGGATTTTTCTCATATTGAGAATAGACATGAATAAACGAACCAGTTAGTACATTTAGTGTAAAGCAGTGCATCATATCAATAGAATGAAATAATGAATAAACTTACAGCTTGGTATAGAAATCTATTGAATGAATAGATCATTAACAAAATGGAATTGAACTGAAGAAATATGTTACCAAAGCTAGCATAAAATAAAGTGCAATGAATAGTTTAAAATATAACAATTTGTTTACTTTGCACAGAAATATCAAGACAAAATAGTATTGAAAGTTTTCTATCACCTCTCATCCTTCAACCATTTTATGATGTGAAGGTACTTGCACAGCAACAGATTTTTTTTTTCTAAATCTTCGACAGTTTCTGAGCCTTTGGGCTTTTTGTATATTTGCATTTTTATTTGAAAAATGCACTAGTTTACTAAATAGGCAGTTGAGCCTTAGTACATTGTCAGATTTGTTTGAACAGAAGAAGGCAAGTCAGTGGTTCAGAATTATGTTGTCTCTTCCAAATTTATATTTTTTAATCCTTATTTTAATTTGTTGAAGTGGTACTGTTAAGGGATATTCCAGCAGTAAATATCTTCATAGGATATGAACAATGTATATGTGCAGAATATAATACTTTACATTTTGTTTTTCTTTAAAGATGACACTTGTTGACACCATCATTCTATGAGTCTCCTAACAGAAGATAGTCCTACTGAGAAAATGAGCACTTTGATCATTCAGTCTTTGAACTTTAACCTCCTGACTGGAAATGATAAATAGGCAATGAAGACTACTTCCTTTGACTGAATTTTTACTAGTATGCATTCTGGGCGCATGTTGATCGCTGGTTCACACCATGCTACTGACATGCCTTTCGTAGTCATACAATGTTAATGCTGGAAAATGTCATTCAATTTTAACATTTGGAAGAATTCCAGGTCTTCATGTATTGTGCAATAATATGAATTTCTTGGTGGTTTTGGTATATCCATTGCCATAAAAGATTGTATCAGGAAACATATATGCTTTCCACACAATAGTTTAGATGCATGATAGGGCCTATGAAAGGTTTTAAGTATATTAGGATGATAAGTAACCTATCTTTTACTTTGAAAGCCACCTAATTTGTTTAGATATGGATTCTGTGCACTGTGATCATAAAACTAGCAGCATAAGTTAAAACATGCTTAACTAAGAAATTAATAAGATCATTGCATATTTACTGAACTGTCAGTGTCTTGACAAGCAAGTTTTTTCAAGTTATGTCAGCAGAGAGGTACGTTCTATGGTAGAATAAATATCTTTTGTTTGTGTATGTTATAATTCTGAAGAGAAGATATGAATAAATAAGGCAGAAGTGGTTTAATCAAGGAAACCCATGTTATGAAATAGAAACAAGTAGCAGTGATAAAACTGAATTTGCTGCAGTCCATGATTGGGCTTGTTAATATGTACACTAGAGCTATTTTCCAAGTAGATTGCACACTGTTATTTCATACTAGCCTTCAGCATGAGCCCTGTTGCCTACATAATACTTCATTTATTTATATGTCTAGAAATTTTTGAGTTCACTGTTTCTTTTGTGGTCTTATATGTCATATTTGAATGTTACAAAACAATATTTTCACTGAAAAGCTATCAAAAGATATTTTCTTGTAAATTATTTCTTTATTAACATTTATCTTGTCTTTCAATTCTGTACCATAAAGGAAGAAATACATTTTGGACAGAGATGAACTGTTTTGACAAAAAGTGTGGATCTTTTTATTTAAACTTAAGACAAATATATATAAATATATATATTTTTCTTACCTTACTTGTCCCATACAGCCATAACAATTTTCCAGGTTTTCTTTAAAAATATGACAAAAAGTAGATTTACCTTTTATATAGAAAAACAATTGTTAAACAATAGTGAATCGATCTTCACCTATATGTAATTTTATGATACTGGATCTAGGCTGTCTTTTTAGGAAGCAATGATGTGTCTTTTATAAACTTGCTACCTTTACACATATGCAAACTTTCTATTTCAATGCTGTTTTTAATGTTGCCTTATTGTTGCACTAAAAAAATCAAATCTAGTAGTCAATAAATGAATGTCTGAACTGCAGAGTAAACTTCTTACTTGATTTTTAAAGTAAGAATCATATAAGCAAAACAAATCTCCCAGGATTGGCTGAAAATACTCTAGCGTGTGTGGATTTTTTTTAAACTGCTGCATTGAATCTTACAAGTTTTATAGATATGTATATACTACAGTAGCTATAATATTTAAAATCAATATATTTGCTGAGCTCAGGGGTGGGAAGAAATCAAATGAAAGAAAAAGAGGTGTTCAGGCACTGAATTCCAAATTATTGGTAGAGCAGTTTTAAATAAGGGTATTTTACCTTTTCTGTTTTGAAGAAGATTATTGGCCTCTTAATCAAAACTAAGATACTGTGGGAAAACTTGTATATAGATGTTTATATTTCTCCATTGCATTATTAATGTTACTATAGTAATTTTTGTTCAAGCCAAAAATAATGTTAATGTTGAAATTTGTATTCCTCCTTGATTTTCTTCTAGCTCTTTTTCCATTTGTAAATTAAATTGTGAACACGTTAAAAAGTGTATACATGAAAAGGGTACCACTGATTATTTAAATGGAATCTTCATAGTTCCACAACCCACAGAAACTATGTATTCATACGTTTAGATAATGTCAATCTGTTCTGTAATGCACTATGAAGATCTTCATGTCTGGAAGTTCAATTTGTCCATCTTAAAGATTAATGCAACTGTTTCCATATAATATCTAATCTTTAAAGGTCGGTTACATAATCCATGCTTTAGTCCTGCATGTATTTTATTTGCCTATAGATTTCTCAGTTTGGATTAAATCAAAATTGCTCAACAAAATACTACCTGGGTTGTTTTATAGTATTTCTTGGGTGCTGAGACTGTTTAAATATGTAATAAGGATTTTAAACCAGAATTGTATTTTCATAAATTGGATTTTCATAAATTGTATGATCCCACATTAGAAGGCAGAGGAAGAAATCAAGTTTTGCTTTTTTTGCTTTAGCCTTAAAATTCTGTGTCACCTGAAAATCTGTTTTGGGAAATTAGGAGCTCATTGCAAATGTATATGAATGACATAGTGAAAATGAAGGATTGATGCAGATGACCATTCCTTTTTTCCCCATAAAAATGGTGTTACTGAAAAATAGGTTCCCTACAACTGGTACATGCAGTTTATTCTGTGCTCTCAACAAGAAGTTCAGGATCTACTTTCTACTTAATCACAGTTCAGTATGCAATATATACATAGAAGTAGCCGTTTTTTTTTCCCCTGAAGGCTGTCCATTTTTATCAATTGCACTTGGTAGCAAACATCACAGTTTATTATTCATTTTATATATGTGGTATTTTGCTTAGAACATGCAAGACAACTTACATAGAGATGTTCCTTAATTTTATCCTGGTTATCAACCTGTGAGGTGGATTGAGTTAAAGGAGAATGATTGATCTAAACTCAGTCATTGAATTCCTTGGTTTCGGTTAATGTTAACCACTCTCTTCAATATCATTTTAAAGTTTTATAGTCACTTGTATGTTTTCTTCATTATTTATTTTTGGTATTATAGTAGCCTAGGCTATCTTTTCTAATGTTATGAACAAATAAAGAATCATCTGTCTTGGTATCAGTTCTTAGTTAAATTATCTTTTCCGCCCTTCATGGTAAAAAAAATGTCAGTTTATATATTTCTGTTGTATAATATGATGCTGGTGTATGAAAAGGACATTCTCTTACCTCCATGAGAAGTTTTCTCAGAAGGTCCAGATAAATAATATATTAAAAGTTATGAAACAATCAAATTGCTCAGCAATGCTGTTTGGATATTAATATCCTATTTTTTCAGTGAAGATGGATGCTGTGAATTAATTCAGTTTCCCTGCAGTCTCATGATATCTTTAAGTCCACTTTCTTCTAATCTGTTTAGGAAATTTGCCTCAAGGTCTGTAGCAATAGATAACTATGATTGCATTTAATTTGCCAGACTCCTCTGTTGATAACAATCTGAGGATTTCTACTTAGACCTTGACTGAACAAGTGTAGTATGCTTTTTAATGTTGCAATAGCACATCTTTTCTCTAATTATACCTCATGATTATTGTTATTAGATAAGCAAATACATGAATCTATTTTCACTTATTGCTGTTGACTTGAATTGGGTTGCTGATTGTCAGATGGGAATACTTACCAAAACTCATCAACTGAAGCATATGAATTGTTTTAAAGTAGTTCCAAATCTTCATTTTCTGGCCAAAAACAAAACAACTTAAATTATTGTAAAAATTATTTTAATTATTTCATGAATTACTAGAAACTGGAACAAGGAAGATAAATTGATTTTTACATTTTAATAATATAGTCTACAATATTTGAAGTGAAGAATGAACAATGGGCAGGATAAAATAATATAGTTATTGCTGGTAATTTATTAAAATGTGATAAAATTGCTTATATATTAAGCCATCCCTATTTTTCAGCATTTTCAAACCAGCAGTTTTGTCTAGATGCAAATGACATAGATCCGATTTTTAGTATTCAGTATTGTGTATTTCATGCTGTTTATAGTTCACGCCAATAAAAGAGGATGGATGTACAGCGTAAAATTCAGTAGACATTTTTGCATTCAGCTGCTAAACTGGAAAGTTGTTGTGGTTAGCTGGCAGCATGTGCAGATGGCTGAAGAGAGTGATGACTCTGATGAGGGGCCAGGACAATCAGGGAGTGGACTGCTGCCTTCAGAGATTGTGGGGGCTGGCAGCAGTGACGAGGTTCCCGAGGAGCCTGTGCCAAGTGCACGAAGGATTACTCAGACGAAAGAACAACTACAGCAGCACAGGTGATCTCAGCAAGGCTGCAAGGTAATGGCCCCTCCCTCAAGAGGATAAAAGCCAGGTTTGAAAAAGCATTCTTTGCAGAAAGCAAAGAAGTTCTTAGCTCAACTGGTGGACATCTTAGTTTGTGAATATTGTAAATTAGTTCTTATCTCTGGGTTTTTGGCAGCCTTGACAAACAACTTGGCAAGGCTCTTTTTGTTTATAATTGTTGGAAAGCAGCCTTTTACCTGTAAAGGAACAGCATTCGTGATTAAACCTTGAAAGGTGGGGGCTGCTGCCTTTGTCTGTGTTTACTCTCTAGAAACCCGGTTGGGTCAGAACAAAAGTAGAAAAACAAGACTGACCTGGGAGGTAATGGTACAGTACATATTTTCTCTTTTTTTTGAAGGATAACTGAGAAGGCAAATGGACTTAACATTTTTATTTTCTTAAATTACTTTTAAGGTGTTAAACCATAAATTGCTTAAAGCTTTTAAGGAATTAGATGACACACATAATCTGCCTAAATGTCTAAAAGCTGCATCTATCTGTACTTTATATGATTTCCCTTTATATCCACTTTTTACAAACTTGTTTATTGTGGATACTATAATTTTTCATTCATTAGTATCAGGAAAGGCAGCCAATGGAAGCAAAACAAAACAAAATATAAACATTAAACATTCTAAAACAACTGAAAAGTTGTGACTGAAAAGATTTAGCCAATTGCTTTTTCTAAAGTTTATTGAGGAAGGTATAGACTAAACATTCTCTCCCCTTGGAAAGTTTTCTCCCCTATTAAATATAAAATCCTTTTGAAATATGCTAAAGACTCTTTATAGATACATAGCTTAATTTATATAAATGACATGACTCACATTTTTGCAGAAAAAAAGCCTTTTTTAATATATGGCAAATTATCAAATGTAATCAATTGTATTTTAAATTTACAGTACATTGGTAGAAATCACTTGACTCACAGCTTGTGCTTAACAGCAAATAGTCCAGGAGGGATTTTCCAAATTTGTCTTGTGCACCAGTTGTGCCATTCTTAGATGAGAATATTCTTATGGAATAGACGTGCTTTAATCAGTTGATGGTTGGATTACTGCAACATACTAAGGCTGCTCAGCAAGCCCTTTAGAATGGTCCAAAACACAGTGGGGCAAATTGGTATGGGTGCACCATTGAATACCCATGTCATGCTGCTACTTTGTGAACTGCATTGGTTACCAGTGAACTTTCAAGTAAATTCAAGGTCCTATTGGTCATTTATAAAACTTTTCAAGGTACAGGGTCTAGATATTTGTAGGACCATCTCTGTCTATTGTTTCTGCCTGCTTTAAAAGAAATATATCAGGATTAGCATGCTTGGGATTACATCAATAAAGAATGCCATTTTAGGGGACACACCAAGTATGCTTTCATTGTTGCTGCTGCCTTTTGGAATGGTATTAAACCCACAAATCCTAATGACTCTATAATCTTGCTGGCTTTTAGGAAGACATTTAAAACCTGGCTGCTCCCACAGGGTTGGAAAGGATAATGTGTAATCTTGCTAATTTCCAGGTGAATGTAGTAGTTTGGTTTTCCCTAAGTTTGGCCATATTTTGATATTTAATGTTTGTTTTTCACTGCTTTGAACCACTGCAAACTGTCCAGAACGGTCTTAGATATTGACTAAATAAATAAACCTTCCTGCAGAATACACAGACTGCTCGTTACAACATTGCAAAACAGTAAGCCTCTGATCTATGTATAAAAGCAACTGAAAGTTCCACAGATTCAGTTGATGATGGAGGCAGACAAGTGTTCCATGACAACGATTAAGTCATAAAGAAGTCATTTGTGAAGTGAAAAATATGAAGGATCTACTGACTGATATTTCAGTCAGTAGTGAGGGAGATGGTGAGAGGATGCCAACAGCTCTGCCCACTGTGGTCCAGGTGATAGCAGAAAAGTGTCAGGTAGGAAAAGGCTGATAAATTGCTTACTAGTTTGTTGGTCTGAAAACATGCACCTTGCAGCAATAAACTCTGAATGGTAAGTCCAGCTGTGGAAAAATTGCAGCAGTCAACATCATTATAAATAGAGGAAAACTAAATGTTTAAAGATTCAGTATGTATACATGTATATAAGATATATATATATATATCATAAGATGTAAGGCAAAAGATGTCAAAAACGATTTTACCATGTTCAATGTTTTTAAACAATGTATTTAATAAAATTTATTTTTTAAAAAATAACAGGGTAGTAGCAAAGGAAAAGAAAGTGCCCATGTTCCCTTCTCTCTAGCTTAAACTCTTGCAACAGCAGTCTAACAGTTATGAAGGGCTGTGTTTACATGACAAGTCCAAGTTTCTATATAGTCATATAATCAGATTTAACTAGTGGTGGGGAATGGAGGATACTTACAAGGGACAAGATTGGATGGATGGTGGGTGCAAAGAAGTGGAGGAAAGCTAGTTACTTGAATCAAATGGCATGTATTGTATTATAGTAACTCAGGAGTGATAAGCAAGAGCTACCTGACCAAAATGAAAAGTCAGACTTAGGATAGGAAAGGTCAAATATAAGCAGTGTCAAAAAAAAGGAAATTAAAATCCATTTCTACTTTCTATTCTAAGGAATAGCTGTATCTGTTTGATAAAGTATTGCAGTGTGAAGTAATTGGCTAGAGAGCTAATCCATGATGCCCCAAAATGCAAGAAAAGATCAGATAGTTACCTGGCATTGGGGGCAGGGTGGGTGGCTGGGGTAAGGATGATAGAAAATCCAGTACTGAAATACACTTGTTTATGGTTTTGCACCAATAAAAGCAGAAAAAATGTCATGTACTCCTTCAGGTTTATATCACCCAAATAAAAATATTGTTAAAGGGAACCCCTTAGCAGCAGGAATAAAGAATAAGAAATTACACCATTTCTAATAATATCCTAATAATTGACAGGTAAGGTGCATCATGTGCAGGTTTGCCGATTTCCACTACCACAGCAGTTAAAAGTAGAGCATAAGCAGAATAAAAAAAAGATAAGACAATACTACATGCCAGCAAGGTGTATGCCAGTTAAAAGAGAAGCATCTTTTCTCCATCCTGGGATTCAATCCAGAGGATGGCGGTGCCTTCAGTTGCCACAGAGGGGCGCGAAACACCGCTTGCGATTTGGGACTGGGAGGTGCTGGGGAAGTTGATGAGGAGGCGGCCCTTTGCACGGTCAGAAGTTGTGGGGGGTTGGGGGGAGTAGCGGCGGTAGGAGCCCCGCGTAGAGACGTTTCAACCCAGGCCGGATGGGCTAGGCCCGGGCCCGAAGTCGGATAGCGGGCCGCGACAGTGGCAGAGCCTTGTCGCGACTTTGTAGCAAGAATGGGAGGAAGGCAAAACGGTTGGTTGGAGCCAATCTCCACGGCGGGGTCACTTCTTGCTAGTCTTTGCCGATTTTGACGCCGTCTCCAAAGTGTCCCGGGAACCAGGTAACCTTGTGCCGTACGGCCCGCCGGGGGACCGAGGTAACGCGAGGACGGTTGCTGGAAATGCTCTCGCGGGGCAGAAAAGAGCCTCCTCCTCCTTCTCCCGTAGCTGTTGCGGCGAAGGCGGCCGGTGGAGAGGAATTGAGGTGCGCAAGTCGTGCCCCGCCTCTTTGGCTCTGCAGGGAATAACAGATGGAAGGGACCTCGGAGGTCTTCAAGTCCAACCCTACGCCATTCCAGACAAGTGGCTGTCCAGTCTTTTTAAAAAAGGCTTCCAGATGGGACGGCAGGGAGGCTCTCGTCGTCCCTTCCTGGAGCCGCTTATCCGGCAGGGCAGGGAGCGCAGGAGACCTCCACCTTGGGAGCCTCGCGGTGGTTTTGAAAAGATCGGTTCAAATCAGGGAATGTCCAGGAAAGATGTCAAGGACTAGTTTGGTAATAGTAATGAAAGTTATATTGATTACCCAACACTCATCTGAGGTAATCAAAACCTTCACTTTCTGGAGGTTCTAAAGATGCAGTATAACTACATATAGACATGGTCCCATTTAACTTAAGAGACGTCCCATTTGATTTAGTAAATTAGGGCACATTAAACTTATTTCTGAAATGTATAACATCACAGATAAGGAATGTTTTTGAACAAAAATATACCCACATAATCATTATTCCCTCAAAACTTGACAAACTCTGACATTGACATTGTACAGAAAATAGAGTTAAAACAGCATATTATTATTGTACTTGTTTCATACCCACTAAAGTCAAACACATGGATATGTTAAATAACATTGTTCCCAAGTCCAAAAGATTTGTGTAAGATAGGTTCTTAGCATGTTGACTGCAGAGGTGAAACCTTCATCTCCTTCAACCTTGCCACCTTAGGAGAATGAAAGTGAAGAATCTCTGACATCATGATGACAACACAGTAGCTCATTAGGATCCTGAAATGAAGTATGGATTTCTTTGAACCTGGTATGTTTATCAACTCAGAATATTGAATATTATAACTTTTGAAACAGAAGGAATTTTTGCTATAATATAACAATGCTAGGTCTTACACCTCACAATCCAATTAAGTGCAGAACTGGAAATATGCAACTTCCACCTTTCCCCAAAATTGAAAGAATACGTGCAAGGGCATCTGTTTGACTGAAATGAAGAAATAGCAATAATTTCAGTATCTTAATTGAAGAGACAAAGCACGTAGCTCTTTCGTGATGGCTTTAAGAAGCTTGTCTGGCATTGGCAGAAAGATATAATGAATGGTGGTGCGTATGTGTGGAGAGGTAAATACAAGTAACAAAAGATCTCGATCCAAGCTACTTTTCTGTTTCGTTTAACTAAATATCCCTTTTTAAATTAAAGATATAGAAGTGGAATCATTGCTTTTCATTCAACCTTATTGCTTAAATTTTTAAGAGTGTGTGCATATGCCATCAGGCAATTTAGTTACTTTATTGATTAGCCCATGGGCTATATCAAAGTGCAGAGTTCTAAATACAAATTATTACTAAAATCTGATAAGAACAATTTAAAATTGAATTGGAATAAATATACAATTTAAAATGAGATTGGAATAAAATACAGTAACTTAATATATGGATAAATAAAATATGATAACATTATATTTCAGTGTCACCCTTAAAATCTGCCCCAATCAGTCCCACATATGCTGATCTCAACCAAACCATTTTGCTCCATTGGCAATAGTTTTGATTCATTTTGCCTCACATATTTAGACTGAGGTATCATAAGTGTCTGTGTATTTTCTGGATTTTATTATATGTAAATATATGTTGTGATATATATATCACAAATCACAACTATTTTGCAGAAGTAAAGTTGGTGGTCCTCAATTTAACACACAGTTAAAAAGGAGGAGGAAAAAAAGCAAAATTATATGTAATGAGCATTTTGCTTCCTCTCCCCTTCTAATTGTGTGTTTGAGGACCACCAGCTTTACTTCTGTAAAATAAGTAGTTGTGATTTGTGAGAACAAACACGAGATTAGACATTGTGGTTTTGAGATGTCAGATCTTTCTAATATTCAGCTTGTGGAGCATCTGAAATGTATGTTAAAATAGAAAATTGTGTATTCAAAAGAGTTGCTGTATGTTTGGATTTTATCTCTATCTTGAGGAACTTTGGTGTTTTTTTTTAATCTCAGAAGGTTGCCTTTTTTATTTTATGATTGACATCCTCATTGTGAAGGTGATTTCGTGAAAAACAATGAAACAGATGCACAAACATTTTCTGTAAGAATGTTCATATGTCCATCAGCCATCACCCCCAAATAGGAGTCCCTACTTATTCCTTCTCAAAGTGGCCATTCAGAACAAATTAACTGATGATTAATATTTTATGCACTATGCCATGTGAATGCACAAACCTCTGAAGTTTTAATTTTATTGTTTTAGCATCTTTTGTCATACAGTGTTTATACATTGTTCATTATGTTCAGTTTGACAATATAACCTTTCATTTTTAGCATACTTAACATCATCTGGAGTAGCCTCATGAGTGAATGAGATTATCTCCAGGTTTAACACTTTACAATTTTGTAAATTTAGATCTGAAGGTTTTAAATCGGTACTTTTTGGGTATGATGTTTTATGATTCAAAGATAGGAAATGGAAACAATGTTGATCATGGTGTTTCTGTTATGCCTGTTAAATATAGACATACATTTCTGTTTTTACATTCCAACAGTGAAATTGAATGGCCTTACAATGAAAAGAGGGAGCCTGCCATCTCTATGCCATTAGATCAAAAGTCATCCCCAGCTACAGAGCAAATTATAATTTTTGTGGTATATACAATTGGAGGTTTGTGCATTTTAATTATATTTTTAATTATTGTAGCTCCAATAGCATTTTAAAATGCCAGCAGATTTAACTTTTTAATTTTTGTATGCTGAATTTCATTATTTGATACTTACTTCAGGTATGCTTTAGTTTCTGTATTTCTGAATTTTTCTTCACAGTGACAGAATACATGTGGAAAATTAGCAGGAAATGAAACAATTACTCCATTTCAGTAGATATATATCACATTCTTTGGACTGCAAATGTTGTTACTTAATAGCACTTGGTTTATTTATTTTTTAAAAAAACCTCTTCATTTCACATTTTACAAATCCTTCCGTTCAAGACATTAGTGGAAATAGATGGGCTATATAGTCACTGTATATGCATAGATAATCTTCCTGACTAATCTCTACATTAAAAAAATTAGCAAAGTGAATTGTAGAGGCAAATGTGATATTATTATTATTATTATTATTATTATTATTATTATTATTATTATTATTTATTAGACTTGTATGCCGCTCTCTCTCCCTAAGGACTCAGGGCGGCTAACAATAAAAAACTCAGTACAAAAATTTACATTAAAAAACAATTAAACAATTACAAGCCTAATAATAATAAAATAATAAAATAAAAATTAATTAAAATAACTCTAAAACAAGCCCTCCCCCCCGTCAATCCAGACAGGCCTGTTGAAAGAGCCAGGTCTTCAGGTCACAGCAGAAGGAGCGGAGATCAGGGGCCAAACGAAAGTCCAAGGGGAGTTGGTTTCACAGGGTGGATGCTCCCACAGAGAAGGCCCTACCCCTGGGCACCACCAATCGACAATGTCTAACCGATGGTACTCCAAGGAGGCCCTGCCTGTGGGAGCGTACCGGGCAATTGGAGCATGATGCCGGCAGGAGACGCTCCCGCAAGTACCCCAGACCCAAGCCATGTAGGACTTTATATGTTGTTACCAATATCTTGAATCTCACCCGGAAGGCAACCGGCAACCAATGCAGGTCGCGCAGGAGGGGTGTAACATGGGAGTATCAGGACACCCTCATCACAACCCATTTAGAACATATTTCAGTTTCCTTTTCTGCTATCAGATGACATGTGATTTCTCAGCACTTTGAGCCAGTTAGGAGTTTCTGTATCATTGGTATGGTTTGTAACTTAGTCATCTAAAACAGAGCTGGCTGCACAGTTCTTATAAAAACAAAAACAAAACAAAACTAAGGCTTCAATTGATTTCTGAGTGGTAGGCTAGTTGCATTTCAAAAAGAAGTTGAAAGGCCAGGACTTTAATATAAATATAATATTCCTAATTTTCCTCATTTTTTATAATGAATACATAAGAAAAACAGTTTGAATTGTACTGAAGGTTTAAGAACCCAAGGACTTTAACCCTTTGCATGCTTTTTTTCTGTAAATTATTAATTTGTTGACAAAAATTGAGGCTGCATATCATGACAGTAACACAGAATACCTGTACTACATTATCATGATCACATAGGACTCAGTTTAAGAACTTTTTACTTAATTAGCTATGTATGGAATTAGCATATTTTTAAATAAATTTGGAAGTGGGACACAGGTGGGGAATGGTCTGGCCTTCATGTGATCAGTATATTAAAAACCCTTGTGCTCTTACCTGGAGTCATAACTTCAAGATTATCTACCCGTATATGTTATACAAAAATTGCACATTTCAAGTTCAAGATCAGTGAATATCTATCTGCTTATACCCAAAGAAGTAGAGACTCAGTATGGCTTGAGGAAATGATATGGGGAGCTCATGAAAGTGCTGTCACAAAGCTTGTGCTCATGGTTTCTATTTGCCTAGAATAATATGAAAATCAATCTGTGGAAAAAAGCTTTGAAAACAATGGTTATTTATCCATGCAAGAAGTGAGTTTACAAGATCAATTGCCATTCTTGATTAGATTTAGAAAATAGTATAACTTAAAATAATTCTTATTGGCCAGCAGAGGGCAGTATGAATTTATTATTTGTTTTTATCTTCTACTACAGAAGGTAAGGCATTTTTCAGCAGACTATTCTTTATATTCTTTTTAAACTACATTATTTTGCTCCATGTCATGTTTTAAAAAGGGATAAAAAAATTCAACTCTTTGACTATTTTAACATTTTGTAACAGCCTTTTGTTTTGAAAGGCATGTTGAGTTTATGCTAGAACACATCATATGGCGTATTTACCACAGAGGTATTTTTAACCTATGACATTTCCTGCAAAACGCTGTTTAGTTCCATACCTATACAATTCTTTCTTTTCTTTTTCTTTTTCTCCTCCTTCCATGCTCTGTCATTTCTCAACATATTTCACATATACTGAAACTCTGTGGCTGAACAGTACAACAGTGGTCATTTTCTCCAAATCCTTGCAACAATTTTAACTCTAGTCTGTAAAATAGTAGATTTTGTTGAGCTTCACTCAGAGGGTAGAAAACATCCAAAACTAGGAATTGTGGAAATACTTCCATTATGAGGACAAGCATAAAGGAGAAAGAGGGTTGTGGTTTTGATAGCTGGAATCTTAACCCAAACTGGATTTTAGGTGAAACATAAAATAACTTTGGATTCAGAGAAGATTTCCCCAACCTGATATCCTCTATAGTTAAACAAAAGCATTCTCTGGATTTTCCCTGCCAATGTATCAGTGGCTAGACTGGTTTGTGAATTTTTGGATTTTAAGTTCAGCACATTTGGAAGTTACCAGGTTCAGGAAAATTGAGTTCAGTGCCTTTTAATGAGATAATGTTTGGCCAGTGAAGCCCCTGGCAACAATTCTCATGCTCTTATGTAATACAGTTTTGGACTCTTGCATGACACAATCTATAGGACTGAGGATAACTCAGAGCAAAATGCAGCAGCCCAGCTGTTATCAGGTAGGGTCCATTGCTATAGAATAACAGCTTTTTTATTGTTGCTATACTGGCTTTCAATAGACTTCCAGGCTCAATTCAGTAGTACCTGTTATCACCTATAAAGCCCTGTACAGATAGTCCTCACTTAAGGACTGCCCTGTTTAGTGATCATTTGAAGTTACGGAGGCACTGAGAAAGTAATTTTACAACTGGTCTATCCACTTACGACATTTACAGCATTCCGCAGTCATATGATCACCATTTGTACACTTCATAGCTAGCGTCTGACAAGCAGAGTCAATGCAGAAGCCAGCAGTAAAATGGCAAATTGTGGTCACATGATGTCTTGCTTAATGTGTAGGTGATTCACTTAACACCTAGAAAGATTGTAAGTGTTGCAGTCATGTAATCTCATTTAACAACCGTTAGCAACAGTATTACCGATCCCAGTTGTGGTTGCTAAGAGAGTGTGATGGCATGTTTGATTGCCTTGTTCAGAATAAATCTGCCCATCCTATCAGTTTATCTAAAGGGAATTAACTGAGAGTTTTGGCCCATTAATAGGTAAAAAATATGAAGATTAAAATCTAGGCTTTCTTGATTATGATTTATACTACAGAATTATTTAGTTCCCTCACTCCTGGATTTCAAGAATAATTTCAAAGCCTTTCTTTTTCACCCAACCTTCAAAGCTGAAACCTAGTTGGTTATGTTGTCTTCCATCTTGTATATACAAAGGGAAAGCTTGCTTAAATGTGGGGTGGGTGATACAATGTGAGGCTTTGTTTTTAAGATTGTTGTTTTATATTGCCCTTGCAATGTTGCAGTTGGGGCAAATACTTAAGAATTCCCAGGCAGAATTCTGGGAGCTGTGTTCTCATAACATCAGAGGGGGTAGTATGTTGGGGAAGTAAATATGAAGATAAGTAAAGAATAATGGCTGATTGTAAGAGTTGTACTTTTATAAGAAAAGTTAAGGATTAGCCCAGAATTTATACTATTTATGTTCTGTCTTCCTAAAAACTGAGAATCTTCTTTGTGAAAAATTGCATTAATATTTTGGTCTTTATTCCACAACTGAAAATACATTTATGAATGTAGAATAGCATTTATATTTACTTATCCCCACTTGCCTTGATTTTCTTTTTTCTCCATCTCTTTTCCTGTCTTTGCTATAGGCGGATTTTAAAGTATAAACTTGAGATGAAGAATTGCCCAGGATGTTTTTGATTTCATTTTTTTTGTTTCTTTGACTTACATAATATCCTATAAACATTAGTAATATTGTTAATAAATTATATTTCACATATTAATGTAAATTAAATTATCCTACTATAATTTCTAAGCAATGGAGAGAGCAGCGAAGGCAGAGAATCTGGCCTCAAGATTTCAGAAGTATAAAACATGATTAAAAAATCCATCAGATCTTGAAATAGCTCATAATGATTGAGCACTCTCAGTGGGCATAGAATATTGATATGGTTGCAGTTACATGTGTAAATAAATAAAGTTAACAACAACAACAAAACTAGAACATGATTTCAGTACCATAACCCTTTTTTCTAAAACTTTTTGTCTTTCGGTGAATATAGTACTTTTCATATCTAGATCATTGAGTATTATGTGTAATAAAAAAAAACCCTCTGTTAAACCTTTTGACTCTACAATTTAATTTTTTCTCATGCAAAGCTTGGGCTTTCTTATGCTTGCCCTTGTTCATTCTAATTTTTAAGCATTATGTAATAAAAAACATTCATCTTAATAAGTTGTCTGAATCAGCCTGATGCTTATAATGTCAATAGGGATAAATATAATGCTAAATTAAAGGGTTGAAATACTTTGTTCTCTTTCCTTAAGTAGCCAGTATGGTGGCAAATGCAGTGTTATTTTTAGGTATGAAGATGATACTGTAGTAAAATATACAGTATTTTTATATTCTTCTATTTCAAAAATTTTGAAGTATTTAGAAAATTGTCTTTCTAACCACTCGGCATGAATCTAGTTCATGAAAAAGTTTTGTGTGCTGAAATAGATAAGAGAGTTGAATAATTATGACACAGATTCTGCCTTTTTTAGTTTGCAAAAGAAACTTAGATTTCTTGCCTACTTCTGATCCCAATTGCCATCATAACTCAAGGACTACCTTTATAAGATGCATTTTTAAAAAAGCATTACACATAGTAAATCTGAATTCAAAGTACATTTGCATAATTTGTAATACAACTACATAATGCATTCAAACGCATGAATTTACTTGAAAGGGTAAATGTGTATTGTTCTCTGTCTCAGGTATGAGAATATACCACATTTCCTTGTAAGTTTCTGTCACCTTATGAAAGGTATATCTCTGCATTATATGGATTGTGTGCTTCTTAAATATATCCTAACCAGTAAGTCCAAAAATTAATATAGTATGACATGATGCCTCTACATATTATTTCAGACTCTGAGAAAATGTTCATGAATTCTAGAGCAACTTTGCGAGTCTGCTCAGACATTTTACATAACATTAATCTTGTTAATTTATGGAACAGGATTTAATTTCATTTAAAATATACATAGTCCTTGATTTAAGGCCACAACTGAGCCCAAAATTTCTGTTTTTAAACAAGGCAGTTGTTAAGTGAGTTTTGCACCATTTTATGACTTTTCTTGCCACAATTGTTAAGTGAATCACTACAGTTGTTAATTTAGCATCATGGTTATGTGAATCTGGCTTCCCCCTTGACTTTTCTTGTCGGAAGGCCACAAAAGGTGATCATGTGAACCTGGGACATTGCAACTGTCATACATACGAGTCATTTGCCAAGTGTTTGAATTTTGATCAGGTGTCCATGGGATGCTGCAATGGTCAAAAGTGGAGATGTTTTGCATGGATGCCAAGTTCTTTTAGATTCCAGGTAATGCATGGTGTAAAAGCTGCTGCCATATAGGTAAATTAATATGGATACTTTTTAAAGTTCTCTTGCTATTTTAAATAGTCCTAGTTTAGCAACTGCTTCATTTAGCAATTCTTCACAGTTACAGTGATAAGGAAAAACTAGCTTTACAACCAATCCTTGCATTTACAACCTTTGTAGGTCTATAAAGCAAAGGAAAGCTAAGTCAGATTATAAGCAGAATTGTGGTTTCAGACACCACATTGTTTAATAACTGAGTTGCCAAACCCAATTATGGTCACTAAATGAGGACTGTCTGTAATGTAATTTACTTACAGAACTCCCATCATCAGATTGATTTAAAATGTTATAATAATTTTTAAAAAACAAGATTTTCAGGACATTTTTTTATGTTTTGTTTTGTCAATAAATGTTTTGTAGTAAAAACGGAGAATCTTTGAATACCTCAGAAATAATGTGGTACAAATATATTTATCCAGGAACTGAATAGGCAATTAAAAAAAAGCTAAAGGAGGCAAACAGTGCATAGACCTAGCTTTATATTGCAAATTATAATATGCAAAGAAAATGGAATTAAATACAAGCAGTTCAGACCGCTTTGAAATTTTACCTATTTTGTTAGAAGGTTTGTAAAAACATCTATTCTTCAAGGAATGTTGATGCCATAGAGGGATCTGAAAAAATATGGGAAATGCAATAGATTATTTCATACAATAATACTTTACTTTTTATATTTAATGGCCTTGCATGGAGAATTCTTAAGGCATGTTTAGTATGCAAATAATATTTGGCTAGAAAGTATAGGATTGATTCACATGTTTGTTTCATATGACTTCATATTCCATTAAAATTATAATAAACACACATTTTGTTTGCCTCTGTGGCAAACCAAAATTAGTTTTGTAATTGCCAACAGACCATAACAATTTATTTAATTACAATGGCGCCTAACCACACCAACTTGAAGGCATATTATAAATCCACTTTCAGATGCTAAGAACTAGTTGTAAACATTCTTCATTGTTTCATAGCTTAGAAACTGAGTTCCAGTTTAATATTTTAAATTCTTAAATGGTCTCCTATTAGTGGTCTCCCAAAACAGTTGCCTACTTGGAGAATTTATTTGAAACCTTATTAAAATATTTACAAACCTTATGCTAAATGCATTGGGACCTTTGAATCTTACCCAGGCAAACCCCCCTTGATGAAATTTTCAATTATCCTAGTAGGTTTGCCACAGAAAAAAGTGTCTGATCATTATTGCCACTTCAGTGCTTCATAAATGTCACATTAAGATACTGTGAGTAATGGCTTCAGGAGAGTCACAGTTCACTTATATATTACCGTAGTTTTCTTGGTAGTCACTCATAAAACCTCTGCTTGGATTGATTAGAAACATACTGGAAAAATGAACACCCTAATTAACAACTAAAGTCACATACAACCAGGCACCATATAAATACAACATGTAGTGCACATACTGTATTCTGGGGAGAGAGAGAGATGTTCCCTTGATGATGGGCTCCAGCATGAGTCTGAAAGCTTGAAAGAATAAACCATGGATCCAAATGACCAGCTCAGATTGGATCCTACAGAAAAGTTTGGATCAGATTGATCTTGAAATTTTCTGGGTAAATATTTTGGATCTAGCATTAGAAATTCATCTGTCCTGAATGTTTTAGAAGAACAGAATGATAAAACTACAGCTGCAAAAAAAAAAAAAATCGCCATACACTGAAATGTAGTTTGGAAAAAAATTATACAGTTTTAAATTAACATATCCAATCAAAACATTATAACCAGATCTTAGCTCTTCGTGATATATTTCTCTTATAATTTATGTACAAATTGCTTAGTATGTGGATTTAAAGTACAGTTTGAGACACTTTCCCCATACTTTTCTCCCGTAGATACTCAATGGTTTTCTATGATCAGTTAACTAGAAGTGAGCATGAGTTTTTTGGTGAAGGAAAGAATCTACAAGTTGCTAGACACAATGCTTCAGTAAAGCTCTTCAGAATGAGAGCTTCAAAATTATCAAACTTTTCAAACCCTCCAAAATTATCTTAGGTGAATGATTTATTTTTGACCACTAAACACAGTAGGCACACATTTTTAATTTATATAATTACATGATGTAATGGTATGGAGTAGAATTTGGACTTTACTGTTCAGAGGAAATGTACATACACATAGACACACATGAGCCAGTGTAGTGGAATGTTGGATTAGAGCCAAACTCTTACTAGATTTACAACCAAGTCTTCTGCCTCTCTTATCAGCATTTGTTTCAAGTCTTAATTTTGTGCTTCGTTGTCAGATATCATGTTTCTTATAGATCACTAGTCTCAGTCTAGTGCTTTGGTATGTGGCTAGAGTTCTGTGTCCCAATTGACTCTTCCATTTCTATGAGCATGTTAAAGGTTCGTCTAGAAAAAAAACAGTTGTTCTTAAGCTTCATCACTGTTGATTTTAGCATTAGGAGCATGGAACTGCAATTCCCCACCATGCATGGGGCAGACTAGATTGAAAAAGAATGCTTTATATGTCAGTTATGTGGCACTCCAAACTGATGGTGGACTCTATATGGAATATATTGCTTTTTCATATAAAGATCTATATATGGTCATTTTTATTATTATAACGTAAATAATCAAGATATATGCTTTTATTTCAATGTAGATTTCAATGCAGTAATGTTTATATAGTTAAAATTATTAACATTCTACTATTTAAAAACATTAATTAAACTAAAAAGAGAAAAAAGTAAAAATTCTATCACGATTAATTATCATTTAGGTGTCAGTGAATTAATTACCTAATGTTGAGATTTCCATTGTATTGTTAGCTAATGTGTTTATATAGCTAGGTGTGGGGGACTATATTTTGTGTGTGTGTGTATCTGTCTGTGTATACACACACATGTATATACACAGACATAGTGTATATATATACACACACATACACATATGAAGCAAGTTTATCAAAAATTAAATTATAAAATGGCCAGATATTGAAAAAAATCTTTGTGGGGTGTATGTTATATTTAGTCATAACAGAGGCACTATCCAATTGATGCCATTCCATGCAAAACATCAGAGACATTATAGGGCAGGAGAACTGTATTTAATCATAAAATTCTAGTGTATTTTGTTTGCTGGGAAAATAATTATTAATGCACTTTGAAATAATATTTCTGTGTCTTCTAGTTTCAATTAAAACATTACAGGAATGCTTTCACGCTTCAAAAAGTAAAAATACAGAATGTTACATCAACTGGTCCCAACGACCTACTCTTAAGAATTTGCTTCCTTCAGATCTTCTAAATGATGACATTTTAATGTTTTTGTGCATGAGAATGAGATTACAAAAACATTTTGACTGAGCTTCAGAACAGCTGTCAGATGGTTTTAGGCAGTCTATTAATCCTTTGGTGTATCATGGAGAAGTTGTATGAGCCTATAGTTTTGTTATTCTTCCGGCCTGCCCCCCCGCAGCATTTTTTTAAAACTGTAAAAATATTGTGGAAATACATAGGACTACTTAGGGATACATAGGGATACATAAGGATCTTGGAGTCTTAGTGGACAACCAGCTAAATATGAGCCAGCAGTGTGCAGCAGCAGCCAAAAAAGCTAACAATCCTAAGTTGCATTAACAGAGGGATACAATCAAGATCAAGTGAGGTATTAATACCACTCTATAAAGCCTTAATAAGAGCATACTTAGAGTACTGCATCCAGTTTTGGTCACCACACTGTGAAAAACACACCACACTATGTTGTGGTATTAACTTACAAAGCCCTTCATGGCTTAGGACCGGGATACTTGCGGGAGACCCTGCTGCCAGCAACGGCCTCCCAACGTCCCATGCGCTCTCACAGACGGGGCCTCCTTGGGGTACCGTCAGCCAGACAATGTCGGCTGGCAACCCCCAGGGGTAAGGCCTTCTCTGTGGGAGCACCCACCCTATGGAACCAACTGCCCCCTGAGCTTCGGATGGCCCCTGTCCTCCATTCCTTCCGTCGTGGCTTGAAGACATGGTTATTCCAACTGATCAACCTGGACTGGGCGGGGGATAGGAGTTTTAACGATTTGTCTTATGATTTTAATTTTGATTGGATTTCTAGTTAGTTTTTAACTGTTGTGATATTTGTATTGTATTTTTTATATGGTTGTACGCCGCCCTGAGTCCTTCGGGAGATGGGGCGGCCTAGAAATCCAAATAAATAAATAAAATAAAGTAAATAAATAAATAAAAAGATGTTGAGACTCTAGAAAAAGTGCAGAGAAGAGCAACCAGGATGATTAGGGGACTGGAGACTAAAACATATGAAGAACAGTTACAGGAACTAGTCATGGTTAGTCTAGTGAAGAGGAGGACCAGGGAGACATGATAGCAGTGTTCCAATATTTGAGAGGCTGCCACAGAGAGGAATGGGTCAAGCTATTTTCTAATAAGGAATAAGGAGAAACTTTCTGACAGAACAATCAACCAATGGAACAGCTTTCCCTCGGAAGTTGTGGGAGTGCCATCACTTGAGACTTTCAAGAAGAGATTGGACTCCCATCTGTTAGAAATGGTGTAGGGTCTCCTGCTTGGGCAAGGGGTTGGACTAGATGACCTACAAGGTCCCTTCCGACTCTATCTGTTATCTGTATAAAAGGACTAGAATAATAGCATTTCTATATTTACCAGACATTTTTAAATGAAGTTGAAAGGGACAGAATGTTTGCTAAACAGATTAGTAGGAGTTGGAAAACTCTTCCTTATAGCCCTGTTAATGTTAATTCTTCCCATCCTTGAGTCAGAAGGAATGTATATTGTCATAAGTTGTATTGTTCCTACAGCCTAATTTTAAGTGCCTCAGCATCAAGGCTGGGCAGCATTGGTATCCTCAGATAAATCAGTAGGAATAGTTTCACTGGGGTAATGCAGGGTAGATTCCATGTTGTCCTTTCCTATTCCATCCAACATCACCTGCTGGCAGAGAAGCCAACCATCCATATTTTTTCCTGAATGTGCAGCACATCAGGGTTGGGGATTAAATACCTTTTTAAAAAATTATTCAGTTTTAATTGTTGTTATTATTGCATATTCATTTTGTAAATCTTTTGTAAATTTTCATAGATACTGCCCCCCATGTCTGAATAATTGAAATAATTGATTTGAAATGGAAAGCAGAGAAACCAAAACCAAAACACTCTCAGTGCTGTTATTACTTTCTGGATCTATGTTATCTTTGTCCCTCCTGAGATCAATTTTCTGAGGAAAACCCTTTTGATTAGACAAAAGGCCTCTTTTCCTTTTTCACTTCCTGTTCTTCCTTTGAATGTGTGAATTTCAAGGACCTTCTTGAATTGATTATCATCTAGGCACACATAATATGCATGTGACTTACACACACAGCCAACAGTATGTTTTCTGACTGATTTATTGCTAAGAGTTATTCCATTGTAAAGAAAAAAAGACTCTCTTTGCCACCAAAAATGCCCAAGGAAGTACAATGCCCAGCAATCCAATAGAGAGGGAGCATTTTTAGTAGTCCAGCAGATCACTGTCCCTGACTAGCTCATCTCCAAGCTTGTCCTAATGTCGGCTTAGATTACTACTGTTAAGGATGGCTCTAGGCTGCCTTAGCAGTGTATTGGGGATGACATGAAGAGAAGGTTAAAAGGACACATCTCTCAAAAATAATTAGCAAAACACATTTCTGCAGTGGCATGCATGCTGTGAGTCTGAGCCCTGAGAAATAACGCTTTTCTTTCAGCACTCAGTACAATTTACTTGACTTTGAGTAGCCGCTTTTAACTGGAAATACTAAATTCTGAACATGGATCTCTTGTGTTCTATCTAGCATGGACTATATAGTGGCTGGATATCGTAGTGGTTAGAGCATCACCTTCAATGTGGGAGGTTCTAATCCTAGTTGGTATCTACCTAGAGTCCTTGGGCAAAGATCTAACACTACACATGCTTCCTCAAATATGACAATGACACAAATCAAGAAGTTGTCATTTCAGTTGTCACCAGGATTAACAAGGTCTACCTCAGATGTTGGGAACCAGGGACAATCGGATGATAAATGTGCTACTGGAAGTAACCATACATAGATGAGACAAGGGAATCTGGAATTGAGGGAATGCTACTGCAATGGTAGATTTAAGGAAAAAGAACACATCAAATGTATGAGGGAAGTATGGATGGATAGAAGACCTACCTAATTATTCCATATGTCAATATAGTGAAGAAGAAGCTGCTCTCACAACTTGAGATAGAGTCTAACAGAGGACTCAAGGACTTATTACCCCTAGGGGTAAGAAGGGATTTTATTTATTTATATATATATATATATATATATATATATATATATATATATATATATATATGCTGTATATAAATACACACACATCACAAACACACATATATCCTGAGCTGTACTATATCAGCATTGACTAAATGGTCTCATATCTTGGGATTCATTTTTCAGTTAGCATGAAGAAAATTGGATACTTACCTATGGAACAAAATAAAATGAATTTAAATTCATGGTTTTCGGCATATAGTGCAATACAACCCTGAATATTTTTCTTTTCAGAAAGCCACAATAATAATATATACCACTCCTTTTTCAAATATGTCACTTATACATTTATGACATTGTGAAAACAAAGAAAGTTAATTATGAAAAGGAAAATATCTTAGGGTTTTTCAATGAAAATTTAGTCCTTAGAACTAATCCTAAATCTCCAGTTTTCCAGTGCCCCAAAGAGAAATGGACAATAGGCTTCACTGAGTCTCCTTTGGAAGGAAGTAGATGAAATACATTTATTCTTCTCTTGCATTCAGTAGTAAGTGTTGTTGATCCTTACCTATTTTAATCCTACAGGTATTTAATATTTATGTTCATTCCTAATATTTAAAATTCTTTACATGTTAGCACAGTAAACTTTGTAACAATCTAATAAAACTAACAGTATTACCAATTTCCTAGATTATTTCATTGTTAGTTTAGTAATAGGAACATCCATGCATTCTGGGAAACCTGCTTCCATGTGACCCACAAATAAAATTATTATAAAGAGCGCTGCCCCGATAGTAGCTTGTTTTGCAGCTGATTAGAACAATCATGAAGCAAATAATAGAACAATGGAGGTAGTAGATCTTTTAAATTACATCACCTTGCTTGTATTGTTGAATGTGCGACACATTAGACACAAACTTCTTACTGAGCAACAGTGTGTTTTCCCTTTGCTTAATGTTGGACACACAGTCTTTCCAAGTACTGTATGGTGGAACTTTATGAGTTTGAGTATTTATTGGGACTGTTTGGTAAAATTACAATGCAAACAGCGGTGATGAAAACAGGGAGTGTATGGGAACACAAACTTGCATTCATGAAAGAACTGCTGTATAGTTGCCAGCTTACCCCTGCCAAGCAACCAAAGTGAAGCCTGAGAAGAGAATACATCGCCAAGAGTTTTCATTTTGTGATGAGATCACACGTAAGTCAGGGATCTCTCAGTACCACCAATCATCCATCCATCCCTTTCCTTTATTTTTGACAATGGCTAGGAAGCTGATGTGAAAAGGTCTCAAAGACTTACTGTTCAGTGCCAATGCCAATAAATAATGCAGAAGAGTTGTGTTCCTGTTTACTCTTGGCTTGACTTTTGCTGTCTATTTTTATAATTATAACAATTTGAGTGTAAGGAATTTAGTTGCTCACTAACTTAGAACTTATTTTCTACTTGCATTTGATTATTTAGTAAAATATAAGGTTGGCGTACTGATGTTCTCACATAGATCAACAATTGAATTTCTGTTGCTTAAGTTTTATGAAGACATTCTTTTGCATATCATGCTGCTCAGTATCTGGGATATGCAATCATGATTTAATGTGGGTTTGCAAACCATTGCTTATAGTAATAATAATCATTATTCCTACCCTGAACAATTCCAAAATTGAGGACATTTCAAATATCTTTAATGGATGGGACTTGAGATTCCACTGTATATTAGTGGCCGTATTGAGGGTAAATACATGTTTCTATCTCGTTACAAGTGGACAATGTATTGTTTTCCAGTAGCAAATTCAGCTATTTTTATAATAATAAATGGCAATCTTTCATTTAGCTAACCTTTGTTTGGGTTTCAAGAACCAATGCACCTGCATAGAATCAGAAATAAGTTTGTATCCAAAGAAAATTCTGTTGATTTGTGATTATAACTCTGTGTATATTTAAATGCACTGTGTATATTTAAATTTAGGGCAGTTTAGGAATCATCAAAAAAAAAGAATCAGTCTTTGAATAGAAAAACAATTTTCAATTTTCTTTATTATTATGCTGACAGTAAATTTTACAGATTGCTTTTTTAAAAAGTCCAAGGAATATGGAGAGTAAAGATGGCATGTATGACAAAAGTAGACAGGATAAAGGAAAGCAGCCCACACAATCTAATAGAGTCTTTAGAGACCTTGAAAACATCATTAGGCTCGGGGCAGCTCAGATCTTTATTCCAGAAGGCAGGTGCTTTTACAGAGAAGGCACATTTCCAGGCTACTGATAGATGGCACTGTGTAATTGAATTTTTCATGAATCCGTCAAGATTGGGTGAGTAGATACTATCAGAAAGAGGTGGTCCCTCCAGTAACCTGGCCCTATGCCTTTATAGGTATTGACCAGCATCTTGATTCATATCTGGAAGCAAACTGGCAATTAGTGCAGCTCACAAAGCAAATGAGTTACATGAGCATACTGAGGCATACTCATCATGCCCATACCACTGCATTCTGGACTGGTGGAAGCTTTTGGATAGTCTTCAATGGCAGCTCTGGGTAGAGTATATTGCTGTAGTCAAGCCATAAGGTGACCAGGACATGAGTGACTTTCTGAAGGGCTCCCAGAGTTTGGCCAGCTAGTACACCAGTCAAAGTTGTGCAAAGGCTTTCCTAGTGCAGCTTCCACCTGCTCATCAGGCAGGAACTGTGAGTCCAGGAATATCCCAAAACATGTATTACTCTTGAATGGGGATGTGTCACTCCATATATGATTAGATATAGGATATCGTGAAACTTAGGTGTCCAAACACCCAAATTAGGAAGATTGAAAGATTTATTCCAACCCTGCACAGCCTCCAGGCACTATGACAAAACCTTGACAGCCTCACTTGGATGGCACGGGTTTGAATGATATAATTAGGTATTATCATGTACTGATGATACCAAACCCAACTGGTAGATGATCTAATCCAGAATTTTCATGTATGTGTTAAAAAGGAGGTGGGAGGAAATAAAACCCTCAGGGACCTCACAAAGAACTCTGAAAGACCTCACAAAGAAGGTCCTCACAATAGAACTCTAAAGGACCTTACAAAGGAAGCAATCTCTCTTCCCAACCAGAATTGTCTGGAACCAGCTCCAGAAAAGGACAAAAAACTATGCCAAAATGGTTCCCTCAATTTCCAACCTGCGGAGCTGTCTCAGAAAGATACCTTAGTCAAAAGTATCAAAAGCTGCCAAGAGTTCAAGCAGCAGAAGGATGGTTGTACCACCATCATCATGGTTCTACCACAGGTCATCTATAAGTGTGACAAAGCTATCTCAGAAAAATCCCAGCCTGAAAACCAACTGAAATTGGTCTAGAATAATCCATTTCCTCCAACGTTCTCATCAGCTGCAGACCAATCACCTTTTGAATAGCTTTCCCCAACTTGGATGGTTGTAGACTGTTCAATAGCTAGCAAAATATTAAGTCCAAGAATAGCTTCTGGAGGTGGAGCCATTGCATTGCCTCTTTCAAGGCAGGAGGAACCATATCTTCCCTCAAAAAGTCAATGTCACTTCACAGACTCAACTGCAGGTCACTTCCCTGGCCATTTTATAGTGGTGGCAGATGACTTCTCCAGTGGTTTCCTATAGATGGACATAAGAGTGACCTTTGAGGCACTGCACAATGTAGAGAATTCTCGGTAGATCACTCTTCTTCCAGCACTATACCTGGAACCCACTCTGTAGAAAAGAGAAGAACCACTGCAAAACAGTATTCCTTTATGCAATCTCTCAGAAATTGCTCAGATAAATACAATGTTCAATGGTATCAACAATCACTAGGATATCAAGGAAGACTAGGAAGATTATATTTGTTCAATTCCAGCCTTTCCAGACAGAGGTTGTTCACAAACTTAATCAGTGCAGCTTCCATGCTGATCCTTTGTAGTACCACCACTTTTTTTTCACCACCTTTCCAAAAACAGGAAAAAAGGAAGTATAGATATGCCTACACTTTTACAAGCTAATTAGGTCATATGAAGGATTCTTGAGTCTGAAATGTAACACCATTTACTTCAGAAGTGATGGAAACATTCCTCACTCAGTGTTAATTACTACTTGGATCCTAGCTCCCACCACCTCAAAGGAGGTCCTTGTTAACCTTGAAGATCAGGAATATAACTCAGAAGTAGCAGAAGTAACACTGGAGATGGCCTTGAGGGAAATACTGGAAGTGGTATATAAGTCTAAGTGCTATTGCTATTACAAAAACAAAAAAGACCAGAGGCATTCCTTTATCCCTGGGGAAGGAAGTAATATTAGGAAGATATTCCGTTTGACTCTCTGCCTGAGAGATGGCACAGATAATTGATCAACTGTTATCTTGATACCAGATGTGAGATATTTAAAAATGGCTGTACTGTATAGATACATTAACAATCAAAAATTTTAAAGAATATGAACAAAGATAAAATTGCATTCTTTTGCGTAGTTTTGAAGAAAAATACTAGATAATTATGCTGTTAGAAGAAAGATGGTTGAATAACTTCTCATGTTTGATCAGAATGGATCAGACAGGAAATGAAATGGAAGAAGGAAAAAGATGCAAATAAGTCAGAAGTCAGTACAGTATTTCAAATTGCACTGAAGCACAACATTCCTACAAGTTTGGAGGTATGTTTTACATGATCTCTCCCTCTCTCCCTCCCCCCCTCTCCCTGTGTGTGTGTGTGTGTGTGTGAGTGTGTGTGTGTGAATTAATAAAAATTCTGTGCTGTGTCCAAAACTACTAAGAACAACATTAAAAATGTACTATGTTCATGAACTATTCATGATTACATACATGAATAAAATTAATTGATACTTTCCAATAAGATTAAGTACATGTAATGGATGATATTCAGATATTAGTTTATTTGAGTGTAGCTATTTTTTAAAAAAATTACATTTATATGCCGCCCTTCTCCGAAGACTCAGGGCGGCTTACAATTTTTGGGATACAACCCAATGCGCTCAGCAATAGCCTTCATTCCATTGTATATGCCTGCTTATTACTAAGCGGCATTTTTACAAAGTCAGCTTATTTCCCCCAACAATCTTGGGTCCTCAGTTTACCTACCCCGAGAGGATGGAAGGCTGAGTCAACCTTGAGCCTGGTGGGATTCGAGCCTGCACTAATTGCAGGCAGCTGGAACTTAGTGCGTGGCATTTAACAGCCTGCACCACCAAGGCTTAAATTAACAAAAGACAAAGTGAAACTGAATCATGGCAACAGGAAGGACGCTGGCAAATGACAGTGTCCTTCCTGTGAGACAATCAACCAGTGGAACAGCATGCCTTCAGAAATTGTGGGTGTTCCATCCCTGGAAGCTTGTAAGAAGAGACCGGACATCTATTTGTCTGAAATGGCTTAGGATCTCTTGCTTGAGCAGGTGGATGGACTAGAAGACCTCCAAGGTCCCTTCCAATGATGATGATGATGATGGAGGAGGAGAAGGAGGCGAAGAAGTAGTAGTTCTTCATTTTTATCTCATGGCTTAATTGATAAAGGACTGCCAAGCCTGATTTAATGGCAAAAAATTAAGTAGGTTTCAAGGAAATATGGGTTTCAAAAAAGCAAGAATAACCTGGATCTCAGTAAGGTTTTTCATGTTAGTCTGGGGTGAATAAAAAATCTTGCAATCTGTAATAGGAATCTCCCAGCCTCACTCATAATCAGTTAGGGCAGAGCCTCTTAGTAGAACTTTTTTTCCAGATCTCTCAGCACCTGGACTGCCATTTCTGAAGTAATCTTTCAAGTGACTTACCACCAATCTTCTTCTTATCTCACACATTAACATTTATTCCATTAGTGTTGGTCTCTATCTTTGTCAAGAGAAAAATGTTGGTTCAAGACATAAATCATAGAGATTGGATTTAAGTCAATTTACTGGCACCCAGTTTCCACTGATATCAGTGGAAAAGTTTGGTCATAATTTACTTGTATCCTGCTGATTTTAGTGAATATTAAAAGTGTATAATTTTCTGTCCAAATCCTTTGTATAAAAATATATAAGCTCATGTCAAAGTAGAACATGAAACAAAAATAACTCTAAAGTGGGAAAGGAAAGAAACAGTTAAATGCAGAAAGTAAATAGCCATTGTCTTCCCTAGCATAGGTAGTTCAGCTTTCAGTTTCTTGTTTGGTCCTGACAGTTGCTGAAATTTTTCCTTTGGTGTTCAGCCATGAATTACCAAAAAAGGTCCTCTGTCACGCTAAGACTAATATTCAGGACAGTAGCCTGGTAGAGATTCAAAGGAATGGTAGAGCAGGATAAAGTTTGGTTTTATCTCCAGCCACTAAATGAAAATTGGTTCCCTTCTTACCTCTTTCTAGCTCATTCCTCTCTCTTTTATCCTTCTGACTTTTTGAAAAAGATCTTCATGCAGATCACAGTCATAACAACATGACTACAGGAAAATTTAGCAGGCAGTATTTTCTGAAGAAGTGACTGTGGCAAATTTTCACAGAATGTTTTCTTCAGAATTATAGTTGATCTTATAGGTGGGATAGACGAGTAAGAACATAAGATGAAATAGACTAATAATATGGGCTTCCTTCAGCGTGATAATTACCTTAAGGCAGGACTGTCAAACTCCTGGCCCACGGGCCAGATTCATCACCCGCTGCCCACACCCATGCCCAGTTTAGCGAAGGGGAGGAAATCCCGATACATTACGTGACACTGCCATGACGATGCGAGTTTGACACCCCTGCCTTAAGGCATAGCTTTCACTTTGCAGCAGCTTCTTCTGAACACATTTACCTGCTAACTTAACATTCTCAAGTAAAAACTTTACAGAGAGCAAAACCTATTTCGCTTGCTGCTAGGATTCAGTTTTGATCCAGGTGTTATATTTGGAAGGTAGATTTTATTACATACAATGATATGTTATCTTGGAATTTGCCATAAGATTTGCTGTTGTTAATAGGATTTTAATTTAAGAACTTTCCGTATTATTTCCTATAAAAGCACAGATACACATTTTCAAATATTCTTTACATGGTACTTACAAAGTGGCTTGCATTTATTTTGGGTTACAAGACCTGCAGAAAATATTATATCATCACTGTTGCATAAGTTAGCAAACAGTTAAAATATTTGAAGTTTCATGTAAACAACTTCTTGGACTTGCACAATATTTGATGAATGGATAGGGTGTGTAGTGTCACTTGAAGCCAAGTTCTGCCCAGTGATGTCAGCAACACAGCCCGAGGGCAAAATCTTAAAAGTCCAAAGGGATTATGCGGTCACCTAATCCCATTCACTCTGTTTTATAAAATAGACTTGAGTTTTATTTACCTTTTTAAAAAGAATGTCATAGAACTCCTTAGTAAATTGTCTGTTTTTCTGTCATAGTTTTTCCAATTAAATTCTATTGTTGTCTGCTGTTGCTGTTTAGCATTGTAAAGACAGTTTCCCTAGCCTGCCACAAATCAGTTGCGTTGACTGGGAATTTATATGGACTGAAGTCTATCATATCTAGAGGGGATTAGGTCAGCATCCGTGCTATAAAGTAATAACTAGCAGTCAGCACAGGTTTGTTAAGAACAGATCATGCCAAACCAATCTTATTTCATTCTTCAACATAGTGACTAAATTAGTAGATCAGCAAAATACTGTGGACATAATATATTTAGATTTCAGCAAGGCATTAGACAAAGTAGACCACAACCTACTTCTTAGTAAGCTAGAAAAAAGTGGAATAGATAGCACCACCACTAGATGGACTCGCAACTGGCTGACAAACTGTACTCAACAAGTAGTCGTTAATGGGTCTAAGTCTACATGGAGGGAAGTAAGCAGTGGGGTGCCACAAGGTTCCGTCTTAGGCCCAGTACTCTTCAATATCTTCATTCATGACTTAGATGAGGGAATAGAAGGGGAACTTACTAAATTTGCAGATGATACTAAGCTGGCAGGAATAGCTAACACCCAAGAAGATAGGCTCAAATCCAGATGGATCTTGACAGACTAGAACACTGGGCCATATGTAACAAAATGAAATTCAATGTAGAGAAAAGTAAAGTCCTACACTTAGGCAAGAAAAATCAAAAGTACACATAGACTGGGTGAAACCAGGCTCAATAGCAGTAACTGTGAGAGGTATCTTGGAGTCTTAGTGGACAACCAGCTAAATATCAGCCAGCAGTGTGCAGCAGCAGCCAAAAAAGCTAATGCAATCCTAAATTGGGCCTTGGTGGCTCAGGCTGTTAATTGCCTGCACTTAAGTTCCAGCTGCCTACAACTGCTGTAGGCTCGAATCCCACCAGGCTCAAGGTTGACTCAGCCTTCCATCCTCTCGGGGTAGGCAAATTGAGGACCCAAGATTGTTGGGGGCAATTAGCTGACTTTGTAAAAATGCCGCTTAGTAATAAGCAGGCATATACAATGGAATGAAGGCTATTGCTGAGCGCATTGGGTTGTGCTCCAAAAATTGTAAGCTGCCCTGAGTCTCCAGAGAAGGGCGGCATATAAATGTAATTAAAAAAAATTGTATTAACAGAGGGATATAATCAAGATCAAGGGAGGTACTACCGTGTTTCCCCGAAAATAAGACACTGTCTTATATATTTTTTGGCTCCCAAAAACACACTAGGTCTTATTTTCGGGGTAGGTCTTATATATTTATGGTGCCAAATAGTGGGTGTGAGTGTGTAGGGGGGGGTGTTTCGCGGGTGCACGGTTGCTCCCTGAAAAGTCTTCCTGGACCTGGAGATTTACACTAGGTCTTATTTTAGGGGTAGGTCTTATATTAGGGCAGGTTTAGAAAATAGTGCTAGGTCTTACTTTCGGGGTAGGTCTTATTTTCGGGGAAGCACGGTAATACCACTCTATAAAGCCTTAGTAAGACTTTAACTTTAACTTTAATTTAACTTATATGCCGCCCAACTCCCAAAGGACTCCGGGCGGCTCACAACAAGAAAAACACAGAGAATTTCATTATAAAAAATTTAAAACAATTTAAAAACAACAAACAACAAAAGGGCCAGATCTTGCTAGATCTCAGTCGCAAGATCAACAGCCCCATGCCTGCCGGAAAAGCCAGGTTTTAACTGCTTTGCGGAAGGTCAGTAGGGTGGAGGCAGTCCGGACCTCAGGAGGTAGCTGGTTCCAGAGAGCTGGAGCAGCCACAGAGAAGGCCCTCTCCTGCGGGCCCGCCAGCCGGCATTGTTTAGCTGATGGAACCCGGAGGAGACTGACTCTGTGGGATCTTACCGGTCGCAGGGAGACACAGGGTAGGAGATGATCCTGGAGATTACCTGGTCCTGAGCCATATAGGGCTTTATAGGTAATGACCAATACCTTGAATTGCACCCAGAGACTAATAGGAAACCAGTGCAGCTTGCGGAGAATTGGTGATATGTGGGTGTATCCCAGGACACCCACAACAGCTTGCGCGGCTGCATTCTGGACCAACTGAATGCTCTTCAAGGGTAGCCCCATGTACAGCGCGTTGCAATAATCCAGTCGTGAGGGCATGACTAGGGCATGAGTGACCGTGAGAAGAGCCTCCCGGTCCAGGTAGGGTCGCAATTGATGCACAAGACGGACCTGTGCAAAAGTTCCCCTAGCCACGGCTTATAGGTGTTGCTCCACACCTAGAGTACTGCATCCAGTTTTGTTCACCACATAATAAAAAAGATGTTGAGACTCTAGAAAAAGTACAGAGAAGAGCAACCAGAATGATTAGGGGACTGGAGGCTAAAACATACGATGAACGGTTGCAGGAACTGGGCTTGGCTAGTCTAGTAAAGAGAAGGATCAGGGGAGACATGATAGCAGTGTTCCAATATTTGTGGGGCTGCCACAGAGAGGAAGGGGTCAATCTATTTTCTAAAGCAACTGTAGGCCAGACAAGGAATAATGGATGAAAACTGAACAAGGAGAGATTTAACCTGGAAATAAAGAGAAACTTTCTGACAGTGAGAACAATCAACCAATGCCCCTCAGAAATTGTGGAAGTGCCATCACTTGAGACTTTCAAGAAGAGATTGGACTGCCATTTGTCAGAAATGGTGTAGGGTCTCCTGCTTGGGCGGAGGGTTGGACTAGATGACCTACAAAGTCCCTTCCAACTCTGATTATCTGTTATCTGTTATTTAAGAAAACCCTTGCTATATAATGACCACTGCACAGATAAAAGAAAGAGGTGCTGAAGAATTTATTGTAGCAGTGGTGAAGGTATGGACAATTCTGGTGCTAAGATGAAGGATTGTTAAACTGATAGGTTGCAGTGGAAAAAAGGATCATAATGCATAATATTTTTCAAAAGGTAAACATGTGATAAATACATTGATATTGTGTAGAAGTATATCTGAACATGTATGCATATGTTTGGTGTATTTCTTGAAGCATTAAATGTTCAACATGTTTTTCCATATTTTACATAGGAAAAAATATTTGGAAATAGCAATGTAATTATAATGCAAACAAGAGGTGTATCACAATGGTCATTGATCTGTCTTAGAAAAGCTAATGCTGTTTATAGCACAAGCAATAATCAGGCATTTTTTAATACATTTTAAAAGCTGTTTTAATGATTTTGTAATATAGATACTTTTGCTATAACATTAGGGGCTTAATACAAAGTACATTCTATCTGTTTCCTTCTGCAGATGCCCATGAAGTATTGGTTGACTTTTATATTTATGATAAGAAAACAAAATTCCACACAGACATATTATTCAGGATTGTTTTGTACTTTTATATGATATATAATGGTATTTACAATCCTTATTCAACTCTATACATTAAATCAGTATTACTATTCTCCATAGGCAAATTAAGGCTGAAAGTCACTGCGTTGCTTCACACTTAGTTCATGGTAGAAATGAAGTTCAACCATGGGAATTATCTGTTTTATGCTGTTTCTCTTAGATACCACACTTCACTAGCTCTCTGAATCAGAATCATAGGAATATCTGTCTGAGTAAATCTGGTAAAAATCATAATAATTTGCTATCTGAAAAAATAAATACATTGTGAAACCTGTTTAGCACAATGGATTACTCATTTATTTTCAGTAAATGCAGTTTTATATAGTAGAAGTTCAGTTCTATAACCATTTTATTTATTTTTTTACTTGGCACATAGATAATAAAGAAAAATAGTCCCCATATATGAAGACTTTTGTTACTCAAGTATCAGTTGGAGATTTCTCAGCTTAAGGTGAAGGAAACAGCAAAAAATTATCAAAGAAATATGCTGCAATAACTTTGAAAACTTTCTCTTCCTATAATTTAAAAGCCAAAAGTTCATTTTAACAAATGTCAAAGAACAATGTTAAAAGTAAGAGACTTTGTATATTTATTTATTTATTTTGATTTGTCAATCGCTTACAATATAATAGGTATAAGGATAAACATAGTTGTGAATACAAGAAATGAATACATATAAGAGAAATAAAAGAAACAATAGGACAGGGACGGTAGGCACGTTGGTGCACTTATGCACCATATAGAATTTGGTATGTCCTAGTAAAATAGCTGTGAAATCTTCCACTTAATCAGGAAATACTGTATATATCATGTTCACTGACCAAAACGTCATTTTTAACTCCTAGCAACCATATAGATGGAAGGAAATAACATTTCTGGGAAAGCTTGTGGCAGGTAATAGGCTAAGAATTTAATTCCCATGTTCCCACTTTTCCAGAGCTGCACTGCAACTTTAATCTGGACAGAAAAAAAGCAATTTAATTTCAAAGAATATCAGTGATTATACAGGTGGACTGCAAATTATGGCAGCAATTGTAAGATGTGCCAATTGTAAGATGTGTTGGTTGTTCAGTGGGAAATAGTGAGAGTCATAGGTAAGGAGTGCTGGAATGCTGCATGGGAGTGGGGGAGACCCTAACAAGCCTGGCAGAGGCACACACAAATTGGGGTACAGGGGTACCATAGTGTGAAAAGTGCAGGGAGACCAAGAAAAGGAGGGCATGGGGCAGTGCAAGCAGAGGGATTCTGAAGGTAGAAGGGCATAATCCATGTGCACAAAGGGAGGCTGAGGGAAGGAAGATGCAGGTTAGTGCAAGTACAGGAAAACTGAAGGAAGGAGGACACAGGTTAGTGTGGAGCACAGGTAGGCTTGGTGGGTTTTACCTTTGCTGCCTTTGACTTTGCTTGTGAAAAGCCAAAAGGAAAGGTCATACTGTAAACGGTGATCACATGACTGTGGGATGCTGCAACTGTTGTAAATAGGAATTGGTTGCCAAGTGCTTGAATCATAATCATGTTACTTAAGGGGGTGCTGCAACAGCCAGAACTTGTGAGAACTGATCATATGTTCCATTTGTTCAGTGCCCTTGCAACTTCAGGCAGTTGCTGAACAGGTGGTCAGTAAGTGAGGAGTACTCACATCTGCCTGTATCATATGAATTAAACATTAAAAATACATTTTAGAAAAGTTAGACTGCTAAATTTTGCATGGTTATCTCATTCATATTAAGAAAAGGTATGAGATAGAAAGATAGTCATTTCAAAAGCTTGCCATATGTTATATCATGTGCTTAATATAAATTGAGATTAGCTCATCATTGCTTTTTTTGAGACCCTGGGCCACCAGAATGTTTTTATGAAAGGGCAGGAGTTCTCACATAATGACTCCCATATGATAAGTAGCTTTGTTTGTTCTGTTTTTACTTTTGTCTTTTCTTTAAAGATCTCTGATACAGAGACAAAGAAGTCTGGATGCATCCAGTTAGACCTTATGGGCTAATGATGTTTATAGTCAAAGTTAAGCAATATTCAAAAGCAAACACATATTTTATCATCTTTGCATCACACTTCCACCAGTCTAATTAACTCCACTCCAAAATTAACTGAGGAAATTGATGTCCAGTTGTTTAGTAGCAGCCTGAGAACCCTGGTCACTTCTAAACAATTGCAAAGCACTGAAGCAGTAGCAATGGAAAAGACTCATAACGCTTATCCTACTTAATGATTTCTCTTTGAAGTGTTTCCCCTACAGCCTGCCCGCCCTTCCTTCCTTCCTTCCTTCCTTCCTTCCTTCCTTCCTTCCTTCCTTCCTTCCTAAATTATATTCTAGACATAATCTTACTACGTAAATCAATAAATCATACCAAATAGATAACTATCAATATATGAAACATTAAAGCTAGTTCTAAGCAATAACTAATGCTTATCTGTGTCCCCATTGGATGTGAGGCTGAGTATTGATCTAAAGATTAGTACTGACGATTGAAACAGGTCTCACAAACTTACCCACCATTGAACAATCCTCTGCTCTTACTAGACATGTAGCAATTCCATCTTGTTATGTGTTTGTGTTCTAATCTTTCATATATAGGCAACTGCCTTATTTGAGATTAGGCAGAGATATTTTATTGTTGACTTTAAAAAAAACTGGCAATGCTAAAATTTGTAAATGGTATTATCCTTTAAAAATTATTACAAGAAGCTGTTGGTTACAATTCTTAAAATCTGAAAAATTCAATTGGAGTTTCATGGTTGCCTTATAATTATTATGTCTATAAATACACATTGAACTATAACCTGCTTATCTATCAAAGATGTGGGTTTTTTTCCTTTTACTGAATTTTGGTGTGCTTTCCTGTGCTTTAATGTAGCTTCTTTCTAAACCTCCTAAATTCCTGTGAGCTCAAGTTTCCTAAATGGAGTGTTTATTTCTGGTGACAGTAGATTTATTGCCACTTCTGTAATTCATGAGCTTCGGTTTTGCGGGGCTGGGCCTAATTTGTGTATTTATCTGAAATTCCTTTTGAAAATGGAGGAAAGGAATAAACTTAGTTTTATCTGCATTGAATCTGATCAAACTCAGGTGTGTAAGTTAGCCACATGCCTTTCTCTGTATAATTTGTGAAACATTACCACTCTGGTCTTCATCATAAAAGCCACTCTTAGCCTCTTAGCTAAGTAATCGGTTTTGTACAAATTCCCTCTTATGTTATTTTATTGAAGTCTGCTTAGGAGTCAGGAAGAAATGGAATGAAGCAGTTAAAACTCTTTAACCATAAGTGATGCTTCCTTACATCTTGTTAAGTCATGAACAGCAACACAATACAAAGCAACTTCTTTCAGAATTCAAATTCTTTCATTATAACTCACTTTACAAACTATACCTGAACAACAACAAAAAATCAATCCATGGGATGTGAATGAAAATTTACTTACTTTCACTAGAATTAATGGATATCTTGTCCAAAAATTTGATAGGAATGTAATGTATATTCATCATCCAAAAATCACATTCTAATTAGTGTACTCTGCTAAAGTAATCCATTTTACTTAAATTCTTTGCTTTCTATTTGGTTTTTGTGTATTTATCTCTAGGTTTCTATGCAGTTTTTATTCAATAGTAGTTCATTATTTAATAAAGTAACATATACCCAAATGAACATTTTGGATAACTGAGTTGCTTAAATCCAACAACTTTGTCTTATCTGTTATACTGCTATACAAATCACTCCTGAAATCTGATTTCTATATTAGTGCTGCAGTCTTTATTTATTTTGAGTCACCTGTAGATTCTTCTCTACTATTTTGCAAATATGTCTTCTGCTTTATGTTGCATATTATACCTAGCATAAAATTCTGTACTATCAGTATAAATAACTACGGTATCTGTAAGGCTAATCTTTTTTTTTTACTTTTAATTTATCATGAGGGATCCTTTGTATAGATTGTTTAGAGGACGAGTGATGTATTTCAGCCCAAACTTTTGATTCTATCTAGTGTAATATTAGGAAAGCTAATCTCTCTGTCCCTTCTCCTTTTTACCTGCAAAAATAATCTAGTAAAATTTACCTATCATACAATATTGTTGCAAGATATGAAGCAGCCAGACGAAATAAAGCAGGATCATAGATTTGCTGTTAAATTGTTTGTTTAAAGCATATGGTATATAAATAATGGAGGATTTAGAATCAAGAAACTTACTTATCTTGATATGAGGCAGAAAAGTTCCCGTGAGTTAAGAACTTTAGAAATATTAGTTTGATGTGTATTGTATTTGTAAGAGGCTTTTTTTAATAGAATGGGCTTATGCAGTTTCTCTATTCAGATCAGAAACTTTTCTCCTTGACTTTTCGTAGGAACTGAATGACTCTCTAGGGTTTTGCTATTTTAAAACTATGTTATGTTCTGATGTATAGCTGTCAGTCATGGTGACTGCTAAACTGCGATAGTGGTTACTTTCCTTTTACTTCAGTTTAATCACTTCATGTCTAACATTTTAGCTTTACATCTTCTTAAATGCTGTTTGCATTTTAACTTCTTTATTGTCTTTTCCTTCAGTCCATTTTAAAAAGATTCTTAGCTTCCTGTCTCGCACACTGTATTCATCAATATACCATGTTTTAGAAGAATTCCTAAGACAGCAGATCACAGAAGCTCACTGAAAAATATGGATATAAAAATCTAAAAATTGCCCTTTTCTCCAAACATATATGTATGTGTACATGTTTGTGTTATGCATGTATGTGTGTATAAAATAAAATGCTAGAGTTGAACAGGTAGCCAAGAAACAAATAAATGGATCAGCCAAGAAATCAATCCAGAATTCTTATTTGAGGCACAAATGACCAGGCTCAAATTATCCAATTTCTAGCACATTATGCAAAGACCCAGCTCTCTGGAAAAGAGTTTTAATTCTTAGAAAGGTAGAAGGGAAGAGAGCAAGAGAATGACAGTAGCAAGGTGGATGGACTCAGTTATTGTAGTGAGGAATCTTGGAAAACCTGTAAGATCATGTTATGACAGATCTTTCAGAAAATCTATCTATTGTTTTTCATTTCAAATAACAGGAAGAAGTGGTGTAGGGTTTCCTGCCTAGGCAGCGGGTTGGAATACAAGACCTCCAAAGTCTCTTCCAACTCTGTTATTCTATTCTATCTCAATTTTCTCCACTGCAAATACTCTGCTCATTGAGATTTAATAGCACATTCTTTTCCCTTGTTTGTCTTCTTTCTCCTAATAATGAAATTCCTGTAATATTAAGTATGTACACTTTTATATATACACTTCTCTAATGGGAAAAGGAAGCCACATCAGTACGAATTATGAAGCTAGCTCTGGGGATTCCCAGAGAAAGCTTCAAAAGCTCTAGCTTGACCCCTAAGTCAACAGTTTATTCTCAGACACGTATAATTAATCAACTTTGAAAACATCCCTATGTTTATATTCATGTTCCAAACATTTAATTTGTTTGTTTAGTTGTATTTGACTTACTTGTTTTGTTATTTTTAAAATTTCCTACATGGGCTTCGTGTATTGGTTTGTTCAACACTGTTCTTGGGGTGGGGGGGGGAGTTTCCAGTCAAACCTTAAAAATGGTTAAAAATAGTCAGATATATAATTATTTTCCAAACAAAAAACTACTTTGTATTCTTGGTTCATCTTTAATTCTCCTTGGGAGTTTAGGACATCATAATACCTAATCTTTCTTCCGGTTTCTAAGGCATTGGGGTGGATCAATGACTCCATGACAGAAACTCACCCTGGAATCTTCATATAATGTTTATGTTTAATCTCTTTCCACATCTGTTTCCACATTGTTTTTTATTTTATATATGCCACCCTGAGTCCCGGAGAGAGGGCGGCCTATAAGTCCAACTAAACTAAACTAAACTAAACTAAAAAGTTTAGTTTAGTTTAGTTGGACTTATAGGCCTCCCTCTCCCCCGAAGGACTCAGGGGGCATAAAACTAACAATACAAAAATTAAAACAATTTAAAAATATTAAATTACAGCCAAATAAACATTCCAAATTAAAACCCCGATCCCCTGTCAGTCGAGGCCGGATTGTGAAAATAACCATGTTTTAAGGTCACGGCGGAAGGAGCGGAGATCAGGGGCCAGGCGCAATTCCAGGGGTAACTGGTTCCAGAGGGTGGGTGCTCTCACAGAGAAGGCCCTCCCCCTAGGGGTTGCCAGCCTACAACGTTTAGCTGATGGTACCCCCAGGAGGCCCCGTCTGTGGGAGCGCACTGGGCGATTGGTATTCATCGATGGCAGGAGATGTTCTTGCAAATACCCCGGACCCAAGCCATATAGGGCTTTATAAATTGTTACCAGCACCTTGAATCTCACATGGAGAGCAACCGGTAGCCAGTACAGGCCGCGCAGGAGGGGCGTAATATGGGAGAATCTGGATGCTCCCATCACTACCCATGTGGCCGCATTCTGCACCAGCTGAAGTCTCCGTGTGACATGCAAGGGCAGCCCCATATAGAGAGCATTGCAGTAGTCAAGTCTAGAGGTAATGAGCGCATGAGTGAGCTGCGCAGCGCATCCCAGTCCAGATAGGAACACAACTGGCACACAAGGCGAACCTGTGCAAATGCCCCCCTGGTGACGGCTCCCACCTGCTCCTCCAAACTGAGCCGCACATCCAGGAGGACACCCAAGTTGCGCGCCCTATCCACAGGGGGCAACACCTCTCCCCCCATGACCAATGGTGGAATCTCTTGGATTATCCGAGATGATGGTACACACAGCCACTCAGTCTTGTTCAGGTTGAGCCGGAGCCTATTCCTCCCCATCCAGTCCCGCACCGCCTCCAGGCAACAGGACATCATGGAGAGGGCATCACTGAGGTGGTCTGGGGTGGAGATGAAAAGCTGGGTATCATCAGCATATTGATGATACCTCACCCCAAAACCATGGATGATCTCACCCAGCAGCTTCATATAGATGTTGAACAGGAGGGGAGAAAGGACCAACCCCTGCGGCGCCCCACAAGTGAGGGGCCTAGGGGCCGACCGCTCCTGCCCTGCCAACACCGACTGTGTCCGGCCTGAGAGGTAGGAGGAGAAGCACCGGAATACGGTGCCCCCCACTCCCACCCCCCCGAGCCGCCGCAGTAGGATACCATGGTCGATGGTATCAAAAGCCGCCGAGTGGTCTAACAGGACCAGGACAGAGGAGCAACCCCTGTCCCAAGCCCTCCAGAGGTCATCCATCAGCATGACCAATGCCGTCTCCGTGCTGTAACCGGGCCTGAATCCCGATTGGTATGGATCCAGGTACTCAGCTTCCTCCAGGAACCTCAGCAGCTGCTGCGCCACCACACTCTCAACAACCTTCGCCAAAAAGCGAAGGTTGGAGACTGGATGAAAGTTGTCTAAATTGGCTGGGTCCAAGGCAGGCTTCTTGAGGAGGGGCCTCACCACCACCTCCTTCAAGGCAGCGGGAAAGGATCCCTCTCGTAAAGAAGTGTTGGTAACTGCCTGGAACCAGCCAAGTGTACCCTCCTGGGTGGCATAAACCAGCCAGGAGGGACACGGGTCCAACAAACATGTAGTAGCGCTCAGCCGCCGCATGGTCCTGTCCACCATATCCAAGGATACAGGCTCAAACTCCTCCCAGATAACATGAACAAGACTCGACGCCACCTGTCTCCGACTCTAGCCAGGTGGAGTCCAGCCCGGCCCAGACCTGAGCGATCTTATCCGACAGATGTTGACTAAACTCCTCGGCACCTCCCTGCGCAGGGTCCCCTCCCTCCCTCCGATTAAGGAGGGAGCGAGTGACCCTGAACAGGGCGCCCAGGTGGTTATCTGTGGATGCGATGAGGGCAGAGAAGTAAGCCTTCTTTGCTGCCCTCATCGCTGCCAGATAAGTCCTGGAAATGGATCTTAACTGGGACCGATCAAGTCTGGACCGGGATGCACTCCACCTGCTCTCTAGACCCCTCCTCCTGCGCTTCATCTCCCGGAGCTCCATGGAAAACCAGGGAGCCACTTGAGATCTGCGCCAGGTTAAGGGCCACAAGGGGACAACTCGGTCGAGAGCCCTGGAGGCCGCCTGTTGCCAGGCGTCCGCCAGGGCCTTGGCCGAGTCGTGAATATGGGAGGCTGGCAATACCCCAAGGGCCTGTCAGAACCTCTCCGGATCCATAAGGTGCCTTGGGCGGAACCATTTGGTCAGCTCCGTAACCCAGCAGCAAGGGGTGGTGTAACAGAAGGCCAGTCGAAGGAGATAGTGATCAGTCCATGACAGGGGGTGAATACTTGGAGATCCCCCACCCAGATCACTATGCCACTGCCCAGAGACAAAAACCAGATCCAGTGTGTTTCCCCCCTCCATGAGACATTACTTTTAATAATGAGCTTCAAATTACATGTCTATTAAAGTATGTGTATCTCTTATTTCCAGGGTTCCACATGAAGGCATGCCACCCCGCCTCTAGATCGTGCCCTTCTAGGGTTAAGATTCTTTTATTTCTCAGATTGGCCCATTCTTTAATCCATGTTAAGACTACTGCTTTATAGTATATTTCTCAGGCAGGGAGTCCAAATCCACCTCTGCATCTATTATCTTGTAGTGAACTTAATTTTATTCTCGCTTTTTTCCCCTGACCAAATGAATTTCATGGTAATTTTGTTTAATTCATTAAAGATTTTTTTATCTAATTTAATTGGAATGGTTTGACAGAGAAATAGTATTCTTGGCAAGATGTTCATTTTGATAATGGCAATTCTCCCTAACATTGATAATTGTAATTTCCTCCATTTTTCTAAATGCTTTTTTATTTCTAATACCAGTTTTACATAATTATCTTCTTTTATTGTTGAACATCTTGCCGTGAGCCAAATTCCTAGATATTTAATTTTTGTAACAATTTGTGTACCCATTGCTTCTACTAATTTCTTTTTTTGTTCCTCTGTTAGATTTTTTTGTTATCATTTTGGTTTTGTCTTTATTGATTGTTAAACCTGCCACTTCTCCATATCTTTCTATCTCTTTAATTAAATTTGGTTCTGATTTAATTGGTTCTTCTACAAAGAATACAAGGTCGTCCACAAATGCTTGGGCCTTGTATTCTTCTTGTTTAATTCTTACTCCTTTTATTTCCAAATTCTGTCTAACTCTCCTCAACAAAATTTCTAGTGCAGAGGTGAAAGTGGACATCCCTGCCTGACTCCTTTTCCTATTTTAAATGAATTTGTTGTTTCTCTGTTAATTATTATCCATGCTTTTTGGCTTGAATATATTGACTCTAACATTTTTTTGAATTTATTCCCAAATTTCATCTCCTTTACTTGTTGTCTCATAAATTGCCAATTTACTTTATCAAAGGCTTTTTGAGCATCCAGAAAAACTAGTACAGCCTGTTTTTCTGGATGTGCCTCATAATACTCCAGGATATCTAGTACTGTCCTTGTGTTGTTTTTTTTAGTTGTCTTGTTGGAAGAAACCATTTTGATCTGTGTGTATATATTTACTTAATATTTTTTTCAATCTCTCAGCCATTATATTCATAAATATTTTGTAATCTATATTTTGTAATCATAGAAATCTCATTATAATAATTGGCATTCAATAAATTGGTCTGTAATTTTTTATGTGGGTGGTATCTGCACTTTCCTTCGGTATTAATGTAATATATACTTCTCCCAACGACATTGGTAGCTTTGCCTCTGTAAGTACTTCATTATAAATTTCTAAAAGGATTGGATCTAGTATTTCACTTAAATTTTTATATAATTCTGCAGGTAATCCATCTGTTCCAGGGGGTTTATTGTTTTTTTGTTTACTAATTGCCTCTTTTAGTTCCTCCTTAGTGATCTCTTCATTTAATCTGTCCCTTTCAACTCAGAGAACAAGGGATGAAAATAGAGTGGTGGCCGTATTTACAACTCAAGACGAGATATAAAAAAGATATAGAAGAATTTGGAATTGAGGTAAAACCAAACCAATTAGATAAAATATTAGAGGGGACAGATGAAAAATTAATTTCTAAAATGTACAGTTATCTATTAGAATTTGAAATGGCGGAAGAAATAGCTAAAGGCCCAATGATCGCATGGGCAAGGAATGTAGGGCACAACATTAATTTGGAAGATTGGGAAAAAGTCTGGAAACAAAATTATAAAATAACAAAATCAGTTGTTTATAAAGAAAACCAATACAAAATGTGTTATCGGTGATATCTGGCACCTTCAAGGTTAGCGAATATGTACCCAAACTTAAATCCGACTTGTTGGAAATGTAAGCAAATGAGGGGTACTTTCTTTCATGCTTGGTGGCTTTGCGCAAAAAGTAAAAAGTACTGGAAAAAAATTAGAATTTGGATAAAGGAAATCACAAATATACAACTAGAATTTAAGGCCGAAATATTTTTGTTGGGAATGTTAAAAGGGGACTATGCAAAAAAAATGAAATACTTAATTCTCCATATAATCACAGCAGCAAGAATTGCGTTGGCACAATGCCAACAAATAATTTGATAATTCAGAAAGTTCTTGACTGCACTGAAATGGACCTACTTAACACAAAAACTTAGGGATAAGGTAGACTCAAAATACACTCCAGCTTGGAAAAAAATGGTATAATTGGATGAAGGAGAAAAAACAGGAATTTTTTTTTTTTATATATATAGCCTTCTCCTCAAGACTCAGGGTGGCTTACAATTTTTGGGATACAACCCAATGCGCTCAGCAATAGCCTTCATTCCATTGTATACTGCTTATTACTAAGCTGCAATTTTACAAAGTCAGCTTATTGCCCCCAACAATCTTGGGTCCTCAATTTACCTACCCCAAGAGGATGGAAGGCTGAGTCAACCTTGAGCCTGGTGGGATTTGAGCCTACAGTAATTGCAGGCAGCTGGAACTTAAGTGCTAGGCATTTAACAGCCTGCACCACCAAGGCTCTATAAAAATTAAAAGATAAGGATTCAAAAAATGAAGTGGTTAAACTAAGAGCATATACCAAAAATAGAAAATGAATATTAGTAACATTGTTTTCAATAAATGATCACACTGTCTTAGCTGATAAGAAGGGCCTTTGTGACTCAGGCTGTTAAATGCCTGCACTTAAATTCCAGCTGCCTACAATTATTGTAGGCTCGAATCCCACCAGGCTCAAGGTTGACTCAGCCTTCCATCCTCTCTGGGGGGGTAGGTAAATTGAGGACTCAAGATTGTTAGGGGCAATAAGCTGACTTTGTAAAAATGCCGCTTAGTAATAGGCAGGCATATACAATGGAATGAAGGCTATTGCTGAGCACACTGGGTTGTATCCCAAAAAAATTGTAAGCCACCCTGAGTCTTCAGAGAAGGGCGGCACATAAATGTAATTTAAAAAAATTATATATGTTTTATGTCAATATTTGTATTTGTATATTGGTTTCGTTTGCAACAAAATGTATTTTATACACTGTATATATTTTTCTTTTTAATCTTTAATAAAGTTTATTTTAATTTTTTTTAAAAAACTACTTTGTGATGCATTTACCTAGAAGTGAGATTTGCAGGTTTTAATAGATAGGCTAAAATTAAAGTTTTACCATTAGATAGTGCTTAGTAACATACAGCATAAACTTTTTGTACAGCTTGAGTAATTTTATCTGATTTATATAACATGAATCATATTCTAAATTTATTGATTTATAATTTATATAGCTGCCCATCTCACTAAAAGCGATTCTGTGCGGCATGCAGCAAAGAAACCCAAAACCTACAGAAGGTATTCTAGAGCCTCTTGTGTAAAGGAAAGGTTCCCATTTGGATCACAGTAAGGGAGTTGAAGAGATAGACTTCATTTCCCAGTAAGAGGTCCTATCTTATAATTATTTAAAGAAAAACAACTTAACATAGCTAGCTGTTGCAAGTATTAAACAAATCTCTTGTTGTGCCTAGGGATATAATCCAATCAGTGTTGAATACTTTCATGTCCTGTTGATTTCAGTCAGGGAATTAAGCATGGGCTTTAATTGCTCCCATAAAAGTCAAGAAGAATTAACATGATTTAATGTTGTTGGACACTATTGTTTCTAGTGTGATTGCTTTTAGTAGTTATAAATAAACTTTATGGCTTGAGACATATAAGACTGTTTTCAAAATATTCACACTAAAATCATGTCATATCTGACAGAAACAAAGTCTTGGTAGATTTATTACTGCCTTCAAAAACTTATCAAAGCAAAATGACTTTTGTATAAAGTACTTAAACCTTGCTTTCATTTGTTTTAATTGAATGTGGAAGTAAAATATCTGGAGATAATATGTTCATTTTTATCTGTCACACAAAGAACAAGCTTAGATGTGATGAAATGGATCCAATTACTTATGCTGACTGTTAGATAAACAGAAGAAAACCTCTGATGACATTAGTTGAAGTTTTGTTCCCAAAGTTAATTTCAGAAAACTCTTTCTTTGTAGTCAGACCTTTAATCCTCGATAGAGGTTATAATAATACTTAAATCAGCTCTTTGAGTCTGAGAAATAGCAGTCCATGCATGAGGCACTGAATTTTCACTTCACTATTTATTTTAAATGTTATTTTATTTACAGTGCAATCATAAACATGTCTGTTAGCAAGTATGACCTACTGAATTCAGGGGGGATTATTTTTTGGCAGCTCATAATTCTGTTCATTTGGTTATAATTTAAGACTTTAATTTTTATTAGCAATAGCACTTAACATTTAGACTTATGTATTGTTTTACAGTACTTTATAGCACTTTCTTGTGTGGTTTACAATGTCAGCATATTGCCCCCAACAATCTGAGTCCTCATTTTACTGACCTCGGAAAGATAGAAGACTGAGCCAACCTTGAGCTGATTAGGATTTTTTTTTTTTAAATGATTCATTTTAACTTTTTAATTACATTTTATTTTGTTACTGTACTTCATATATTGCAAGAAAATAGATATCTAATTAAAATTAATTCAAAATCACAATTATTATAATTATTATTTTCATGTGTTTATCTCAATTTAATCTCATAATTTAATCTGCAAGATGTATTAGGTTGAAAGAATTTAGACATAAATTAAATACAAGAATTTAAACATCAGGTTGTTTTTTTTACTTTTTACCTCTAATATTTCATTGATGTACCACATAGGCTGAATAGAAAATAAGAAATCCACCTTCAAGTACATAGTTGGGCACTTGCAGGTAATCCTTAATTTACGACTACTGTTCAAAAGTGTGCTGGTGCTGAACTATGGAGACTTATAACCAGTTCGTGAAATTGTAGCCATTGCAGTGTCCCCATAGTCACATGATCACAATCCAGTGCTCATGGGATTGCCATTTGGAACCTTCCCTGCCAGCTTCCCGCAAGCAAAGTCAAAGGGGAAAAGATTGCAAGGCACTTCTGTAAATCACTTCCACCACTTTTTCTCCCAAGGAACTCCATAACAGAGATTGCATACTTTGTAGTGCTCCCTCTCCAACCCATCCTGTATAGTGCATCCCTGCCCACTTGCACTCTAGTGTGTGCCCACCACAATCACACATCTGCCTGCATTCCCTAGCACCTACTGGTGGCATTGCTGGCTCACCTGTGCTTCCTAGCACCTGCCTGCAGCACTCCGCCACACTCTATAGCGCCTGGCCCTAGCACTCCCCATTTCCCCAGCACCTACAAATCCTTGACACTCCTTGCCTGAGACTCCCATCACCTCCTTGCTTAATGACCTGCACAGTCCTGGAATTACGACAGCAACTGGGACTTACCATCACCAAGTGATGCAGTCACTTGATATGCTTTATGATTGCATAGCTTAGTAATGGCAATCTGGGAACCAATTGCCACCTGTACAAATATCAAGAATTGCTTTCATACCTAGCTATATAATGTGTTGTCACTCTCCTATCTGTTGCTTTTCCAGTTCCCTACCTTTCTTTTGATTTGAGGCCAATCATAATTTATTATTTGAACCATGATTAAAACTATGCTATTATCATAGAATGTAGGTATCATATATGGGAAATATTCCTTGCAATCATAACTAGATTAGGCTAAGACAAAGTAGCTAGCTTAAAGTCACTCTGAAGCTACATAACTTAATGAAAACTTTGCAGTCTGTCTGGAACCTAATCAATAATATATCCTAGCAATTGCCTAATGTACAATGTGAGGAAGAAGACCTGAACAAAAAATTCCTCAGGTATTAGTTGCCTTGTAGTTCAACAACAGAAGTTGAATGACTAGAGTATTATTATGTTGTCTTAAAAGCCAGTGATGCAATGTTATTTTTTATTCATTCTACTAGGTTAAAGTGGGACATGAAATTACAACTGGAACAGGACCCAAGAAGAAAATAGCAAAACGGAATGCATCTGAAGCTATGTTATTACAGCTTGGCTATAAAGCCTCTTCCTCTACTTCAAGAACAGCCAGAAACGGTAAGGTTTTGTTCAGATATAAGAAGAGAAATGCCATTGCCTCAATCTTCTTCAATATTTATTTTCTAAATATACTTAGTCCAATTGCTGGTACAGTTATTTGCAATCTTCCCAGCCAGCTTCTGACAAGCAAAGTAAATTGAGGAAGTTGGATTCGCTTAATGCCCTTATAATTTCCTTAAATAGTTGTAAATCTATCCAGTCATGTGATGATTAATTTAATGACTGCATTGCTTAGCAATCAAAATTTTGGCCCCAGTCGTGGTTATAAGTTGAAGAGTACCTGGATGGTTATTGCCTTCTGTTCGTGTATGGCCTTCTCCTAACCATCTGGTTGATTACTAGGGGAAATGGGATGGTAGAAGCACATACCACTCAACTGTTCTCATTGAACAATCTGGTGTCCTTATTTTCAAAGCATCTCATCTCCTATGTGTACATAAATAATATCTAATAGTAATTGTATTCTTTTGTATCATGCACATTTTATGTTCTTCTTATGTATATTTATTAGCTAAGGGATGGAATGGTCAAAATGTTGGCTATCCGGAACAAAAAAAATTAGTGAAATATTTGTATTCATCCATTTTTACATCATAATAAGATGCAATAATGCATCTTAAAATGAATCATTTTAATATTTGAATCAAAATTATCATTTCAACAAAATTACGGATGATAATTTGTTCAGAATCAATTGCAAACGGTCATCATGTTACCCCTGTATCTGTTGCTGAAGGCCCAAATTTGAATATGTGACTATAGGAACACTGCAAGAATTGTAAGTGCAAGGATTGATCATAAATCACTTTTTCAGTGCCATTTGTAACTCTGAATGGACACTAAATGAATGGTTGTAAGTCAACATCTACTGTACTATAGGAAAAGTACTATAAAATTCAGTAACTGACTGACTAGCTTGCAAAATACAAGTGACTCTTGCCACCATTGGTTTGTGCCACTAATGTTTTGGGAAAAATAGAGTTGAAAGAACTTTAGAAAATTTATTCGTTACCCCTCAGAAGGTTACAAGTTTCATAACCATCTTGTTTACTAACCTAAGGACTATATCTTTTTTCATGGTTTTTATCCTTGTCAATCAGCAGCGCTGTAGGCAAAACCTTCTAAGACTATCTTCCAATAATTCATCACAGATAATTCTGCTTGTTCTACAAATTTAATTGTTTTTCAAAATAAAGTTATGGTCATTAAAAAAATATTAAAGGCATGTAGCTTTACTGTAGTTCAGTAAGGCTCTGCAGATGTTTCTGTGACATTTGAGCATGGTTTATGTATGTAAAATATTTTAACATCTCTGAAAATGTCATCATAACCTGATAAGAAGCAGCGCTATAACCATTTCTTTATGTTTTTTCCCATGCTAGATTATGAAAGGGTAGACTATGGGTTTCAAAAATAAGATTGGTTGGAATGAACTAGGCCAAGACCAAGGCATAGTGGGCAGTTTTCCCAAATAAGAGTTCTGCTTTGAAGCAGGTCAAGCTGTCCTTGTAGAGTCCCACTGTTCCAGTATCTGTTCTGTCTCATTTCAGTTTTTGAAGAGTAGCCAATTTTTTATTCAAAGCCCAAAATCTAGCTTTTGGTCTGATAGTTTACTCAGCTCTGCAATGGAAACAATCCAGATATTTTCATGTCAATATTTAATTGAAATATTTTATCAATATTTATTGATCTGAATGTAGAGGAAGAAAAAGTATGTACATTCTCACTCTCCATCTTGCAAAATCTGTTGGGACAAATATTTAAATATTGAGAATTATATATGCAAAAACATATTCTATGGATATACCATAGTTGGTATTAGATTCCTGGAAGACTTTATCTTTAGAGAAATATCTATCTTCAGGGCAATGTTTGCATGACTCAATCGTACCTCATTGCTTATGGCTGTGGCAACATATAAGGTTTTGCACTAAAACAATATTTTCAGGCAGGCAGCAGTGGGTATAGAAGGAAGTACAAATAAAAGAACTGATTACTGCAATCTACACAAAAGCCCACAACTCTCTCACTCTGGCTGACTGTCCCTTTTTTTATCTTCAGACCATCACTCATCCTACCCTTCCTCTGTTCATCATGAACTTCTCCATGATTTTTTCCCCTTGTCCTTTCCCCAGTTTGGCCACACAAATCAGAAGGCAAGCTGCCAGAGGAAGGGCATTTCCTCCCCCACTATCCAACTTTCAGGCTAATCTCCACAAAATGTCCTATAAACCAGATGTATTCTTCTGGCAAGGAAAGCAGAATTTTTATTACAGAAGAAAAGCAACAGCAAATGTGGCAGATGTAACATATCACAAGGCCCACAAGGAGCATAAAGTAATCCAATAGAAGCAGAAAGGGAGGAAGCAAATCATACACAAGTGCCTTAGGCTATATCCCTAGCACCAGGATCTCTAAAATAAGAGGGTCATCATTATGGCCACATCATCTATGCTGGATGCAAACAGTTCTCCAAACAGTATTATTTGGAGCTTTGTTGTTTGTTTATATTTTGAAGTATATTGCAGAGTTTGTGAGTATTTTCACAGCTTAGGTGTGAAGAGACTGCCAAGGTTTTTTTGGAATTATTGACTGTAAGTAAATGCCTGCAGAAAGAGTACTGTATTTGCAAGCTGTGAGATGTAGCATGGCTAGTTGGCCTGGCAGCCAATAAGCATTAGGGATATGTGCTCAGTGGCTGTCAAGAGTGAATTTTAAAATAAATATCCTGGCTTTTCTGGACAGTCTTCTGAATCCTTTTTCTTGAAGGACTTGGTATCTAAGTTGGGCAACTGGAGGGAAACTTTAACTAAAAACAAATCCAGGACTATTTTAATCAAATGGTCTACAACCAACTGGATTGAAGAATTCCCACAAAACATTAACCCTAATTAAGCCTGTCATGGGAACACAGCAAGAATAAACAGTTTGTGGTTACTTATGCAAGAGGTGATTATCTAGAGGAACTACTTTTATCTATAAAACAAGACAAATTGTATTCCGTGCACAGATTTCTCAGTTAACATTCTGGCAAAGGGAAGAATAGTATTTTAAGTAGAAAATTTGTGGGCAGTAGGGAAGCTGTTCCCCTCTGCTAATTCTCTGTAAAAGTGATTGGTTTGGGTTCCCCTTAGCTGACCTTATTTATGGTTGCAGAACTGTGGAGAGAGATTGTGGAGAAGAATTCTTGAGTGGAGAGAAAGATCCATGTAGATTTTGAGATTCCCACAAGACTTCCTTGCCTTTTGGTGGGGCAAGTTACTGAGTATGAAGAATAGTGTGAAAGATATTGTGGCAAAATTACAGATGTTAAGGAACTGTTTAGGATAAAATGCAAAAGTTGGAAATATGAAGGAGTTAGCTTTAGAATTAAAGGAGATTATGAAAGTGGAGTGAAATAGAAAGAAGGGAAGACACAAAAGATGGAATGTCAGAAGTTGCTGAAAATGGAAAAATGTGTCATCTAGAAAAGGTTCAGGGCTGGTGGAATGTGAAGGAAGTTATTTGATGGGGCAGAGCACAGCCTGAGAAGCAAAGTCCCCAGCTAAGGAATGAGTAGTACCCAGTGTTAGATGAAGAGCAGCATCAGCTGGGCAGTATGGAACGGTAAGAGAAAGTTATGACTAATGTCAACATCAGAACACTGTTGAAGCCATACTCTATCAAATATCAGAGTTAGAGAGAGAAGAGTTCACTTTATTTGAGAATGGAGGACTTGAGATTTGTTTTTATAGAGAAATCATTCTGAAACAGGACAATTTCAATAATGGATGTGCTTGGCTCTCTGATTAGAGCAGTCAAAACCATTCACTTGTTTTATGGGGATAATTTTATGGATCTTATTTCACTTTTATTATTACATCTTCCCAGATGGGTCAGAGATCTTTCTCAAGGTGAACAGCCCCAACAGCCAAATTTTGTGTTGTTACTTGTAGAAAATGTGAGAGTATTCTGATGTAACCTCTGGTTCTGTTATCAATGGAATATTTTTATTTTAAAATTGTGCCATTAATATAGAAATATATAAATGTAATAAAGATCAGTTGTGTTATATTCAAAGCTTCCCTGATTAAAGTTATGAATAATATTAGAGGCCTAGAAATATTCCTGGATAGCAATAAAATTATAAATAATTTGAGAGAAACCAGTTGGTAGTAGAAACATGCTATTGTTTTTTCCCAATATTTTTAAAAAATTAATACAAATAGTATTTTCTATGATTTACAGTTATTAGAAAAATGTTATGACATAGATGTGCAAATTTTAGTGTAATTGAAAACTATTTTAGTAATGAAAAGTGGCTACACATTTACAAATAAAATAAATAATGCTTAGCGTTCCAGAATAAAATGCTAAAATAATAACTTAATATTTCTTTGTATCATTACCCAATAAAAAATAATGTAGCTATAGCTAAATTCAAGAATCAAGAGTAAATATTTTTAATTCCAAATAATATATTTTGAGTCGGACAACCAAGTATATCAAGTAAATTATCTTTTGAACTTTAAAATAATGATTGAACGTAATTCACCAAGTTTGTTGGAATGTATATTTTTTCCAGAATAAATTCTGGGCACATCTAAAATATTCATGTGAAAATCAAAACCATGGAAATCCTTTTATTTCAAAACACTTGTTTTTCTTCGTAACTCATTTATTACTCTGGACTTATGCATGAAACCAGGAACTTTGTTCCTTAGGAGTCCATCTGCTCCTGCTGTTTGTTCACCATCTGAAATCATAATCATCTGTTTGTGACACACTAATCATTTTCACAGTAACTAATTGTGATGTCACAAACAGATGATTATGATTTCAGGTGGTGAGCAACCAGCAGGATCTAATGAACTTCGAAGGAACAAAGAAGAAAACGCATGGGGAAAACAGATATTCATGTCATAGTTGTGTTTTTTTTTAAACAAATTGAAGTTTGCATGAATATAGTTATTTCTGATCTTTGGACAGCACCAGGTAGGAAAACATGTCAAAACATTTTTAATCCCTAGTTGACTAAATCTCCCAGAAACACATTGTCATTTACTTTATTGTTTTATATAAACAAAGTACACCAAGACAGATACTATGAAAGGCAGCATACTTGCAAGTATTTTATGTGAAATGAGAGCCACATTTTATAGACCTTGTGTTGAATAATTTTGTGAATTCTTTCTTGCATATCTCCACATGTTTCTTTTGATCGAGGGAAAGGGAATGTTAGTTGAGCCTTACTATGGCTAATATAACACTTGCGAATTTTCCATGAATGGTAAGTGCACTATGTAAGATTGAATGAAATGCCTTCCTTATATTTTGTATCTGCTAAAATATGATCTGGTACTTAGGAGAGACATTGTTTTATGAACTGATATACTGTACATTTTGTACAATGTTCTAATTTTTCTCAAGGAATTGTTTTACTTTATGAAGTTGCTAGACAACTTTTGAGAACAGAAAAAGAATATTGATCTCTGTTTCTTCAGCTTTGTTACACAGAAACTGTTGAGTTTGAATATGTTGTTGAAAATTATGTACACTTGACATTTTTGTGCATGTTTATGGACTTCTCTTTATTCTTTGCATTTACAAAACAATTCAGCAAAAATTACCCAAATTTTGAATAAAGCTACAATGTTTCAGTCAAAGGATTTACCACTTTTTACCAGAATAAATCTTTACCAACTATTGATGGGTGAATACCTCATATTTTAAAATTTTATCAGTAGCATTTTCTAGAAAGTGCAATAATATGAATTAATTTAATTTTTTCATTTATATTTTTATTTATAGCCATATTAAGCTATTTGTTCACTTATCATTGGCTTTGTGTCAGCAACATCCATCAACAAGGTTAAGAAACTGGTCATCTGTCATATGAGAGATAAGATTGCCCTTTGATAGCATTAAGAAAAACATCAATTTCCTACTCCTGGCCCAAGGCTAATTGTGAACAGATGCAAAATAATTTGGAGAATCTGAAGGTTGTCAATTTATATTTTCATTAAAGTTTGCTATCATATCTTTCTGTTACTATAAAGACATGTGCATAAACATTTCATGGTCTTTTTTGTTTCCTTCCTTGAGCTGAAGAGATTTTTCTTTCTGGGATTAAAAATGGGAATATTGTTATGAATACTGCTTAGTATTGCTTAGTACCTATTATGCTTAGTATCTATTTTTACACTGAATCCTCCATTTTATGGCCAGGTTTTGTGGCCCATAATATGTTTTCAAGTGATAATGCAAATATATTATCAGTGAAAGCATTTTATGATACTTAGCTGTAATTTATCATTGCTGTAATTCACATTTCTGAGTTTCTATCTATGTTTCTGCTTCTATTAGCTGTGCCTCTTTATTCTCCTTTTAGGTCATAAAATTTAATAATATATAAGATAGTGTTCCAAGATGTATTTTGGTTACAATTTCAGTTAGCAGATTTATTTTCACAGATGAGTATCAGGGTTTCAGAGAATTTAGTTGTGATTTCTTTATTCTTTATTGATTAGAACCTAGTGAATCAGGTATTTCTTGATTGAGTGATTGAGCAAACTTACATACCACCCATCTTACTCTCAGAGTGATTCCTGGCAGTGTACAGGTATCCGTGTGAGTGTGTGTGTACCTGTACACCGCCAGGAATCACTCTGAGAGTAAGATGGGTGATATGTAAGTGTGTATGTGTATATATATATATTTGTTTTCATAGATTTTCACGGGTAAAGGTATGTAGGTCTTGGTGTATTCGGGTCTTGTCCCGTGTAAGATTGAGAATACCTTGGCAACGTTTCGACGAAATCTCATCCGTCATCTTCAGGCTGGTGTCTTCAGCTTCGTTCTTCTGGGAGAAGTGTGTGATAGTGGCTGTTTTTCCCTTTTAAACTCCAGACTTGGCTGTGTTGTTACTTCTTGATTGGTTGATGGAGTTGACGTATGCAGATTGGATGGCTTTTTCCTGAGACCCTGTGTGGCTGAGGTACTGGCTGTGTGTCTCAGCCTTTGTGTTGTAACGACCTGGGTAATGGGCTGTGTGTTGACCTTCTGAGTTTTATTATTGTGATGTCCTGGGTGTGGTGCTGTAATCTCCTGGGTAAAATAAAATACCGTGCAAAATTTGCCCAGCCACATACATTGGACAAACCAACAGGAGAATAAATGCACGATCGAGAACACAAGAACGCAGTCAGAAAAGAAGAAAAACTTCCTTCCTTTTCCAGCACCTTAAAGCCACAGGACATGAAATTGATTTTGAGGGATCCAAACTTATCTCCAATACTGAACACTTCACAAGAGAATAATTAGGAAGCCATCGAAATAGAGAAACACCCCCATAACATGAATAAACGGGATGATACTTCCTACCAGACATCTGGAAACTAGCCCTAATCAACAAACGAGTCCCAGCCACGAAAACCAACACCGGACCCAAAATAACACATGATGCCACCACCAATCTCCTTCACCAGACTCAAACCCAAGCCCACGCCACAGGTGAAAGGCAACCACCATCCAGAAACCAGACCATGGCTGCAACACCAGCTGCTACACCCCCCTCTGACCCCCAAACTAAGCAAACTGACACACGCTATAAACACATAGCCAGACCTCAAACTCGAGCCAAACCAAGGCCCGGAATGTCACATCACAGCCTTCCACCCAGGATACTACATCATGGACTCAGGAGATTACATCACAAAACCTCAGGAGGTTGCAACACAGACAACGACACAGGAGATAACAGCACAAGACCCAGGATGTCACAACAATCAAACTCAGAAGGTCATCACACAGCCCACTACCCAGGTAGCTAAAACACAAAAGGCTGAAGGACACACAGCCACTACCTCAGCCACACAGGCTCTTACAAAAAAGCCAACCAATCAGCAAACACCAATTCCATCAACCAATCAAGAAGCGACGACACAGCCAAAAACACAGCCAACCAACCCGCTTACAGCAGAGCCAGCACACCACACCTCCCCTCCAGTATTTATAGAGAGAAGGCAGCTCAGATTACGCTTTGCTGGCACAAGCATGAAGCCGAAAACACCAGCCTGAAGATGACGGATGAGATTTCGTCGAAACGTTGCCAAGGTATTCTCAACCTTACATGGGACAAGACCCAAATACACCAAGACCTACATACCTTTACCCGTGAAAATCTACGAAAATATATATATATATATATATATATATATATATATATATATATATAGTAGGTCTTGTCCAGGATTAGGTATTGATTGAAATTTATCGCTCCGTCACAGGCTTTAGCTGTTCTCCGGGAGAAGTCTCCCAGGAGAACGAAGCTGAAGACACCAGCCTGAAGATGACGGATGAGATTTCCAAACGCTGCCAAGGTATTCTCAACCTTACATGGGACAAGACCAATACACCAAGACCTACATACCTTTACCCGTGAAAATCTACTTATATATATATATATATATATATATTGTTCCAGATAGGTGTGCATATTCTTTATTCATTGAAAACCAATTCTTTTAAGAGAGGAGCATGCCAAAATACACATTGGGCTGTAGTTACTGTTTTTCTACGGAGCATTTCTCTCAATGGAATGCATATACATCTTGCTATACAAATCGGCAGAACTAGTCATGTATACATTCCTTTTCAAGGTGTAATATAGTTGGACTAGATTTTTAAATTAAATTAAATCCAGAGATAAATGGATAATATTTACAGTGACAACATCAGGGTGCTTTGCAAGGGATTTCATAATTATTTTATAGTTGCTCATATTCTTTATAAAATGAAGCAAACACACATAGTAACAAGAAAGTGGAAACGAATTCAATTATTTTTTATTAAATACTATTGATAATTTAAAATGGAAAGAGATAGGTTAATGTAATAGAAAAGCAGAACTGAAATTAATGTGTTACACTTTTGTACTTTTGTCATTCATTAAACAGATATAAAACGAGAATTCAAAAATCAGTATTTAAAATGTCAATGAAGTAAAAAAAAACTTTATTTACTACAGGGACTGAGACAATTATATTTCAAATGTTATTTCTAGATAATATGGATAGCAGAAACCTCAAAAGAGTATTGGGTGACATAATTTGTTTTTGTGTATACTGTATAGGTTCCAAAAACCTCAAAATAGAAGGTGTTACATAAGTGGAAAGTCCTTGTCATTATTGCTAATTGAATGATCATATTACAATAATGTGGGTGCAATTTAGAAACATATGGGATATTATGACAGAGAGCTTTTTATTCATCCTGTGATGCATATTAGTTGTTTTAACTTTTAAAGAGATTAGTAATCTGGAAGAATTCCCAACTATTGTTCCAGACAGCAGTTAGATATTTGGGTGGATCATGTAAAAACACTGAAAAGGCTGAGAGAGCATGTGAAATGTTTGTTTGAAGTGATATTACATCAGTGAGCAAGACATCTGTACTTTTTGATGTGGTTTTAGAAGGTTTATAGTATTGTACAGGAATTTTAAATGGGTGCTCTTTCACCATATTAATTCTATTATTTCTGTATTTTTCAATACTGTTATTAAAGATGTGGCATCCTTATATATCTGGAGTGCTTTTATGTTAACTTGAGTTTGCGCTGGTGCAATTTAAAGGAAATATGAGCACTTCCAGTTTCCCTGAGCTGGTGTTGCCTTTTGTTTCTGTAGATATATCAAGAAAATCTTGCTTTGCCATTGTAGTAACACTACTTGTTACAGAACAAAAAGATGAGTATTTTCCTGGTTATAATAGGTGGGAGGCAGGTAAGGCACAATGAAATTAATAAATTCAATAAGTTATGCATTATGGACGGTGCTTGCACCTGGCATTGCAGCTGCCAGCTGAGTTTTCCATGGATACCCAGCTTGGATTTCACCCCAAAATAAAAGAAGAATTGTGCTGGATTAGGCCAAAGACCTATCAGTCCTATATTCTGTTCACATTGTGATCTACGTGTACTTATGAAAAGCATATTGAGTGCAATTGTGTTCCTTAGCAACTATATTGACACACATATTAAATACTTATATAATATCTATCACATTGTTAGCTACTGTATATTAGTGGCAGCATCCATACGTTTATATAACATTTTTGAAAACAATATAGGTTGATATCCATTAATCTCATACTTGTAAAGCAATGTTTTCATATTTCTCAGTCTGAATTTTTATTTCTTATAATGTGATCTGGTACCACATTTTTTTAGTCATATTGTGAAAAATAAACTGTTGGCCCAAGTACTTGGCTCAAGCCCTTAAAGTAGAGTTTTTTTCCCCTTAAGTCTAGATCTACAATTGTAGAGACTCCATGTTATCAACAACCAATATATGTGTTAAAATATTTATGTAATAAAAAGGAGGCTAGACAATTGCTACATTGAACTGTATTATGAAATTGTCTTATAGAGGACAATAATTCTCTAAGGCTTGAAGCAGAAATGTTTCTTACTAACTAAATGCTTCGGATTGGACCTTGGATTGTACATGTGCAAAGTTGAAGATCATTGAAGTAAACCTTATGGCCCCTCCACTTCAGCAAGAGTGCCCAAGCAAGATGGTGAACTTAGGAATCATAGACCCAGATCTGACATTCTGTATAGTGAATCATATTGAAAATAAATTTAATTATATTTTGTAAAAAGCAGATATATTTATGGGATGATTATGGCTGATAGACAATGATGACTATTAGGAAGAGAACACAAATTGCCTGATTACATATTTTGGTTTGGAGTGTGTTACCTAAACAAACAGAGAGGGATTACTGTATATACTACCTTAAGTAACTGAGGGAAATACATTGTTTAAAATTATAAATAATTAAATACATATTAAAATCACATGAAAATTTTGAGTGACCTTTGTTCTTAATTTTGCCATCCAAGGGAAATCTTCATCTGCCTCCTGATGTTTATCAGTGGAAACCAGCTGCAACAAAACATCCCCCAGTGCCTCCATAAACTATCTGATATCCAAGGAAATGAGCCAGACATCTATTTGTTTTTTCAGTATATCTCTGCCACTAAGAATACAGCTACAATTGCAAGGGAACTCCTCATAAATGGAACATCCTCAAGTGATAAAGCTAAAGGTCTAAAAGGAGTGTCATTCAAATCCCATTGTTGCATAGAATAGCGTTTAGAATAACTGAAATACATGGCAGGTATAGTAGATTGGAATAAATTACCCTTTACAACCAATACTCAGATATTTTCGTATTATAACTGTGATCTAAATAAAAACAAATCTTGCACAGCATTTGTAAACCTAGCCAATATTCTAAGACTATCCAAAGCACCTGAGCAGTGGTGGGATTCAAAAGTTCCCACCACCGGTTCTGTCAACATGGCTTGATGGGCATGGCTGCAGGAGTGGCATCGCGCAACTCACACAATTTGCGCAATTGTGTGATCGCGTGCACCAAATGTGCTCTTTGCGTATGCGTAAAAACAGTAAAAACTAATCTACTGCGCCTCTCAGCTGTTTAGCACAGCAATCCGCTCTGTGGCACCAAACAGCTGAGAGGTTAAAAAGGACCTAGGAGCAGGGATGGGTGTTTGGGCCCAACTGCAGAGCGTTGGAGAGACTCGGAGCGAACCGGTTCTCTGCCAGTTGATCTTTGGTGCTACTGGTACTCCAGAACTGGGACGAACCGGTAGAATACCACCACTGCACCTGAGGGCAGGACAAAAAGCAATAGGTGGAAACTAATCAAGGAGAGAAGCAATCTAGAACTAAGGAGAAATTTCCTGACACTTAGAACAATTAATCAGTGGAGCAACTTGCCTCCAGAAGTTGTAAATGCCCCAACACTGGAAGTTTTTAAGAAGAGATTGGATAACCATTTGTCTGAAATGCTATAGGGTTTCCTACCTAAGCAGGGGGTTGGACTAGAAGACCTCCAATGTCCCTTCCAATTCTGTTATTTTATTCTTAAATAGAAGCTCCTGTAGGAGGACTGGCAGAGACAGCAGAAAGGCTAAAAAGAAGGACCAGTTTAGAGTCTGTTTAGAGTTTGTACCCACAAACAAGCTAAGTCCAGATCCCATTGATTGCTAGTGATCCTTATATAGCTCTAACTGATGTTGACTGTTAGTTGAGAAAGGTCCTGTGCATAGGCTTTTAGTAATAATCAGTTAAATTGAATTTTCACGTGGACTTGGTTTTTCATGCCCATTAAAACCATCCACTTCCAACATGCTTTGATTTTGATTGATAATGACTATTATATTAGTTGTTATATTATGTGATATTGATTTTTTTTATCTTTCATTGTCTTAATGTGCTTTATTGTACATTGCCCAGAGTCTCAAGGTTTGGGCACAAAATAAAATATCACATATGCTAAATGAGCCATAGATATTGACCTCATATAATGCTATCAAATAAAATTGAGAATACATAAACTAGAACCTTTGTCTTAGTTGTGTACATGCTACATTCCCTTTTAATGGTAAAGATAATACCAGTCATTGTTGGCAAATTTTGGCCAGTAGGACTCAAGCACAACAAAAACAACAGCCCAGTTTACCCCAAGTGTGATGATACTATTCTGCGCAAGCTAAATACCTACACCCTACTTTGCAAGCCACATATTGCAGCCCACATTTTCTTGGCTAGGGAAGTATATGCAGTGTGCTGACACACATTAAGGATATGTTTTATTCTTATAGTGCCAAACCCCTGTTCAAGATAATGTTTTTGCCAAGTTATTTCCATACTACCCTAGCTGTGGGATACAATTACTAGATAGCGATCATGTGCGCCTTTCCCATTTTCCCACCTTCATTATTTATTTGAGCTTGAAAAACAGAAGCTTTGTTTTCTTTTTGCCAAGATTGTAGCTGATCACGCTTGCTTCATTCTTACTGAACTTCAGTAGATATTATCTGTAATTCTCACTTATACCTTTAGAGTTTCAAGGAGCTTGTGATTTTGGCTTCCTACCCATATTCTTTTGTAAAGTTCAGCTTAATATCTTGGCTGCCTGGATTTTTGGAATGAGCAAGAAGCTCTGTGCTGGATCACTGAGCACCAAGGAGAAAGTTGAACAGAATCTCTGTGGGAAATGGCTTAGTGAGTTGTCAAATGCCTGTCACTGGTCTCTTCACTTTCTCACCACAGAAAGCACTTTCTGTTCATGATTTTAAAAGCCTTTTCCTTTATAAGTTATTGTATTCCAGCAGGTTTCCAATTAAAAAATAAAACTACATCAACTTCACCATATTTTTCAAGATTAAAATAAAAGGAAATTTCTATTTTTGCAAGCAATAATCATTAACTTGTCCATGTTTTAAATCATAAGCCTATCTTTGTTTTCTACTGACAATCCTTGCATGTACAGTTCAATGCACTGTTATACACTTTTAAGTTATTCAAAATGTAAACATTCAAAAACTACCTTCAGGGGGTATTATTCACATAATAAAGGGGGGGAAATCATATGAATTCATAATTAATCTCTAGCTAGAAAATGCACCATTTTTTCAAGATGGTTATTTGATGTGAATTTTTCTTAATTCATATTACTTATAAAACAACATATGTTCCTCAAGCAATAATTATTATTGGAAATATTTTCTGATTACATTTATTTTTGCAAGATAAATATGTATATCAACAGATTAATTTCCTCCTTTAGCAATTCTTATATAAAAGCATTGGCAGTATACTTTGATTAATTTCAAATTAATTGAATCAAGTATTTAACAACATTTTGCAATACTGAATAAACCATGTAATAATTCAGGTTGCCTTGAATACTTAAACCATTTCTTTAGCGATTACCTTTAAAATCATGTTGTTGTTGTTGTTGTTGTTGTTGTTGTTAGTTGCAAAGTCGTGTCTGACTGATCGCAACCCCATGGACAACATTCCTCCAGGCCTTCCTGTCCTCTACCATTTTCTGGAGTCCATTTAAGTTCATACCTACTGCTTCAGTGACTCCATCCAGCCACCTCATTCTCTGTCATCCCCTTCTTCTATTGCCCTCAATCTTTCCCAGCATCAGGCTCTTCTCCAATGAGTCCTTCCTTCTCATTAGATGGCCAAAGTATTTGAGTTTCATCTTCAGGAACTGGCCTTCTAAAGAGCAGTCAGGGTTGATCTCCTCTAAGACTGACCGTTTGATCGCCTTGCAGTCCAAGGGATTCACAGGAGTCTTCTCCACAGCAAAATCATGTTAGCTATGTGCAAAAACAAGATTGCAATTTGTAATGTTAAAACACTTAAATAGGATTTTTTTTTAAAAAAAAGTTTATAACCACTCATTCTGCAACCATTCAAAGTTATGAAAAAACTGAACATGTGGTACTTATGACCAGTCCATGAAGTTCCAGTCATCACAGCATCTCTCCAGTCACATTATTACAATTTGGGTGATTGGCAACTGGCTCACACTTACAACAATTGCAGCGTCCTCTGATCACATGATCGCTATTTGCAACCTTCCCTGCCAACTTCCCACAAGCAAATTGCTTCCATAAGTTGTTCCCACCACTTTTTCTGTTATGGAGTATGAGATCGCAAGGACAGAGATCCCACCATAACCCCAAGAGCTCCCTGTATGTTGCAACTGTTATTGCAGCTCCTCCTTGTGACATATTACCATGTATATACTATCACAATGGCTAATCAAACAAGTAACTAATAAAAACATATTTAGGTTAATTAAGTGGATTTATTAAATGAATATATTTAGAGCAGAATCTCCATCACTGGAAATTATGTAAAGAGCAGAATACTTGACAGTGAATAGAATGAACAAAAGTCATGGTGTGAGGGACATGGGCAGTTTGTAAATGTGATATGGTGTGAGGGACATGGGCAGTTTGTAAATGCGATAAACAAATATTATAGCGTACTCAGATGAAGTTTAAGATTATTATTATTTTAGTAAAAATCAAACCTACCAGTGTTCTGGTGTTGCTTTTAGATGATCAAAGTATGTGTAATTTTAGTGTCCTAGTTGGAAGATATCCTTGACAATCTTGAGCATTGACACTTCCTTTTCTTGTGAAATTTTACTACCACCTCTCAAAGTTCTATCAAAACTTACTTCCCCTCCCACCAACACATTTAACTAGTAAGAAGTGTAACCTTCTCAGAGGTTAAAAGTACTGTAGTCTATATAAAGTTAAGTAAACCATTTTCAGTTTTCTATCTGCAAAGATTAGTTTTATGTTTAATGCTTACAATATGCCCTGCAGTGCAACTGCAGTATTTTTGCTTTTTTTTGACACTTTTTGCAACTGTTTATCAGAAAATAGACAGATTATCTGTATTTGGTGCACTTTAACAACTCTGGTAATATGAGTATCAGTACCAATGACTGAAGCATAAAATCTATGGACTTGGGTTAATCTAATAATCAACCTAATCTGGATTTTTTTTCTTTAAAGTAAGGTCTTATAGCAAATAGGAATCACAGTTGTGAGATGTGTAGCACATATAAATCAATATATATAAAAACTTGGCCAATGAAGTATTCTATTCTATTCTATTCTATTCTATTCTATTCTATTCTATTCTACTGAATTTGTATATGAATTTTTATCTATGTTTTAATTTTTAATTTTTAAAATAGACATTTTGAATACAGAAGCCGGTTATGATTCAAAATAAATAAGATAATATTCTATTCTTAGATATATTTATGTTTTAAGCAATAACAAATGGCATTCTTATTTTCTTTAGAATATGCTAGTTGGGTTTGGATCTGTCTATGCTATGAATATTCTACTATCACAGGCTGTCTTGGTCTGAAATAAACTGAAGACTCAGGCTGTATGCATACTGTGACATGATTTAGAAAATCACCTGTAAAATAATGTTTGAACAGAGTGCATGTATCATAATGACACCTGTTTAAGTAAAAGGTCTGTGTATTTATTTGGTTTGTATGAGTTAATCTCACATTTTTGTGCTGTCATGTACTCATAGTAGCTTACAAACTTCAAAAACAAAAGCAGAATTTAAAGATGTTTAAAGCAGATTAAAAATAACAGCGAAGTAAATGTAAATCCTAAATCATTTAACAATTAACAGCAAAGCACACAGTGGGAGCCTAACATAATGTAGCCTGGGGACAATGCAGAAAAATGCTCTTGTATTCCAAAAAAAAAAAAAAACCTAGGCTCTGACAGCAGGACCATCTTCAGAAAAAGTTCTCATGTTGACCTTAACCTTTCTTGAGCTATAAAACAAGTCTGTTTCTCTGATTGGCATTCTGAAACTATCTTCATTAAGCTGCATTTTCAGAAAACTTGCATTGCTCTTATGAACGAGGCCTGCATGTTTTTTTTTAAACCTAGATTATATTAATATAAGTTTTTTAAAAAAAACATGCAGGCCTCGTTGTGTTCACACAACGAATGTTATGTGCATGTTACGAATGACATGTTATGTGCATGTCTGTCACTTGGTAACAATGGTCAAGTAATATCCTTAACCTGAGAAAGAGGAGGGACTATAGTTTCATAATCAACAGTTATTCAACATAAATTGTTTGAAGGCATTTAAGCACATTTATTTGATGTTTTATACCTAATAATAAATCTTAGTCATCATAATATGTAAGTGCTTTTGAGAAATAAAATGCAGCAGATGACTTGATCTCTAAAATGCATTCCAGAGACGAATAACTCCCACCTTCTCTTCTCCCTAAATTAACATTTTATTTATTCTTCACGCCTTCACTGGAGAATTCTCCAACCTTTTAAAGCAGATGAATAGAGATGACTTTTATACCTTTATAACTCCCCTGTCATCTTTCATATTATTAGAGAGTTTGAGTAGTTTTATGATTTTAGGCTGATCTTTTCAGTGATAGATTATTATTTATTATTATATATAGTGGCAGTTCACAGTCAAGAGATTGGGTTAGTCTCCTATACTAGTTATTACTACTGATGTTAGTCAGCAAACTACCTTCTTTCATAAGTTTATGGGTGCGTTGTATGTGCAGATTGCTGAATATTTGTGGTGACTTCACTAACTGAGCAAAAAAACCCTTTCTATTTGAATCTAATTAGATAATCCTCTCCCAGAGCAAAAAAAGATAGAGTCATTGGTTTAATCTTTTAGTGAAAATTATTACAAGGATTACATATTAGTTGTGTCCCAATATTTGAGGGTTAGGGTTAGGCTGCAAAAAAGAGGGGGTCAACCTATTTTCCAAAGCACCAGAAGGCAAGAAACAATGGATGGAAACTAATCAAGGAGAGGAACAACCTAGACCAAAGGAAAAATTTCCTAACAGTGAGAATAATCAACCAGTGGAACAGCTTGCCTTCAGAAGTTGTAGGTGGTCCATCACTGGAGGGTTTTAAGAAGAAACTGGACAGCCAGTTGTCTTGAATGGTATAGGGTCTCCTGCTTAAGCAGGGGATTGGACTAGAACAACTCCAAGGTCCTTTGCAACTCTGTTATTCTGCTAATCTGTTATTCCATTAGTTGACCAAAGTATTTTATTTTGAATTTAGTTCAGCATTTGAGGAGAGATTTCTCTCTTTTTCTCATTTTTAGCTTTGAAAAATTGTGTTCAGAAAATAAACAAGAGTTAGTCAGATGTTTACAAGGAAGAACACTGAAGTGTTTGGATTGACATTGAAAATTGCATGAAATTGGTGCTGATTTTTTCTTAAGATAAGGAAAGCAATGGCACCGAGCCTCTGGAATCCAAATTTCTTTTTTTTTTTTTACAAAAGTTTTATTTTTCCAAAAGAACAAACGTAACAAACAAACATACAACACATAGATCCATATCAATTTCAAGTATGTCGGTCGGTCAAAAATCACAGTGCCTTCCCCTCATTATTCATACTCAGTATTACAAAAAGGAAAAACTATAATCATTATTATTAATCCTCTATCATATTATAATCTCTATATTGTTTCAACAGTTCTATCTATCTTTATATTCCCAAAAATATATTACCAAACTTTTTATCTAACCATTGATAGAACATATTCCATATCTTATAAAACTGCTTTTCTTCTTGGTCCCTAATTTCAAATGTTAATCTACTCATTTTGGCACAGTCCAAAATCTTCTTAATCACTTCCTCCTGCGTAGGTGTCTTATCATTTCTCCAGTTTTTAGCAAATACAATTCTGGCAGCTGTCAATACATTAACAATCAAATATTTCAGTTCTTTGTTGAGTGTCTCTGGTACAATTCCCAACAGAAATATCTCAGGTTTCAAGTCTATATGTTGTTGTGTCATTTTTCCAACCACATGTGGATTTTAGTCCAATATCTTTTAGCATCAGCGCAAGTCCACCACATGTGGTAGTAGGAGCCAGGTATCTGATGACATTTCCAACACTTATCCGATTTGTCCTTGAACATTCTTGCAATCCTTCTCGGGGATAGGTGCCACCTGTAAAACATCTTATACAAATTTTCTTTATATGCAGTTGACATTGTCATTTTATAATTCTGATCCCACAGTGTTTGCCATCTCTCTAGATCTATCCCATAACCAAAAATTTTTCCTCAAGCAATCATTGTTTCTTTAACCTGCTCCTCTTCCATTCTAACTTCTAATAAATGACCATAGAGTTTTTTAATCACTTTTTCGTTCGTACCCATCAAAATTTTATCTAGTTCAGTTGGTTTTTATAAATACCTTCAGTCTTAACATCCTCATCATATCTAGATTGTATTTGCAAATTTGAAAACCAATTCATTTTTATACCTTGTTCTTGTAGTGTTTGCATCTATCTGAGTTCACCCTTTTCATTTAAAATCTCTCCATATCTAACTGTTCCTTCTTGTATATTATTGAATATGAAAAAGCTTCAATAGTAGATACCCATAATGGAATTTGTATATAATGTTGTTTTCTAGTTTTTTCCCAATTTAAAAATAAAGCTTCTTGAACATAGTGTCTTATAAAATATCCTTGTTTTTTAGTTCCCTTATACCATAAGAAAGCATGCCAACCTAGTAATAAATCATGACCCTCTAAAGTTAACAATCTATTATTTCTCAATGTTATCCATTCTTTCACCCACATCAAACTTGCAGCTTGATAATACAATTCCCAGTTTGGTAGTGCGAATCCCCCTCTTAACCTTGCAGCTTGTAATAGCTTAAATTTAATTCTTGGCTTTTTGCCCTGCCATATAAATTTTGATGTGATTTTATTTAAATCTTCAAAGTACTCTTTCCCAAGTCTAATTGGGATTGTCTGAAATAAATATAGAATTCTAGGTAATACATTCATCTTAACTGTCGATATTCTACCAATAAGGGATAATTGTATATTTTCCCATCTTTCAAGATCTGTCGCTATCTGCTGTTTAAGTTTTATGTAATTGTCTTCTTTCAAAGTACTGCATCTTGGCGTTATATATATTCCCAAATATTTAACTTTATTTGCAATCTGGATCTCTAATAGATCGTCTAAATCTTTCTTGCGTTTTGCTAACATATTCTTTGTTAGAATCTTTGTTTTGTCTCTATTAATTTTTAAACCTGCCACCGTTCCATATTCTTCTATTTGTTCTATCAAATCCAAATTTCTGTAGCATAACTTTTAAAATCAATACATTTAGGATCACATAAATTGTATGTGGATGTTCTTTAAGTGGAGCTTGAAGTTGTTATGCTTCTCTCCTGCTCCCAGTTCAAGGTCGATCTGATCTGCAAATGATAGCGTGGTATTTTCTTGTAGATATTGCCATGCATTCTTGAAATTTGTAATGTAGTTTCCAAATCTAGTCATGTTTAGATTAGACTTAGTGAACCCTAACTGGTATGACTATTTTGTTCCAGTGATTTCAGTAGGTCTTTCCTTTTGCAAGTTTTGTTATCTTCACCAGGCTCTTCCAATCTAGATCTTTATATTTATAGCTCTATTTAAATCTATTCTTCAAGGTCTGAAGTTGATTATGTTCTTTGGTCTGGCAACAGGACTTGGTTGGTTTTGTCTTATCTAATAATTTGCCTATGATCCAAATTAAGATAAGGAAAACAACATAAATTGGATTGACTCTCCCTGGACTTTTTTCTGCTTTCCATTTATGTTTCTAATTCTAACCACAAGAAAACAACCAAGCTTAGAGAGGATCCCTCATTTGAATGAATGAATGAATGAATGAATGAATTCTTTATTGGCCAAGTGGGATTAGACACACAAGGAATTTTTCTTGGTACATATGCTCTCAGTGTACATAAAAAGAAAAGATACATTCGTCAAGAATCATAAGGTACAACACTTAATATAGTCATAGGGTACAAATAGGCAATCAAATCGTATTAGGAAATAATCAATATAAATCGTAAGGATGCAAGCAACAAAGTTATGGTCATACAGTCACAAGTAGGAGGGAATGGGTGATAGGAGTGATGAGAAGATTAATAATGATAGTAATGCAGACTTAGTAAAAAGTTGGATAGTGTTGAGGGAATTATTTGTTTAGCAGAGTGATTTCAACCTTGAGCTACAAATATTCTCCCTTACCGGCTTCTGATTCCGTTTGAAACTTGGTAGGTCTTAGTAGATGATTTGATGCAATGAAGAACCACATTTGTTGTCATCTGTAGTACCTATTTCCTATAGCAGAAAAGGCCTTTTAAATTTGGGCTTCTATATGAAATTAGCTTTTTATGCACATACGCATTTTTACATAATTATCGGAATTGAGAAGACTAGTAAGCAGCAGGCATCTGGTTGAAAAGTATTGTTAAAAAATTAGAAATAACTGTATTTTAAAAATATTTGAGTATGTCACATGTTCATTTAAAGCATTATTGTTCATTAGTCTAATTCTTCTTCAACTTTGGGATACCTTTCTGTTTCATTTCAGTTCTGTATGCTGCCATTTAATCTGGTTCAGGAAGCATCCCAATTTTATGTGTAGCATTTTCCACGGATATCTGGGATAGGTCCATTGAAAGAAGAAAAGAGGTGCTCCCATGTTTGAGCTCATTTTGGTGGCAGAGCACTGAATGGAATGGAAGTACTGGTACTTAAAATAGAAAGATTATATAAGACAATACAGGTGTAGTGATCATTAATTCAATAACATAATTCTTAATTATTTATTAATATGCTCCACAATATAACTCATTCCTGAAACTACTTTTACACATGGAGAAATCTAAGTGACATTTTCACTGATACACTGGAGTTTGGTTTTTTAAAATAGCTGTAAGACTGTTAGAACCTCTCACAATAATGTAACCTGTACTAAACAAAGCAGCTTGTGCTTTCTGCCAAATTCCTGTTAAGCAAATCTTTGATAAAATTAGATGCCAACCTTTTACTGGAGTGAAGCCAACACTTCAAAAAGCTTAAGTTGCTACAGACAGAACAACAAAGGCATAATGCTGAATTGTTTGTCGGGTGATACTTGTTCAAAATTAAATTCAGTGCATTTAATTTATAAAAATATTTCTTCAAAAGAAAGCCAGAAACTTTGATTAAAATGGAGAGGGGGAAGAAAGAATTGGACTGGAGAGTATCAGTTTGTACACTTTCAGCATATGGAGAATGAAAGAGGTTTTCTTTTTCTTTTTTGCACAAATGGAAATAGCTCTGGTTGCTCCATGTCATATTGTAAGGCTATAATTGAATTACCATCATAATTTTCAACAGTTTTGAACAGATTGATCAGTACCATTTGCCCATTAGTTTGCATGCATTCCAGATCTGGTTTCACTAGCAAGCATAAAATTTTTCTTCATTCTCACTTCAGACAAACAACAGTTCTACTAACTAAGAAGAAAATTAGTAGCAGGTGAAAAACATTTTCACTGAGGCAGAAAACAAAATATTATTTGAAATATGATCTTTTTATTAACTAAACCTACCTTAATTCTTCACCGAGATTGGATACAGCTTGCTCAGTTATTCAGCAGGAACACATATTGTGAAAAGAAATGTGTCGTATTTTATACATAGAGGGTTAGCAGGTTTTGAACTAGATTTTTAAAAATCTTTTTGGGTGTTTACTTTGCCTATTTGGCAACCTCTATTTTTTATTATGAAATATTTAAAAAATTATAATTTTGCTTGTGGATGTATTAAGCTGTTGTCAGCAGAATTCATGCCATACAGAATAAAATATTTGGTTTTCTCTCTCTCTCTGCTGTCATTCATTTTAGTGAAGCCTGTCTAGTTGGATTGTATAGCTGTGATTTAGATGCATATTACTAACTTAAAGTTGAAACAGTGATGTTGGGTATCACTCAACTTAATGGAAACAGTTGAATGTATAATAAGAATATACCATTGGTGGCTTTAAAGGTACATGTGCCACCAAAAGCAGCTTCTAGAATTATTCTAGAGTTACTAAATTCTAATTTTGAACATGACAAAATGAAAACAAAAAAATGGATAAATAAGCAATATCATATTAATAACATTGAATTAAATTTAGAGTACACTAAGTCATAGTTAGTTAATTTCTCCTTATCAATGGTGTGCCTTCAGTCTGTGCATATTTGGGAGAGTTGCCTCACGCATGTTTTTGTGCCTATCTGTTCTAGTACTATACTACCCATTTTGTGCCTTTCCAGATAGTTTGGAAAGTGTCACCTATGTAAAGAACCGTAATCTAAAGCCTGGGAGGATGCAGATTGAAATTAGCATACCGGAATAAAACCTAGCTCTAGTTTTCATTCAGCTGTGAAGCTGTATTGGGTGAGTCACATTGTTTTCTTAAACTGCTTTACAGAATTGTTGTAACCCTGAAAACAAAAAAGAAAATAAGTAATTAGTTACATCAGGCTAAAAGTTTGGAGATTTTTATCAGCTTCATGCCAAAGCCAAATATGAACATTATTCAATATTTTTGTACATTTCAAAGTATAATTAATACTACATAGTACATTAAAACATTTTGCAGTGATGTAGATTTTATTCATTCATAATAATGTCCATGGCATTGGTTCTAATAATCTTTGTTGTTTTATGTTGTTCTGCTCCTCTATGACTGTTTATGTTTTCTTTCCATAAATTCTTGTAATATCATATATTAAGGATGATACTATAAAAAAGTCCTCATTTAGCAACCATAATTGGAACCACCAGCTCCATTGCTAAGTGAAACAACCAATAAATGGAAATCACATGATGATGACTGTGCTTTCCTTTCCCCACTCCCCTCACCCTTTAGAATGCTTACTAGGATAGCCAGCTTGCAGCTCCTGACTGTAATTGATAAAACTAATCAATTTCGTACATGACCTTTTGTTTGCTTCCCCTCCTAAATTATTTTACTTCATCCTTTCCTCCATACCTCCCCTCTCTGGCATGCTCACCTCAGTGCTGGAATAATTAGCAGGAAGGGAAATAATGTTGGTATTTATATTTTGAGGAGAGGGAGGGATTACAAGAGGTAAGTGGTATACAATGAAGAATACATGTTGAAAAAAACTTATTTGGTTTTTATTTATCCCCTTCCCTTTTTAAAAGCAATCTCACTCTCCGATGGTGGGAAGAAGAAAAAATGATCTCTGTAGCAATGGTCTGACCCATTTTTTCTCTCTCTAACCCCCCCCCCAAGCAAAATGGAGAGATTAGGAGGGAAAGGGATTACAAGAGAGTAAGCAGGCACATAATGGGAAATACACTGGTCTGTTTACATAGCATGCTGGTGGTTCCCAGCCCAAGTGCACTCAGGGATCCCAGAGCCACTGCATTCCTTTTAATGTGTATTCCTCATTATGTGAGATCCACCTGGACTGGCATAGTTTTCTATGGTCATTCCTAACTACACAGCTCTAAGTCACTCATGTGCTCGTTACCTCCTGTCTGGACTATTGCAATGCTCTTTACATGTGGCTGCCCTTGAAGACCATGCGGAGGCTTCAACTTGTCCAGAATGCAGCGGTGCGGGTTGTGGTGGGAGGGTCCCAATACTCCCATGTCACACCCCTTTTACGCGAGCTGCACTGGTGACCGGTTGCCCTCCGGGTGAGATTCAAGGTGCTGGTGTTGACCTATAAAGCCCTTCACGGCTAGGACCAGGGTATCTGCGGGGAACCCTGCTGCCAGCAACAGCTTCCCAGCTTCCTGTGCGCTCCCATAGGCAGGGCCTCCTTGGGGTGCCGTCGGCCAGACAATGTCGGCTGGTGACCCCTAGGGGTAGGGCCTTCTCGGTAGGAGCACCCACCCTCTGGAATCCACTCCCTCTGGAGCTTTGGGTGGCCCCTGACCTCCGATCTTTCCGCCGTGGCCTAAAAACATGGCTTTTCCAACTTGCCGACCCAGACTGATAGAGGGGTGGGGATTTTAGCAGTTAGTTTTATACTTTTATTTGTTTAGTGAGATTTCCTATTTAATTCAGTTTTAACTTTTGTGTTGTTCTCTTTTATTAATATAAGCCGCCCTGAGTCCTTCGGGAGATAGGGCGGCATAGAAATCTCATAATAATAATAATAATAATAATAATAATAATAATAATAAGAAGAAGAAGAAGAAGAAGAAGAAGAAGAAGAAGAAGAAGAAGAAGAAGAAGAAGAAGAAGTTATGCAATGTCATCAGTTTTCTTCTGGCTAACTTGCAGTTCCAAACTGGGAACTGAACTTTTTCATACAACTGAGAGTATTCGTTTTGTTTCTGCATTGTGTATTATAAAGAACAATTAAATCTATTTTACACTTGCTGAGTTGGAGATTTTTCAAGCAGGGAGCTTTTCTAGCAAGGCGTTGCCAGTATTTAGCTACTTTGTATCTCCTTCTTAATTCAATAGTGCACCACTATGAGACAGATACAACAATTAATGAGTCTGAGGAGTAATAATAGTTCACCACTATGAGACAGATACAACAATTAATGAGTCTGAGGAGTAATAATCAAACATGTTTTCTTGACATAGTGATTGTATTATCTATCACAGTGATGGCAAACCTTTTCAGCACCGAGTGCTGAAAAGGGAGCATGCACATGCTCGTCGAGGCCACAACCTGGAAAAGGAGCAGCCCAGGGGGCATGCGCACACTGGGAAATCAACTTCTGGTTTCTGGTGAGTGCATGTGCACCGGTCAGCTGGTTTTCCGGTTTCTGGCATGCATGCGTGCACAACGATCAGTTGGACGGTTTTCCAGAGCTGGTCTTCCAGTTTCCAGCACTGCCTCACACATGAAGGCCAGCTGATCATCGTGCGTGCATGCGTGCCAGAAACCCAGAAGAGGAATGGGCGACGCCACGTGTGCCAGGTGACATGGCTCCATGTGCCACTTTGGGCACGCATGCCACAAGTTTGCTATCACAGATCTATCACATATAAATGTACAGGACTTTACCTACGGTTAATGATCTTGGAAGTGGTCTTTCTTAAATATTAGTATTTGCATTCTACTTAGCTTTATTCCACAGGGATTGAGTCATTAGCAGCTCCCTTGTGAAATTAGCAAAATATCCAATTGCACTGTAAATAAAAAAAACCCAGTATTTACAGGAAATAAGGGTTATTAAAGATATTTCAATGTCGTATTAAGAGAAATTAGATTAAGATTTTGGCATTTATCTTTTATTTATTGCACATTAGCATTAATTGCAAATAGCTTATAATAGTTTCCAGATATCTTAATTTAGAAAGGTTTTGTCGTGCTATTATTATAACCCAAATGGAGAATATGTTATGAGTATTTTAGAAAGTCCTGTTGAAATAAGTGAATCTTATAGAGATAATTAAAATCATAGTCTGTACAATTATACTTTAATAGAATATACATTCTAATAGTATAGCATAATAAAACTTACAACATTAACATATGATTAATATTTCTGGAAGAAAAAACTGGATAAGAATGTTAAAAGATAATAGCCTCAAGAAAAGACAAACACTAAAGTATGGATGAATTAATTGTTATTTCAGATGTAAAAATGGTTTATTTATTTAATCTATTTATTAGATTTTAATCCTACCTTTAATACTTTATAATAAACTCAAGGCAGCGAACATACCCAACACTTTCCTCCCCCTTTTTTCCTCACAAGAACAACCCTGAGTGAAAGACAGAAAGTGACTGACCCAAAATCACCTAGGCAAAACCACCTAACCCTAACCCTAACCTCTACACCGATCTGGCTTTTTTTGGTAGACATAAATAAGTACCAAAATATTTTTGATTTGTTATTATAATATGCCAACAGGTAGAATTAAAAATACAAAACACACAATGTGTGTAAAAATATCAAAAAAGAAAAGAAAAGAAAAGAAACTAATGAGAAAATAATCCTAAATACATAATGCATATTACAAAAGCTTTATCTAGGCAAATCAGATTTAGCCTGTACAGAATCATATTCTGTCCACATAGAATCATACTCATCAATCTTTTCATGGCATTGATAAGTAATTCAGTTCAAAAATGGAAAGTGGTCATATTTATAATTCAATTAGAGTAGTAGCTTCTTTCCCAAAGCACAGCCACTGCTTTAGCTCTGCTTCAAGTTCAAGAAATCCAAAAGTCTTCATAGATAAATTCCAAGGTTTGAATTTGATATATAATCGAGCACAACATTAAATTATTTAAATCTTATTCCTCTTGGTAGAATCATATTAATAAATGTTTAATTCTTCATCTGAAACAGAATTACTCTATAGCAAGACCAAATCATATGTTTAAAAATCCTCTCAATTACAGTGCGTTGGTAGAGTCCAATTAGTTTTGTAACCTTAGTGAGCATCGTCATTTTTCAGAAGTTCTCAAAAATCTCTCTTGTTTAAGCCACAACACATTTCCAAACCTCTGTATTGTAAGGAATGGATATTGATTGTGAATACCCTGAATTCTGTTTTTCAAATAGGGCTTCCCAGATTTGCATGGGATTATCATCTCATTGATTGACTTTAATTTCAGCTTGAAATGCTAGAAGTTCAATACTTTTGCCACAATGAACTTTGAATAATTTTCCTAAATGAATAAATGAGGATGACTCATTTATTTAAATGAGCTGTCTTTTATTGAGTTTTAGGACTTGTGTGGAAAAAAGATCACATTTTAGGTCATATTTATGCAGAAACATTAACAATTCAAAATAGTTCACAACCTATGAGTATCCCTGTAACCATATTGCCCATTAAGTAATTGTATGGGTTCTCTAACAACTCTTGTACTGACTTAAATCAGAAGCAGTATCAAATTAATAAATTGCAACTAGATTTTTTTTCATTGTTTAAATAAATAAATATTAAAGACATTATTTTAAGCAGATTTCACCTTGGCAAATGGCAGCATGTTGTCAATTGTTGGGATTTGTACACTGAAGGAGATAGAGGTATTTTATTACTAGTTTATTTCTGTCTGACCTTCTGAAACCCCTGCTGGTGTTTTGAGTCACACAGGGTATGTTTCATGGGTTGGATGCATGAACTTCACTGTCACCCATCACTTTTAAAATAATTTTTAAAGCTAATAAATGTTAAAGGAAGAAAGCATGTAACCAGACAGAAATGTGTTTTCAAACTGTGAGCAGCAAACCTTTGGTGTGGGAAAAATTCTTCACATAATTACATTTTTAATCTCATTGATATCTGCTAAATGAAAGACTAATGCATTTTTACATAGAAATGCATGGAAATAAAACAGAAAATATGTTTTAGTTATTTACAGCCAATAAATGTAATAGCTAAATAATAAATGGCTGCTTAAGATTAAAAGATTGAAAGCCTTTGCCTACAGTTCCTGTTCTAAGCTTCTAGTTTGCCAGTTGTCTTCTGAGCCTTTTGAGACTGTAAATGAAAAATCTTCAAAGAACCTCAATAAAAAGCAGCTGAGTAGAATAAATGTATTTGGGTTACCCCAGAGATTGAAGAATTACTTTCTCCAAGGGACAATGGGCCTGGGTACACAGATTCCAAAATCAGGTATCTGGCATGCAAAAAACTGTGAAGGGTGGCAAAATTAACTTTATGCTTAACTCAGATAGAATTTGTGCCATGTTTCTGGTTCATTTTTTGAAACTCTTTGAGGTTAAAATATGTTATTTGTTTGTTTATTTATTGTTTATTATGCTGCTGTAATGTGCAGTGAAATGTCTCAGCAGCTTAAGATGCTGAGTTTGTCAGCTGGAAAGCTGACAGCCCAGGCTTGAGTCCCAAGGGTCACATGATGGGGTAAGCTCCTGTTATTTGCCCCAATTCCTACCAACTTAGCAGTTCAAAAACATGCAAATGTGAAAAAAAATAAGTACCATTTTGGCAGGAAGATTACTGTGTTCCATTTTCATGCTGGCCAGGTGATGATGGAAGCATCTATTAGGCAACGCAGTCTCTCTCAGCTAAGAATCAGGGATGAGCACTGCTCACTTGAGTTGATCGTGACAGGACAGGAGAAACCTTTTGCTGCTGCAAAACTTCTATACATCAGTAGTCTCACATCTTTTTTAGTAAGCTTCAACACAATACGGTGTTATGGTGTCGCCCTCTTTCTGCATGCTTATATCCATCTTTGTAATGTACCTAGATGAATGGGCAAATCAGTTGATGTCACCATCTGAAAAACCTTTAGTTCCCTGAGCCATTGAAAAGCTGAGTGCTATTTAATATTCTGAAATCCAAGGATGAAAGCACAGTCTGTTAATTGTCAACATTTGATTTGAAGTTTTATTTTTAAAGGATAGATTAATGAATTTTGGAACATAAGCCCATCATTCCTGTAATATAAAACTCCTGACAAGCTGGCACAATAATTCGTTCTGTTCCTCAAGTCTTATTTATGCATTTTCCAGTGGAAATAGGCCAACAGACAACACTGTTGTATGTATGTTTATTAAAAGTAAATTTCACTAAGTTCAGTGATTTAAGAAAATGTAGGATTGTAAATTACGTTTGGTATTTTTTTTCCTACTCTTCTTTCTCTATCTTTGATTTATTTGGAAACCAGATAACATTTTTAAGAATTTCCCTCTTTTGAATTTCAAATCTTTTTGCCTTGCACAAATAAATTCTACATCTGTGGCAATTCCAAGAAGTGTTCCAATGATAGTTGAGAGCATAATTCAAAGCATGAAATTAAAATACTAAAATTTAAACTAGAAAACTTTTATAGGAAATGTTTCAAATTATACAGAATAATGTATGGAAATCACAACGCAATATTATTTATTTCTGGCTTAATACCTTTATTTGAAGGAATATTTCTTGGTTAGTGTTACAAGCAGCAAGAGCATATAATTCCAAAATACTGCTAGTAAACTGAATTGAGACACAATTTGAATAGATAGAGCATAGGAAGAAAATAAAACTGCACTTTGCTTCAAGAAACATCTGTTCAGTCACTATTTTAGTGGGTAATTTTAGGTTTTATTTGGATTGGATTAACAAATTTTTAATAATTGTATATGTATTTGCATTCGTGTGTGAGCCGCCCCGAGTCCCCCCGGAGATGGGGTGGCATATAAATCCAAACAAACAAACAAACAAACAAACTCTCTCCTTACAATTCTCGTTTTTCCTTTTCTACTCAATAGAAATTTAGCATACTGAATATTATAGAAAATAGAATTTTAATTATATTGTTTTGAAACTGCAAGTTATCACTCCTTGAGACTTTTTATCTCTTGAGCAGGGTTGTACCTTTGTTTTTTCAGGCTATATGACTAAAATATAATGCTTGCTTGCACTATGCTCCTGTGTTCATGCTCAGTCAGCAAAAGTGACAAAAGCATTCAGTAACCATCCAATTCATCAATTTTCATCTCATAGGTGGAACTTCTGGGTCATAAAAATGGAGATCCCATGATGTTACATGTTAATGTGGCTCAGGAGCGAAATAAAGGCAGTTCACCACGGTGATGTCACAAAGGTGGGACTCCAGCTCATGCAGCACACCTGTAAACTTTTCAAGACACATCAGTGTGCTGCAGCACAGCTGTTGAAAACCATTGAATCAGCTTCAGGACTATGCTCTAGTTTCTAAATATGTCCCTTTAAATTGGGGTAGAGGAAATATACTCTTTTTCTTGCTTGATTTATCAGATGTGTGTGTTGGATATTTATTATTTAATATACCACCCCATCTCATAACTTGATTGTTTACAACAATTACAAAATTAAATATTCATAATAAATCAGAATGTAAGCTATTCAGAGTTACAAATTAACACAATCTTGATGATGCCATAATTCACCCTAAAGTTCTCTGAAATAATTTGGAAATTTTTAATGATGAAGCCAATCTTTTCTTCAAGCAAAGTCCATAATAGAGAACAGGGACATGATGGGAGTCTTGGATCCCTTCACTTCCTGGAAATAGGCACTACTTCATCATAGGAGAGATACCTTAATCCTACATACCCAGATGGCAAGCGTATAAGATTTCAAACATGCATTGAAGATATTTCCAGAAGCACTATGAACTGGGGGAGGATTTGGGCCGAGCTGCTCCCTTTCTACAAATAAAAATGTACAGGAAATTTACATATTTATTTAAAGACTTAGAGGATAGCCTACTTAAAACCACAACTCTGGTTAGCTTACCACCATTGATTTCTCAGTCAATCACAAGAACACATTTTTCTTATTGCAGAAGTGACTTTTGTATGAAATACCAATAAGAGCAAGTACATTTCAATAGATGCTTCCCTTCCTTGACTTTAGTGAAATGTATCATTTTTTTCAAGTATAGTTAAATGTGTGTCCTTCAATTGCTGCATAAGACGAATGTGGGTCTAATAGAGTCCACTATTCTTCAGTCTCAAAGAAATAAATGAAATTAAAAATAAGTTTTACTAGTTAATTGAAATTTTGAAAAGAACACAAAGTTGCTTTTTAGGATACACAGACCAAGCTGCATTTTATAACAACTTTAAAAGATAGTTGTTTTCAGCAGCAAAATACTGTCTTTTGGGTACTGGGAAAATCTGATATCTTGGCAACAGAAACATTGCTTGGAAGGGGGGCCTCTAGATTATATTTCATGTCACTGAGTGGGAACCAAGAAGGAATTTTAGTACAAAAAACAAGTCATAGTTCAAAGGCATATCTGTTAGACATAATCAGTTTTAAATCATTGAATAAAGGCTTGTATTTTCAGAGCAACTTTGTCACACACAGACATTATAAACACATATATAATGTAATAACTAGAGATGTAACTGCTGTTAAGTAATAAACAGGAATTATTAAGTAACGTGTTAAAAAGTACTTGTTTTAGAAAGACTGAAAGTAAAAAGAACATTATAACCTGATTTGGTGGCACTTAGTAAAAAGACTATAAAGGAAACAGAGGCAACATATTTTCTATAAGGAAGAGGAAGGACTGAAAAAATGTAAATGCAATTTAGTTTGTCTACATAGTATGAATATGATGAGGGAGAGCATGTGAAGGAAGCCAAAAAAGGTAATCAAATATAGGCTGAAATAAGAATTCTACTTCAGTTTGCGTGTTATAGCATGTATATATTGTATATATTGTATTTGATTCGGTCTCCTGTAAAAAGGATTTTTCATGGAATTGGAAGCTCCACTGGAGCTAGCCATGATCAGATATGAATACATTTAATTGATCTCCATTTCTTTTTGTTTGTTCCAAAATTCTTTTTGTCTGTTCCAAAATATATGAATTTTGTGGTTATTCAATTTTGCATGCCTCATCATGATAATGGAAAGATTAATTCAGTTCTATCTATAGTAAAAACATGAATATTCTGCTGGCATTTTAAAATTGAAAATATGAAGGGTTGTTCACACGTAAAGGTGCGTGTTCCAGTCTGAATCAGCAGTGTGAGTCTAGAGACTCTTCATATATTTTCAGAATGATATAAGGCATTGTTCAGGTATTTTTTTCAATGCACATTGAGATGCGAAATGTCCCCTGTGATTTGCCTCCAACATCTGCTAATTACATATAGTTCTTTACAACATGGAAGTTCCTTTTTTAGCTATTATAGAAAACAGCTGTTGATAGTCATGTCATCTATTAATATAGCTAATCATTTTGAATGCCCCATGAACTCATAACTATCTTACATCCTGTGCTAATGAATTTCAGAAGTTGTTTATTTGTTATTGGGTTATCAACTGAAAATCTATTGCTGCTTTCACAAGACTCCCCAGAATGCAATATTTTAAGGTAGTTTTAGGTTTAGCAAGATTAATAACTGTATGTATCTTTTTCTTCTTTCTCTTTTTTCTGTTTTTATTACTTTATTTTAAAATACTATAAATATTTCTCAAATTATTGGTGTATTATCTCTCAGGCAAATATTAAGTAATATATAATAACACAAATAATTTCCAGATGAGGCAAAATATATATAAATAAAACCATATTTAAGGCACCTAATGACAGAAATAGCTTTATAGATATATTTCAAGAAATAATCAGAATAAGAAACAAATATTAAAACATATTGTGGAAGCAGAAATACATTTACATAACATTCTTAAATTATAGTCAGAAGTACATTTTTATCAAAATACTTGGACACACACACACACACACACACACACAAATTCATGATATTTTACAGATTTATAAATTGATCTTTCCTGACCATTTGTCATATGAATTTGTCCATTATATATAAAATATTCCACACACTATTAACTGCTTAGCTATCTCTGATCCTTTTCTTGATCTACAGTTCCCTTTAAATGTATCCTCAGGGGTGGGCTGCTACTGGTTTGCACCAGTTCAGACAAACCAGATGTTAATTTTACAACTGGTTCACCAAACCGGTAGTTGCAATGACTGGCTGGCCCCACCTGCCCCTCCCCTCCCCAGAGGGCCCACATGGAGACTCTGGGAGGGTGAAAAACAGAGCCTTGGGGGAAACGGGCCTTCCTGAAGTTCTGGAAGGCTGGAAATGGGCCCGTTTCCAGCCTCTGGAGAGCCTCCAGAGCCCAAGGAGGCCATTTTTTCCCTCCCAGAGGCTTGAGAAAAGCCTCTGGAGCCCAGGGAGGGCAAGAAATGGGCCTCCCAGAAGTTCCCGAAGACCAGAAATGGGCCCATTTCTGGCCTCCACAGAGCCTCCGGAGCCCAGGAAGGCTGTTTTTGCCTCCTGGAGGCTTGAAAAAAGCCTCCAGAGCCCAGGGAGGGTAAAAATTACCTCCCCCCACTGTGGTGCAGAAGGCCGACTAGTCCATGCCTACCCAGCAACTGGGCATAAAACCGGTTGCTAAAGTTTTTGAAGCCCATCCCTGTGTATCCTTTTCTAGTTATAAAATCCTTTTGATACTGTATGTGGTAACACAAATTATATACCATATTATAAACTAAACTTTGTGGAGGTTTATATAATAGTATAGTGATTCTGACTTTCATTTACAATACTTATTCCTAATGTTTATTGTAGGTTTTTTTTACTACAACAGAAAATGAGATGTTATTTTTCAGTGTTCATAATATGTAAATGAATGCCAAACAATGGTTCTTTATACTTTACATCCTTTGCAAAAATAGTTATTAAGTTTTCTGTCCATTAGTGATAACTTTATTTTCCTCTATTTGAAAAACTAATTAAATCATATTTAACATGCATTTACTAATACTAAATTAAATTCAGAAAATACTTCATTTTAATATATAAGAATTGTCACATTTTTCATTGTCAAAATGTAAGTATGTAGTTGACAAATCTAATCTTTCACCATGAAAATGTGTTGTTCATTCATACTGTCTCTGTTATTATAGTCATAAGGTTTTACATGTGTCTGGAAGATTATGACATGTTTTTTTCTGATGATTTGGCATTTTTCTTATTTTTTTTTTGCATAGAAACCATTATATATCAATCCTTTCTTTGTCTTCTGTTTCATATTAAGTTACTTTCTGATGTGTAGGAAATATACTACAGAATGTTTACTTTTCTGGCAATAGTTGGAGATATTTCTGGCACACAATCTATAAAAACAATGTATTTGCATAAAATGTCATTTTTTTCTATACAAGTAAGTTATTAGTTGTATCCCAAATGCAGTTAGAATTTGAACTGAATGATTTAACTGGACTACAAAACAGAATTGCTAACATTATGTATCTTTTCAATGGCCAGGTTCCTCCAGTGTGACATCCAAGATACTTTGAGATTACGATTTCCAAAATTCCCAGCCCTCAAGCTGGGAGTTTTAGTCTTGTTATATCTGAAGGCACTAGATTGGAGAAGATAAATCTAAGTAAACACAGAACTAAAATGTTTGTTATCTCACTCCTGATCCATCAGGCAGAAAAATGTGATAAGAGTGGAGAAGATACATAATAAAATGTCTCGGGTTACATGTGCATAAAATGTAAAGGAAGAGAAATCAGAGACAACTGAAAGCAGAAGTTGTACATTTTTTCAGCCTATTTAAAATATGCAAAGTGTGTCATCTCAGTATATACAACAGCAAACTAATGGCAACCTCCTGTTCGAAGTGGAACTGCAATATATTCTAGAATTTAGTTATTAGTAAGTTTTTATTTTTTGTGTAAAGTATGCATAATTCTGAAATGCTTTCTCTGTACTTTTATTCTTTTGTTCAATAAACAATGTTGGTATGTCACAATAGAGAAAACAATACAAAATGTCACTGACCAGGAGTTCTTAATTCTTTCCAATGAATGTTGACCAAGGATATTTTCTGAAACAGAGTCAGTAGTAGCTTTGCTCAAAGTTCTTTACTGAGCAGGGTTTATTTTTTCCATCACTCCATCATGCAGTCTCATGCAAAAGTTTAACTTTGGCTGTTCTTTCTGTTCTTGTTATCTGTCCCAAGAAATGGAAGAATTTCATTAAAAGATCAAAGGCTTAACTGTAGAACCAAGTGCTCTTCCATACTTAGATCAGATTTATAGTATCATTCAATAGATTCTTAATCATTTCAAAGCAAATGTAATGTTATGTTGCCTTCCGGGTTAGTTTCAAGGTGCTAGTAACAACTTATAAAGCCCTAAATGTCTTGGGTCCAGGGTACTTGCGGGAATGCCTCCTGCCAGCATCACACTCCAATCGCCCTGAACGCTGTCATAGGAGGGGCCTCCTTGGGATACCGTCAGTTAGGCATTGTCGGCTGGCGGTCCCCAGGGCTAGGGCCTTTTCTGTGGGAGCGCCCGCCCTCTGGAATCAGCTCCCCGTGGATCTCTGTTTGGCCCCTGATCTCCGCTCCTTCCGCCGGGACCTGAAGACCTGGCTGTTTCAACAGGCTGGTCTGGATTGATGTGGGGGATGGGGTTTTAACTGTTTTAATTTTTTAATCGATTGTTCAGACTTGTATGTGTTTAATTTATTTTTATTGTAATTCTATGTTATTTTTTAATGTTTGCCGCCCTGAGTCCTTAGGGGAAAGGGCAGCATACAAGTTGAATAAATTATTATTATTATTATTATTATTATTATTATTATTATTAATTTATTTCTTGATCTAAGACAAATTGCTTGTTCTTACTGTTGGAAAATTTATCCTTAGTTCTAGGTTAATCAGCAAGTGGAATGGTTTGCCTGCAGAAGTTGGGTGCTCCATCACTGGAGGTATTTTAGAAGAGATTGCAAAGCCATTTTTCTGGAATGGTACAGGGTATCTTGCTTGAAAAGGGTTCTGGGGTTGGATAAGAAGACCTTCAAGGTCCCTTTCAACTCTTTTATTCTGTATTCTCCAAATAATTTAATATCCTTAGATTAGGAGCATATTGTCAGGAACCAGATTTGGAAAAAGTATGTGATGCCAGTTATACAAAAATGATTTAAGTCCAGAACAAGATGAAAATACTAAAAAGAAACTTAAATTTACTCCATCTTAACACTCTTGAATATAATAGAGAGGGACAGAAAATATTTTTCAGGCTTTCAAGTTTCCAAATCTGTATTCTGTTTCCTGATCTGGTCTACCAGCTGATAGCTTTTCAGGATGAAACTTAAAATTTAGAAAATATTCAAAACGATAGAGACAGTATATTACAATTTAAGTAAATAAATATCTGATTAGAAGTATTCTGGGGTCAGTAGTATGTAGAACTGTGCACTATATATTCATTATCCAAATAAATATTAATTCATTAAAAATTGACATTATTTGTATAATAAAAGTATACATGAATCTTTTTTTGATACCTAAACTATTACAAACTTCTTTCCCAGTATAAAAACTTGGCCATAATATATGCACTCTTAATACAGTTAGGAAATGAGAAACATATGGATAATCCTCTTTATAAAATGTAAAGAATACCAATAAATAATCATTGGTGTGTATATATCCTCTTTTGTTTTATTTTCTCAGTATTTACAAGTAACAGTCATGTAGCCAAGCTAAACATCCTCAGAAAGATAAAATAATATTAAGGTAATTAATCCTTTCTATCATTGAGAAGTTATTGAAGAGAGGACTTTTCTGAAGAGTATTTGCTTGAATAGTTTATTACTTATTTTCTTATATGGGTTTAATTATTGATATTTTATTTCTTATGATTTTTTATTTTAATTATCACACATATTTTGATTTATTGTATTGTAGTTAATTAATTTATATTTATTGTGGATGTTTTAATTGTATGGATGTTCTTGTTTTGTAAACTGTTTATGATTGCATAAGTCATACATAGACTAAGGTAAATCAAAGTTTGTTCTGGCTTCTTCTTTTTTCATTTTTTTCACACAAAAGTATATGCTTTTAAAAACATCAGTTTTGAAATATTTTCTGTCTTAGCAATGTAATTCTGTACACTATAATTTTATAACTTTATACATTGATAAAAAATCACCTTATGTTACTGTGTTTTCAGAAGTTGATATTAACAGATACAGTTATGATTAGCTAATCTATACCTTCTCTATTTTATGAAAAAAACTTACCCGAAAGTTTTAATTGGCCAAAGCACAATGGACAGCGGAAATCAGTATTAGTGGGCCTATGTGATGACAACTACATCATAGGCAAGATTATAAATTAGCAAAGGAAGTGGGGAAAAAGAAAAAAACAACAAATTATATTGTGTTCCTGTGAAACTAAATAAAGGAGAAAGATCCTACCCTACTGGTATTCTGAACAACACTAAAGATCTGGCTCTTTGCTCAGGCCTTTGATGAAGATGATTGATGCCCTTTTTTCCTTTCTTATTCTTCTCTAGGTTTGTTTTCTTTGCTATCATTGTTCTTGTGCTGTTTTTGTTGTTTTGTCTTGTTTCTAATTTACACTTAGGGTAAACCACCCAGAGTCACAGGATGTTGGCAGCAGATAAATTTAATACATTATTATTATTATTATTATTATTATTTATCTACTAGATTTCAATGAAGTTATATTGGAATGGAGTTGATGGACACAGGCAGGGAAGAGAGAGTGTAAGGATAATTATAAATGTAAAATGTATGTCAGAAGTACATATGTGAGAAAATATTAATGAATGCAATTGTGTGCAACTGGTAATAATACATGTTCTAGAGATAAAGTTTGAATTAATGTTATCTAAGAGCAAAGGTTGTTTTGTTAAATAAAAATGCTTAGATCGTAAAAATGATAGAGAAAGAGTATTAATGGTGATTGCATCATTTCAAAATCCAAGAATCAATGTTAATGGTGATTGTTGATATTTGCAGTGAAAAAGGTCTTGAGCTAGAAAATGGCTCAAATATAAGTTTATTGTATTCATATTTTTCAGGGAAAAATAAGAATATAAATCTAAAACCATGGTTGTTTATGATAAAATATTGAGATAATTGGTGAAGGATAAAGAGTAATGAGTGATTCTGTATGTGGTTCAAGCCATTATTTGGTAATGCCAAAAGTGGATCTTGGGGGGGGGGAATATTGGAGAGACAGAATAAAAGAAACGAGAATAAAAGTGGAAGAACTGCAGAAAGAAAAATATGAGCCCTGTATTTAAAAGATTAGAAGTTGAGTTAATGTCCTAACAAAGTGAACAGAAATTAGACATAGGCTAGGGGAATATGGAGAGTTACTTAGAACAGGGCTAAAGAAGTTGAGTTTTGTAGTGCTAATTATGTTGAGGGGAATATAACATGGATGATTAGTACAAAGGTAAAATAAGACAAGCTGTGGATGAGGAAAGTATAATATAATTGTTGCAAAAATGAGAAGAATATTGTATAAAGTGGATAGAGAGCAACAATTGCAGAAAACAATTGAAGACAGCAAGGAACAAAATTAAGTTAAGCAAAAATGAGACTAATTTGGATGGAAAATAAAACATTTGTATTTACTGCTTTGTTATATAGGGCTATAACATGAGGGCTAGGTTTGCTATGAGCAGTATAATAATAATGCAGTTGCAATGGGGTATTTAAATGTGTCTTGTAAAATAAGAAATAGCAAGATCTAGAATGAAGGGGATAAATGAATGTGGATTGAATACAAAAGTGAATAATCAGTATGAAAGAATTACATTGAGGTGATTTAGTCCTATTAGAAAATGAATGAGGATTGAATTACAAAATGGATACATGAAGGGTCACTGCTCAAGAGGAATTGCAAGACTGAGCTAGTAGGATTACTAATTAGTATTTTTACTTGATATATGCTTATGTCTAAGCACAGAACAAGGCCTCTACTCCTTATAATAACCATCTTTCGAGCTGTCCCAAAGTCATCCGGTGACCTTGAGTGGCTAGAGGGGGACTAGAGTCTAGAATCCTGCCATTCCTAATCCATCACTTTAACCTCTACACCTCGTTGAATCTGGTTGTCACAATCATGGCAGGCTGTCTGTCTGGAGCTGACAAGATTGTGGAAAAGAGAGAGGTGAGAAATTTAATGAAGTCATGTTTGGAATTGGGAAAGCCAGGATAGTTTGTAAAGCAATTACGGGGCATTATGAATATGGTTTGTGTAAATTAGTTTTGGCTACTTCTTTTTCCTACCTTACACCTTTAATTTCTTCCTCTCATTTTTTTGTACTTCTGTACTCTGCAAACATTGCTTATCATGAAAGGAATAGCATGATGGTGTGTATGGATGTGTATATGTAGATGGTAACAAGATTATACATCTTTAGGTTCTCCAGTGGTGCATTAACTAAACAAAAAAGACAGCTATTTGCTTTGGGAGGCTAAATTAGACAAGGAATTCCACACAAAAGATTCTCCTATGTTTAGACTTTATAATATAAACAACTAATTTAATGCATCACCAATGATAGACAATAGATGCCATCTTACAATTTGACAATGGGTAAAACACTGATGTAATCTGAGAGAAATTTCAAAGTGATTAATTTGGAATAGAAAAAGATCTGTTGTGTAAATTTCTTTTTCCCCCTTTTATTAAAAACATACAGTTAATGTAATTTAATTGTAGATAATTAACAAGACATAATAACAGCTGGTTTCTGCAATATGAACAACACTTTTGGGACTGTGGAAAAAATATATCGTGCATTTGTTGATTTTTTAAAAAATTTAATTTCTGTTTGGAGCTTAATTATGAAAATAAGTTATTCTTTTCCTAGGATGCCTTTCAAACTATTATGACATACCTTTTCTTCATAAAATACACTTTTTAATAATATATCTATAATTTTAGAGCCAAAGACAAATTTTATAATATTCATAGCAAGTTTTTTTTTTATACTAACACATTTAATAATGGGAGAAAATAATTTTTATCTTTGTTCTTGGTACATTGCTTAAATTTACATGTTATGTTTTGTGTTCTTATATGTATATTCTTTCTCTGCTATACTTCTACAACTTGTGAAAAAACATTAAAAATAGATATGGGCTATTCTTATTTTTTCACTATTTATTACCACAACTGTGTTCTTTAAGGAAACTTTTAAACAAAGTTCATGTTTCAAGTAGGTGTAGATACCAGCAAGGGTTGGCTGAATGGAAAGATTGCTTGGCTTATGTTTTGCTTGTTGCCCATACCTATCTCAGGGCATATTTAGAAGATAGTGATATTACAAATTAAGAATGCTAGCAATTTGATCTGTGCTTGTACAGAGGCAGTGGGTGGTTTAGAAATAAAAAATATAAATAAACAAATTGTACCAAACGAGACATCCTCAAACTTACTCAATTTACAAGAAAGCTGATAAAGACAATTAAGGGGTTTGTTGAATATAAAATTAATTTTAAAAACCAAATGATAACAAAGCACCTTTCTGGAAGAATAAAAGTGATGTCAGGAAAGAAGGGAAAGGGGGGTGGGGTTTTAAAGTCAAATGTCAGAATTTGAAAAACATAGAAACTAGACCTCCTGTTAGGACGTGTATAAAATTGCTCTTAAAGTATGACAGGGAGATAGAATAAATAAAAGACAGTATGATTAAATTGTTGCAATTTAAAAAAAACAGTTTCATTACAACAATGGGAGAACTTATGGAAATATTCAGTAAAATTTAGCATAAGATATAATTTGGGGAAGAAATTGGTATAAGATGTTATATAGTAATACATAACTACCTATGCTTGCAAAACCATATAATAATAAATGTGGAAAATATTTTTGATACACAAGGTACATTATATGGTCATACCATAACATGAAAAGTACTGGAAAGAAATACACAGGATTATTACAAAAATAAAAATAATGCATAAAGAAAGTGTTTTTTTCTACTGGAATTTTTCTAGATAAAATAAATTTTAAAAAATCACTACTTATTAAGTTATATTCTTATGGTAACACAAATTTGGCCCACATTAGAAAATAAATACATTGCTAATAATAGCAGATAGGGAAATCAAGTTTGATGTATACTAGTAATGGCAAAATGAAGAGTATAATCCAGAGTAGAACTTTGATTTAATTTAAGCAAGAATGATTTCTGTACATTTTATCTGGCACACTTAAATACTCAGTACAAGTTTTTAAGGTAGAAGTATTTAATGTATTTAATATTAATAGCCTGAAGCAATTTTAATGTCTATAAACATTTTAATATATACCAGTCAGGTAGAATGGAAGAAAATTTAGAACGTAATATTGTTTTTACTTGGCTTTTTAAATTATTAATTTTAGAAGATTAAGTACATTTATTTTAGGAACAGTGATAAATTTTAGTGACACATTGTAATGTTTTGTGGTCATTATCAATTGTTTCTTAAAATGATATAATGTGTTTAGTTTATATGAATTAAATGATAAAAGTTAAATTTCATTACAATTGTAAATTCTCCATTTATTTATTGGTATTTTATTTTTGATCTGCTATGTTCTTTTTCATTTTATTCTTTTTCCCTTTATTTTTTCTTAAATATTTGACATTTAAAACATTTAAATATATATATATATTAGATTGTTCCTTAAAAAAGGTTACAATTTAGTCCTCTCAAGTTCAAGGGAGATTTGAACTTTACCTGTTTATGAGATGATGTTGATGATTTTCTGAATATATTGGTGTGAATCTTTTATTCATCCTCCAATGGTAGGGATTTATGTCCTCCTGCACCCATTTTGGCACCAACTAACATCTGCATTCAGCATATACAGAAGAAAGAATAATTTTTCAGCTATAAGGAATTAATATTTTCCAGGTGCCTCCATACTAATAAGTAATAGCCATTGAAAAGCTAAAGTATACTCGATGTAGAGCTTCAACTCGATGTTGAAGCGGAGATGCTATGCTTTCTTTATTAAACTTGCTGAATATTTGTGAATTTTTATAGGTGTCTAATCTTATATATATTTACTCATAAGTATTTCCAGTATGTATATGTACTTACAATCAGCAAAGTTCTAGCAGAAATTCATTAAGTTTATTGTCAATATGCTTTATACATTAAAACTATACTGCTATGTTGAATTTTGAAAAAGTGTAAGCATTAATGTGTAGATATAAAATAAATAGCTTAAGAAGTAAAGCAGCATTTTAGAAATTAGCAGTAAAATTTGTCATATGAATGTAATTACTACCAGCTTCTACTTAAAATTAGGATAGTAATATGTTTCTTTGGGCATTAGATCATTTAGTTTTGTTTGCAGGTACAAAGAAGCATGTATCATATTTAAGACATTTTAGGAATTATAGACACTAAAATACTATAACTGAATTCTAAATACATTAAAATAGGCTTGAGTTGTTTGCTTATATATCCAGTCTCTTCCTTTTGTGTGCAATTGCTAAACTAGAATCACATTTCCATTTCTTCAAATCCAGAGCTTTAGAACAAACTAGAATATTGAGGGATTTTTAAATAGAAGACAGCTTAATATTCTGACATGTCCCAAAGCTAGTAATCATAATTTTTTTCAATTTAAACAAACAAGAAAATATGGATAGAGTTTTTCTTGTTTAATTATTGCACATTGTAAAATGTGAAGTTAAGGAGCTGCTTATGCAGAAGCTATGATTATGTGTAGATAAACTTAATAACAAAATAGCACAGACTGAGTTGCCCAGAATGTGGTCTGTAGCTGCCAAGATTTCATTTACTTATTTATTTTGTTAATCGAATTTGCACAACTGCCCATCTCTCAGCAATGCACAACAATGGTTGAAATTGATTTGCAGGTCTCAGGAATTGCACCAGGAAATCTGAGGATTAATGGCTGTAGTCAGAAGTCAGGAATAATAATAATAATAATAATAATAATAATAATAATAATAATAATAATAATAATAATAATAAAGCTTTGCTGTGCTATGGGTTGTTGCCATAGGCAAATTATTATTATAAACTTTCATTAAACATGAAACTCAGTCAATTGTGATACATTTTTGAATGTTCAGTTGACTGAGTTTCATGTTTAATGAATAAAAGTTAATAATAATAATATAATTTGCCTATGGCAGCAACCTGTATCAACCATCAGAGCCAGTCAATGATATAAATGTTCAGTTGATTGAGTTTCATGTTTAATGAATAAAAGTTTATAATAATTTGCCTATCCCAGGTCCTTGGTAAGGACTCGATAGGTAAACAAAAATGCCAAATCCAGTCTGAACATCTGACTGCTGTGCAATGATCAATAATAATAATCTATAAAAAAGCAATGGGAAACAGAAGAGATGCCTAGGGCACTATTGAAGAAATATGAAGAGTGAATCCATTGGAAGAGCTTGTATTAGGGATTGTGCTGTGGTAAAAAGAGTGATAAAATTTATCTATTTTATATTCTTACTGCCTCTTTAGATAACCATCCATCAGCCTCCCTTAAGGTGACCCTTCCCTATATAAGAGAAGGATGGGACACAGGAACATCTACAGGGCTTTTGTGCAGAATTCTAAGAATATGACTATAAAATTCATTTGGATACTCTCAGGGTTTGATTGACTTGGTGGGTCCCATTCAAGGCAAATGAGGCACAATTGTGTTCAGTTTATTTAGTTCCTAAGCAAGTAGACAGGATCCTTGGGAGAACCATGTCTCTTTTGGTTGTTGAAGGCATCCAGAGGTGACATATGGTTATGTCCATACAGTAATGATTTATTTGAAAGGAAGGTGGTTCCATCTGCCGAAGGGGCTCACTCCTCAATAAATCATTGCTAAATTTTTGTTCAACTTCCAATGTCTTCTTTATGGAGAAGGTTGCAGAAAAATGGCTAGGCTGCAGCTTCAGAAGAACCCTATTCAGCCAGGATTCTTAGTGAGATATTACACTGATATGACATTGATCTACTTGTCAGTAACCATTAGCAGAGCTGGGATATAGGTGATACAACTGTCTTTGCTGTCTGAGTTCTTGGTAGCTTTAGATTTAATTATGTGTATCCTTCTGATTCAGTTATGAGAATTGGGACCAGGAGGCACAGCATTAATGTTAGTTTTTCTCCTTGAATCCAGTTGTAGTTGGTGTGGATGGGAGAGAAGAGATCAGATTGAAAGACCCTGACTTGCAGGGTGACACGGGGCTAAAAAACCAATTCTCCTGTTTAACATGTTCATGAAGCTACCGAGTGAGATCATCTGTTGGCATGGGCTCAGGTATAATCAGTACGCTGATGATTCTCAGCTGTATATCCTGACTTCTGGCGAACTGAATAATATTGTCAAGATGTTGTCTCAGTGCCTAGAAACTGTGGGGATCTGGATGGGGAAGAGAATACTTAAACTTATCCTTAGCAATACCCAGGAAATAGAGATGTATGGACCTTCTAGATTCAGGGACTTTCATATCCAGCTCTGAATGGGTTGCACTTCCACAGACAGAACTGTTGCACCTTTTTATGTCTTCCTGGGATTTCAGCTTCTGGTTACAGAGCAGGTAACATATTTAGCCAAGAAGGTCTTAATACAGATTTGTCTTGTGTACAATTGCACTCTTTCCTGGATTGGGACTCCCTCCTCATGGATATTCCTGCTAGGTTATTCCACACATCAACATTGCAATTGATTTTATATGTGGCTGTCCTTGAAGACCATATGGCAGCTTCAGTTGGTCCAGAATATAACAGAATATAACAGCAAGAGCATGCCACCATATAGCACTTAGACTTATATACCATTTCACAGTGCTTTACAGCCCTTTCTAATCAGTTTATATAGTCAGCATCTTGCCCCCAACAATCTGGGTCATCATTTTACCCACCTCGGAAGGATGGAAGGCTGAGTCAAGCTTGAGCCTTATGAGATTTGAACTGCCAATTACAGGCAGCTGGCAGTCAGCAGAAGTAGCCTGCAATACTGCATTCTAACCTCTAGCAAACTTCACCAGTTACCAATAGACTCCTGGTTGCAGTTCAAAGTGTTGCTTATTACCTTACATGGCATAGGTCTTATTATATCTCTTCCTTTGTTTTTGCCTTGAGTCATCATGTTTTGTATCCTACTCATTAAACACATCCTGCCAAATAGTCCAGATCAAGAAATCAAATCCACAGGAAGGCTAAAACAGATTTTATTATATATAATGACAGAATCTTTCAAGATTGTACTGTCTGAGCCTCTCCTGAATGTTTTCTATCTATGTGGACTTGGACTTAAAATATATTTGATCATTTTGGAAATAAATTTTGCATATCTCTATCATAGTATTCTTCCTTACTCTCTACGGTGCCATCTGATGGGACAGCTTTCTCTGTCACAGTGCCTGTCCTCTGGAACAGCTTTTACCTCAGAGATTCAAGTGACCTCAACCCTACTCTTCTTTAAATGAGCCTTGAAAAAATGAGTTCCTTTCCCAGGCATTGGCCTAAGATGTGGATGTGGGTTTCCTATGTGAAACGTTTTATGTCCTTTAACTGAGATAATCCTCTTCCTACCTGGTATTGTTCTGTTATTTTGATTTTACCGTTGTGCACTACTGAGTCATCAAGAAATTGGGCAACTTTAGAAATAACCAACCCACCAATCCATGGATTTTCTGGTGATCTCCATCCAAATACTATGTCAGATCTTAGTTTTTCAGTCAGGTGGGAGTGAAGGTAAACTGAAGGGAGTCTTTTCATTTGTCTGACCATTAAAGTGATTGCCTGAAATATTATACTGTGAGATGCTTTTGTTTTAAGTCCCAAATAATTTTTCCTGTTTTGTCCCTTACAGAAAAACTTCTGAAACTCTCTATTATACCCTAGATAAGCATTTGCAGCAGTATGGCATGTTGTGGAGTACTATTCTGAGTCTCAAAAGAATTCTCTTTTTGTTATATCTAAGGAGATATTGAAATGCTTATCTCCATTATTATACTGCATTATAAAATTAGGTTATAAATAGCTGTATACTTAATCAGAATCTCTCTATGGTATGTAATCTCTATTCTGCAAAACCAAGTTAAGAGCAGGTGGTATATATAGTTTACTGATGATACACATTGTATTTGAACAAGTCTTTGCACTGAAGTAATATGCTATACATTTTAGAAGCAAAGTGACAGGAACTACCACTATACCCTCATGTTCTTCAGCGGTGTGGAAGAAATGTTGATGTACAACTAAAGTGATCAAACTGAACTCATTTTCTTTTCTGGTTTGATTTAACATGGTGCTTAGAGCCCTTAGAAGTTATTAAACTCTGCAGTGTGTAAGGTCAATTTAAGTTTCCCATGGAGATTGTTTATCAAACAATTATAAGAAGGCACTTAAAATCAGAAACCTTACTTAAAAACTCCAGTCCTTCATTCATTTGTTTTTAATTTCTGATATTTCATTTATGATTTGCAACTTTTATTTATGAAGGGCACTTTTAAAAATTATTTTCCTCAATGTTCTCTAAAGCAAAAAAAAAATCATAATTTTAAATACTTTTAAGTAAAAAAGCATTATTTGCTTTGAATTATTTAAAAATACACTTTCAGGGTTCTGCACAAGCATTATGGAGAAATTTTTCTTTGAATTGAAATACTTTTGCTGTTCTGCTCAGCTGCTCTTCCCCTTTTTAACACAAACTCTTACTAGTGAAATGGTATATCAATGACCTATCAAGAAATAATGGATAGTTTGTTGTTGCTGCATCTATCCCTGCATGCTTTTGAAGTAAGATTAATAAAGTGATACACTCATTCTCAAAAAAAAAGCCACTTTCAGTCAGGTGCCAATTTACATATACAACTAAGATAGATAGATAGATAGATAGATAGATAGATAGATAGATAGATAGATAGATAGATATCGTGTTTCTCAGAAAATAAGGCCGGGCCTTATTTTCTTTTGACCCCCGAAAAAAAAGATTGGCCATTAGGAGCAGCTGGTGGCGAGGTGAGGCATGGCTGCCCACAGGGTGCTCCTAATGGCAAGTTCCCCCCCGCCCTCCCCCCTTTTTGCATGTTTTAAAATGGGCCTAAATTTGGGGGAGGGGTTTAATTTCACCTTATGCCTAGAAAACATGCTGGGACTTCCTACTGGGGAGGGTGTATTGTTGGAGAAACTAGATAGATAGATAGATAGATAGATAGATAGATAGATAGATAGAAGCAAACACATACAAACAAACATTCTTTACGTAGGCAAAAATGTGTATGAAAATTGAGCTCCAAACTATTTACACTGTTCATTATATTAATTAACATAAAATCAAAGATCCTGTATTTGTTTTTTACATGAACAGAATCTCCATGTTGCTCTGTATTAAAATAAAAATATTTAGCATTTTGATATACTTATTAAAGTATTTAGGCTGAAATAGATCTATATTGTGTGCAAAATTATTTTTTTCAAACTTTTATTTTGTATTAGGATAATGGTTTTCCAACCATTCTTTACATGAATGAATAGTAGTATATACTGTAAATATTGCTTAATTTCCTTCAACAAATTAGCCGAACCCCAGGAAAATTGTCTTTGAAATAATTATACAAAGAGGTCCATTAAATGATTATTTTTCTTCAGAATATGATTATTTTCTCCCTTTTTTCTGTTGATACCAAATTAGGTTTGGATTATATAACTTCTGGCTGCATCATGGATATTTGCACGGGAGGCATATCATAAAACTAAGATGGCCATGTGATTGAATCCCTGACCTTTTAACATAGTTCCATGCATTAAAGGGTCAGGGCTTTGGTAATGCAGTTGTAGCCACCATCTTAACTTTTTTTGACATGCTTCTCTCATTGGCTGTGCTGCTGAGTCTATGACTTGTATGATTAATGCAGTTCCCAAAATAATTTTTCCCCTAATTGGTAAATTTGATTGTTGGGAAAAAAAACCCTGATGTCTACTTTTCTATATGCAAAAGTTTTTTTTAATGAACTCCATCAGAAAAAAAAATTAGAAATTAAAATTATGGGAGAGTATTTTGTGGTTTTCTATTGACATCCTGAACAATAGTGAAGACTTGAACTTCAGAAATATATTTCATAAACATCTTCTCAAATACAGTCTACTGATCGGGATCAGCAACTTACTATATTCAGTTTACAGCAGCATGCAATAAGCCTCAAGTTAGCTTATTTAAAAGTGTGTACATGTCTGGACTCTTGTTCTTCATTAAATATAAATCAATAATTGAAATTAATAATACAAGCAAAATTGTTGCTCTCCAATTGGTGGTAATTTGTAAGAAGCTACATAGAAGAGTAGAATGTTGTGGGAGGAATGCTTTTGGAGTATGATCGAGAAACCTGTTGAGAAAATAGGCAACTATTGACAGGCCTGATTCATGACTGAGTGACTGTTCTGCTAGTCTTCACATGATCCCCACAGAGGGAAAGCTTTGACCACCTGCTAAACAAGGTCTGTTTGAAGTTTCTTCTTAACAGTTCCAAGACGTTAATTCAGCAGGACAGCTCCACTGGAGTTCTCAGTGTCACCAAATCAGCAGCTGTTGAGGTCCATTCACTCCAGCATGAAATGTTTATATAAGGGGTCCTCCCCCAATTTAATTTATTTGTGACTAGGAAAAAATAAATAGGAAACTGAAATGTTCACAATGTTCAGCTTTTACAGAGATGAAAATTATTGATGCCAATGTACTAATGGTACTACTGTTCTTATGATTTCTGTTCAGTCTCTCCTTTCCAAACTTGATCTGCACATAATAGAGAACAGCTAAAATGAAGTAGATTACAGCAGAATCTGTACATTTTGATCCAGATATTCTATTAAGTTTAATGAGTCTTAATGTCTCAAATATATATGTTTCACTTTAAACAGTTAAGAAATGCTATATTGTGGAAAGAAGTCCAAATATGAATGCCTTTGTTCCTTTTTCATTATTTCATTGATCAATACTGCCAGGGGAGTGTCAGAAAACATTCATGTGATCAAATTTTTTTATATTTAAATGCTTTTATTTGCTAGACATACTGTCAGTTGTAAATATCATCAGGGGAACTGTTTTAACCTCAGGTAATATAACCACATAAAATGTTCTTGGTACAACCAATTTGCTTTTCTTTTTATTGTAGACTTGTAAGTCTTAAGTGTATTTTTATAAGACTGTTAATTGTTCCATTCTTTCTGATGTATTTTTCCTTCTTACTATTATCAGATTTCATTATATGAGTAGAATTATCAGCTCAACCCATTGTACAGCAAAGCAGTATTAAGTCTGTCTGGAATTTGCTGCTCTTTAAGTTTACAGGAAAAAAATTGTGTAAATCAGGCTCTCTAGTTTCAGTGGGAGGCACAGGGTTGAACAGCATCCATTTGTCAAGTTGATTGCTCCTCACTGAGGTTGCCTTTGCTTGTCTTTGAACAGGAGTGAAATCCTATGTGAAGCTCCATTTCTGTCATTTACACTAACATCCATCCTCTTAAACCAAGGCCTCCAAGAAAAAAAAACAAAGTGTTGGCACAATATAATCAGTCACTCAAGTTGTCTGTCATTTGTTTTTTAAAAAAGGAAGTTACTTTTAAGTTAGTGGAGCAGAAAATTGTGGAAAGTTGGGAATAGAGCTGTATTAAAGGGAGGACAATTTAAACATAAAGAGAAGACATCCTGTCTATTTTGTTCTTTTTTGTTCCTGTAACCAGAGAGTATTCAATCATTTGTACATTGATTTCAGTATTCTTGATAGGTATATAAATATTTTTTTAACTTTTATTTCAAAGAGATACTAGATTTACACTTTGCCTATATTATAGCTCACATGAATAATCAGGGCAGGACCTGAATCAGAACAATGAAATTAAATCAGAATAAGGATTGGTAGCAGACAGCAAATTCTACACTCATATAATTCTTTGCCAGCTCAAACATGGCTGAATAGTAAGGAATTTCAGGGGTGGGATTCCACAGGTATAACAACTGGTTCGGTGATTGCGTACTTCATGCGCGCATGCACCAAACATGCGCTCCGCATGTACTCCGCATTTTAAAAAGCTTTAATACTTACCTTCTACTGCAGTCCCTGTGAATAAAACAACTGAGGCGCGGCTCTGCCGCACAAATCAGCTGTGCTCTAAAAAAGGAAATAAAGCACAGGAAAGAGCAGGAGTGGGTGGGCAGGTCCACATGCTCGTCACAGAGAACCAGCTCACTGCCAGCTGATCTTCGTAGTAAGGGTTTCACCTGAACTGGTAGAATCCCACCCCTGGTAAGGATGTGCAAAACAATATGCACAAAATTCCATACTTGTTTGGATTCTTCCAGGTGGAAGTGGGTCAAGGTGAGGGCAAAACAAAAAAGAAATTGAGGGAGAGAAGGAGAGGCTAGGAAGATTGAGGACAAGCAAGCTGGTAGGATATGCCATGATGGGATTTTATTTATTAATTAATTAAATTTATGTGCCAGCCATCTCACTGTCAAGCAACTTTGGGCAGCTTACATCATAAAGGTCCTTTCCAACTCTGTTATTCTGTTATGTTGAGGGAGCAAAGGTGTAAGATTTCATGACCTACAGCTCCCTTATCTTCCTTACATTCTCCCCAAAAGACAAAAGTTCACTTCCAGATAGGAACATTAAAACATGAATATTAAAATTCACAGAAATTAAATAAGTTAGGAACCAAAATTAACAGTGACTGAGTGAAAAAAGGACAAAAAGGTGATCAGAGGCTGGCCAGCCACTGGGAATATGAGACATTAGAAGCAATAACTATGAGGAGGGGAAATCATCCAGGGGTGATGTTGGGATGATCTAATCTGCTTGCCATTGTCCATGATTTAACCAGGAATTCCAAATGACAAGCACAAAAGATCTTAAGAGCAGTTAGAAATTATGTAAATCTTCTCCTTTTTTTACTAAGATTGTGGGATTGGGGCAAACTCTAACGCTGCACCACTTAAGAAAAAATATATTTTAAAACTAAGCATAATAGTACAGCATATATATAATCTATACTTGCTAATATTGTATTTTTAAATTCCATACTTTTAAAAATCTAAACCAGTGGCTAGCGGGTGTGATCCAAAAAAAAAAAAAACTGATCAAATGCTATGATTTGTTTTAAATTAAAAAAAAATCTTACATTGTAATACAATGTGAACTTCATAAATATCACAGCTCTCCTTTAGAGCAATCCATGATTATTTTTCTTACTAAAGTTATAGATAGCATTCCTTATTCTCCTGAAGAGGAATGAAATATTGTTATAGCTTATGCACTAAAACTGTGAAAAAGTATTTGGGTAACTTAATCTGCAATGTAGTGAAAGCTTAAACTCAATGTTGAGTTTTAAATTACCCTGCTACCTCATAATTCTTCTTTATTTAAGCTCAGTGGTAGAGTTAGGGCTTAATTGCACAGCCTTATTTGGAGCATAGGAATTCTGCCTTAAAGCAATTTGCAATGGGTTTTTATCCATGAAGTAGCAAGAGGACGATAATATTCTAAGTAAAGAAAGCCTTAATAAGATTAATTTATGCTCTAACTGTATTTCATCTATACATGTTTTCATTCTTAGTACCTGTATTATACTCTAGATCAGGGCTGCCAAACTCTCAAGGATGCCCTTTGTCACCACTGTTCTTTGTACTGACTTTAGAACTGTTAAATAGAAACATTAGAAGAAATAAGGAAATAAAGGGCATGGAGATAAAAAAGAAGGAGTACAAATTGCAGGCATTTGCAGATGATCTGGTGTTTATACAGGAAGAACCATTAGAAACCGGACACAAATTTATAGAAAAGATAGAAGAATATGGGGAAGTCGCAGGATTGAAAATGAATAAGGAGAAAACTAAGATATTAGTGAAGAATATTACTGAAAAGCAAGAAAAAAAATTGATCGATAGATTAGATATCCAGATCACAAAAAAGTAAAATATTTGGGGATCCAATTAATAGCAAGATGTGGGACACTTAAAGAAGATAATTATTATAGATTAAAACAACAGATTAAGATGGACCTGGAAAAATGGAAAAATTTACAACTATCATTAATAGGGAGAATAGTGACAATCAAAATGAACATATTACCAAGAGTACTATACTTATTCCAAACAATTCCAATAAAGTTGGAAAAATACTTAGATGATAAGATAATATTGAAATATATATGGCAAGGGGAAAAAAGCAAGGATTAAGTTAAAACTGTTACAGGATGCAAGAATGAGAGAAGGATTTGGGCTACCCAATTGGGAATTATATTATCAGGCCATGGTATTGAAGTGGGTGAAAGAATGGATTGTATTAAGAAATACAAGACTTTTAACATTGGAGGAGCATGATTTACAATTAGATTGGCATGCTTTTCTATGGTATAAGAAAAATAAGGTACATGGTTACTTTCAAAAACATGTTATCTATGCTTTATTGTCAATATGGGAGAAAACAAGGGAACAGCATTATATGAAAAAACCAGTCTGGTTATCAACAATGGAGGCGTTTATATATTCAAATGTTTTTGAAATGGACATATTGTTAGATATAATGATGTTTTAAATGAAAGGGGTGAACTCAAAACAAAACAAGAATTGAATGAACAAGAAATTGATATGAATTGGTACTCATATATGCAAATACATTCTAGATATGAAAAAGATGTTAAAACAGATGGTTTTTACAATGAATTGATTGAATTAGATAAAATTTTAACAGGAATAGAAGGAAAGATGTTTAAGAAATTGCATGGTTATTTACTAGGAGTGAAACTAGAAGAAGAACAAGTCAAGGAGATGATGATAGCCTGGGGGGAAAATTTGGTTATGGGACAGAGTTGGATAAATGACAGAAACTGTGGGATAGAAACTGTAAATTAACAATGACCTGGCATTTAGCAAAATTAGCATTTTGCCCTGGCAAGACTGGCAAAGATGTTCAAAGACAAATCAGCGAAATGTTGGAAATGTCATCAGATACCTGGATCATATTACCACATGTGGTGGACATGTACAGAAGCTAAAAGATATTGGACAAAAATACATACATGGTTGGAAAGGATGATAAAATACCATATAGATTTAAAGTCTGAGATATTTCTATTGGGGATTTTACCTGAGAACTATAGTAAAGAAAAAAAATACATATATTAACAGCAGCTAGAATTGTATTTGTTCAAAATTGGAAAAATGAAAATGAATACAGGAGGAGGTGGTTAAGAAAATATTGGAATGTGAAGAAATGAGCAGGAATATTATATGATATGGGATTTATTTTATAAATGATTGGAAAATAAAGTAAGAAATTAAATGATACTGTTATAATGAAAGATATATATAATGTTGAGTAGGTTGTAATATGAAGGTAAACTGTAAGAAATGTATACAAAATATTAATATGTGCACAATATATATATATTCAGTCGACACTCTCTATAACTGAAAGATGGATTTGTTTTCAAAATAAAAATAAACTTTAAAAGAAGAATCTTTAAAAAAAGGGCTGTCAAACTCATAGCCCATGGGCTGGATGAGTCATACTCTGGTTTAGCGAAGGGGGGGGAAAGTCATGATATGTCAGGTGATGACACTGTGATGATGCAAATTCGACATCCCTGGCCTAAATGCTAACGAAAACTCAAAAGTAGTCTTTGACATAAACTGGTTGCTTAGCAACCATTCAAAGTTACAACAGATGCTGAAAAATGACTTATAACCAGAATTCAAAGTTCTGATGCCTGAGTCACTTGTATTTGGGTGCTCAGCAACTCCTCTGCATTTGCAGCACTCCTCAGTCACATAAATGCTATTTACAATGCTTTTGAGAGAAACTAGGGTTATTTCTGGTTTCTGACAAAAATCACCCCATAGTGAACAATGGATTCACTTAACAATCACAACGTTGATTTAATGATTGTCACATTTGCTTAAGAACTGCTGCAAAAAAGATTGCAAAATCAGGCACAGTCACATGATGACCTATTTTATGACTGTCTCGACTTATCATTGAAATTGTGGGCTGTCAAGGACTCAATGTGGTGAGTCAAAGACAACCTGCATTGTAATTGGCTATACAATTACATGTACATTTTGCATGGAATACTTTCAAAGTGTATACTTTAGCTTTTTCTGTGTGAGGTTTTGATGAACAATACTTTCTACAGGTCCAGACAAAAGAACCAGAGTCAGAAAAAACAGTGTGTAAGATCCCTTAATTTAAGGGTAAATTAAGGGATCTTACATGCTGTTTTTCCCACTCTGGTTCTGTGGTCTAGACCTAGCAATGTATCATGAGCACAAGTTTGCTCACCGATCAGCATCCACAAGGCTCCTTGCTTTATGTGATTTTAATTCTAAAATTCTTCTGATCAAAAAAAGGCAGAAACAATATTCTACAAACCACATTCAACATTCTATTAATTTATAATGTAATGAACTGGTATTCTGAAAAACAAAATCTATGTTTCTGTATCATATTTATTTATAAGACTATTCAACATATATAGGTGGGATCCTAGCTTAATCAGAGTACAGCCAATGAAATGAATGTCCAAAATGGTATGACTACCAGAAGTATGGCTGATTTAAACAGCTTTGCTCTACTTTTGATCAGATTTATATGCAACTCATCATCCTAAAACATGAGATTCAGGTTTTAAAGTCAGCTTTCTATTTTACATTTTCATAACTTAGAAAAGTATTAATTAAACAAATTAAGTCTATAGCAAATCATGTAAATATCCTAATGGATATTTTAATTTTTTATTAATTTTTGTACAATTAGAAACTGTTTTTTTAAACAAATAATAAGTAACCCCCCAAAAATATTCCTGTAAATGAAATGAAAGTAAAATTAAAAGTTATTTTTTAAAATGTTGACATCGGTCATATTTGTTCATAAATTGTTCATTTAATTTTATGAATTTGAACTTAGCTGTATCTAGGACTGTTCAAAACATGGTTCAAAGAAAGAAAGTAAAAAGTTTGTTGATCCCTAAAAACATTTAGTAGAAAAATAACAAGAAGTAAAAGGATAGCACTTTAATCCATGGTAGAGGAAAGACGAAATGGCCTTGAGGGACAGAAAAAAGAGCCACTGCCAAGGCAACAGATAGAGAAAAGACTTCTAAGTAAGGGATAACAATGTAACATTCACAGACATCTCAGCCCTTCCTAGTTCATACAAAGCTCCTTCCTAATTCATATAAAGATAAAGGGAGGGAGGCCTATTCAGACTTACAAGATTCTGTTTCTGTAACTTTACAATAAAAGTAGCATTGACTTACAAGACCTTGATTTCCTAGTCAGGTCTATCTTGAAGAACTGACATGCATGAGTATGCCAAGTCAGAATGTGACCTTTTTTCCCCTTGAAATAGTATGATCCCATTTTGTCTCACAATACAACATTATTACTCATATCTCTGATCTCCTGAAATGATAAATGCACAGCAAATGCCCATAAATGTTTCTTGGAAGGAGACAGGAGTACTAAGTATAAGAGAATGCTTATATATAGGGAGATTTAATAAGTGATTGCATCTCTGACTTATTTATTTATTTATTTATTTATATTTGAACTTGTATGCGCCCCATCTCGAAGACTCAGGCGGCTCACAGCTAAAAACATAGAACAATAAATATTTAAAAAAAAACATTAAACCAACAAGCCCAAATATGAAACACAACAATAAAATAGGTTAAAAACATTCCCCAAGGAAGGGTCACAGGGTTGGTCAAACAACCAAGTTTTTAAAGAGGAAAGGAGATCAAAGGATACCAACCGGCATTGACAGATCGGGATGCATTGAGAGGGGATATATAATTAATAACACCTGAGGGGAAACTATCCATTAAAATACTTTAAAATTATCCTAAAATGTATTTTTAGGATTAATAAGCTTTCACAGCCTCACCCAGTACAATAGTTTATTAGGTTTTGTTAACAAAGACTACTTCGTTGACTCTATAACCTAGATAGTTCATGTTTCTTGGTAGGACAGACTTTATTGACTTTAACACTGGAATTTGTATTCAATAAAATTTGTTTGCTTCTTTCTCAAAGAACATTTTAGGAGAGCCTTTATTACTGAATAGCACAGAAGTAATAATAGCTGTCAAATATGACCACACAAAGTAAGGGCCTCTTTAGAAAATGTGCACTATAGCCTCCTTCAAGACTGCATGTAATGCTCCTTTTGTTAAAGAAGTGTTCACAATCTCCTGGATCTAGCAACTACTGAATCACCTATTCCCCAAAGGTGTCAGCATCTTTTGAGAAAATATATAATGAAAAGGATGTTATAGTTAAAAAGTAGAACTCTCATGATTTTTTCTATCAGTCTATTTATTAGCCATACAAAACCAGAAGAGTTCTACTCCTTAAAACATTGAAATGTTCTGTTCTCAAGGCAGCCACTTTGAGGCCCCTTCTCATCTATCACATCATGTCTTGTAGTGGTGTGGCCACTAAAATATTGTCTTGGAATTATTAAAAAGACCTGGTGCATTTATTGCTAAAGAAGACTCAACCAATAGCATTGGAAATTTAAAAGAGAACAGATTGCAAGATACTGTATAATTCATAGAAAAGAGCCCAGGATTTTCATGCAAAATGCATAAAATTATATCAGGCATGATAAGTAACTTATTGAGGCTATTGAACATGTTGAGAAAGAATGCATGTTGGTACTGACAGCATTGGGTAAAGATGAGTTTGAAAACCGCAGGTTTTACTTCTTTTGTGAGAAAATATATAGCAAGATTTAGAACTAGAATTCATAAATAAGTTTAAATTTCAACCTTGTATGGTGGATTTGGGGATTTTAAAAAATCTTTGTTCTTTGCCCAAGTGCTTTACATTTCTAAATATATGTTAGACTATACACCTGAAACTAATGTATGAAAAGGCTTTTATGTGAATGCGTAGCAGACAGATGCCAGTGTAACAAAAATGCTTTCTTTATCATGAATCTTCATGGTAAAGTATTGATTGCACGGCAAATTGAGCTTGAAGGTCATACCTAAGGAAAGTTGGCAAAGGAGTATAAAGGCTACACCTCTTTTGTAAGTATACTGTAGGCTTCTTTCCCTCCAAATATCTCAAGATTACATCCCAGAACTGACCGAAACATAAAATCTTCATTATCTGTGTATCTAATTCCTCCCTGTAAATTTCTAGCTACCTCACTGCTTCTCTTGCCAATTTAATGAGTAGATAAAATTTCTTATGTGTGTGTAAGTGATTTTCTTTTCCTTTGTAAATGATGTGAACCTACGATCAAATGTTATCTTTGCTGCTGACGCAAGGAAATTAAAAGCGGTATTATCGTTCTGTTCAGTGTTCTTTTTAGAGAAAACTGCTGGTTAGGTCAATTTACTTGGCTTGATACCATGCTTTAATCTTAACCTGGGGCGTACTTCAAATACACGGCAGCTGGCTCAGACATCTTCATGCATGATTGCATGTTAATTTCTCTTCGTTGAGAGGTGGGAATCCAGCAAAAAAAATTCTCTGCTGAATGAAAATGTTATGGGATTCCTAACGGGTGAATAAGCACTCTCATATGATCAAATAAACCTGGAATTGGCTGCCTGAACTTTCAGGGGCCTGATTCCTCCAGGGCATAAGACTTTAGTTGTATTATATTATGGATAAATTTGTCCCAACAATTTTCAGTCTAAGAATGTGGCAAGAACAAAGCATAGCATTTACCTCTGCTGCTTTGCCCACTTTAAGTGCTGTAATTAGAACAAAATGTGCATCATTTTCCAGTAAAAACAAGAATTAGGAGGTTTGGGCATGTGACGGCTAACTGCTGGAATTACCTATCTGTGATAGATTTTGAGAGAGAAAAGATGCTATAAACAGCCTTTACCTGGCAATATCTAATGAGTACCCAACATCTCATTCAGCAGATTTTATGGGCAATTCATCAGATTGTTCAGGCAAGTTAAACATATGAGGTTGAAGCTCTGTTCATATTGGTCAGGGTGACTAGTTTACAGTACAAGTTGGCAGAAAATTTGCATCCAGCAGCATTGCCTGTAAAACTACCTTTACAAATACTACCTTACATTTATTTTTCAGGCTTTTATTATTGCATTTTTCAGTCCTCCAATAGCTTTTTCTAACCTCTTTCTTGAAACAGATATTACACAGAGGAGGCAAACTTCAGGAAGAATGTATTTTTGCAATGGAAAAAAGTTAAACTCTTGTCCTGAATAATGTTGTTGTTGTTATTATCATCATCTACTTGCAATGAATTATGTAACTAAATTATGAAACTAAACAATTCTTCATCTAGGATGAGGAAGAATTCAAGTGGGTTTAACAAGATTTCACAGACTCTAACAAGAATTTGGTAAGCAAAAAAATTAAAAACTACCCATGTATTATTTCTACTGCTACTTTCACAACCTTGTTTGAGGGACCTCAAGTTTTAATAATTTTTTAATTAAAAAGTTATATATATTTGTCACATATATTAGCCATTTGTGCATGAATAAATATAGGTGCCAATCTTGTTGAAGCCTCTAATTTGTTATGTGTCTAGATACATACATAAGAAAGCTAAAACTAGTGCAAAGCAGTACCAATAGGACCTGTTTGAGAAAGGTTCTGGATCATTTTGTTATCTTTGAGACCACATTTGCTGGGTTCTGAGAGCTACTAGCATAGCATTTTGCAGAATCAGTTGCTTAATGAGCAGTCTGTTTTCTCTGTGTTAAATTAAGTGTTGCTTCTTTTAAACCATGTATGTCATTTTTATATAAATTTATTAGGAAAGACAAACTTCCTTTGAATTGCTCATTATTGTTGTTTCCTACTGCAGTGTACAAAAAGGAAGGCTGTCATCTCAGAGGGGGTTGTGAATCAGAACTGTGGGGCATGTCATTGTCACATTGTTGTTTTTTTTCCTGCCATGCCTCTGAAGAGTTTGCCAGAGCTCCCCATTAAATATTCTTATTTTTGGATGCAACTTGATTGTCACTTCTACTTAACTGCACTCATTTCCAGCCCCCAACAATGTGCATGCTTTGTTTTAGGACCATGAATTGTGTAAAGAAGTATTTTAACAAGATGTAAAGTGTTGGCATGTTTATTGTTACCAAATCTAGAAATTAACCCTGTTTATAACAAATTCCTTAATAAGAAACAACACACATTGCTACATACTTTTATGTACCTCATTACATATCTACGTATTTTACATATCTTATTCATAGACATAATCTTCACGTAATTTTCTCCTTTTACATGATTTTAAGTGTGTTCCCTCAAGTATAATGCATTCAAATTGATATAATGAAGACAAATTATCTCAGTATTTAAAAGCTGTTTTCATAACATGTGCCTTCTTTGTTTTTGAATAATAGCCATAGCTCTTAATGAGTTCCGAGCTTTATTTTGGGTTTTAAGACACCGCTGAAATTGAATAGTAGGTGCATTTTCCCCATCACTAAAAATATTACTGTTGAAAGAAAAGTTAAACTTAGAAGCTTGAAGACAAAGAATCCTATCTTTAAATTAGAAAAAGAGTTGTTTTTGGTTACTGAGATATCTGCTGGACAAGCAATCATGTGGAAGTGGTACAGTATGAAAGTTAATAGTATACATAAAAAACCTGATCCAAATTAGAAATAAATAACCTTGCCAAGATACTTTCCTCTTATAAAGACAACTAAGGCTAGAGGTAGGACGATTTAAGGAAAAGTGTATTTTAAAAAGAATTTACGATTGCAGTTTATTTAGATTTAAGCAGATTGATATTCTAGGTTGCACTAGTCTGTTTTATTTTATATCTCAAGGTAACACAAATGTCTAGCACAGTCAGCTGACATTTTATATTGAAAATATACTGGCTCTTCCTTTTTCTGCAGTATATGAACTTGATTTTTACTGAGACAGATCAGTCAATTTTAGGCAGTATTATCTTTCTGTAGCAGAAACATTTTCCTTAAAATCCTTTATCTGATAATCTTTTACTTGGAGTTTTTCTACTGAGGCTGTGTAATCCCTCAGATTCAGTTTTTAAAAGGTGCTTTGGAATGTGAAGAAGCATGAACACAGCATTGTCTGTGACCCATTAAAACAACCATGCTTGTTCCCAGAACTGCATGATCATAACATCTACACAATCCTGGAAATAGACAAGGCTGCTGGAATTAATCACTGATAAGTGCTGAATATATGCATCCATGATTTCTGAAGCACCTCCTCTGAATTAAAAGCAAAACATTCTAAGTACAAAGCATAAATTTTGTTATGGTATTCTAGCATTCTCCAATGCTTTCTGCATGTCCACTATAGCTAACCACAGAAGGACAATGCTGCCTAGATGTTTTCTGTGGTACATGTCATCAAGAATGCAGTAGAAGATTTTAATTCAATCAAATGGCGCATCTCAGACTAATTGACTACATATTAGTCAAAAAAGCACTAAGGCTAATGAGGAAGGAAGGAAGGAAGGAAGGAAGGAAGGAAGGAAGGAAGGAAGGAAGGAAGGAAGGAAGGGAGAAAACTACAACATTTAAACTAATGCCTTTATAGGATCAGGGAAGAGGAACAGTGTATATGCTGTATAGTTGGAAGTTTTCAAACTATGGATGACACAACTTGAAAAAATTAAAACAAACAAATTACAATACTCCAACAAAACCATTGTTTTGCTTGAAATGAGTGCCCTGGAGTTAAGAAAAATGCTTTCACTGCTTTTCTCTTTGGGATATATACTGTAAGGAAAAAGTCACTTCCATTATGAGCAATATAATTTCTGGTTAGACTTTGGATACTGATCCAAGATTTTATTGCAATACAAATCATATTAGGACAATTCAGGAAATCTAAAATATTATAGCTTACTAAGGACATGAGCATTAATAATTAGGCAATTAAAAACATATGTACACTTTGTTGCTATTGTGATATCTTTATCCCACATTTGCTAAAATGTTTAGAGTAAGCAGTTCAAAATCAAATCAATCTTTATTATGGCCATACACTTGGATAAATAAACAATTTTCTTGAAACACAAAGAAACAACAATAGTGAATAGTAAATAAATAACAAACTACAGCTAGTCCTCAACTTAGGACTATAATTGAACCCAAAATTTATGTTGCTAAGTGAGAAATGTGTTAACTGATTTTTCCCATTTTATGACACATTTGTTAAGTGAATCACTGTAGTTGTTAAATTAGTAACAGGTTTGTTAAGTGAATTGGATCTTCCAATTGACTTTGCTTGTCAGAAGGTTGAAAAGGGGGATCACATGACCCTGGGTGAGCCAGTTGTCAAGCATCTGAATGTAAATCATGTGACCATGGGTGCACAGTCATGCTGCAATGGTCATAAGTGTGAAAAATGGTAATCAGTCACTTTTTTCAGTGCTATTGTAACTTCAAAGGGTCACTAAGTGAACTGTTGTAAGTCAAGGACTACCTGTATTAGCTAACAAAGACAGAATAGCTGAATATATTTTTACACATTCCAGAACATGAAGGATAATATATGCAAAATAAGTTTGTGAAAAAAAATCCTGAATGTGGAATTCTTAGTTGAAAGATTAAAAATCAAGACATTACTGAGTTTGCATACTATGTATTCGACAGTTCTTAATGAATTTCAATGTGAAAATATTGATTAGTTATCAAAATGATATGATGTCACTAAAATTGGCTTCCTTACCACAGGACTGGAATCTTACCAACAGATCATTGATTTTTTTTTTCTAAAAAGTACTTAGGAAGTTATTGCAACATTAAACTTAACATCTGTATAAATAGATTGAAACTAGAGTTCTTATTAAAGCTACAGTTGTTAAACATAGAGAAGAAAATGCTCTGCCAGGAATATATTTGATTTTTAAAGAAGGAAAACCTCACTAATATTTTGAGATATTAACAGGGAGAAATTAATATGTTGATAATGACAATGGAATGATGGAACAGATTAAATACACTTGGATTCTGAAATATCCTTCCAAAGGGTCTTGAATAAATTTAGAAATCATACAATAATCCATTAGTCTTAAAACTTTTGGGCTGATAGCACTGATCATCTTACACAGGCAATCTTTTTATGAATACCTACTTCAAAATAGACTGATGGTTCAATTGCCCACTATCGTTCTAGTCTTCACATACAAGAACAACACAGAGATATTCTAGAAAATGAAAGTAGTGGATGACCAAAGCATTTCTTTCTTTAAAAAAAATGCAACATTAGAAATAATATAAATTACTCAAATCAGGAGCACTTTTCAGCATTGGAAGAGGATTCAGGGATCATTGGAATCTGCAGTGCAGAACTTTTCATCAGATAGAATGAAATTGGGTGGCTTAAAGAACATTACATGAAAGATAGATTTAATATTCCTTTCCTATTGAAATTTCTAGTGTTGCTTCTCTAGTACTACATTCAAATTTTACATCAGTGTGTACCATACAATTTTTTTCTGTTGAGTTAATCATACTTTGCCAACAGTTTATAGATAAGGCCCAGCAAATGTTCCAAACTTGTTCCAAATTTCCAATGTATTATGAGATTTTTAAATTCAATGACTTGTTTCTGCAACTTTTTTAGTACAATACTACTTATCTGAAAATATTGAAATCAGTCAGGTAGACTGGACCATTGTAAATTAAGTCTCTGAAAATATTTTATCTTTGTCTTATTAATAATTAAACTTTGCCAACTAAATGACTTATTAATTCTTCACTGAGCTTTTAATACTTTTCTATTCATAGAAATAAACATTTAACAGCAAAGCAAGAGAAGAGAATTTGGACTTACTGTTTTTCTGTATTTATTCCAGACATTTAATATTTTACTTACTGCGTGATCTCTTATACATTGTTTATCTCTGTTTATATCATCCCAAAATATTTATGCAAACTCTCTGAAATTCCTGCCCCTTCCAGAAGGGTACTGTAGCTAGACTGTAAGGAGATACAATCTCATCTGAAATCTGTACAAGTAGCATGGTTCTCACTGTTGGTTTGTTTTCTCTCTCTACATCATGTCTTTTGATCCACTACACCTTGTAAAATTTATTAAATATTTTTTAAACAATACATTGCTTACTTTTCTACTTTTCTTATTCAGAGTAAGGGTAATATTTTCAATATTTTCTAGCAAGGGTTCACCAGAAGTGGTATTCAGCAGATTCTGACCAGTTCTGGAGAACCGGTAGCGGAAATTTTGAGTAGTTTGGAGAACCAGCAAATACTACCTCTGACTTGAAATTTTACAGTATCATTCCCCTGCCACGCCCACCAAGCCAAGCCCACAGAACCGGTAGTAAAAAAAATTGAATCTCACCACTGGGGTTCACCATATTACATAGTTAGTTGCAAAAGAAACACCAACGTGTTTTTTGCTATCTTAAAGATTAAGAATACATTGTGATGTTCAGTTTTCTTCTTCTGTTGATCCTGTCTGATTCTTGGAGCCTGCCTAGACAAGTCCCTGTAATTTTCTTGACAAGGTTTTTCAGAAGTGATTTGCCATTGCCTCCTTCCTAGGGCTGAGACAAAGTGACTGGCCCAAGATCACCTAGCTGACTTTGTGCCTAAGGCAGGACTAGAACCCAGAAGCTCCCAGTGTCTAGACTGATGCCTTCACCACTATGTAGTATACATCAGTAGTTCTTAACCTTTTCTTTACTACAGACCCTCTGTAAATACCTTTTGTGGCCATGGACCATGGTTACAGACCCCCAAGACTTAACAAAAGATTTAAATTATAACATTTCTTCAAGCCTTCGTGTGATGACATTCCACCCCCCCCCAGGAGTCTGTGGACTACAGGTTGAAGACCACTGGTGTACATTATGAAAAGGTTATGTCTCAATAAATGACTGAGTCTTATAGATGGTACACAATTTTTTCAGCCATGTTCCTACAATGTTTTTAAGTTGACTGAGTTAGAAATTCAATGTGTTGTGGGAATCCTAGAAAGGGGTCGGCTATGTTAGATTTAGAACCAAACAGATCCAGTCATGCTACATTAGGCAAACTGGTCAGTCATGTGACAGGAACTCCAAAATTGTGTGAGATTGAATAGAGTTTGAAGTGAGTGGGATGTAAACTCTTTTATATGAATTGGATCTTAGAATATTGCCAGTTTTCCTGTTAGTTATCCTTTCTTCTTTCTCCCTTTCGCTTTCATACTCATTGATCCTGTTTGCCCAGGGTGAAGATTTTATGAACCTTTGTCAATACTTGTGTGGAGTCAGGTTCTTGGGATACCTGGCATTTCCTGGAGAAATTGTGTGACTCCGAAAGTGTCTTCAGTAATTGTTACCTAGCAGAACCACTGATAAATGAGATTTAAATAGTTTAATGCTTGACAAAATAAGTGGAAACAGGCTTTAGATGTCTTGTTCTATTTGCGTAATTTTTGTCTGGAAGATAATGTTGCCTTAAATTTCTGCAGTCTTTAACAGTTCCCGCCCCCTTATAATTAGAATATTTTCTGCAATCCAGAAAACAAGTTCTTGGAGCAGTTTCAACTTCATCTACAACCAAAGTAGCTGCTATTATAGTAGAAAATAACATCTATTTCCTATACTTTAGACAGTGAGGTTAATGTGACTCTGTGAAACCAAAAAGTCAGTTACTTCTAGAGGGGATGCAGGAGATAACCAAGACTTGTGGGAGATTTCTGTCAGCACATAATCAAGGCATGGTGTTCTGGTAGCTTTTAATGATCCCTGCTGGATCAGATCCAGTAACTTGGCATATTATCTAGAGAGTCTTTCTAATCTATGATGAAAACAGAGGCATGTTTCCAAGAAATGTTTGTATTTTGTTAACTTATGTACACATTTTCTCTGGAACTTTCCCAAGGTTTGTAATGTTCCAAGTTTCAAATAATGCCATAAGGAAGATGGCCAAGCTAGTATTGTGCATGAAATTCAAAATAGTGGTTGAAGTTAGTCAGCAACCAAAGGAGCCTTACAAAAGACAATTGAACAATTGATACAGAATACCATTTACAGTGAGGCTTTGTCCTGGAAAAAGTATCCAATCTGCATTATTTCCTGATACAGTTGGGATGACAAAATCAGAAGAACACCAGACAGTCAATTTGAACAATATTGATCAAAACAATATTGATCTGCTGCTACCCCAAGGCTGCATGTAGCTCATGAGCCCTGTTTATCAAAGCCCATAGTCTCCTCTTGTCATAATTTCTAAAAATAAGTTTAACTTTGCTTTTAGAATAGAATAAAATAGAATTCTTTATTGGCCAAGTGTGATTGGACACACAAGGAATTTGTCTTGGTGCATATGCTCTTGGTTTACATAAAAGAAAAGATACATTCATCAAGAATCATAAGGTACAACACTTAATAATAGTCATAGGGTACAATAAGCAAATAATCAAATCATATTAAGAACAGTCAATAAAAATCATAAGGATACAAGTGACAAGTTACAGTCATACAGTCACAAGTGGGAGGAGATGGGTGATAAGGAGTGATGAGAAGATTAATAGTAATAGTAATGCAGACTTTGTATAAATAGTTGGACTGTGTTGAGGGAATTATTTGATTAGCAGAGTGATGGCATTCGGGGGGAAAACTGTCCTTGTGTCTAGTTGCTTTGGTGTACAGTGCTCTATAGCATCGTTTTGAGAGTAGGAGTTGAAACAGTTTATGTCCAGGATGTGAGGGGTCTGTAAATATTTTCACAGTCCTCTTTTTGACTCGTGCACTGTGGTGGGATTCAAATTTTTTTACAACTGGTTCTGTGGGCGTGGCTTAGTGGGCGTGGCAGGGGAAGGATACTATAAAATCTCCAGTCAGAGGTGGTATTTGCTGGTTCTCCGAACTACTCAAAATTTCCGCTACCGGTTCTCCAGAACTGGTCAGAACCTGCTGAATTCCACCTCTGCTCGTGCAGTATACAAGTCTTAAATGGAAGGCAGGTTGGTAGTAATTTACAAACTTACTTCAAAATTCTTTGCCCAAACCAGAGAACTTAACAACCCAAGCCACATTTCTTTGCATCATCATTGTCTCCACTGCAGTCTTCAAGTTCTTTCCAAATACCAAGTGCTGCAGTTTCAAAGGATTGTCCAGTCTTGAATTAGATGAACCATAGCTCGACTTGTGTTAAATCATCTCCTTAGGTTCTCAGAAGTTATTGAATTGACTTTGTTTGTGGAGACATATTCCACAACCTGCTTGACCTTCGTAGGTAGACTGAACAAATAGTATCACTTCCTTGTCTTTAATAATAATACCTTTATTGTGAATAAATGAAGCCTTCTTATACCAAGTCACAACTTTAGATTCATACTCATTTTGTCAGCTTCTTACTCATCCAGAATTCTTCTTTTTCCACAAATACAAATACACACTCTGTATGATTTGTTGTTGTTGATGGTTTTATACTTGATTGGCTTGCAAGAGAAAAGAAGGCACATGACAACTGATTCTCTCAGATATTTAATAGTCTGGTATTTAAGTAAGTAGGTATGTTGATGCAACTGAACTTCAAAACACCTGTTAGATTGTCACAATAATAATGTACTGATTATAACATATTGAATCAAAATTTATTTTACCAGCAATTTTTTTTCAGTGAATGAGCAAATAAACCAGATGTTTGTAGTTTAAAAATCTGAGGAACAAAAAAAAGGAATCACACATTTTAGTGTATATTCATAGGGTCTATCTGCCATACACAAATTTTATAAACATGCAGCAAGATGATGACCAGATGGTGACCAGGTGGTGGACAAATGTGAATAATCATACCAGATTTCTTGTGGGAATATGCATATTATACACAGATTATATGGGCTAATTTCAGCCCCAGGCTTTACATTTAAACCTCTGTCATTTGAACTGCAAAAGCCACTAACAAGCTTTTAAAAAATAAATGAGTAACAGAAATAACTTCCCCAACAAAATGCAAAGCACTTTCTAGAAGACCACTTATTTTACCAGGTAGAACAGCTGAATGTCTTGACCAGACTAGACTATAACATAGTGTTGAACAGAGTTGTTGTTGTGGGCAAAGTAGGAGGCAGCCAAAACTTAACAAATGCAGTTAAATAGAATCAAATTATACAGTTCAATAAAGTATTCCTTGGCATGCCTTCTCTGGCAACAATTTTAACAATTAACACCTTTGTGAAAGAGCTTGGTCCTGATTGCTTTCTGGAACATCAAAATGAAGGGCAATATATCTGTTTCTGTGAGATGACCGTTACAGTGGGATGGAGGCTTAACTGAAAAGCACTGGGTCCTGTTCTGACCTAAGCTGGCCCACTGCAGGTTAGCAGATAGAGATTTTTCAAGTTCCCAGTCTAGGGCTGAGAGAAAGTAACTGGCCCTAAGTCACCCAACCAATTTTCCCTACCTATACTATAATTGTTGTACTATAATTGGTGTCTCCTGTTCCTATTCTAACATCATAGTCACTACACTACATTGGCTCTTGGATAATTGGAGAAAAAGCGGGGCTGCAGTTGTTGGGTTAAGCAGTGTCAAATAAGTTTTAGCCAGATGGAAAAATGCCTGGCAGCAAATAGCTCTAATAATTGTCCATCAACAATTCTTGTCTGTGTTCACATTATCTAGTTCTCTCCTAATGGGGAGCAGAAGCAATTAGTTTCCTGTGTTCTTCTTCGTTATAGAAAAATTTCCATCAATCAAGTGCTCTTCAGATAACTTAGAGCAAGTGCTATTTGCTCTTCAAATAGCTTAGAGTTTCAGAGTCCATGAAAATGTATCTTAGAATTTCACATTGTTGTTTATATGTCTAAATATGTGAAATTACAATTAAAAAAATTAATATGATTTTTGCTTTCATGTCCATCAAAACTTAATACTCAGTTTAAAGATACCCCATGTGGATCTAGAAAATATCCATACTTTAAAAAAATTGTTGGTTGAATTTATGATTTTCTGCTTTTTTTTTAACTGTTTGGACCAGCTTGTTTAGTGACTGAAACCCGAAGTGCTTATAAACATATCATTTATCTATAATCACGCAATATAATCAAACTAAAACTTGAAACCTAGATAATAATAGTTTACTAAAAAAAATACAAAACTGTAAAAAATGATAGTTTCTCTGTGTTCTCCCTATTAAAAAATATTCTTTTCTGTACCAGATGAAGCAACTACTAAAGAGTCTTGAGGTTGAAATTTGAGAGGTATTTTCCTGGCCTATGATGAAGTAGTGCTACACCCTCTTGAAAAGACAACAGCACCCACCGGGTTTATTAGCACTCTCTTGGTCCCTCATATTGCCAGAAATTTTCAAGGGAGAAAAGATAAATCAGACCATCATGTTTTAATCTAACAAGGAGAAATCAAACAAGCCTTTTCTAACAATTTCAAAACTGATCTGTCTTAGTGCATTCCAGTGACAGAGGTAAATACTTACAGTCAATCTCCCTATTTTATTTTCACCAGCACTTTCTTAATGTTCAACTCTTAGCTGCCAAACATTGAAAGTTGGGATTACTTGGCATTGTGAACTTATTAGAGTTTACAGCAGGAGCAGCCAACCTGAGTTAAATAAATCAGTGACCAAGAACAAACGTGACCTTTCTTTCATATCCCTGTCCAAGCTCTGAGTACAGTTTATTGCTTTTGACCTTACCGGCACATACCCATGCACTCTATTTTTTTTGAGCCATAGATATTTTCAGTGTGATACAGAAAGAATAGAATAGAATAGAATAGAATAGAATAGAATAGAATAGAATAGAATTCAATTCTTTGTTGGCCAAGTGTGATTGAAAACACAAAGTCAAGGATCATAAGGTACAACACTTAATAATAGTCATAGGGTACAATAAGCAATCAAATCATACTAGGAAATAGTCAGTAAAAATCGTTAGGATACAAGCAACAAGGTTACAGTCATACAGTCATAAGTGGGAGGAGATGGGTGAAAGGAAGGATGGGGGGATTAATAGTAATAGTAATGCAGACTTAATAAATAGTTTGACAGTGTTGAGGGAATTATTTGTTTAGTAGAGTGATGGCATTTGGGGAAAAACTGTCCTTGTGTCTAGTTGTTCTGGTGTGCAGTGTTCTTTAGCATCATCTTGAGGGTAGTTGAAACAATTTATGTCCGGGATGTGAGGGGTCTGTAAATATTTTCACAGCCCTCTTTTTGATTCGTGCAGTATACGGGTACTTAATGGAAGGCAGGTTGGTAGTAATTGTGTGTGTGTGTGTGTGTGTGTGTATGCATCTGCAATAAATAAATTACTTTATTACCAAGTAATATCCCTTGATGTTACTACTGCAAACATTAATTACTTGATTTAAGTTAAGAGGCACACAACATTTGGGAGATAAGACATGGTCTTTGGAGGACAGCACCTCCAAGGGAAGAAAGACTAAAGACACAGAAATGGTAGGGACTGGACAAATATTAAATTGGATGAAGTTAAAATTTCAAATGAATGTGATTAACATAGTTAATATGATTATCCTTCCCCTTTTAAAAAATATCACATTAAATTACATTGCACAGAAACTGTTGAGGAAGTTCTGCGCAGTGGGACTAAATTTGAAACTTTTTGAAGCCAGAGAGAGCTTTTGTTCCTTTCAGTAATGATCAGGCTAGGATACTGCATAAAGCAAAATTGTTGCAGAACCCAGTCCCTAATCTTTGAGAACAGTTAATGTATCATCATCTGTCAAAGTCTGCTTAACCATGCTTGATAATGTAGCTCATTATGCTTTTTTTGTAATGCTAAGACACTTAAAGCCAAATACCTCATTTGCCATAGAGTATTTCTGCTGAGATCATCCACAATACCATTTAAAATATTTCTTTTGGAAATTCACTCATTCACGTGTCCTATGCAGTATAATACAATAGGTCTTATAAAAACAGTGTTTGGTTTTGCAGAATCCAATCTGGGTCAGTCATCAGAACCAGAGGTTTAGTCTTCTGAGCTTTTGGACATTCTGGTAAGAGAGAAGTTTCTGAGGACAGGCTCCAAAAGCTCAGAAGACTAAACCTCTGGTCTTGGTGACCAACCCAGATTGAATCCTGCAACATTATCCTGAACACCTATATTTGCATTCGTGCTTGGATTTTATTTATTTCTACATTTATATACAACCAAGCCTTGGTGGTGCAAGCTGTTAAATGCCTAGCACATAAGTTCCAGCTGCCTGCAATTAGTGCAGGCTCGAATCCCACCAGGCTCAAGGTTGACTCAGCCTTCCATCCTCTCGGGGTAGGTAAATTGAGGACCCAAGATTGTTGGGGTCAATAAGCTGACTTTGTAAAAATGCCGCTTAGTAATAAGCAGGCATATACAATGGAATGAAGGCTATTGCTGAGCACATTGGGTTGTATCCCAAAAATTGTAAGCCGCCCTGAGTCTTCGGAGAAGGGCGGCATATAAATGTAATTTTTAAAAAATATTATATATTTATATTTATAAATTTATATTATTATATAAATAATATGTATCTATAGACTTTATTTATACAATAGGGAGTGCAATAGCTCAGTGGTTAAAGAAACTGAGCTTGTCAAGTGGGTTTCCAGGTTGATAGCCTGGGTTCGAGACTCAAGCACCATACAAAAGAATCAGGTTCCATTCCTGCCCCGGCTCCTGCCCATGTTCAAAGCATGTAAATGCAAGTAGATTAATAGATACCACTTTGCTGGGAAGATAACAGCAGAATAACAAGAGTTGGAAGAGACCTTGGGGGGTCTTCTTAGTCCAATCCCCTGCTCTGGCAGGAGACCGTATACCATTTCAGACAAATGATTTAGACAATCTCTTTTTAAAAACTTCCAGGGTTGGAGCATTCACAGCATTCTATGTGCATTTGGCACATAGCCATGTTGGCCACATGACCACAGAAAATGTCTTCTGACAATTCTAGCTCTCTTGGCCAAGAAACAGAGATGAGCACCTGCCCTAGAGTCAGACACATCTGGACAGAGAAATCTTTACATTTTACCTTTATATTTAATTGAATATGGAAAGATTTCAAAATAATTGCAATATATTTTGGTAGCTTTAGAATCAACCACTACAATTCCTAGGAAACTGAATTTTATGGACATTTTTTTCAGTTCCCTTAAATGAATAACGTAGAGGAAAATCCACTTTTTACCACCTATTGAGGAAAAAACATTCTGTAGAAATTACTTTGGGGAATCATGGCAGTTGCCAGCTGCATAAACAATATAGCAACATTGTTCAATTTGAGGAGTAAATAAATTCTCATCAGATTAGTGCAAATCTGTAATTAATATGACATCTTGTAAGTATTTTGTTTTAATCTCCAAAAAGCAGGCTGTGGACAGCTTTGGGTAAGGATAGGAAACTGGCTGGGATTCTGTAGGGTGATGAACACATCCTGCAAAATGTGCAATCCTTTTGACTCCCACTGAAAACAGCATGTGATGTTCTTGTAGAAGAGGAGATCCTTTATTCATTAAGAGAGAAAGGAGGGGAAGGACCTCCTCCTGTGAAATGCTTAGCATTCACTGTACTAATTAACTCTGCTGGGGTAAGGGGAACTGTGAGAGATCACAGGCTCGCTGGGTGCATGTGATACCCACAGGATTGGGCTGATCTTGTAGGATTTGCAGTATCCTGGTCTATTTCAAAAGACTTTCCTTTATTTCAGCATTTTCAATAGAAGTGTGCACATCTGTCTTTATACCCAGCAGCTTTCCTGGCCCACAACAAGTCCTCTGTGAATTTCCCCAACGAAGCTCAGTGGGATCTCTGTCAGCTGCAAGATTTATGTCATCTTTTTCAGTCCTGAGAACTGTTCCCTAACTTTTCACATCTGGATTTAATTGGAAAGACATTAAAAGATATTAAGTGTGCTTGAAAAGCATATTTTAAGGAGGATCTTTATAGACACTTCCATTAAAGGAACTAGGAGAGTTTGGAATGGGATGTGGACAGGACATCAGCTGTTATTAGGGACAAAATTGCACTACAAATGGCTTCCTAGCAGTTCTTAAAGGAGACTTGGTTGTGCTCCAGTGTGAATTAAAGGAAAGGACGGAAATTTTAAATATTTATAAAACTATATTTTGGACATTATTTACTATTGTTCATTTATTGTAAGTTTCACATTTTTAGGTTCTGTTGTTTGGAATCACAGTAAGTTACAATGTTCAAAAGAAAAACAAATACAGAAAACGTTACATCTCTTTGATGATAAACTAAGACGGTTTGGAATGTCTGCTTTACAGATCAGAAAATGCTGCCATGAGCCCTACAGTTGGCCAAATAAATGATCATCTTAGGAAAAGAAAGATGTGTTTCATATCTAAAGAACTTTGGTGAAAAGGGTGATCTCTCTATTATATCAGATTCCTCATTTCAAATATGGACACCCAAAAGCAGATACTCTATTAGACTGCAATGGAAGGAGAAAGGGCAGAGAGGGCCTATTCTGTGGCGGCTCCCACTTTGTGGAATCTTTTTCCGCTTGAGCTCCGTTTGGCTCCTGATCTTCGCTCCTTCCGCAATGATTTGAAAACCTGGCTCTTCCTACAATCTGGGTTGTGCTGACTCTCCTGGGTTGGGGTTATCTAATTGGGGTTTTAAACGTTAATTCGGCTTAAATGTTTAATATCTTTTTAATTAATTTAATTTATTCACTGTTGTATTTTAATTGTAAGCCTTGAGTCTTTGGAGAGGGAGCGGCATATAAGTCGAATAAATAAATAAATAAATAAATAAATAAATAAATAAATAAATAAATAAATATTGCTCTTGAATCAGTGGTGGGATTCAACATTTTTTACTACCAGTTCTGTGGGTGTGGCTTAGTGGGCATGGCATTGCTTGGTGAGCATTGCTTGGTGGGTGTGGCAGGGGAGGGATACTGCAAAATCCCCATTCCCTCCCCACCCCACTAACCTGCTTTCCAGTTCTGCTCTCCTATGCAAGGCAACAAAAGAAGACTCAGCCAATCAGATGGGACTCGGGAGGCAGAGAGTAGATGGGGGTGGGACCAGTCAGAGGTGGTATTCTGAACTACTGAAAGTTTCTGCTACTGGTTCTCCAGAACTGGTCAGAACCTGCTGGATACCACCTATGTTTTGAATACTTATTAGCTGGCTTTGACTTCCTTTATCCTAAATTATTTCCATTCCATATAATTCTTAATTGAAACTGTAAGAACTGATTCTTTTCTCATCTTTTTTTAATGTTTGTTTTTTCCCTGTTTAAATAGTGGTTGATGCTAAGTTTCTTTGGCTGTTGTATGACTAAAAGGAGGTCTAAATACCATCCATCAATCAAACAGACCATTAAACAGGGAGCTATAGACTGTGGTCTATCTTTTAACATTGCATGGGAGTGCGATCCTACAATATAAACTTATTTATATCCACAAATCTACCTTCTAAAGCAATATAAATAGAAAAGTCCTTCAACAAGTTGGCCTATTAGTGTGTATTAGGATTTCTAAGGAGACAAAATAATCATGGAACAATCAGAGTAGTTTTCTATGGTTTTCAAAGCCTTTATCAGCTCTGAAAAACCTCGCAACAATTCCAAAGGAGAATACATATTAATGCATAGATTTATACATTAATGTTGCATAGTTGTAATTACACTGTGATTATTAAAGCACTTTTTATAAATTACACTAAATGGGTAGCCTAACCTAGAATTACGGTTTAAGAGATAGTTATTTGCTGTGGTCAAATAATTTGTTGCTGTTGACAAATAATGTAAGATGTCAGGCTATATATGAATTGACAAGCACTTAAATGTAAACATTTTTTTGTTGTGGAAGCAGAGTACTACAATCTTTCTTTTCTTGTTCTTAATATATTCTTGAAATAAATGTGATATTCAAAGACTTTTCCACAGCAAAAGCATCTGTAGCTAAACAAACAGGCCTTTGAAATTATATCCTGCCTGTCTTTAAAGTGAAAAAAAAATGTGTATGTGTGATGTTTTCCTTTTTATCTTTCAAGAAAAGCAAAACAAATAGTAGTAGAAATCTCCTTCTGTAAACCATCCCAGCAAAACAAATGGATTTGATTTATGATTTTCCACCTAAGTCTATTGGGGGGGAGGAGGAAAATGAGTTCAAGATTTAGAGCACTTAGAAGTATTATTTCTAAATTATTTACTCACAGGTAGCACTGTTCTGAGTCAATATCCACCATCTGCATACATTTTGCAGAGTTTTGCATTTATCATATGTAATGGATGCCAATGGGAAGAGGGTTGGACTGGAACTAAGAGGTATTATGAACACAATATTGGTTTGGTATTCATGTGGGGTCACAGTCCTATTGAGACATTTCATCAATCTATTGCATCTGTTAGATTTATATACTTCCCCAAGTGCTTAAACTCTAACATAAATTATGAATGAATCAGAAGACTTTAAAAAAAATTAAACAGGTAATACTTATATATTTCCTTATCTTTAAGCCAAACTTGAACCTACCAATTCTAAAGCCTTCAAAATGTTAATATAAATTTGTAAAAGCAATTGATAGAATTAGGAAGGAATAAAAATATACCAGACAACCTTTTCCCCATTGGGTCATTGTTTCAGAGATATTTCCTTACTAGAAATAGAATAACCAAGGACAGGCAAAAAAGCAGTAGGAGTAGGAGTAACTCCCAACTTCCTATGGGTTTCCCATTGAGTTTCCTCATGATATTTGTGGCAGGAGACATTGGAAATATCCCTTCCTTTGCCCTTTCCTTTCCTTCCCTTTCCTTTCCTTCCCTTCCCTTCCCTTCCCTTCCCTTCCCTTCCCTTCCCCTCCCTCCCTTTCCTTTCCTTTCCTTTCCTTGAAGCAGGTAAGTCACTGTTGCTGAGTGGGAGAGGAAGGGAGGGATTGCAAGACTGGCTGAGAAACTGTCACAGAACACTGAAAATGAAGATCATGTGACCACATAGTAGCAGCCACTAGCAATGAAATAGCCACCATTTCCCCAAATTTCATTCTTGGAAAACGTCTCCCAGATTTGAACATATTCTATAACTTAGTCTAATTGAAGTACCTTGGTTTTAAAATGGTTGTTCTATGTATACACCATTTTGCTCTATTAAGTATCATGACAATGAGAGTTTTAGTAATATATAGATTTCAAAGAACTTTATTCCACATTAGAAAAAAAATGCCTCCCATTTAAAAAAATTGCTTCTATATGTGAACTAGTTAAAATGTAAGTTATGTTATAGCTATGGTATAGGTATCAATCATCCCTGGTTTGAAAGTCAGATGTAGTAGTTAAGGCCAGGACTGACAACAGCAAAGCACTTCTGAAAAATGTTGCCAAGAGAATTCTATGGAATTAAAATAATTAAAACTTAGTTTAACATAGTAAATATGAGTATTTAATAACTCCTCTTTTGTACACTATAGATTTTGATTTGTTACCAGGTTTTGAAGAATCTCTGGTGGCCATAATAAAAATTGGCAAGAACAAAGATGTTTTTTTTAAAAAACATTTAAAAAAACCCTAATGCCTAGAATATATAGGCAGCAGTCATAGAAGCATCTTTATTTTCTTCCATGTAGTGATATAGTATCTATTATGTGAATATGGTACATGTGTCTGTCTCCACTGGAAAGCTCAGGTGAGTCTGTATATGCAGTGATCTGAGTCACATGACCAGGAGGGAGGACCATGAAGAGACCTACAATGAAATGGTTGTCAATATCCATATTATTTGTCAAAGATATCTCCCATAAGGATGTGTAGTGAGAATTTTGGGATAAGTATTCATCCTGACTTTAAAATTTTGATCGCTACAGCTCAAACTTCATCTGAAATTTTATACTGGGTTGCGCAACTCATAGATTTGCTGATATAAGTGGAATTATAAAGGTTTCAATTACTACTATACTTTTTTTAAAAAAGTTTTATTATTTTAGACAAACATACACAGAAAAAACATATGATATGCCGGTAGGTTAAAGCTCCTTGTACATCTTTTCCATTCTCATCTATTAATTATTTTTATATATTCTCACATACAAAATATTCCATATTTTTAGATTAATTTATCTTATAACACTTCGTATTATCATCCCAGAACCATTCCCGGCAAACAAATGCCTACAGACAAATATAAAAACAAAAACAAAAAATTCTTTTTGAGAACAGTGTGTTACTGGACCCTCCCTTCTCCATGCGACTATAATTTCAATTATACACTCATTTTGTATATTCTATTCCATTTATCATAGCAAATTCCACTATTTTCCATAATTTCCCCCTTTCTCTAGCTTCTATAGTCTTGCTTCAGTTATTTCATCATTCCATCATTTCATTAATTACATTTCTTTTTCCAATTTTCAATATCTTGCCAATCAATATTATTACACTTTTGTCTATCTTGTTTAGAATTTTATATTATCTTATAAAACATATTTTACCCTGTAATTACTACCCTAAAGGATAAGACCTCTATCTCTTCTAACCAATTATTGTTTAACTTTTATATTTCACCTTTACCATTATTACCTCTGTTACCCTCTATTTTATATCATCTAACCATTATTAATCAGATTCTGCTTGGTACATTCCTACAAATATCCATTAGATTCTTTACAAGAGAAAAGAAAAAGAAGATTATGCATATATATATGAAGACTAGGCTCACAGTTAAAACATACAAATACAATAAATAATTAAAAAGAAATTAAATCACTATAAGGTCCAATAAAACTGAATTAAAAATTAAAACTGTCCCATGCCCCTGGTAAGGTAATCACAGCCCAACTTGGTCAAATAGCCAGGTCTTCAAATCGCGGAAGGTGCGGAGGTCAGGGGCCAGGCGGAGGTCCAGAGGCAGTTGATTCCATAAGTCGGGGGCCGCCACAGAGTAGGCTCGCCGCCGGAGGACCGCCAGCCGACATTGGCTTGCCAACGGGACCCCGAGGAGCCCCTGCCTGTGTGCCCATTACAGGCGGTTGGTCCCAATATCGGTAGGAGGCGCTCCCTTAAATATTGTGGACCCATGTCATGTAGGACTTTGAATGTTAAAGCCAAAACCTTGAACCTCATATAACAATAATAATTAAAGTAATTATTTCTTTTCAAGTTCAATTCAGCCATTGTTAATATTTATCTCCTTCATTCATTTCTATTTAAGATATTTCCATTTTATTACCATTTAATATCCATATCACTATATTTCATCATCAAGAAGAAAAACAGTATTAAAACGTTCCATACTTCTTATAATTTCCATACTTTCTCTTTAAATTGTTAGAGGCTTTATTCTCTTTCCTTCTTTACCTCCTTTACTTATTAACAGAAAAGAAAAAAACTATACTAACTTCTTTCTAACTTAACCATATTTATCTCATGTACCCTTGCAGAATCCTCTCAGTAACTTAAATTAACCATTGTCTAACTGTTGGATTTTATGTATTTTTCTTGCTGTTTCATCTTGGTAAACCCCTCTTCTTCTCCCTTTCCCCTTTTTATGTCCAATTTCCTTCTGAAATCCTACCTTATGGCTCCTTGCAGTATTATAACTATTTCCCATTTTATACTTTTTTTGATTGTTGCCTCAATCTTAGATTTTTAACTCTCTTTCCTTTTTCCCCTTTTTCTTCCCCTTTTCTTAACCCATTTTAGAGTCATTTGATCATTGAAGATGGCTTCTTCTTCTTTGTCCCTGCCCTTCTTGTTCATCTGATGCTTCCTGTAATTTTCTGTATTTCAGGATCTTCATTTCTATCATTTTTACCTCTTCTTTAATGTCTTTAAATAGTATTTTAGTTCTTCAAAAGTGATGACATTCTGAAAGAGATTTTTCCCTTTTAAAGCAACCCCAGATGACTTTAATCCTTCGCTAAGATCCTCTAGCCAGGAGTTCTCCGATAATCCACAGCCATTTATTTTCTTTTTCACTTTCAGTTTTCCGGGGCTTGGCTTGCACGGAGCTTCCTTTACTATGTATTCTTTTCACGTCTTGTTGTGAATCCACTCTCAATACAATTTAACTCCAGGTGGTATCCTTTGTTTCCAGGCTCCACCCTATTTAAGCTCTTTTTCCCCTCTGTTTTCTATCTTTGACTCTTTTAAAAGAATTCTTTAAAGTTATTCAAAAGTCTTTATCACATGGTACTTTATTTTCAGCTGAAAGCAGCCTATTAATATCCAAGTGAATCAGTGTCCAATTCTTGTAAATCCTTTCTTGATATTCCAAGCCAGTTGAAGCGATCAGTATTTGACGGAAAAAAAAGAGACCAATTTTCCCCTCTTAACCCTTTCATTTGCAGCTTGTTTTTGGCTGTTTAAATTCCGGGTACCTTTAATAGTTGTTTTCAATTGCAAGCCCGGTATGTCACACTTTCTCCTTCAAGCTTCCTCCTGCACATTCTTTTCCGTTCGAGTTCTTCTTTGAGGTGGCCATTTCTGGCCAGCCGCTTCTGCCGCTTCGGAAAGGGAAAAAACCAGCTGGGGAGAAGAGATGCGGCTCTCCTCAACCCTGCTGGCAGCTCCCCAACCTTCACCACCTCTACGAGGTGGTTTCAACCCCAAAGCCAGCCGGCTCAGGGTCTCCAGCGGTGAGCACGGATCAAAACTGCGCACAGTCGCAGATTTTGGTCCGTTCACGAAGAGGCTCAAAACAGGAAGTCACTACTATATTTTTATTATCTGGATCTTCAAAGGAAGATACTGGCAAATTTGAACAGTAAATCAATCTTGGTAAAAACAATATATGGTAAAAAGAGATGTTCCTGATATACATAATTTTTTTAAAAAATGATTTCTCTCATATTTTGGAAATATTCTCATATATAATTAAACTATAACCTAATCTAATATTTTGGAGTAGAAGGAATATGATGGGAAATAAGCTTTTTCTTTCCTGAGACCTCCTAGAGATAAAGCAAAAAGACAATGATAATCAAGGGTTATTGAGAAGGGTTATTTTTCTGAGAAATTAGTTTAGGAGATTTTATAGGTAATTCTCAGTTTGTGTTCACTCATCCAATAACTATTCAAAGATATAGCAGCACTGGAAAAAAGTAAGATATGACTGACCCTTGAACTTCAAGCCATCTAAGGTCCCTCATGGTCTCATAATCATGATCCAGACATTGGGGTGCCTGGGTCATGATTATGATGCCACAGGGAATTGTTGTCACATGACAACATTGATGAGCTCTGCTGGTTTTCCACAAGCAAAGTCAATGGGGAAGCCAGCAGGGAAGTTTGCAGGTTGCTCTAGTAAGGTTGCTCCCACTTTTTCTCCCACCAACAGCATACATACACGTGCACACACATGAATCCTCCACCAACCCTCCCCTGGCTTGTATGCAGCTGGCACCAGCTCTACTAAGCCTGCCCAGGCCACACACCTACACACCCTCACAGCACCCCTACACTCCTTATCTGGGACTCCTGCCTCTCCCTGCTGCCTGTAATCCCACTTTGGATTTACAAAGGCAATGAGGACTGCCAGGGATTGCTATTACTAAGCAATGTGGTCACATGATGTTGTGCTTTATGACTACATCATTTAACAACAGCAATCCCAGTCCCAATTGCCATTGTAACCAAAAGATTTCCTGTATTCAACTAATTGCACAAAGCTTGTCCTGGGTATCCATTTTATCTTACATACTGAAGGTATGTATCTCTTTTTATGCAGATCTGAGATCAAGAATTATAGATATGCTAATGTTTTGCTAAGTAGTTTGTTTAGATTTTCAGGAAGTAGGCAGCAACCTAAGCCAGGGGCAAGTGAGGAATATAATCTTTAAAGACTAGAAAACTAAAATATAATGCTTAAAGGATAGAAAACTCAAAGTAATCTCAGTTCTGCCAAGCTTAAACATGCCTGTGCTGAATAGAATTCCAAATTTCTTTAAAATACAGATTTGCTGCATTTGCTGTTGGGATGTATTTTAATCTAAGCTGCTTCCAGATAAACCCTTAGTGATGTAGACTGCAGCTTTTGGGGAGGGGGGGGCTGGAGAAAAAAACTCTGAGCCTTCTCAATCTCCACACTTAACTGTTATAATGAATCAAGTTTCGATGATGTTTTCCAAAACTTCTACAGATTGGAGTTAGACTGAAGTATTGCCATTGGATCATTTTGTGGCAGGTGGAATGCTTATAATCTGTTTAAATGTTTGTTTGTTTCAAAGTACTAGTACTTTAAAGGTAATAAATGGTTAATTCAGTGAGACAGAAAGTAGATTAGGATATACTGGAAACTTTCTGGAGAATGTAGTAACATCAGGAAGGATTTCAGGCTTGCAATGTTTTAACAATTGCACCTTCTAAAATAGGCTAGTGAAATCAAGAAAGAAGCAATTCAGCAGAAACTAATTTGTGAAATAATTTATGTGGAAACTTCTAGAGTGAGAACAGCATCATGTGCAACTGCTTAGCAGCATGTTGTTCTGCAACTCTACATCTGCCTTTTAAAACCATTTTTGCACCAAACTCCAGTCAGTGGTCTTACGGACCTAGTGAGTCCCATAAGTCTATGATCTGTTAATTCCTTCCTTGAAGAGAACTTTCTGCCCCACTGGACAATAGCCCTCACTTGTTTTCTGTTCAGTAACTGAGGTTTTATGCCATGTTCCCAAGCCTACCCAAAGGCCTTGCAGTGTAGAGCCATTTCATTTCATCATCTACCTCTGGTGATCTTCCCAAGAGAAGTCTGGTTGCTCCAGATGCTAATTATGAATTTTGTTCTGTAGTATTATTTCTATAGTTTGCTTTGGTGGTATCATATCTGTTCTGTGCTCAGTTGCCCTTTTCTGTTGTTACTGGCATTCGCCACCATACCATACATATCTTTCTTTCTTTCTTCCTTTTTTGTCAATTTTTCTTCCAGTATTAAACTGTTAATATTTTTGTTGTTGGCATTTTGCTTTTCTGAGTCCCTTTTACTGTTTTATAAGTTTTATGTTCAGAGGACTTTGAGTTGCAATTTAGAGCTCATAATGTGGACCCGCCAACAATGACATTTCTATTCTTTCATCTAATTTTGTAAGCTTCTTTACATAGTTGTCAAAAAATCTTAAGTCAATTAACAATATAATACCTAGAAATAAGTCCCGTTTAGCTCATTGCTATTTGCTCACACCTAAATTCTCCAGCATTTGTGGGAAGATTTACTTAACAGCATTCATTTAAGATCATAAGAATTTAGAATTAACTTAGAAATAGACAACTGTAAGCCAAAACAGTGGATTAGTTGAAGGTTTGGGAGCATTTTTGCTTTAATAACAAGGGTTTTTTAAAATAACTGCTCATAAAACATTAAGAGCTCATGCCCAAGTTATCTTCTTTTATTTCTCCACCATCATTATCTTAATGTATTGCATCCTTTAGTTTATAAGCCTGAAGCAGGACTGTGTAGCTTTGATTTTGAGAGCCTTTAGGTTAAATATTTAAATAGGCATGTTTTAGCTGAATGAATAAATATAAAAATAAATAAAGGGTGTCCTTTTTATAGGCTATATAGAAAGGTTATATAGGTTAGGCTTCCTTCCAGTTTTCAGAATGTGTGCCAGTCATATAAGATAAATGTCATATATACATGGGAGAACTATTGAGTCACAAATTGGAAAGAAATTGGAAAGCATTGCTATTATAATAAGAACCATGCTCTTAAAATAATTAGTTAGGACCGCCACTACATATAAAATGAAAAGTATTGTCATTATCATAAGAACTAAACTGAAATCATGTTTCTCTAGAGTAGCCTCTATGCAAACTGTTTTTGTAAGAATGACCTGATGTTATTAAATTGTCATTACGCTATCCAGTTTCCCACAAAAGAGAACCAAAGGGAAAGAAATTAACAAATTTCAGTATGATATTCTAATTTCTAATTGGCTTAAGGAAAACTAAAAACCACCAAGCTGATTGGAAACATGCATCTCTAGCCAGATCCAGACATATTTATAATAAGAAGAGGAGCCAAGACAAATAAAGAACGGAATTGTGCATCCTGTTGGCATTGTGTTTTGGCATTGCTATATCTATACAGAAAATAAGCAATACATGAAATGTGTAAAGACATCTGTTTCATAACCTATGGGGCTTTTCTCGCAGTTATAAAATCTTCTGAGGGAGAGAAATATTTCTGTACATCTATGCAGATGCTCTTTTGTTTAAAAAAATCATTCAAAGAGGCTTTAGATAAAGAATTTGTCCGTGTTTGATATTCCGTCTGTCTTCAGATTAATAAAAATTGACTAGCATCAAGTCATCAAGATTCTGACCCAGTTCATTGCATTCACTGTCTTTGGAACACTTCATGGATATGATTTTCATTCATTCCCCTCCCCCCAAATATATTGAAAAGACTTTCAGGATATCACAGGGGAAGAGTTAAAAGATAGTAAAATGTATTATAAAACTTTAATGTTTTGTATAGAATAGAACAGAACAGAACAGAACAGAACAGAATAGAATAGAATAGAATAGAATAGAATAGAATAACAGAGTTCGAAGGGATCTTGGAGGTCTTCTAGCCCAACCCCCTGCTTAGATAGGAAACCCTACACCACTTCAGACAAATCTCTTTTTAAAAACTTCCAGCTTTGGAGTATTTACAACTTCTGGAGGCAAGTTGTTCCACTGATTAATTGTTCTAACTGTCAGGAAATTTCTCCTTAGTTCTAAGTTGCTTCTCTCCTTGAGTTTCCACCCATTGCTTTAATTCTTTTAAATTAATCTCGTTTAAGAACCAATCCTCAAACTCCTATTAGAGGCACAAAATATCCTGGAGAAATTAGATATGCTTCTATGATCAAGATTCAAGAATCCCCAGAATCTAATGATCTCGGAATCTAGTTACCCAGCCAAATGACTTCAGTGGACACCCAGCAATTTATCCCAAACATTTCTGCTGCTTAGATTCTGCAGTCTTCAAATAAAGAATTTCTACTGCTTAGAGAATTTCATTTTTTTATTTCTTTATTTCCTGTGATGCCCCAAGAAACTCAAAATGGTCCAGAATTACACATTCCTCTTATAGAAGACAAGAATAGGTAATATTCAACCTTTCACTATTATGGAGATTTTTTAAACGATTACCATAGTGATATGTCATATACTATTAATGAATGAAGGCTAATGCTTTCATGAGGTAGATGTTGTCTTAATGTTTTTTATAGCTTTTATAGTTTTTATTGTTAAAATCATGCCACATTATACCCTAATCTTTCCGTGATTAAAAAAACAGTACAGTACAGAATGTTTTTCGTTAATGCTCCTTCCTTGCATTTTAGCACTGTGCTTTCATAGAGATTAAAAGTACTGTAACTAATTCACAGCCATTTCAATATTTTAATAAAGCTCTTTCTTCATCCTGCACTGTTACTCAATCTAGTTAGGGCTTATTTAGAAAATAACATAAGAATTCAAAGCCATGTTGTTAATCAGATGGGACTCTAGGGTAATGCTACTTAGAATAAATATAATTGCCTTCATTCTGAGACTGAGAATATTCATTTCTTTTCAGTCCTATCACAATCAGATTTCTCTAATTTGTGTGTGTTTATGTGTCTGTAAAGCTCCCTGAAATAATTTAGATAGATACATGTGTTTCACCTTTTTATCCTTGGAATTCCTTAAATGGGAACTAGTGCTCTTATTCAAAAGAATTACTTGCTTTTGTTGTAATATTTTCTTCAAAGAAATAGAGATACATATTGTGGGTAAAGAAAGAAAGAGAGGTTCCCATGAATGAATTCTTCAAAATGCGTGAGAAACTAGGTTGATATTTCATTAAGGAGTTACAAAATTGCTTAACAAAATCAGAAATACTTAACTGAAGTGACAGTGAAACTCTTTTATGTTAATTCCCTTTTTTTAAATGTATTCACTGTCATCATTTGTGAAAGTAACACCAGAAAGAACTGTGAGAATATTTAAGAAAAGTTCTCTCCAAGAAGTGATCAGCCTATTGAAAAGTTTTATTTAGCAAACCTATGCCATGTTCTTGCTTCAGAAAGCTCAGGGTGACATTCAAATGATTTCCAGATGGTCTTTCTTCAGGAAACCTTACAACTTAATGCTTATTTTCATCACTGTCTTCCAGAGTTACTATTTTGCTAGGACATTAATAAAATAGGGAATCTCACAATCTTATTTTTGCTTCCGTCTATCTGGGGAAGTGATCACTATTATATACCATTATGAAAATTTAGCTTCTGATTTAAAGTATATAATTATGAAACTCCAAGTTGTTGATCAGATGACAGAATGATATTTTTATATATAATATAAACACATCAAATTAATTAGTAGCTAATAAAATAATGGAAATATGAAAATACATTTTTATCTGTATATTCTTAGAGGAGGATACTTCCAACTGGTACCAGCTTTTAATTTATTTTTACTTATTATTAAATTTATACACTCCCCATAATAACAAAATTATTCAAGCATGGTTTATGATGAGATAATTGGATCTTATTCCTGCTTTTTTTAAAATCTGTATTGCCAGGCAGATATTTTAGAAAGTGAGCAAGCAGAAGAAAGCAAGAATTGGATGGGAATTTTCAATTGATATGAAGTGGTTGTCTTAGCTCATTTAATCAGAACCATTTACCACATGATCTCACCAGCATAGTATCTGAACATAAATATTGTTGTTCAACTTTAAAAAGTCTCCCTTGAGGTGACCTTTGAATCTCATATGCCATTTGCTAATAAAAATGTCTTGAAGATGTGCAAACCTGGACTTTACTACTGTAGTTAATGTATTAATCTTTCAGAAGTGTCAAGCATCAGGGAGCAAATTTAGACAATAAACAGACTAATTCAGGCACAATTGCTCAGAACTTTAAAGATTCAAAGGCCATCCTCTAGGAACATCCCAACACCCGTGACTGTTACTGCATCCTTATAAACCTGTCATCAAGCAATATGATGTGTAAGTAGAAAGGAATAAAATCAATTATTAATGCCATTATTTCAGTCTTATATGGAAACAGTATCATAATATTCATGGTACTGTTATGAGCAACAGAAAAAGAAAGAAAATATTGACATTTTTTTTCCTACCCAGACAAGGGAAAAAATATTTAGGCTGCTCCAGAGACATTAAAAATTTAATCCAATAATTTGAGTCCTTAAAAAGCAAGTAATTAACTGCTGATCCAGAAGGTAGATGAAGTTAAGTTTACTCAGTTAAGTTAAATTAAATCCAACTCAGGGAAAACTAGAAGTCAACACTGAATTAAGTTTACTTTTTTGTAACATAGAACAAATTCAGCTTTTCTCCTTAAAAAAGAAAATGTTAATATTTTCAAATTAATCAAGGGTAGTGCTATAATTATAGTTGTTGTCTTCCTATAGATTGTTTTTATGTCAGCATTATACATTGTTCCTACTATTACATTATAGTCAGTGGTGGGATTCAAATTTTTTTACTACCAGTTCTGTGGGAGTGGCTTGGTGGGCGTGGCAGGGGAAGGATACTGTAAAATCTCCAGTCAGAGGTGGTATTTGCCGGTTCTTCGAAGTACTCAACATTTCTGCTACCAGTTCTCCAGAACTGGTCAGAACCTGCTGAATACCACCTCTGATTATAATTGTTTCAAACAGAAATGTAGATCATGAATATTTGCTTATATATTAATGATTATTCTCAACATATATTTCAGGTGAAAACTGTGGTGCTTTTAAATTTCTTTTTCTGTTTATTGACTGATTTATCTCCTCAATTATGTAAAACACATTTATACTTTGTTTTGTGTTTTTATTTGCTCCACTATTGTGTCAGTTGAGTGTTTTTAATCACTGCATTCTGATCCATACCCAATGCAGTAAAATCTCATCAATTCATTATACAGTAATTGTTTCTTCTCTTTCTTGACTTGTAAATGATTGAAATCAGATTTGTCATATATCACCTGCTATTAATAGCAAGAACTCAAATTAGAAGTGTACTTTCCATCCAGCAGCTGTCTGCAATGAAAGGGATGTCTTCTTGTAATCTGGAGTCCTATTTTTTTATATGTTCAAATACTATTTTAAAAAATGAGCAAGAAAAATGTAGATAGGCATTTTTGCCGAACAAAAAATCCCAGTAAAATGTAATATATAATAAGAATTTTTCATGAACATAAGCTATCTATCTGCAAGAGGTAGGGTTAGATGTCAAAAAGTCAAGATGGCATCCATAAACATGCCATCAAAGTTCCCTTTATTACATGTATTGTACAAGCATGTTGAATGAGTGACCATATAAACCAAGGGTCTTCAAACTTGGCAAGTTTAAGACTTGTGGACTTCAACTCCCAGAATTCCTGAGCTAACATGACTGGAGGAGGAATCCTGGGAGTTGAAGTTCACAAGTTTTAAAGCTGTCAAGTTTGAAGACCCCTGATATAAACTATTAATTAATTAATTAATTAATTAATGGCTAGGGCTTTAATGTCATGACTACCAGCTTGAATTTTGAACACAGATAGAAATTGCACAGATAGAAGTGATGCCATGTACGCTATTGTGCTTGAATAACTCCTTCAAAGGTCAGTGTAGCAAAGTAACTCCTATAAAATTCATCTAATCATTATACTGTTTTGCAGAAGAATGTATAGGAATCATGCACTTTAGGCATTTTAGTGTCATTTTGGAAGTACAGGAAAATCACTTGATTAAAAAGAGATAAAAAATATACTATCTTTCAAGGAAGGTTAACAAAGTCAAAATGGCAAGTGTGGCCAGGAATTGAAACTTCTTTTATAAAAAGTGGTGGAGCTTTGTTTGTCGGATCATGCCGGCTATTGAAGTCTGAAACACACACACCTACGGATTGCCCTGCTATCCAGCTGCAAAGCTTTCAAGTATAATTCAGCATGTTAAAAACACATGTATTTATATTTTTAAGGATATTGTATGGCGATTTATATTAAATATGAATTTCATTGGACATGTGGAAATAAAGTCCAGCACTAAGAACCAGCACTAAGCTGAATTTTCAGTGGCTAAGAAGATAAGTCTCAAATGTCTTGGCTTTCCCCATGCCAGTCTGAAACAAGATATTCAAATGGATGCAACATGCAAGTGCCTGTGGGTCATAGAATCTAACTGTGTGGATTGTATCTAGTTCTTTATCTCCTGTGGCAGAATAGAAATTGCTGGGAGATTGTATTCCTCCTTCACATCCATTTCTGGTAATGTGCCTGGCCCAAAATCATCCCCAAACGTGAGCAAAAGAGACTCATGTTACACTAACAAATGTTCACTCACATGATAAATTGATGTAAGTGTGGGTGTGTCCATCCATATATTTTATTTTGAAATTTAGATCATAAACAGTCTAGTGTTTCTCAGTTGCTGAGAAGAAATTATTTTAAATATAGTTGTTTTACAAATTAAAATTTTAATTTGGTAGATAATATCAAAATATCCACATCAATTTAGTCAAAACTACCACATCCTTAAAACTCCTCTGTGGTCTTGTTCAATGTCTCATTTTCCAGAAGCAAATAGGCTTTCCTGCATGTGATCCTAACGAACTGAGATTTCACTCAAGAGGCAAAGACAGCATGAACATTGGGAGGAAGTGTCATCTTGGGTCAAATGCTGCTGAAATTAAAATTGGAATCTAGTTATTTTATGCACATAACATTTCAGAATATCCAAGTTCAACAACCGTAGAGAAATACTGGGTCAGATCCCATGGACAGAAATTCTGAGGTCAAAGGAAATGTGAATACAGGAGGGTTGGGAACTTCGAAAAAAATGAGATACTGGAAGTACAATTGCATGTCATTCTAACAAATAAAAGTGTAGCTGGGAGTCAGTTTCAGAAACCACTAGAGTATTTTTTTTCCTTCCTTCTCTTCCTTCCTTCCTTCCTTCCTTCCTTCCTTCCTTCCTTCCTATTTTGAATGAACTAAGAATTAAAAGGAACATGTACAGTATAGGATATGAGAAATAGGCATGATTACCAAGGAATTGTACAAATTAGTAGTAATATCTGTAAAAAGTAACTTGGGCTAAATCACATAGGGAACTCAAGGGAAGCTAAAAGCAACAAAATGGAATTCCTGACTATGTCAGTTGTAAAAGGACAGAAAAGGAAGTCATAAGCCTCTTCCTAGGATAGCAATAAGAAAATGGAATTCATCAATACCTATTTGCTTCAGTTTTCTCCCTCAAAGAGAATTGTATTATATGTGTTTAATCCATTGCAGTGAGTGGAGCAGATATAAAGGTTCTTCATCTCTTCAATCAGTTCATGAGTGCTTGGATATTTTAATATATATCCCAAATTATAAACCTTCTGAACAAAACATGTTTACATATTTCTCATTCATCAGTATGGGTTTATACTAAAAATAGTATTAGGAAATGTCTTGTGCTGATTATTATAATATTTTGTGTTATACTAATTTATATTCTATATTTTTAATTACTTGTACTGAGCTTACATACTAAGCCCAAACTAAAGAGGTACATGATGCTTAGCTTAGATGCCACTAACTGGGTAGAGTGCACATGCATGAATGTTTCTTCTGTTTCACGGTTCGATGACCAGGAGAAACATAGATGTGGGCAAGTGGGGTAAATGTGGCCTGACAAGGCAATACTTCTTACTCAGAGAAAGAAACAATAAAGCCAAGTTCTTTAGAAACCAAGATCTCAGTGAGAACACTATCCATGGATCCACAAATTGGATACAAAAACTCTACTTGAAGATGGATGTTATCTAACCTTCCATTTCTTACAGTGTCCAACTAAACAAGTCTGGGAATCCCACCCTTAGGACAGAAGGGCAATAGCTTGTCCAAAGCTGTTCCTTAGCAACCAGAAAGTCAATGGCAAACCACACTGACAGGATGCTGAATATGCATTTCTCCCACAGGACTGCAGCTTGTTTCAGCCTTTGCTATGGCAGTACATCTCCAGAAATCCTCTTTGTTGTAGATTCTTTCTTTGCTGACTCAGATGGTTAAATCCAAGTAATTTAAAACCAAAGTGTAAACTTGCAAAAACAGATTTTAAATGTAGAAGGTGTTAGGAATATATAATATAATCATTTCTTTTGGCTGCTTTGTTAAAATCTTGGAATTGTTTATTTGTGACTTGTGTTATGCTCTATTAAGAATTCATAGTTATTCATACCACACATACAGAGCTGGTTTTAAAACAGCTAGCTCATCTTTTTCATCAAATATTTTATACATGACATTATGTTAGTATTAAGAAAAGCAGGGCACATTAAAACAAAATCCTTTGATTGTTAGCAGCTCTGTATAATTAACCAAAATGTAATCACAATGCACCCTTGGAAACTTTTTGGGTGTAAAATACATCTTTGAGCCAGTTACAAGAAAAAATAACTTCACTGTCATTTGAGATTCATGAAAATCTGAGACATCTGTGGGTGGGTTAAAAAATTAAGATGTCAACTTTGTGATTGAATCTTGACATTTAGCCATCTTGACATTTAGAGTCCCTAAATGGAAATGCAAAGGAATGGGGAGAACAACAGTACTTCATCATTCTCTTATATTTAATAGACAATCACTAGTCTTTTTCACAGATACAGAAACATTATGTAAGCTTTTGTTTACTTTATAGACATAAAACATTACTTGCTTTAAAAATAATAATAATAATCAGTGCTCTAGTGAATGATTTGGTCCAGCATTCTGCATCCCAGAATGGTCATCTCTTCCATCTAAAATAGGACAAAGGGATACAAATTCCTCTCCTCCCTGATATAGCTGATTTTTAATGTATGCTGCCTGACAATCAGAACATAACCATCAAAACAAGGTGCTATATAGTCTTTTTTCTATGAATTTGCCTGATTCACTTTTAAAACTAACTGAATTACTCACATCCTAGTCTCTCTACATTTTGTTTCAATGTGAGTATAACATTACTGGAGAAGGTTTTTTTAAAACTTTCTACACCTCTATCAGTCTCCTGTCTAATCTAAAATACCTCAGATTTTGTATATTTTTTTTCATTATAACTCCTGGTTATTTTGATTGACCCTTTTTGTATTTTTTCTAGCTTACAATATTCTTTTGAAGAAGTATAATTATTTATGGTATGCATAATTGGTGGCTTAAAATTAATTTCTCAAAGACACACATAACCAAATCGACATTTAGCAGGTGGGCATTTTGAAAAAGGCATGAACATATCAGTCTCCCTGGCTGAACTTCTCTAGGCTTAGAAGCTAAACAGATTTAGATGTTTGGAATCTTGGTCTTGCAACTTCTGGTCAAAGAGCAGATAGTAGTTGTGGCCAAGTGGGGCTTTGCATTGCTTTAGTTGGCATGCCAGGTGTGCCTACTCCTGAATTGTGTACCTATTCCTTGATTGTGAAACCCCTTAGATAGTCACTTATGCCTTAGTTATCTCACAGTTGAATTATTGCAGTGTTCTATATGGACCTGCTCTTGAAAATCATTTAGAGGCTAAAATTAGTCCTACTGATACTGATACTACTGCCCATGAGCTGCACTGGTTACTGGTAAGTTTCCAGGTACAATTCAAGTATTGGTTATTAGTAGAAAGTTCTTCATGGCATAGCGCCAGATAGTTGTTCTTTTTTTGTAAATTTTTTTTTAACTTTTTGACAACAAACATAAACAAACATAAACACAAAACAACAAATAAAACCTTTCAGTTGTACAATGTGTTGGTTGGTACATATTTCTTGTGCACAATATCGTCTTTCCCTCTTAGATTTAGATTTATATTCATATTATATTAATCAACTTTCCATATCATGTTATGTTATCATTACTGGCATAGCGCCAGATAGTTGAGGGACAACTTGTCTCCTATACCAGTGTTAGCAAATCTTATCGTCACTGAGTGCTGAAACAGGAACGCACATGCACTGGTGACCACCAGAAACCCGAGCAGCTTCCCGGCATTCATGTGCGCACTGGGAAGCTGAGCTTCCTGTTTCCGGTATGCACATGCGCCCCGGCCACTTGGTCTTCTGGTTTCTGGCGCGCATGCACATGCGAAGACCAGCTGGCCAGGGCGCATGCACACACTGGAAACTGGAAGCTCAACTTCCCCGTGAGTGCATGAGTGCTGGGGAGCTGCTCTTTTGGTTTCCAGAGCTCCCACATGCGTGAAGACCAGCTGTCCGGGGTCCATGTGCACTGAAACCCAGAAGAGCAACAGGCAATGCCTGGCGTGCCCGGAGAAATGGCTCCGCATGCCACTTCCAGCACATGTGCCATAAGTTCTCCATCACGGTCCTATGCTTTCTGTCTTGATAAGATCAGGCTGAGTCAATATGCTTTGAATCCCTTCAATCAAACAATGGGGATGCTTTAAGAAGGAGAGCTTCTTTGTGATTCTTTTGTTCTGAAATGGTAACCCCTCAAAAATCCATGTAGCTTCCATGCTAATGATGTCCCAGAAGGTTTTGGGGTAGATTTAAAAATATGACTGTCTTGTCAGACATTGGGGTTCAGTGTTTGTGGAACCCTGAACATGTTGTTCTTGTTGTTTTAATGTATGGTATATGGATGTTTGGATCCTTAAGGTTATCTCTCTAATGTGTTTCTGTTTTTAAAGTGTAAGCCATAATTCTGGAATTGGGCAGTCTCTAAATCTTAACACCAACAATACCTCCAGCTTGCAATCCCCTGTGCAGCACATGGTGGCTATTATTATCTACTGCAAAATCTGGGTGGTAATTCTGGCAGAAGGGAAGGAGAGAGAAGGAGAGAGAAAGAGCAATAATGATACCCCATTTATCTGTTTTATTATTTTAGAAAGGGGATGCTTTAAGAATTACCAAACATCCTTTTTTAACACCTGACATTAAATGGTTTTGTTCTCATAGGCTCTCTCACAAATGCTAACTTCAGCCGGTGATTTATTTAAAACTTTCCTTTCCCTTAATTTCATCGACAAAAGCTTCATTCTTCCTGTATGAACCTGCTTTGTCAGTATTTGCTCTGATTTATGGAAGATTTCAACCAAACAAAATAACTATCCTTTTTCTTTTCATTAGAGCTAATCCCCAGAAAGACACTTTCATCTGCCGATTAGTCATGCCCCTGCAAGCCTCAATAACCCGAGGGTAAGTTATTGATGTGTTAAAGATGTAATCGCAAAGGCTCAAGGCAGCCAAAGAAATCTCACTTTTTTATCTAACCATGGCATCATTTTGAGTCATTTTAACCCTGATAGGAGATCCAGTGTACTAAATCATCACCCTGATCACCCTTGTTCTTATGTTAGCTCCTGCTGTAATTGGTTCATGATACTGAATACCTCAAAGGTTAAAATGAACAAGCAGAAAATGGCACCCAACTATAACTAATTCAGGAGGTATGTGATGAAGATATGTGACTAATTCTATCACAGTCTCATTATTAAGCAATGATTATTGCACACCAGGCAATCAGTGGTGAAAAATCCCAGTTTTTAAAATTAATATTTAAAAGGATATTATCTTACTTTAAATAAATTATCTTCCAATTCTGTTATTTCTTTGTGATACATTGTGAAGTAGCTGGAACTGGATGATTAAGGTAAATGAATACAGATAGTTCTTGACATATAACTGGTCATTTTATGAGTGTTTGGAGTTACAATGACCTTAGAATGGGTGCTTTATGACTTATACTTCCAGCTATGGCAAAATGTTGCTTCTCTCTCATGGTCACATGCTCACACTTTGGTTGCTTGGCAACTGACTCACACTTATGACTGGCTGCAGCATCTTACAGACGTATGACTGTTATTTGCAATGGAATGAATTCATTTGGAAGATTGGGTTTGTTTAACCATACCATTCCTTAACAACTATGATATGCTTAACAATTGCCATGAAAAATGTCAGAAAAATAAGTCCATTCACATGAATTCCTTGATTTATGACTGCAAAATCTAGATTTCCATCCCAATTGTGCTCATAAGTTGAGGACTGCCTGAAGCTTTAAAAACTATTTTAAGTGTTTTCTTGTTTCATTTTACAATAGTAGGTTTGAGTGTTCTATGAGCAGAAGGGTAGGATATTTATTAATCTGGTATATATGGTTGTCTATCTCACATACCACCAGTGGCTCTGGGTATCTTATAACAATTAAAAACAGCAATCCAATAAAAAAGTAAAAAAAACAAAATATGATAATTAATCATACCAAACAACACCAAAAGAAATGAACTTGAACATATACCAAATGTATATTCAAATGTAATGAATTTCTGATCATTGCAATAGGAATATACTTCTTCTATTTTCTCCCTACCAATCCTTGAGATAAAGAAAGCACCCTTTTATTTTCCAAACTAAATTTGCACAGCTGTTTCAACCGTTCCTTATAGGACTTGGTTTCCAACGTCCACACAGTTACTTTTCTTCTAGACCTGTTCCAGTGCCCTTAAAATATAGTGTATGGAAAAATATAGAAAAATAAAATTAGAAAATAAACATCCAGAATATATTACAGGGCATTATATGAGGGAGAAATAACAAGACTGCATCAATCACTGCTCTAGCTGGGTTGGCCCCTCTCTACTTCTTACAGGATCTATGGCAACTTTTCCCAGTTATGTTGCAGCTGCATCCTTAGCAAACCTCTTTGGTTTGGCACTCCATTGGCTCTCAAAATTGAATAGGGCTAGTTGGCATAAACTGAAGTCAACATGAGGAAACTCATTCAATAAAGAAGACAAGGAAGAACACAAGCATTGCACAAAGTATACATTGTATATAGTACATGTAATATATAAATGTAAGTGTAATGCACAGGTATAAATTTGGAAATAGTTGTGGCAATTTAAATATAAATCCAATTTTCTATCTATGAAAAGGAAGATATTAATCCCTGTGCCTATTGTTGTCCAGCTGCCTGATAACTTGGATTAGAGAGCCCTTTAAATGAATAGCAAATTTAAACAGTCTGCCAAATAGGACAGTATCCTATTTAGCAGTGTATGTCAATCTCTAACTTTAAGGTATCTGGGATTCAACTCCCAGGATTCTCCATCTGTAAGTGCATCTTAAAGTTCTTACAGTTGAGAAACACAGCTATAGACAGTAGGAGATATTGCTGAAGTTTTCAGGAATATTCTTAGACATGATCTGCAATAAGGATGGCAATCTGAATCTAAGAGAGTGCCAATCTAATTCCACTCATGCTCTGTTGGATAAGATTAAGTTGATCCTTAGAGAGGAAAATCTCTGCCTCCTCTGCAAAAATCATCATCATTGTCATCATCATCATTTTCTGTGTCACCTCTTAGTTCTAGCCCATTCTCATACTTTTCCTCCTACCTGGGAAAATAGGGGGTTGGACAAAGTGGTAAATGTTACTTGGCATTGCTGGAGCTTTTAGGAAGATTCTCAGTTGAGGCTCCATTAGGAGGATGACCAACCTTAATGGCCAGAACTAAGTCTGTGGTCAATGACAATTACTAATTTACAAGTTTTTTTAAAACCCTCATGATAATAAAGCTACAGCTGGGGTCAGGCCTTCCTACTTCTCAGCATCAATAAAATATAGTGCCTTTCACACAATGTTGAGTCCCAGATATTGCAGAATGCTTTTAATAGTAAGCCAGAAATAAAATGGAGGATTTGATAAAAGAAGTAGGAAGAGTCAGCATTTAATAATGGAAGAATTTGCAGTAAAAGTAATGTGTATTTGAGAAAGATAAATCATTGGTAGCATAGGTAGTATTGTGATGAGAAAAAGATTGAAAAAGAACTCAAGAGTTATTAATTTATCAAAAGACATTTGTATATATATTTCAGTATCTCTTCTTTCAATTTGTTTTCTCTGTGTTACCTTGTTTTTCTATTCCTTTCCAAAGAAAGACCTCATTCCACAGACTGCTTTTACAGTAACTGCAATCTAATTATTTTAAATTATCATGTTTGTTTTTCTTATGGAGTTTCAGCGTCATGCTCTGTGGTCCAAGTTCCCATATTTCGGTCAATAAACAAATGACATCTGGCTTCCTTTTACTTGGAAAGAGATACTTCCTGTTGTCTTCCTTCCTTCCTTCCTTCTAACTCTAAATTCCCGAAAATATTATATTTGAAAATGATTTTAGCAACATTTTATCACATAGCCATGCAAAAGCAGGGCTCCTCCTTTATAGTCAAGGAACTTCTTTTGTCATTTTAGGTTTTAGTAACATATTCAGTGCAAATTGAGTGGAATTTGATCGTAGTTATAACTCTTAGTCATAAATATGGGAATTTAACAAACCATAATGGTTAGCCAAAGAGGTCAAACCTCTTTGAGAAATTCTTTGCTCAAGAATACAAGTTAATTGCCTTACAGATAAATATTTTAGAAAGAAGAATATTTCATGAACCCTGGATTATTGACCTGCTTTTGTAAAAAGAAATGCAAGCACGCAAGTATGCAGCCCAATTGCTATTTTTTATTAATAAAATTAATGTTTTATTTTCACAAGCTTTAAAATTAAAGACACAAATTCCTTGGAGACTGCAGTTGCATTCTTGTTTTGTTCATGGGCTTCCTGTAGACAATTAGCTGGCTACCAGTTTGAATGCCTTTGATAGCTACCAACTGAGATAAATTAATTGGGGGGGGAATCTTTTAACAGCTACTGGTTATGATGGCTATTTGTTGCTTCCAGAGTCAAAGACAATTTGTCTCTGAAAGCTCATTGTTGTGAAGAAGCACTTTGCCATCATGTTCTGCTTGTGGGCTTCCCATGAGTCACCATTAAGGGCCACTGTAAGAATAGAATCCTTAATTAGATTGGCCATTAGTCCTTATATTCTTACATTAAGAGAATAAGGAACAAACATAATAGGAAAAAACAATAAAAGGATAACTGAAGTTTTTTGTTAAATTGAAATAATAAAGGATACATCTAATAATCACTTCTAAAATATTCAATATTAAGCAATAGTCAAGGTCTGAATATTTAATGTTCTGAGTGTGTGTCAATATACTGCATGTAGCTCCAAATTAGTGGAATGGTGTGGGTACTTAAGATATGCCAATATAAAATCACTGCTTCATGAACTACACTGGCTTCCAGTAGGCTTCTTGATATAATTCAAGATGCAGTTATCTGTTATATAGCTCTTCACAGCACAGAACCAGATTATTTGAGATCCTATCGATGATTTCTGTTCATCCTATAAGATTGAATAGATTAGAAATTTATTCTATTAAATTATGTCATCTGATGAAATTGGGATGTGTCTTTTCTTTTATAGTGCCTGCTCTGTGAAGCAGCATACTCTGTGAGAATAAGACGGCCCTGACTTTGTGTGTGTGTGTGTGTGTGTGTGTGTGTGTGTGTGTTATCCCTTGGTAAGGCCATCAAAAATAATCAGTAGGAAAACTGATTGTAGAGAGAATAAAATTGGTCAAAGAATGTTGTCAAAGAGAGTGAAGAATGTTAAAATTAAAAGAGACAACAAAAATGCACAGCATTTACAATGTTTTGTAAATGGATAGAGAAGCCAAAACATAGAGACTCCAATAGTATGAAATTAAGAATAAAATTGAAAAAATTTGATTTGGGATGAAACTAAAGTGATTGGAAGGATAATTTAGAAATTTCTATGAGAATGATTTGATGTGACAAAAAGTGGAATTTAAACAAATGCTATTAATGTTGGTATCTAAGATGCTTCTTTCTTTATCAATTTCTGTGCTTGAACCAGTAGCTCTTGCCCACTTGTGTTGGTGGTTAGTTGAAGCCAATCTGCACTGTCTCCAGGGGATACCCTAGCATTCATATGGCTGTTGATCCATTGGTTGTGTCAGTGTCAGACCTGAAAGATCAGGTCCATGTGTGAAAGTTCAAATAAGCTGATTTATTGCTAAAAGTCTATCCACAAGAATCTTCTTACCTGACAGTCAGTACCTGATTAGAGTTAGATAAGAGTCAACAGCATTCAAGGGAGGATTGGACTTTGATCGCTTGTGGTTATGTAGGGTTTCTAGGCTGATCCCCCTTTTCATTATTCCCCATATTCTGCTATTCCTTCTCCTACAGATAAAAATTGACAGGCCAGTTTGTTGACTGAGGCTTATGGTTAGTCCATGTTCAACTCAGTGCCACCCTTGCAGAACGGCAGTTTACATTCAACCAACAAGGAGGAATAGCAATAGCAATATCATTTATACTTATATACCACTCCACAGTGCTTTACAGCCCTCTCTAAGTGGTTTACAGAGTCAGCATATTGCCCCCAATAATCTGGGTCCTCATTTTATTGACCCCGGAAGGATGGAAGGCTGAGTCAACCTTGAGCCAGTGAGAATTGAACTGCCAAACTGCTGGTAGCCAGCAGTCAGCAGAATTAGCCTGCAGTACTGCATTCTAACCACTGTGCCAGCACAACACAGTGTACCTTGATGCTGTTAGTATCTAAGAAGAAGGTGGAAAAAGCAATTGAAAACATTGTAGAAAAATGGAAAAATGGTAAGGATGCAAGTGTGGTTGGGGTAGCTAGACAAATCTTACATTTTAAGAAATCTTGAAATATGGAATGTTATTTGTTTATGGAGCCAGTAGCATCCATAGCAAACCACAATTATGTCTAAATGACAACATGGATTTTGTTATGGCTTCATCATTCAAATACTGCCAATATGTACTTCATCCTGACATCTGATAAAAGTATTTTAACTCATAGCATTTGAGTGATTTCACCACTTGCCTCCTTCCCCAGATACATATATAGTGACTTCAATGCCTACATGAAGGCTGTATCTTATAATTAAAATATTAGTGGTACTCTTCTCCTATATAAAGTGGAGTGAGGATTCTAGCATTTTTCTATAGATAATCTTCATTGCAGCTGGAAATGTTGGATGAAATATGACTGAATTAACCAGTGCAGTTACAAATAGCAGTGTAATAAACCTGGCATCCAGCATTTTGGATAATTGTCAAAAAATTGAAAGAATTGTGGAAAGGCATATGTGATCTCCAGTAGCAATGTAGGTGGCCTTTGTGGTGGTGTCAGTCGGCATTTTATTTGTAGGAAGATTGTTAAGATCTTATTGTTCCTTCAGGAGTTTCTGTGTTGTTAAAGTTACTAGAGAAAGTGGAAAGATAGACGGTAGTCACCTGAGGCCTAAAATGTGACATGCAAGTGGAAAAATAAATGCAGTTACTGTAAGAGAATTCAATCATAGGCAAAAGACCTGTTTTCTTCCTAATAGTTTACATAGCAATTGAAGTCTTGCTCAAAGGTAGCAGTTGAGCTTTCTCAGAAGTGCAACGGAAGTCATGACAGGAAATAAATCAAGTCATTTTAGGAAAATAAAATTACCATGTAGACTGTGCCACAAAATAAAACCCAAGAAAACTGTGTTCCCTGGTTCATGCAGAAAGGGAAGAGAATGTTTCTTACAACAGGTGTGGCAAGGAAAAATTAGGTCTTAATATCTCCTCAAATATGGAGACATCAGAAATTATGGACTAAGAAGTGGATAATTTTAAATAATATAAAATATTCAGCTGACTAACTATCATTGCAAAACTATGAGAATCCTCCTTTAGGGAATAAGAAATATAAAAATAATTATTTGGGACAGTTCCCTCCATAAGGTTGAATTGGGGAGGTTGCTTGAAGGCCATATAAAGAACCTGGCGGTATGCATCCTGTTCCTATAGGTATGCAATTGCTTCAACTGTTAAAGAATAGTTCTGCTTTCTGAGTTTCAGAAATTAAAACCAATGTTAGAGGTAAGACATATAGAATGAAGTCAAATCAATGTTAGGATCAAGAAGGTTGAGAGAGGATTGGGAAACAAAAGTCTGTGTAGAGAAAGAAAGGACTGTTGTGCATTAGAATTCCTTGTAAAGAAGCTTACTTTCCTAGATTTGTAAGAATCTTGCTTCACAATGAACAAAACCAGGAGTAAAATAATAATAGAAGTTGGCAAATATCCCTGAAAATCCAAGGAACCAGGGGCCAAGATAAAATAGATTTTGCTTTGGCAGAACCATCTGAATACCTTCTGATGAAATATGGTAGTCCATATAATCCAAGCAGGCAGATCAAAGGCCCATTTCTCCAGCTTTAAATACAAGTACAATGGATGAAGATGCTGTAATATAATTGAAATCTTTTCAGTGTGAATAATTGGATCTTCAGAATAAATTAACTAGTCACCAGAAAGACTATCAAATAGCTAACCAATATATTCTGAAATACTTCAAATATTGCATGAATGGTGAGGAACTTAAAGTAAGCGCAAATGGGATTAATCTGCATTCAATTTTCCATGCTGATGTTAAAAACAGTTTAACATCATTCATGCTTTTCTTTCATGTGAATTAGGTTTGAAATGACTCTGAGAATTAATTTGGATAAAATATGCGTATTTCTAAAATATAGCCATGAACATCATTTGCAGTAAAATGTTCCTCCTTTATTTTGGCATTTGTTGTTATATGCTTTATCTATCAAGGTGATTGTAGACAGAGTAATATGTACAGTATCATTTTCTGTGCATTTATTTAATTTTTAAATATTTTTAACCCACCTTTATAACTTACTAAACTCCTAACCCCTTGGGTCACTGTCCCAGAGACATTATCTTACCGGATTTCTTAGTGCTTTCAATAATGGCAGAGGTTCTGCCATTGTTGGCAGAATGGTTACATCTCTGAATATCTCCCTGAATTTTTAAGAATTTTTTTCAAAAACATTAATGTTTTTGAAAAAAATTCTTAAAAATTCAGGAATTCAGATATTCAGAGATATATCTGCCTTGAAAGTAGTCTGTGTTGAACTGTACAGCATAGTCAACCAGGAGCTGGCCACAGGAAATGTTCTATGAGATTTGCTTTATGATAATTTTACATCATAAAGTGCTTTATAACATTTGCCAAATTTTAATTCCACTAGAGTTGTGGGACTTGGAGTTTGGACATATTCTGTGTCAGGATTCCAGCAATCGCTCTAATTAAATCATGATTCTCCAGCCAAACTTCAATAAACTTCAAAGGATTCATTAGAGGCGGCATACTGGAACTACCCTATATGAAGCCAACTCTGTCATACGTAATTTACAGTCATCTGTGACCCTGTTTCCCCCCTCCTCCTTGGGTGTCTCATAAACCAGATTCTCCAATTGAGCATGTTCACAGGCTGGGTGTCATCATTCACGTTCTCCAATTAAATATATTCAAGGGCAAAAACTCTGGTATTTTAGTTACAATCTTTTAAAGATAAGGGTTGGAATGTACTTTCACTTTCCCCCCTTTTTTATGGCAACTACTAAAACAGGCATAGGAATGTTTTATGAGTTGACATTCTGTAAGTTAGCTCCTTTGAAGTACCTTGGCTGAAAATATTTTGCCTTGTAGTACACTATTTCACTAGTCAAGGGTTAAAATACAAGAGTTTTACACTAGTATATAAATACTATGAGTACCTCAAGGTAACAAACTTATATAATACTCCTTCGTCCTCCTGTTCTCCCCGCAACAACAATCATGTGAGGTGGGTTGGACAGAAAGAGAATGGCTATGCATATTGGAGAAACATAATGAATGCATTGGGAGTGGAAGTTTATATTATAAAACAAAAAGAAATGGATTGAAAGGTGAGAATTGAGTGTGCACTGAAGGAAAACTGAATGATTGGTACAAAAGGAGTACTTTGAGAATCATGTGATAAACATATGAAAGAAAAAATGAATAGGTTGAAAGGAAAAGGATGACTGAAAAAGTTGTAGTTTTGGATGGAGCTGATAAGAGTCTCAAAAAAGAGAAAAATGAAATTTATAAGACAAATGGCAACAGCAAGTAAAACAAAAATTAAGAAGTTTATGGATATGTTTGATGGATTGTAATAAGAAAAGGATGGAAAAGGATGGTGAATGTGTTAGTGTAAATTATATTTAGCTATATTTCCGTTTCTCAAATGTTAGCATAAATTATGTGTTCCTATTTATATAATGAGCTGAAATTTTGACATTATCATTTTATGATTTTTGTGTATAGATATTAATGCACATATAAGAAAAAGTAGTACATTAAGTAAACCTCAAGTTTAGTACCCCTATTTGTAAGGGTTGAAGCTAGAAATTTGGGGATTCGGTTTTGTGGGCCAGAAAGAATTGCTTGTAAACAGTGAGCAGATGAGTTCATTTACTATGTTCTCCAATAGACAGGTCTTTCTTCTGTGCACATAAGGCATCTTTCTTGGCAAAATATGGCAATTCATCTAGTTGTGTTTGTGAAGCTTCTGCAGTCAGCAAGTTCCTAAATAAAGGATTGAATATTTGCAGTATTAAGATTTAATGCCATGCCTAGCATGAAGACTAACATTTTAGACAAATCTCATGACTATACATGAGAACACCTTTATGGTGGGTTTTTTTGGGGGGAGGGTGGCAATTGAAAGTTAATACCCATGTTGGGGAAAATGATATGACAATATATTTCTATAGGCATATTTTCTCCATAGTTACAAATATCCCCACATCAGATAAAGTAATAATTGCAAAACAATCATAAAATGTGGAAAACAGCCTTTGGAAATTTCCAATTATTACAACCATAAACACTTCTTCAACTCATCCTCCTTTACCATCCTTAAACAATTCCCTTACCCAGATTCCTTGACACATTTCCTCTCAGAGGAATATCTGGGGAAGTTCCCTGAGCAATTGGCTGGAGGTGAAATGTATTACCGAGTTCTATAAATGCCCCCCCCCCATTTCACATTCCAGCTTGGAGTGTTCATTGAAGATAAATATCTTTGTCTATGGAGCTTATCTTAAATTTGGCATCCTGTCATAATGCTAAGCACCACATGGGAACAAGCTCCACTAGTGAGACTTTACTAAGAACTTTTTTTAAGATACTGAGGAATTTTTGTCACTGTATACAGTGATAAAGAAACTGATATATTACTTCACAAAATACCAGACTGTCTAGTAGGCGGGAAAAATTCCAGTATTTGTATTATCACTTTGCTGCTCATTCATAGTTTTGCATCATTTTCTGTAATGTTAAAGAAAAACCCAGCTGAAGCGTTTTTCTGCCTCCTTAACTGCACACAAACACCCACACACACTGTAGTTGGAAGATACAGTCATTGCTTATTCAGAAGAGAGGCCAAGGTCTATTCTAACTATCCTGCCAAAAGACAATATGCTGGCTTTTCTTTTCTGAATCATCAGCAACCAATTAAATAGCATTCCTTTTACTATAATCCTGTCAAGTGGAGGGAAATTCTCCATTTTCTTGTAAATTTGTAGTTGCATAGTTATGTTGTTAATTATTCTTCAGTGGAAGTACTTTGATAAATTAATGGACTCTGCTTATTGACGTATAAATTAATATCTAAATTCTAGTGGAACAGTGAAAACTCAGCTCTGTGTCCCTCTATTTCCTATGCTGCCACTGATTTTTCTTTTTCATTAGAAAAGTTTGTTCAATGCCATTTCAATTCCTGCTCAAGAAATATAAATAGTCATTAGCTTTATGTAAATTTAAATATGACTCCAGGTTTAATAGAAATCATCTGTAACTATCAGAGCTACAATTAGTATGACACAAAGTGTTCTGCTATACACTTACAAAATTATAAAATGATTGCTAGTAATTCATTCATATTTCTATTTTCATCTCTGTCTTTCCACAGATCCTAATGGGATACCAACAAATTCACATAGGAAAAAATAGTTTGGCTCTCTATGCACAACAGAATTATCACAGTCCTTATAGAAGTAATACCTTTTCTCTCTCATTTATTGCACTACCATTACATGTAGATTTTATAACATAGGATGTTACAAAATCTCCAGCTCACCTCCGTATTTCTTATTTTAGGTTGGTCAGCCATATCTACAGAAGGATAATTTGTGTTGGGTATGGATTTCATGCCCTTCTGTGATAAATGGCATATAACTTTGGAAAGAAAGAATGTTACACAAGGGGAAGCAAGAAGGTTTAATTTATGATAGATTGCCTTTTTTTTTCAAAACATGTATCTTAAATAATATTTTTCTCTTAAATCTTAAATGGGAGCTGTTCTGAGGGAGAACTATAACAGAAGATGGCAAGGAAGTAACAGGCAACAGAGAGAAAGCAGAACTGCTTAACTCATTCTTTGCATCTGTCTTCACACAAAAAGAAACTATAGCTCAACCCACCAAAAACATAACTGTAAAAGACAGACCAGAAATAAAAGTTAAAATAAGCAAAAAAACCAGTAAGAGAACACCTGTCTGATCTTGATGAAAACAAATCACCGGGGCCTGATGGATTACATCCCAGAGTTTTAAAAGAGCTGGCAGAGGTCATCTCAGAACCACTGCACCATATCTTTCAAAATCCTGGAGCACCAGGGAACTACCAGAGGACTGGAAAAGAGCTAAAAACAGATCTGCCAACATCTAGAAACAAGTAAAATAATAACTAGCAGTCAGCATGGGTTTGTTAAGAACAGATCATGCCAAACCAGTCTTATTTCATTCTTCAACACAGTGACTAAATTAGTAGACCAGCAAAATACTGTGGACAATATATTTAGATTTCAGCAAGGCATTCACGACAAAGTAGACCACAACCTATTCTTAGTAAGCTAGAAAAAGGTGGAATAGATAGCACAACCACTAGATGGACTCAAGACTGGCAAAGTACTCAATGAGTAGTCCTTAATGGGTCTAAGTCTACAGAAGTAAGCAGTGGGGTGCCACAAGGTTCCGTCTTTACTTTAATATCTTCATTAAGACTTAGATGAGGGAATAGAAGGGGAACTTACCAAATTTGCAGATGATACTAAACTGGCAGGAATAGCTAACACCAAGAAGATAGGCTTAAGATCCAGATGGATCTTGACAGACTAGAACACTGGGCTGTATCTAACAAATGAAATTCAATGTAGAGAAAGTAAAGTCCTACACTTAGGCAAGAAAAACCAAAAGTACACATATGAGACTGGGTGAAACCAGGCTCAATAGAAACTGTGAGAGGGATCTTAAGTCTACCTAGAGGGAAGTAAGCAGTGGGTGCCACAAGTCTTAGGCCCAGACTTTAATATCTTCATTAACGACTTAGATGAGGGAATAGAAGGAACTTACCAAATGCAGATGATACTAAACTGGCAGGAATAGCTAACACCCAAGAAGATGGCTTAAGATCCAGATGGATCTTGACAGACTAGAACACTGGCTGTATCTAACAAAATGAAATTCAATGCAGAGAAAAGTAAAGTCCTAACTTAGGCAAGAAAAAAAAGTACACATATAGACTGGGTGAAACCAGGCTCATAGCAGTAACTGTGAGAGGGATCTTGAGTCTTAGTGGACAACCAGCTAAATATGAGCCAGCAGCAGCAGCAAAAGCTAATGCAATCCTAAGTTGTATTAACAGAGGATACAATCAAGATCAAGGGAAGTACTAATACCACTCTATAAAGCCTTAGTAAGACCACACCTAGAATACTGCATCCAGTTTTGTTCACCACATTATAAAAAATATGTTGAGACTCTAGAAAAAGTACAGAGAAGAGCAACCAGGATGATTAGGGACTGGAGGCTAAAACATACAATGAATGGTTGCAGGTACTGGGCTTGACTAGTCTAGTAAAGAGAAGGACCAGGGAAGACATGATAGTGGTCTTCCAATAGTTGAGGGGCTGCCACAGGAGGAAGGGTCAAGCTATTTTCTAAAGCACCTGTAGGCAGACAAGGAATAATGGATGGAAAGAACAAGGAGAGATTTAACCTGGAAATAAGGAGAAACTTTCTGACAGTAAGAAAAATCAACCAATGGAACACCTTGCCTGGAAGTTGGGGAGCCATCACTTGAGACTTTCAAGAAGAGATCAGACTGCCATTTGTCAGAAATGGTGTAGGGTCTCCTGCTTGGGCAGTTGGTTGGGCTAGATGACCTACAAGGTCCCTTCCAACTCTGATTATCTGTTACGTTGTATTTGGAAATAATGTTGTACAGTACTGGTTGGACAATATTATCACCATGAAAATTGGGTAGCATAATTCCCACTGCCTTTCTCTGTAAGGCAGAGGTGATGATCAATAGCCCTAAATTCATAGAGAATCAAAGAATCTGAGCTGAAATGGATAATTTAAGCCATCAAATCCCACCTCCTACACCTATTCAGTGCAGAAATCTAAATTAAAGCTGGTGTGAGAGATGGCAATATACACACTATCTGAACACATCTCCACTATTTCCTTTGGCAGTTGATTCCATTGTTAAATACTCAGTACTAGACATGGGGTCCAGAATGAAGACGAACTATTATTTCCCATGTTGCCAACTATGCAACTCATAGCTTTACAAGTTACAAATGCCCTTCAGCCCACTTTCACAATCACTGTGATTTGCCTCTTCCACATAATTTCCCCATGGAAAGAAAAAGATAGATATTACCAAAGTGCATATTTTCACCCACTTTTTAACATTACTTCATTTATTTCAGCCCTTCCCACTACTGACATCATCTTGCAACAGCAGACTAGCCATAAAGGGAAAGGAGTGCTATCCTTGTTTTACAACTTTTCTATGTGTAACGCCAGGACCTTTCATTGTGGTGAATGCTTTGCCAGGAAATTCAAAGCAAATTGCCAACATAAATGTGTCACTTTGTATAAACTGAACGTAAACTAATAAAAAGTTTGAAACATTTAAAAGGTGAAGAAACTTTAGATTTTTTATTATTAATTACATTTGTTTTAATTTGATCCCAGTCAGAATTAACAATAAGGTATTGAAAAAAACGGGTAGGCCAATGCAGAGTATAACTACCGCCTAATTCTTGATATAAACTTGTTTGATCAATTACTGTATTTCTAAAAGAGCCTCTTAACTATGTTAACAGTTTACTTTGCCTATCTTTAAGGGTAATTTTCATTTAAACAGCATGTCTTTTTTATTTTTATTTATTTATTTGTATTCTCCCTTTATTATTTTTACAAACAACTCAAGGCAGCAAATATATCCATCAGGCCTTCCTCCTTCTATTTTTCCTACAACAGGAACCCTGTGGGCTGAGAGGGAATGACTGGCCCAAAGTCCCCCAGATGGTTTTCATGACTAAGGCAGGACTTGAACTCACCATCTCTTGCTTTCTAGCTCTATGTGTTATGCAGTTCTTTCTTTTTCTTTTCTGAACCTATAGTAAGTAAGAACTCAGAGATGTTTCAATTGCTGGAAGCACTTGAAAAATATTCATAAAACATGCATGACTTATATTCTATGAAGATATAGGTTGGACTATAACTGTGATAGCCTAAATATATGTTCCTACCCATTCTTGTTATTCTAATTTAATTTAGAATTTAAGTTCCTACATCGAAACTAAGACTGGGGAAATTCAGTTAAACTAGGGAATTTATCATTATCAAGTATGACAATAGTCACCAAATATAGCTGGTCTTAAAAAGGAAGTGAACAATTCACTTAGGATGCACTATTAATTACTAACTACTGTCTTCTAAATTACAGGCAAGTAAAACAGCATACCTTAAAAATCAACTTTGGTGAGCAGAACCTGGACTAAATAGATCCCAAATAGGATTATAGTCATATGCAAGGGAGGCATAGGCGTCTCATGTGGAAAAAAGCCATGTGAACATTTGTATTTTGTGTTAGCCTGATGGAATTACTCCTCTTGGACAGTAAACCAGGAAAGAAACACACACCCGCACACATACATGCAGGAACAGGAAGCACCAGCTGCTATCAAAATTTCCCAAAGGGTTTTTAGCATTTGCTCATTTTCTCAGGCCTGGTGCAGATTTAATTTGTGTTATTCCAATATATCTCTGTCCTTCAAATTGTTTAGTTCAAGAGTGTTCAGCATACTAGACTGCCTTCAGGATTTTAGGTGAAAGGACATATTTAGTAATATAACTAACTGTATTGAATTTTACTTATATACCCATTCCTCCACCCAAAAAGGTCCTCCTAAATTATCTTCAGGCCCAGAACTTAGACTCCCTAGGTGTATCCTAAAACTTTGAACAATCTATGTTGTTTAACTGGTCAGATTAGGATTCAGAAGTAAAATAGGAAACTGCCAATCCAGTTTTTAGGAAATGTGACTATGTGTGAATTGTAGGAGAACTGCTGATTCACACCAAGTTTGGCTGTTTTAATGAAATACAGGGCATGGAGGCAATCATCAAATAAAACTGGGCTTTAGTAAGTTAAATAGTAACAGGACAAAAATATGTTTACTAATTTTTTAATTGTTAATAATGAGATCTGAAGACATCCACCCAAAAATTTTCAAAGAATTCAATTTTGAAATTGCTGATCTTCCAGCAGCAATGTTCTACAAAGCCTCTAAAATTGGGTTAGAAGATAGGTTTTTTTTTTTATTTTATTTGGGGGGAGGTAATAGCAAAAAATCAAGATTCAATGGAAGTGTGAATAAAAGTACTGTATCACTGTTGTATCTTCTTGTATTGTTGCAGTTGAAGCTGAAGTAGTCATTGACTGGTATGACTTTGTAGCAAATAATTTTGTGTACTACACTTAAGTCCAACCATAGGCGGCGTAGTTCATGATTGTCCAAGCCCAAAATTTCAAGCCTGGTGGTATAGGGTATTCCGTTGTGAGCAGAGGAGTTTATACCAGTTTCTAAAAGAGGTCTAGAATTGATCCAGGAATTTGTAGATTAGAAAATTGTTTCTAGAAAATTGTGGAAATTATATAAAAGAAAAGCTAAGCATTAAGAAGAAAAAACAACATTGAAAGAAAATCAACATGGTTTCTGCAAAGATAAATTTTCCCTTACCAACTTTTTTGAACTTCATTAGGCATATGGATAGAGGAGAGCTTGCAATTACTGTATTCTTGTATTTTCTAAGAGCTTTTGATAAAGTTCCTAAGAAAAGGTTCTTGCATAAATTTAAGGATTATGGATTAGAGGATTTGTCCTTTTATAGATTGTTACCTGATTAAAAACAGAAAGCATAGAATATTAAAAATCCTGGCGGGATTTTTTTTCTCAATATAGGAAATAAGGGTACAAAAACCTTCCTAAATTGCTTTAATTTTGAAATAAGCAGTGAGCTAGAAATCTGATGGATGTAATCAAACTATTCAGGATTGTAAAGTCCAAAATTGACTGAAATTATCCAGAAGGATCTTATTCCAGAATGGTTTCTAACAACCAACAGATCCAATTTGGTGTAGTAGTTAAAGGCATTGGACTAGAAATCAGGCTGTAATGATTCTCACCTTGGACATGAATCCAGTTGGGTATCTTTAGACCAGTTAATTTCTCTCAGCCCCGGGAAAGATGCACTGACAAACCACTACCAAGATATTGCCATCAAAAGTGCACACTTACCCAGGAAGTCACCAGATGTCAGGACTAATTTGAAAATCACATACAGTCACAAAAACAAGCAAAAGGCAAACACAATTGAGTTTAGGTAAGTGTAAATGATACACATCAGAGAAAACTGCCTAACTTTATATATACAGATGGAGCCTGGGTTAACTGTAACTAACCAGAAAAAAGTTCATGGGGACTATAGTGAATCGCTCAGAGAAGGTGTCAGAAAGCAAATTTTATTTTAGGCATCTGTAGAAAAGGGAAACGGGGCTATCAACATTGTAATGCTTTATACAAACCTATGGAGCACCTATATTGTGGTCACACAATATAATAGTTTTTTAAAAGCTAAATAAAATATTTATAATATGCTTTTCAGCTTGATGGCTTTACATTTATATGCTTTAAATCTATTTTTAATCTATTTTAAAGTATATTTATAAACTTGATACATCTACTTTAAGCAGGGGTGGGATTCAGATTTCTTAACCGGTTCTGTGGGTGTGGCCTAATTTATGGGTGTGGCTTGGTGGTCATGTGACTGGGGGCATGACTTGCTGACTGCATGGCTTGGTGGTCATGTGACTGGGGGGGCATGGCTTGTATGTAAATATTATAAATATTTATGTAAATATTGATTTCTTTATAAAAAAAGAGCAACTTTTACCCAAAAGTAGGCAAAGAAGACAAGCAGAATCACAGATTCACTTAGAGATCTATCTATCTGCAATCACTGAGTCTGCACTGAAAAGCTTCAGTCCTAAGGAAAGTTCAACTCTGCTTTTAGATTAGCTAGAAAGCAAGAAATCCAAGGATTTCCTGTTTTCTAGCTAATCTAAATCTCCCGGCAGAGCCGAACAGTTGACAGTCAGGGGGAAAAAAGGAAAAATAGCAACTTACCAAACCAGGCAAGTTGGATGGCTCGCCTGCCAGGTAAGGAGTGAGTGGGCAGGGAGGGGAGGGGCCAGCTAGTGGAGCTATTTGCTGGTTCTCCGAACTGCAGATAATCATAACACACGTGTGTGCAGCGTTTGCAAGAAATCATCAGCTGTGCCGCCTGGACAGCTGACAAGCGCTGCACACGGGTGCGCAGCATTTGAAAATCCTCGTTTCCTGCTTTTTCAACCTCAACTGTGCCGCGCAAAGCAGCTGAGGAGGGAAAAGCAGGGAATAAAGGACAGCTTAGAGCCTGGGCAGGCAGCTACCGGTTCTATAGAACTGGGCTGAACCGGTAGCATCCCACCCCTGACTTTAAGTTTGTTTTATCCTTTTTCCTAATTTTTTTAATGAGACATTTTTCCTTCAATAACTGGCTGCTGTAAAGCACATAGTTTTAAAAGATTAGCAAGGGCTCTTACCAAATTTGAACACTGTGTACTTTTCTGAAATATTTCACCAGCTTTAACTGTACTTCTAGCCAAATTTGTAGTGCTCAACTTGTATTATAAAGCCCTATATTGTATGAAACTAGTATCTCAAGGTGTGCTTATTTCCATTCTTCCTTTTCACTTCCATCTTACGGCGGGAATATATAGCATCATCACTTTTCATATTCTTTATAAGAATTCAGTTTAAGGATAATTTTAGAAAGATCTGCCATTTGTGAGTACTTAGCAGTGCTACTGATGTCTTAATGACCAGTTAAACTTTTTATTCTTGAACGTGAAAATAGAAACAAGAAGTGGAAAGGAGAAATAGAAAAAAATGCAAAAGTGTAAATCTCTCATGTCTTAAAAAACTAGTCTCACATATGTATTAATGTTCCGATTAAATTAAAAATTAAATCAGTTAACGTATCTAAACTGGGTATAAATTAAATATATGAATTAGCAGATGCAATCCAAGTTTTTAAAAGTTTGGGATTTCCATTGGTAACATAAAAACAGAGTTGGAAGGAACCCTGGAGGTTTTCTAGTCCAACTCCCTGCTCAAGCAGGAAACTTTATACATTTCAGACAAATGGTTCAGTGTGATCTCTTCTTACAAACCTCAGTGTTAGAGCACTCACAACTTCTGGAGGCAAGTCATTCCACTGATTAATTAAGATATGGAAAAAGATGTGAGTTTTTCAGATAGCCATTAGTATGAGTAATAGGGAGTACCTGCCCCTTAAACATGTAATAAGACTTGTTTACAATCAAAGAAAAAAAATCTGCTGTGAACTCCGCATAGGCATCACGAAGGGCATCCAGCCAGTAAATGCTGAGCTCCATCCAGTTACCCTGACTCGTAAAAAGGGAGCTTACAATCATAGAAAGTGTGCAGTATTCATTTCCATTTTTCGATTTACAAGCCTCCAGACTGAAACAGTGGTTTTCTTTAATTAATTGTAAGGTTGATACAGGTTCATCTTGTGATAAAGAAACTGAACATATTATCTTTTTATTTAAGGTTCTATCATTCAAAAAGACACATCTAAAATTTATAGATTTCACCTGGTTTAACAATCTTCACTCCTTTTTAGAGTTTTGGCATCTCACTGGAATTGTGTGTCTGTTATGTGCCAGGTGTGTGTGGAAGAGAGACAGAGTAACTGGCAAACTATAATTTTCAAGGTCTGAGGCACTGCAATTAAGCTACTATAAAATATATACAGGGTTATAATATTTTCTATCCTGAAACTGCCACTAAAATTCAGTTCAAATGTTATTAAAGGAAGTTGGAGAATTGCTACCTCTGCTACCTCCACGTTTTCCTTATTCTTTTAAAGTAAAATTTTGGAACATGGCAACAGAACTATAGGATTTCCAGAAGAGTTTAGCTGAAGAGTAACTAGGAAGTACGATTATAGCTGTCATGGAACTTTCAGTGATCTTTAATAGGGCTCTGATTGCTCATATTTACAGCTTTTTAAAATATGTTGTTATTCTTTTAGACTCAAGATTGACTTTCAACCCATTTATAGGTCTACTATCTATAGAAATTTTTTGAGGGCAGAATAGAAAGGCCCAAAGGTTTACAGCACAATCCTCCAGGATCTCCTCAAAATAAGGTATACTGATTTCAGTGTAGTTGGCATAAATATTCAGTCTCAGTCATTTAAATCTTAACTTACAGTGAAGTATTTACACAATCTCATTTAGAAAATCTTCTCCCTCTGTCAGCCTTTTGGGATAAACTATTCTTCTCAAACTTTAGTTATAATGGTTCTTGACCAATGTAAAAAAAATTCTACAAACACACATTATGATTCATCAGGAGGAGATGAGGGAATATCAAATAGTTTCATTGTTAACTAGGCACCAAGAGTAGAATTATATCAATTTGTGGTAATATTACAGTGTTTAGACACCATTTTGGTCTGGGCAGCCACATACCCTGACTTTTGTTCTGAATCACAGTGGTCTACAGTTTGAATAAAATGCTCCAAAGATTTAGCATAATATTCCCATCTTAAACTAAATGTTAAATTAAAATCTAGGAGGGAGTTATTAATTCAGCTATCTGGCAGATTCAGCACAGGCAGTAAACACTACATATAAATATAAAAAATTATAGTGTGGTCACTGTCTTATGTAATGATATCTATGCATCCCTGAAAAGTGTTAAATCAGTTTGTCTATTCCTTTTACCTATTTGTTAATGATATAGTACCCATTAATCTTTTTTCAGGTACATTTCTCATTTAAATTTTTCTGTGTGTGGCAGAGAAATAGACCTGCTTTTCAGTGCAGCTGCAGGTCTGTCTTTTGTGATTTCAAGAAATTGCCTAATTTCAAGGAATTGTCTAATTCTTTTGGTTCAGTTTTGGTCACCAATCAATGAAACAATCACAGATGGAAAGTGTTATGTATGTAGGTTTGAATGTTATTGGTTTATTTGAACTGTTCTTGTAAAATGTCAAATGGTATTGGTTTAAATAGTGCGGGAAGAAACCCTGCACTCCCATTGGCTGGCAACTACGGCTGCAGGCTATAAGAGGCAGCCGTAGCCCAGCCAACTCGGATCCATTCGAGCTGTAGTCACTGAATAAATTCTTTGCTGGAACTCTTCGCGTCTGACTCTTCATGCAGACTTAACACTGGCGACGAAGGTGGGATTTCCCTGAAGAGAAGACGACGCGAAAGACAAGCAGAAGAGCGAGATGGCTGCGCTGAACACCCCCCCAGCCCCGTTCGATCTGGCGGCGGAAGACTGAGAATCATATGCGGATCGCTTCCAGATGTACCTGGAAGGAAACAACCTCGCCGACATTCCCGAGAGACGGAAGAGGGCGGTATTTCTCACGCACTGCGATACGGCAGTCTTCAAGATGGCGAAAGCGTTAGCAGGAGCTGCAGAACTGAAGGTAATGGAATGGCCTGATTTGGAGAAGCTTTTAAGAGCCCATTACGCCCCACAAGTATCGTGCCTCATTAAGAGACACGAATTTTACCGTCGGGATCAAGGGGAAAGCAAGAATGTTAATGACTTCATGGCAAGTTTAAGGGACATTAGGGGTGCTTGTGACTTTACCAACTTAGAAGAGGCCATGCGTGATCGGTTTGTTTCAGGCCTCAAAGATAAGGTCTTACAAAGCAAACTGTTAATGAAACCTAAGATCACATTTAAAGAGGCCATTGAAGAAGCTGTTTCAGCGGAAGCCACCAAGTCCTCAGCAGCGGCCATGAAAAAGATTAACAAGGCCTCAAGCCATTCTGATGTGGAAAAATCCACAACAGCCCATTGCGAACAAATAGACTCTGATTCAGATTGCAGTGAGGTGGAGGAAGGGATTTTTAGACTCAGAATGGAGAAGAAAAGACCCTGGGAGAAAGAGGCAAGAATATTATTGCAGAGGCTGTGGGGGGGCACCCCTGCACTGAATGCAAGTTCTTAGACACCATCTGCCTACGTTGTGAGAAAAGGGGTCACCTAGCCAGAGTCTGCAAATCATCCAGAACTCCACCTAGTAGGAAGAAATTTCCTGAAAAGGATTTTAAGCCCAACAACTTCATTGAAAAGATGGGGCAATTCAGAAGCAAATGGGAAGAATGAAACTCACCAAACAATCACTATTGGTCATTCTTCACCCTTGAGAAGCAGAAAAGTACACGTGAAGGTGTTCATTGAAGGAAGGCCTTGCCAAATGGAAGTGGACTCAGGCTCTTATTTATCTATGGTGTCATGGGACACTATTCACAGGCTACTTCCCAACATTCAGAAGAAACATTTCCAGAAGCAAGCACTGACTCTTAAAGACTACCAAGGGAACAAGATTCCAGTAGTTGGAGCAAGAGATTTCAACGTGCAGTTTAAAGGCCACACCAAACGTTTGCCTCTGACCATCGTGGACAAGGATCGCCCAAGCTTGCTGGGACTTGAGTGGTTCAAGCCACTAGGCATCGAGGTGACTGGCATCAATCACGTGAGCAACTCTGAATGGGAGGAGGCCTTGAAGTCTGAGTTTCCAGAGGTCTTCAGCGAAGGACTGGGCAAGTATATGGGGACCCCTATCACTTTCAACCTAGATCCCAAGGTGCCCCAATTCGTTTAAAGCCCAGGAGGGTTCCATTTGCTTTAAAGGAAAAATTGATGCACAATTAGATAAATTAATTGCTCAAGGGGTTTTAGAGCCCACTGATCACTCCAGATGGGAAACACCCATAGTCACACCAGTCAAGGCTGATGGGTCAGTAAGAATCTGTGGAGACTATAAGGGGACACTTAACCATGCGCTGCAGCAGAGCGCATACCCAGTACCAGTTGTGCATCATCTGCTACATTCACTTGGCAGGGGTACAGTCTTTGCCAAATTGGACTTGGCCCAGGCATATCAACAACTAACAGTTGATGATGCCACTGCAGAGGCCCAAACAATTGTGACTCACAGAGGTGCCTTCAAATGTAAAAGGTTACAATTTGGAGTAAGCGTGGCACCTGGCATTTTTCAAAGTCTTATGGAAAGAATGCTGCAAGGACTGCCAGGGTAGTGCCTTACTTTGATGATGTGTTAATCTCTGCTGAAAATGACACTCAGCTTCAAGAAAGACTCAGAGAAGTCCTTACCAGATTCAGAAAAGTGGGTTTAAAAGTCAAGGAAGACAAATGCACACTTAAAACAGACAGAGTTGAGTTCCTGGGCTACATGATTGACAAGCATGGCATCCACCCTACTGATGCCAAGGTTAAAGCAATCAAAGAAGCCCTAAACCTAAATGCAAAACAGATTTGCAAGCCTTCCTTGGACTCATTAACTTTTATCACATGTTTCTACCTCAAAAGGCATCCATTGCTGAACCTTTGCACCGTCTGCTTGATAAAAAAGCTGTTTGGATCTGGGGGAGGAAGGAACAATCAGCATTTAACAGTATTAAGAGACTAATCACATCTGATGCTGTATTGATACAATTCTCTGAGAATTTGCCTGTTGTACTGACTTGTGATGCATCCCCTTTTGGAGTGGGGGGGGGGGGGTTGAGCCACAGGCTTCCCAGTGGAAGGGAAGCCCCTATTGCATTTTACTCTCGCACTTTGTCCAAAGCAGAGAGGAATTATAGCCAACTTGACAAGGAGGCATTGGCAGTTGTTGCAGCTGTCAAGAAATTTCATGAATATCTGTATGGCAGGTCATTTACCATTGTTACAGATCACAAACCTTTATTAGGCATTGTGGCAGGAGACAAACCTACACCTACTATCCTGTCACCAAGAATGCTGAGGTGGACTGAATTTCTTGCAGCCTATTCATACAAACTGATTCACAGGCCTGGCAAGGACATTGGACATGCTGATGCACTGAGTCGTTGCCCACTGCCTTGCCACAAGGTGGACTTTGAACCGAAACACACACCTTTTTCCTAGAGACTGTTGCTAAGCTTCCAGTCCATGCTGCTGAGATTGCCAGAGAGACTGCCAAAGACACTGTGTTGGCTCCTGTTATAGGCTGGATTAAGAAAGGTTGGCCTCTTCAAGATCTACCTCACCTTGCCCAACCTTTTAAGTCCAGGCAAACTGAATTATCTGTATTAAGAGGATGTATTTTGTGGGGTAACAGGGTGGTTATTCCTGCAAAACTGCAAAGAGAGGTTTTGGAAATGTTACATGAGGGTCATCCTGGGATTGTAAGGATGAAGGGATTGGCCAGGAGTTATGTATGGTGGCCAGGTATTGACTAAATGGTTGAAAACTGGGTTGCATCTTGTCCCAATTGCCAGGTAGTCAGGCCTGCCCCACCTCACGCCCCCACACAGGAATGGGAATGTCCTAGGGGCCCGTGGTCTAGGATCCACATTGATTTCGCAGGCCCTACTAGAGGGCACACTTTTTTTTTAAATTACATTTATATGCTGCCCTTCTCCAAAGACTCAGGGCGGCTTACAATTTTTGGAGCACAACCCAATGTGTTCAGCAATAGCCTTCATTCCATTGTATATGCCTGCTTATTACTAAGCGGCATTTTTACAAGGTCAGCTAATTGCCCCCAACAATCTTGGGTCCTCAATTTACCTACCCCGAGAGGATGGAAGGCTGAGTCAACCTTGAGCCTGGTGGGATTCGAGCCTACAGTAATTGTAGACAGCTGGATCTTAAGAGCAGGCATTTAACAGCCTGAGCCACCAAAGCTCTGGTTATAGTAGATGCATATTCCAAATGGCTAGAGGTAATTCCCATGACATCCACAACTGATGCTGTCGTCAAGCAGCTCTGAAAACTGTTTGTAACCCATGGGTTACCAGATGTCCTTGTCTCTGACAATGGCCCTCAATTCACATCTAACATTTTTGAATCCTTTTTAGCACAACAGGGTATCAGACATGCCCTCACTGCCCCTGGGCACCCTTCGGCTAATGGCCGGGCTGAACGCATGGTACGCTTTACCAAAGAGAAGCTTCAGCAGCTGGGTCCTGGGGACATCACTGAGAAGCTTGAAAAACTTCTTAGTGTTCAGCACATCACTCCTAGCCCATCAAATAACTTGTCCCCAGCAGAGTTGTTGATGGGTAGGAAACTTAGGTCTTCCCTTGACCGCCTTCATCCCACTTACGCATCCAACGCACCACTGGATTCCACTTCCAAAGTTCGTACTTTCAGTGTGGGTGATTCTGTATATGCTAAGAACCTTATAGGTGAACCTCTGTGGATTCCTGCTGAAATAACTCACATCACTGGCCCTCGTTCTTACAGGGTACAAACAGAGGATGGCCTCCTCTGGAGCAGGCACATTGACCAACTTAGATCCAGGTTCCCTCAGGAACATCGCCCCTGCCTCTCTCTGGGTCCCTCACCTGATGTCACTTCTAGGGGGGAAGGGGAGGAACAGGAGGAAAATCAGCAAGCAAGAATCAACCCCATGTGTAACGAGCCATTATGACAGAACCATCCTGAACCCTGTCACAATGCCAAGATCCATCCTTAGAAGTGGAAGATTGCACATCACTACCTGACTTGGGTGCTGACATTGGAATGGAGATGGGTTGGGAGGAGAGACCAGATTCTAACAGTCTAACAGGGTCTCCTTTCTCAGGAAGTCCCAACAGGGAAATGTCAGCAGACACATTTCCCCTCTCACTGGGTGAGAACGTTAAAACTTCTGAACCACGAAGGTCTCCACGTACATGTAAGAGCCCCACCTATTTAAAGGAATACATTAGATAGGTTGGGGTTTGGTATGGACTGAACCTAGTGGGGAGGGGTGTTATGTATGTAGGTTTGAATGTTATTGGTTTATTTGAACTGTTCTTGTAAAATGTCAAATGGTATTGGTTTAAATAGTGCGGGAAGAAAACCTGCACTCCCATTGGCTGGCAACTACGGCTGCAGGCTATAAGAGGCAGCCGTAGCCCAGCCAACTCGGGTCCATTTGAGCTGTAGTCACTCAATAAACTCTTTGCTGGAACTCTTTGTGTCTGACTCTTCATGCAGACTTAACAGAAAGGATAACCAGTCATTGTGAACATCTTACATTTCAATTGGAAGCTGTGTTAAATAAGCATTTCCAGGGTTTCTGAAATGCTTCCATTCCATTTGGATGGAATTCCATTACATGCACTCATTCCTTCTGCAATGAAAAGGAATGTATTGATACTTTTCAGGAACTTATAAAGGCACATCAATAAAGGACACTTAAGGGTGGTTGTGGGAGTTCAGCAATTCTCTTATGGTATGAGAATTAAGATATGAAATCAGGTGGATATTGGGGTGATCATGTGCTTTTCAGTTTATTATTTAATTCAATATTGTAATTACAATTTTAAACTCGTCTAAGTGGGCTTTATTTGATAGGTGTGCTGGGATGAAGATTATATAAAAGTCAATGGAATAAGTAGATTTTCTGTGCTAGGGTTGAGAGTAGAAGTGAAGATGTGGAGGCCCTGTCCTTAAATATTACAAATATGGTTCCAAAGATTTATACTATTTATGCTATCCGGTTATTGGCCAAACATCATCTCTTTTAGACTTAGCATTTGGTATGAATTCTGCAAAATGGGCTGTGACTGTTTTTCTTCACTATGACACACACTATGTGAAGTATTTTGTGTGTATATAGCCAGCCAATTCAGACTTGCAGGATTGGCAAATTCCAGGTTCCTTCCATTAAGCAATGCAATCTATCAGGATCCCCAAATTGGCACCGTCTGTAACAGTAACTATCACTTGGAATGAGATTCCTCAAGATCCAGAGAGCCCCAGCTCTGTTGTTTAATTAGAAGGGCCATGAAAATCTGACTCTTCATTCAGGCTGGTAAGTGAAACTTGGATCCCTTGTATCTTTTATTGTTGCCAGTTTTAGTCTTTTTTCCCTTCCTTTTAAATATAATAATTGTATTATCTTTGATTATTGGGAGCAACCCAATTGGGGAGGGGGGAAAGGTTGGGTGGCATGCAGGTTTGATAATAAATAGATGATATTATCTACACAAAATTGGAAAACCCATACTTGGCTCAAACTCCAACCTTTTTCTGCAGAAAAAAGCAACCTTTTGTGGAAAGAAAAATCTAGTGGAACAAATGATCACCATTTTACACTATTATTACAGAAGAACCAGCATTTGAATAAATCAAAATATATTTTATTTTTATTTTATTTTTATGCGACGGCAAACATGTTTATGCAAACATGTCCACCACATGTTTGTTGGACCCATGCCCTTCCTGGTTGGTTTACGCCTCCAGGGAGGTGACATGCGGCTGGCTCCGGGCAGTGGCCAATGCTTCCTTAGGGAAGGGTACCTTCCCCGCTGCCTTGAAGGAGGCGGTGGTGAGGCCCCTCCTGAAGAAGCCTGCCCTGGACCCAGCCGAATTGAACAACTTTCGTCTGGTCTCCAACCTTCGCTTTTTAGCGAAGGTTGTCAAGAGTGTGGTGGCTCAGCAGTTTCCGTTTTTCCTGGAAGAAACGGACTACCTGGATCCTTACCAATCGGGCTTCCGACCCGGGTATAGCACGGAGACGGCATTGGTCGCACTGATTGATGATCTCCTGAGGGCTCGGGACAGGGGATTTTCCTCTGTCCTGGTCCTGTTAGATCTCTCAACGGCTTTCGATACAATCGACCATGGTATCCTATTGCAACGTCTCGGGGGGGCTGGGAGTGGGAGGCACTGTGTTGCAGTGGTTCGCCTCCTTCCTCTCGGGACGCTCGCAATCAGTGTTGGCAGGGGGGCGGAGGTTGACGCCAAGGGCTCTCACTTGTGGGGTCCCCCAGGGGTCGGTCCTCTCGCCTCCCCTGTTCAACATCTATATGAAACCACTGTGCGAGATCATCCGCAGCTTTGGGGTGAAGTATCATCAGTACGCTGATGATACGCAGTTATACATCTCCACCCCAGGCCACATCAGTGATGCCTTCTCCGTGATGTCCCGTTGTTTGGATGCAGTATGGATCTGGATGGACAGAAACATGCTTTGGCTCAATCCCGCTAAGACAGAGTGGTTGTGCATACAGACATCTCAGCCCAGTCAGGAGATTCCATCTTTGGTCATGGGGGGAGAGCTGTTGCCCCCCGTGGATAGGGCATGGAATCTGGGGGTCCTCCTGGACTCACGGCTCAGGTTAGAGGAGCAGGTGGGAGCCGTGGCCAGGGGGGCTTTTGCCCAGGTCCGGCTGGTTCGCCAGTTACACCCATACCTGGATCGAGATGCCCTGTGCACGGTCACTCAGGCACTTGTCACCTCCCGGCTCGACTACTGCAACGCTCTCTATCTAGGACTGCCCTTGCATACCATCCAGAGGCTTCAGCTGGTGCAAAATGCGGCCGCGTGGGTTGTGATGGGAGCTTCCCAGTTCTCCCATGTTACACCCCTCCTGCGTGGCCTGCATTGGCTACCGGTTGCCCTCCGAATGAGATTCAAGGTTTTGGTATTGACATTCAAAGTCCTACGAGACATGGGTCCAGGCTATCTACGGGAACGTCTACTGCCGGCATCGAATACCAAATGCCCTGTACGAGCTCACACGCAGGGGCTCCTCGGCGTGCCATCTGCGACCCAGTGTCGTTTGGCGGTAACGCGGGGGAGGGCCTACTCTGTGGCGGCTCCCACTCTGTGGAACCAACTACCTCTGGGGCTCCGCCTGGCCCCTGACCTCCGCACTTTCCGCCACGACTTGAAAACCTGGTTGTTTGAACAGGCTGTGCTATGCTGACTCCTCGGGGGGGGGGTTCATTTTTATACTTAATTATAAATGGGTTTTTATTTTAATTTGGCTTGGTTAGTTTAATTCTATTTTAGATAATTAATTTATTGTGTCAGTTTTAATTGTGAGCCGCCCTGAGTCTTTTTTGGAGAGGGGGCGGCATACAAGTCAAATAAATAAATAAAAGCTCTATTGCAAACCAAACTTTACATGATGTGCACCTGTAGTTGCTAGGTCTTTAGCTGATCTGGTTAAATACATTATGTAAACACAGCTGATGTCTAACAGAATGAGGAAAAGCACAAGTTGGATATATCCTGCCTGAGAATGCATTTATTATATGGGCACTTTTAAAATACAATCAATCAGTTTTTAGTGATCCATGATCTTTGTGGATTATATAGGTTACTCTTTAAATATTGTTTTAAATTCAACATGACGCTGCAAGTTTTGACACCCGTGGTATATGTGTTATTCTTCAAAATGGGATGGAGACTGTAGCTTAAAATCTGAGACAATGGAAAACCTGCTGAAAGAATCTTTATGTAAGATAGTAATGCTGTCATGGAGATGGTGGCTATGGCCATTTGGCCAGGATATTGCTCTTAATGATTTTAAGGGAGTGCAGTAGGCAGGACCATAAGCATCTAAGGTATGTGAATAAGATAAGAATTGAAGTGCATTTTAAACTTGTGCTACAGCTTCCATGTGGTTTCCATTTCAAAATAGTGGAAATCGAAATATATCAAAGTAATTGGAAATGACTTTTGCAACTATTAGGAAAAAAAACAAGTCTTCAAGAGCCAGTTACACAGCTAGGGTTACAAGTTGCCCAACTCTGATTTTAATGCATTTGCAAATGTAGTCAAGAGGTTTAATCAAATTATAGTTAATTAGAATATGGCTTCATATAATGTGTGAAGCAAGTATTAATTCATGTAATAGAAGAACTGAACTAGAAGACCTACATTTGGGCACCGCTAGCTCTCTTTTCTGATTAATATCCATTAATAATATCCTTTCACAATTTGTTAGCTTTTTATGCATTTAAATAATAAATATTTATTTAACATACAACCATTTTTTTACAATCTCTTTGTTACTTTAAGAAATAAATTTGTATTTGATTAGTACTGAGTTGAGAAGGATTTTCCCTTTTTCTGGACAGAGATTCAGTACTTTTAAACCAAGTGCTAAATATTATTCAGAAGGTAATCTCTCTTACGTGTCCTAACAGAGATATAGCAAACCATATCAGAATAATCCTACTGTGTCAGTAGTTTATTCATGTATTTTGACATGGCAAAAATCATGTTGTAGAACAGGCAACAGAAAAATTCCAGTGACAGAGGTGGAACTTAATAGCCATACTCGAACCACAGCTGGGAAAAATAATTCCCATCATACATGTCAACTAATTTTGGTTATTTATTGGATAGCAGAATATAGTGCTTCATAGTGGCCAGAAAAGTGTTAAAATATACAGCATTGTCTGTATAATTCCTGTATATAAATTCCTTTTGTCTGGAAGAGTGTAAGATAAAGATAATAATTTCAGTAGTTTGCTACAGCTGCTTCTTGTTTGTAAAACTTTGATCTGAATTTTGTGGAATATATATGCAATGGAATCCATATTGTGGAGAATTGAACAGCAGTACATACTAAAGCTACCCTCCCATAAATAATGCCTTCTGAAACAAATGCACTGCTCCTCTAAAGGTCATTGGAAATAGTGGAAATATCAGGATTGGCCAAGTCATCAACTACAACTATATTTTTTGATACTGTTACTACCATAGGAACAGAATATAAAAACACATATTATCCTATGTTGAAATGGAACATAATTAGTATAAAAAAGTACCTCCAACCTGAACAGCATTGTTAAAAAACCAAACCAAGTTATGTCTTAAAGAACAAGTGGATAATTTTAATAACCACAAAAGTTGATCAGTATTTAACATGACAATCTAAAAAAAAGTCACAATTTTAAAAACAAATTTACAAATGAATGATATACATTTAGATATAGAGGTAGAAGTTCACCTTTACAATAGTCTACTAATACAGTTTACCAAATTCAAGGCACAAAATTGTTCTTACAAAAAAAGGTAAAAAAATGTTTTCTGCTCTATATTGCAATTAAAAAAACATTTTACAGTTTTTCTAATGTTCAAGTTGCATCTAATAATGTTACATTTTGTTTATGTAATTCTTTAATATGACAATTGGCAGGAGGACCAATATTTTTGTTCTTAGCTCAATTTGCTTTTGAATTTTAAGGAAAAACATGGATTATTGGACAGTAATCAATGATGGGTAAGTGGATTTCACAATCTAGTCTAGAAAGACTATTTAGCTGTATATTCCTTTGCCCATCCATTGCCATTAAAGTTGGCTTTTATAATGGTTGATTCTAAATAGAAGCCATATAAATCTTATCTAAGTAACAGAAAGAAATGGTATGGATTATGGACTTTCCATTCTGAAAGCATTCTAAACTTCCTGTTAATGAAGACATATTTAGGTTCAATATATGCAACATTGAAAAATAAAAACTAATTAAAATTTATTATCCCACACAGACTGAGTGAGCTTTGAAGCATTGCCCTGCTACATTACATAATGTAAATGACAACCCATGAAAACATCACAAGAAAATGAACAATTGATGAAACAATTGAATCATCTAATTGCATGACCATCTCAAGAGAAATCATACAAAGTTTCTCTCTATAAAAAGAGTAGCATATTACTGTACATCTAATAAAGTTTCAAAAGAACAAGAGTGACCACTACTTTTTATAAATTTGCCTGTCATGGTTCTCAGGAATTCTGATTAGTCTACATACAATATGAAAACATTTTTTTCCTGTTCTCTATTCAGGTATAGGATCCAAGAGAATGTCATGATAAAATGTTAACAGTTGCTCCTGCTAAATGCAAGTGCACTCCAGAATACAGTTCTAGCATTTGATAATAATTCTGTTACAAATAACAGTCCATTATAAAATGTTATATTTCATTCTTTGCTTCATTGTTATTTGTGGCCTGTTTTCGTTGCGCAATGAAAGGATACATACACTTGTCTGCTCCCAAAAACCGGTACATGCACACAACTGCTTCAAAAGGTAGGATGCTAAAATAAGGAAACAGATAAACAGGATTATAAATATAGCGATAAGGATGATTATTATTTGCTTTTCAAAATTGCAAAAACAAATGTGAAAAATTAAAATACTATCTAGAGCAGATTTTCTCAGATATGACAGGCTAAGGATAGAAAGTTTTTTAAGTTTCTAAAATTATTGCTTCTTTTCTACAAAATCAACAAATCAGGAACAAATAATTCCTAAGGCTAAAATAATAAAAGCATCCATTATTATTAAATGTTTTGAATGTAATATAATGAGTCAAATTTTGCACTTTAATAGTGCAAATCCTAACATTGTTCCAAAGAGTTACAAACTCTGGATGTTAATAAAACTATTCTGTACAAGACTATAATGTGTTTTATGGACAATTAAAGGACTTCTTCTGAAGCACAAACCCCACCCTGCTATTTTTCACTGAATAATGCTTCCCAGGGTGGCTTGGTCTTGTCTGCACACATTTTTGACTATTTTAACTAATGAGCTATTGACAATGCCTCTGTAGAGTAATACAATAATTTTATCAGCAATAACAATTCATCAAACACTTACCTATTTTAAAACCAGTATGTATTTCCTTTCTTAAATCTTACTCATTTTTAGCTAATTTTTTTTTAATACTACTCAGACATCAAGGCCAAAAAACCAGAAGGACCATTTGGCTGGATTCCATACTCAAAAAGGGCCTCACATCGAAACATTTGCTAGCATTCTTTTTACTTCAAAATACTTGTGCTATGCCTCATTCTTTCTTTCCTTGGTACTTTGCTTTTGTTTTCATGTGTTACTGTTTCTATTTTCACTGTATCTAGAGACCTCAACAATTGGAAATGGTATGAGCCCTTGAGGAATTTAATAAGACTTTATACAGATTTGTGAAGTTCCTTGAAAATAAAGATGGTTTTCCAAGAAATAAATAATCCATAAAATCAAAACAGGGAGAATATCACAGAATGTAACAGTCCAGATGCCTTTGATTAAGGCGATGCACTGTTTCTTAATTTCACTTTTATGATTCCTCCCAAACATATTTGGGAGGGGACCAATATTGTTATGGGTCATTCTCAGCTTACAACCAGTTGTTTGATGGCTGTTCAAAGTTAACCACAGTTCAGAAAGGTTGCTTTAAGGTCTATACACTTCTTGCCATCTGTGCCCCACATGATTACATGATCTTAGTATTTGGCAATCTATACATATTTATAATTGATAACAAAGTTTGGATCTTTGGGATCTGAGCCTAGCCCAGTTTATGTCACAGGGTTGTTGTTGTGGGGAAAATAGCAAGAGGAAGTGTGTTGGACATGTTCACCACCTTGAATTATTGATAATAGTAATAAAAGTGAGATACAAATAAATGAAATAAAGTTATTAACTTTCAGAACTCATCAGCAATAGATTGGAAATGGTTTAGTGAGTTATCATTTATTTCTATGGAACTTAAAATTATAATTGTGCTGAATTCATGCCTCTTAAGCCAGTAAGGCCAGAATATGTGCCCTTATTATTCTCCAGGCTCAAAAATTTTGGATACTTTCCTTTTTGGTAAACTATCAATGAAGTCTATTTTGTGTTTCTATTCCTTCAAAAGAAATACAATTGCCCTATTGATGTTCCTGTGTTGATGAGCTGTTGTAGTAGTTCAGTGGTAGAAACTTGCTTTGCACCTGAAAGAATCTGCATGCAATGTCTGCTACTACCCCAAAAAATCTCTAGTAGATGGTGAAGGACTTCTACTTCATACATTTTGCTAATGAAGAGGAAACATGCTAGCAAAGAAAGAATGAACAGTGAGGGATCCTTGGTGCTCTTTGAGCTTGGCTGTTTTTTTGTCTGATGACGTTACCTCATTTCGGTAATGAAACATCTGCAAGAAAGCAGTCCAGCTTCGAAAGCATCAAGGACTTCTCATTTCAACCCTGAGCTACAAATCTTCTCCTTTATAGAATGAACACTGCCTTGTGCCAAGTTTGAGAACTGGTTGTATCAATCCCATAAATTATGAATAATTATAGATTCCTGGACCTCTCTGTGCTATCACATTTTCTCTGACAAGCAATAATACTTGAGTTAATTAAAAGAAGAGCTGGACATCTATCCCAAAATCTGATTGACCATTTATTTCTAAAAGATGTACATTTTACTGAGATCTAAATAATAACCTTTTCATTAAAGTAACCATATACATCAAACGAGGTGTGCAAATCATAGGTTGGTCTGTCAGTATAGCTCTCATAGCTTGCTTTACACAGTAATCTGGTTTCAAAGGTGGAAGGAATTGCTCAATTTCTTTTCTGAAAAAATAAAAACAAACAAACCACATTTTAAAAATATATCAGATAAAAAGTACATAAAGACAGAATACACTGTCAAGCATGTTTTACTAATTCAATAGGATGAGGTCCTTGCTTAGTACAAATCATCCTTCCCACAATGTATGCACCTTCAAAACTTAAGACAAATAATATACATTATATAAAATATAAGAGTACTATACATTATAGTTGGAACTCAGTACCATAGTACAAATACTAATAATGAAGTCAAATTAAATTACCTAGAGAAGAAATTATAAAACTAGAATTGTTTAGGACATGAGCCATAATAAGGGTCACATATCATAATTACAAACTTCAGACTTAACTTTGAGTTATAACACTGAATGCCTTTTAATCTAAAAGGTTTAATATATATGATATAAATAATAACCAATGTATATAATATAAGAGGCATTTATGCTACACTAAAAATAGTACCTTACAATTACAGCAGAACCATAGGTGGTGAACTAGCAATGGGAGTCTAATGAACTATTTTAAACATTACATTAGAATCCGATCCAATATATTTTCAAATATATTAGACCATGTTTCTATATAAGATAGAAAATATAAGATATTTTTATTATGATTTTGTTCATGAAGAAATTTTTAATGCAAGTAGAGTGATGCTATATGTAATGTATTTGATATAGCTGCATTATTTTTATATATATAGGTAGTCCTCAAATTACAATAATTGAGTCCAAAATTTATGCTGTTTAAGTGAGAAATTTGTTGTATTGCCTCATTTTAAAACTTTCGTGCCACATTTGTTACGTGAATCATTGCAGTTGTTAAATTAATAACACAGTTGTTAAGTGAATCTGGTTTTCTGATCGATTTTGCTTGTCAGAAGGCTGCCAAAGATGATCACATGACCCTGGGATACTGCAACCATCATAAATGTGAGTCAATTATCAAGCATCTGAATGTAAATCATGTGGCCATGGGGATGCTATAATGGTCATAAGTGTGAAAAATTGTCGTAAGTCCTTTTTCAGTGCCTTTGTAACTTTGAATGGTCACTAAATGAACTGTTGTAAGTGAACGACTTAGATTTTTTTAGAGAACTTGCCTACTTACCTAATTCTGCAGCCTCTGAACATTCCTGTATCTACAAGGTAAGGGCAAATCAGTGTTGTTTTAATACCATCTTTTTCAGCTGCCTTTAGTTCATGGCTCAGGGACTCATGAAATCCCACAGCTCCAAATTTACTGGCACAATAATCCTAAATTGGCAATATAAAAAACAAGCATGAAACAAGTTACCCAGTTTTGAAAAAAAAAACAGACTTAAACCGATCATCTTACTTTTATTAAATAAAAATGTCTTTTTGAAAAATTAAACTTAAATAACATTCTTTGATGTAACTTTTTGAAGAAATAAAAAACCCTCTGCCTTTCAAGCAGCATTAAAAAAAACCCCACCCACTTCTCAATTCAGCCATTGTTTTCTGTTAGAGAAAGAAGAGCTACCTCAAGCAATTTGGGGAAACAGCCACTAACTAGCATCTTTTTTCTTAGATTTGCTCAATGGTTTTGATTCCAAAAACTGGAACGTTTGGACTTTGTTCACATCAGTAGCTGAGCAGTATCAGGACAAATCAGAATCTTAGTCCATAGTATAAAGTTTAGTTTAAAACTTAAGAAGCTTCAATAACGGGGTACTGAGAAAGAAGGAAGAAGCAGGGGAAGAAAGGAGATTACAACACAAAAGTCAGGCATACCTCAGATTAATACACTTTTATTAATTTATCCCTTCTTTATGGGCATAACTAAAATTATAATTGCTTGCCACCCTTAAATCTTAACTTCAGTAGTAAAAAAATAGATATACTGCTGATATTGGAAACCTGCTTTTGTTATAAGAAGAATTTACAAATATCCTGGACAAATATAGAACCAGAGTTGCACTTAGGCTACTGAGTCCAACCCTCATGATCATAGGAGGAATCCAGTTTGAAGCATCCCTGACAGAAGACTGTCCCACTGGCAGTGTCCCACAATGTTCCATCCCATTGTGACTCCAGCTGCTTTCACTATTAAAATAAGAAATGTCCTCCTTTCGATCAGATGTTTTAAGCACCTTAAGCAACAAAGAGATGCGGAGGAAATAAGATGGTAACGCAAAAGACAATACATGATGAATAGACATGCCAACAGATCACCTTCTTAGCATCTTCCTGCTATCTCCTATCAATAGCCAGAAAAAATGTAACCGTAATTATATTAGAAACAACAAACAGTAATAACAAAACAATTGAAAACAAAAGGTGTAACGATTCAATTGTGCTTTTTAGGAAAGAATGAAGAAAAGAGAAAACGAAGGAAAAAGGGAAGGAAGGAGAAAGGAAATATGGCTCTAGGTTCTACCAGTTACCAATTCTAGTTCTACCAAATTACTAATTCCTATCAAATCCATTCTTTCACTTCAAATCTAAGTATATCTTTGGCAATGTCTTTTGAACCAGGAATGAGCTCTTGTGATGCAGTAGTTAGAATGCAGTACTGCAGGCTACTTCTGCTGCCTGCTGGCTACCTGCAATTTGGCAGTTCAAATCTCACCAGGCTCAAGGTTGACTTAGCCTTCCATCCTTCTAAGGTCGGTAAAATGAGGACTCAGATTGTTGGAAGCAATATGCTGCCTCTGTAAACCGCTTAAAGAGGGCTGTAAAGCACTATGAAGTGGTATATAAGTCTTATTGCTATTGCTACAACATCTAGAATCCTCAAATGACACATGGCTCAGTGACAAGGTTCGATTCTTAGCATCTCCCAGCACTAGATAAAGCCTCTAGAGATATGCTGCCATTTAACAGGAACAAATTTTGTTGGTGCTTTATAATTTATAATATACCCTAATAATACTTTGAGATACTAAATTTAATTCTCATATCATTGAGATTTCATAAACTAAGGGCTGTTTTTTTCTTATTCTTCTTCTATAGTGATAGCTTTACAACAAACGTTTCTATAAAAGATCTGAAAAGGCTGGTGGTAGTCTCATTGCAATGTCTACTGCTTTTAATTCACTGATGATTTAGTTTTCTAAAGAAACTAAATTAGTTACTCTTGACTGATGGATTCCTCAAAAGTTGGATTGTTTTGCCCAAGTGCTGTACATATTATCTTGTACACCAAGCTTGATGATAAAAGCAAACTCTTTCAACATGCAAGAAACATGCTTTAAGAAATTTGAACAAACCTCTACTCCAGCAGTACTAAAGAGGCCAAGAGAGCTTGCAATAGTGACAATGTGCCCATGGTTCAGTTCCAACATTTTGGGAAGGAATGCTTTAGTGGTCTGCAAAGAAGAACACAAGAAATAATGCCTTAATCTTTAATGAGCTGACCCAAAGATAAGACAAAGTTGTCAAACTTAAGCAGTCTTCCAATCTGAAACCTCCTTATTTCATTTCAGGACCAAGATGGAAATTTAAGCAAAAAATAACTAAAAATAAAAGTTATTTTAAGTAAAGTTGTTGAAGCAAAAAGTAAAAATCAATTTACAAAAGTGCCTTACATAAAATTTGGATGTAGTTCTAATTGTCTACTGAAAACATTCACTTATTGTATTGTCACATTTCTATAGGATTACTTTATGTAAAACTAAGCCTATATTTAACGCACTAAGTGTAATTATAATATAAAATAGTTCATTTGATTTGGCAGCTGGGGGAGGGGAGAATATATCCAACTGTGGATTACTCAACAAATATTGAATAAACATGATAGGTATCAGGATCCTTGACAGAAATCTCTTAAAGATAAACATGCAGGTCATCAAATTAAATAGATAAAAGAGAAGCTAGCTCTACTTAAAATGTTCTGATGCATATGTAAAAACAATTACTATAATTCAGATAAAAATGCTATCTTCATAATCAAAGGCCTGTAATGTTCTGAGTCAATAGTGATGACAGCTTCCATAGCCTTGCTTTTTTAAAATAATTACTTTAAAATGAGGTTTACCATGGATCAGCCTTTCAGACAGAGGACATATTCAAAGGGAGGAACATTCTCTAAAATGGCCATAGAGCACTAAGATAATTTCTGAAGATCTCTTCTGCTAGATATCAGTGACCATATCCATAAATACACATTACTGTATGGGTGAAAAGCTGTATTACAATGCAGGAACTTTTCCCACAGAGATTGTCTTATTGTTTGCATTTAAAAATTTATAATTATTTGCAGCCTCTCAGAGCAACATTTAGCCAATTCCCTCTTACCAGTACCCAAGTACACAACAACAACAAAACAACCTCTCCACAAGGTTTCCTTTATAATCTCATTCCATAACACCTGGATATGCCTCTGTGGATATTTATGAACTTCCCCATGCAGAAATCCATTTGAAATAGTAAAACATTTATAAGGTGTCACATTGCAGCTGCCATGTGCTTGCAGTAAGAGATAATGTGCTAGAATTGCATTTCTGCCAAACTGATTGTATCTGTGAGCCAAAAATAAGGGCTCAGTTTTAGACGGCTATATATCCATTCTACACACATGTGGATTCTTCTCCCTTGTCCTCCCCAACTTAAATTACCTGCCATTTGAGTTTGTTCTCTAAATAACTGTTGGCTTAAATAATTTTACTAACAGCTGACTCAGTCTAATTTCATTTTATAACTACTCTTTGTTTTTCAATCAGAAATGACTTAACAATTTTCACATGTTCCTTGAACCAGAGTTTTGCTTGCAGTTATTAACTGAGCTCTGAACACCACACAAAGAATTTTATGTGCAGTTGTTGGATGACAGAAGATTAAAGTTGTTCTGTTCTTGCTTCTACTGATTAAAATATGTTTTTCAGAATTAACCTTACTTGTTTGATCTGTCCATCCCATCTTCCTTTGGAGTTCTTGAAAACAAAAAACTTATTGCAGAGCAGGTAGTCACACTAATTAGAAATGTAAAATCTAAGGTCCATACACAAAGTTGTTATCAACTTGCAATTTTTAATGTAAGAGAAGAGAATGTAACAAGCACATGATTTGACAATATTAAAGCAGTTTAACAATATGTATTATTAACTATTCAATTTTAATTAAATGTCGATGACATAAAATCAAATTTAGCTTTTTCATTCTCACCCCATTTTATTTCAACTATTTAAAATACAAGTGTAGCACTTGGTTTAAAAGTTGCATACTCCAGATTTAAATTATGAAATTAAAGTATATATTATGGAAACAAAATGTGATATCACTTTCCCTGTAATGTCTGGAGTATTCATTTTGTTAACGATCTGAAACCAGAAAGACTGTATATTGTAAATCCTTCTTGTTCTATGCCTGTGTTTGCCCCAGTTCCTGTCCAGGAGTTATGACTGGAACATGCTGAATGCCCAACTGGTCAACATAAGCAGATGCAGCAGCTGATAAAATGTATAAACGCTCCTTTGTTTTAGGAACTTTTACAGAAAAACCAGTGTTTTTTTAAGACGATTTCTCTAGATCTATAAACTAAAAAAAGGACATATCATACTGAAAACTCAGATTTGGCACCTAATACAAAGTTCTATGCACAGCTCTGTATTCACAAATTTAGTATAGTTTCTTATTTTGTGCTTGTCACTCCACTTACAGCAGAAGGTATCTGCAAATATGTGTCTTGAAAGAAAAGAGGATCTACTTCATTTAATCTCTAAAGTCAAGCTTGTTAAATCATGATTAAAGACAATTTATTGTAAGCCAATGATTGGCTAGTTGCTTGTAAAATACACAATGAGGCAGAGGACTACACTGCCATGAAAGAACAAACTTTGCTTACAGAAAATCTCAAGTTCAGTTTCTGAATATGTGAGATTTGGACAATTGCTGCCAATCAATGTCAATAATGAGCTAAATGGACTACTAGTTTGATTTAATATCTCTTTAAGTAACTCTCGATTTAATACTTGTTTAAGTATGTGAGAGTTTGGGGAAAAAATACATTGAGGAAGAATTGCACTACAAACATTCTGCAATCCAATTATAAATAAGCATACAATATTACCATAAGAAAAGATGGTGTTTATTTGATAAATAATACCAAATAAATGAATAAAATTAATGAAGCAATTTTGCCATTTATGACTCAAAAGTTTTCCCTAACACTATATCCTTCAATTTTCAAAATGAATAGAGACACATAAACACATAGTTTCACTAAGATTTATATCCTGTTTTTATTTTTGTACAACTCAGGGTAGTGTATGTATGTTTCTGCCTCCTAATTACAAGAAACCTATGAGCAGTGTTGGACTAAGAGACTCACCAATAGCCACTCGGTCGCCTTTCATGCATAAGAGAAAACTAGAATTCACAGTCTTTTGGTTTCTAACTTTAACCACTTCACCAAACTTTTCAGTCTGCTCCTGATTGAGTCTTTGACTAAAATGGAGGAAAAATGCAGCTAATATATGAAAAAGCACCAATCTAGATTTAGAGGGAAGCTATGAATTGGCTAACATTACAGAAATCATTTTAAAAACATACCCTAGCATCATTATTAGAGGCAGCCAAGTTCCCATAACATCAGGATAATTTCAGTCACCGTCCTTAATCTTACTTTTAAAAAAAGAGCTGTTGAGTTATTTCCTCTACAATAGTCTTATAAAGTTTCGGGGGAGGGGGGAGCCTAATGACACTAGTTTAATGAATCTGAGCAAGTATATTGTTTTATGAGGTAAGGGCTAACGTATTTCTATTCATGGAAAACTTAGTTTCCAATATCCTGCTCCTTTATTACTTTAGTTCTAGTTTTAAAAATATGAAGAAAGCTAGGTGAAAGGATAAACAACATAATACAAGCACAGAACTAAAATTTCAACTGAGAAATATGAAAATATGAATAAAAAAATGAAATATGGAGCAAAACCTAATTTTAGTCTATAAAGTAAATATAACTAGTATGTTCCTACCAATACCAGTATCTTTTAATGTTAGCCATATTCTATGCACAGTTGCAAAGGAACTGGCTCAATTACTTTTATAGCCATAAAAGGAATTTCCTTGATACATGCATAGAAATTGCTTTTAGCTCTGTATACTATGTCTAACAAAAAAAAGTGCCAACTTGTGTGTCAAGAAAACTCAGATCTTATTGCTATTAAGTGGAAGTATATAAATGGTAGTAATGATATGGAATTATGATTCCGTATTAAGACACTGGTATTGGGGGACAGTATCACAAAATTTTCTTTCATTTACATCCAGTACCATTGTTTTTAGCAAACTACAAGGACTTATATGAGTCAATGGCACTGTGGTATTTTTATGTCATTGACTGTATATTAGATAATATGAGATGTTAAAATGGGGAAAAAACAACAAACACATTAAGAAAACCATGAGCTTTAGAGCAAGGCTTCACTAGCCTGTCTAGTAATCTGGTCTTGGTCAATCTAATCTTCATTTCAACTGTCAGGAAAAATAAAGGATGAAAGTATAGGTCAAATATAAATATATAACCATATAGTATTTTTCATTATTACTGTAAAGAGAGCAATGTAAAGTCACATCTGCCAGTTTTTCAGATGGTATTGGCCTTCATATGCATTGAGTTCTTCCCAAGAACCTATGATGTTGTAATGTATTGGCATAATATGTATGTAGATCCAAGCAGTGTGGATCTGCCTGGATCCATATAAGTGATAGAAAATGTTGTCAATGTACAGTAATAACTATAATAATAATGCAATTATATTCATTAGTCTCCCAACCCCAATGGTCTGTGAATGGCCTAGAAAACCTCTGTAAAAACAGCTGTAAGTATCAAATCAGGCAGACAATCCAAACTAAAATAATCTAATAAACACAAAATCAAATGTAACAGGACAGGGCCCTAGAAAAATATTACAGGTCTCTTAATTCCACAATTCTCTTAAATGGTACCTGAGAAACTTTGGTTTCCAACAGCTTCTGAGAGTTCTAGTCAAAGACTAAAAGCCTTACAAGTTGATTAAACACACCCATTTTATTCTGGAGAAAGATCTATGTGGTTGCAATGACACATAATCGATCAATCTACACAGGTTATTTACCCTCAAGAAAACAAATAAGTCAAAATGGAAAATGTGTTAAGAAATTAAGGATTTAGCAAACTTTGTCTCTGTATTTCTCACACACTTTAATTCAAAATGTTAAAGGAAGGAAAACAAGAAAGTTGGCAGAGACTTTACTAAGGAACAACAAAGAAAACATCAAAAGCTTCTTTTTAAACTACCGAGTTCCAGCAAAAGGAGTCACCTTTTGTCTTTAGTTGTTCATTGCACATTAGAAGTTTCCTAGCACCTAAATCCTAAATCTCACCTACTAACACATTCAATTTCTAGTTGTGAAAATTCTTCACCTCTGTTCAATTAGCACTAAAGCTTGTTACCATTTGGTTAAAATTCATTGAATAATGCAAATACTTAAACCTTGCCATTTACCATCAGACTCGGTTTAAATACCCATTGTTGAGAAATGTAAGCACATTACTGTGTTCATGTCCTGCTTCTGGAATCTTTATAAACTGATCCCAGGAGATGCAAGAATGCTGGACCAGCCATACCTCTGGCATCTTCCAGCATGGGGCCTGAGATGGAGAACAGTGAAAGGAAGAGCCCTATTAGCTCTGTAGCTCTATTAATGTAGAAAACAACCAAGGGATTACTTCAATACATCTAAGAACGAGACCCATCACTTTTATATGATGCTAGTAAAGTACAATATTGATCTAGAAATTGAAATGAAATCAATGTTTTAAACCTGAATTGTCCTTCCACATGGACAAAAGATCTTTCCATTTATGGAGGAAAATGTTCCAAAGACTCCTTGTAAATAAAAGAGAATGGAATCCCTGTTGCAGCTCCTAGTGTTATTTTCCATTCTGCTTCAAAAGATTCCATTGGAGATGGCCCTAAGAAAGAAAATCTGAGAAACCTACTGTCTAGACCAGGGCTGTTAAACTCCCGGTCCTCAGGCAGGATGCGTAACGCACTGGCCACATCCATATCTGGTTTAGCGAAGATAAAAAAAAGTCCTGATACATCATGTGATGCCACTGTGATGTGAGTTTGACACCCCTGGTCTAAACAAACCAAGCAACCACCAAATAAGCCTCATTCTCACACAATGGGCATTTACTGCAAAATATTTTTTCACAAACTGGAGATGGAAAAAAACCACATAGGGACCTGTAATTCTGTAGAAAATGATAAATACAGCAGAACATAAAAGGTTTCTCTCAGTAATAAGATGAAACAAAAATATTTAATTAGGCCTTGCTTAGAAATACACTTTAAATGATTCATCAGTAAATGTAAATATGCAATACTAATAGCTTACAAATCAATGTTGCCAGAACAATTTTTTCATGATTAAAAATTCAATTTAAGATAATTGACATTTGCATAAGACAGCCTAATTTCCTTTCAATAAACAATTTTTGCTTAAAATATATTTGTCTTTTTACCACACCATTCTATACTTTTTTCAGAAGAAAACTTCCTTATGTTCAACAGAACAGTTTGTAAATTGAATCAGTGTATGCAAATATATACCAGACCAAAAATGACTTAGGTTGTAATGAGTAGATTAAGTTAAATATATAGACCAAGTTGTGACAATAAAATGTCACATCTTTGACATAATGAGGTAGTGACAGAATAAGTTTCTTATTCACAATCCCCACTCCCAAAAGAAAAATATTGTTCCCAAATGTATTATGTCACATACTTCCTAGTGTAATGTACTATGTCACATACTTCCTAGTGTATCACTCTCATTTTAATTTGATTCTGGGAACAAGCAGGATATGTACATATCTTACTATAAGGAAATTCATCCCTTAAACAAGTTAAAAAATAGAACACGTTAGTTCTTTCTGCTGTTAATTCTGTGTAATTTCTACATTGCTTTTCATTACAAGGAATCACCAATTGATTTTTTTAAAGTTTTCTGAATCATTCTGAAAAGCATTTACACCTTATTAAGTACTGCAGAAGAATGTAATATTTTAAAATACAGCAAAAGGAAAAATTGGAAACAGTAACAAAAATACTTTTTACTCAAAGCCTTTCTTTGAGTAAAAAGTATTTTTTAGCAGACAAGAAAAAATAGTAAGTTAAAAAAACTTTGGGGATATAGATAAAGATAGAATTGGTAGGAAATACTGGAATTTGCAATTTGAATGCATTTTGGGGGGTCATCAAATGGAGAACACTAGTGTATAGTCCCACTTTTGGAAAGCACAGGTCACTAGTTTCAATTTCAGAGCTTTCTGTATGTCTGATTGTCATCAGATACAGATCTCATAAAGTTTACAACAGAAGATTGTTCCAAAAGAAAAAGTAAAAAGTCCAAAAAAGTGATATGGAACGGGCTGTTGAAGCATGGTTTTCCCTCTTGTGCCTTGTGCTAGGCCCCATGTGCAAGTGCATTGTGCAAGAGAATGTTGTTTTCCTTGTCATTTAAAAATTGTTATAACCTGTTTTAAATACTGCATGCTGCCTACAGTTGCTACGGCATTAGGAAGTTTTCCAAATTTGAAAAAATAAACTGTTGCCAACAGATACTATTACGTTATTTTCATATTCAATTCTGACATCTCCAAAGAGAGAATTTGGGGAAGAAAACTTGTGTTCAAGAATTTGCAGGGCCATAGACAACCACAATAGATAAAAGGGAGATAGAAAGTTTCATTTCTTTTAACAAGATAGTTTCATCTGTATACCATTGTTGAGTTGAAAGGTAGTATCACAAGAATGAGATCCACAATACTACTTAGGTCAACTGAATCTAATTCTTTGTAAATAGAGACTGATCAAGGGAAAAAATAAAAAGGGCCTTTCAAAACTACATAAATAGGGAGCAAAGGTATAAAATATTTTGAATTATGAGTTAAAGCTATGCAAGCCATAAAAGCCAGCTTCCACTTATTAGATATTTTAATGATGAACAAATTCACTCCTAAGGAGTTCTTATGAACTGCTCAGTGTATATATTTATATGCAATATATAATTATATTACGGTATCATACTTGGGCTTTACATTCCAACTATTTATTGCTAATCTAAAGCACCTAGCACAAACTAATCCAAGCACACAATGGAGTATCAAAAGACTTCAACTTCTATCAACTTGAAAGAGAGTGTTTAATACCATCAGCTTTCATGGCTTTCCACTTCTATTCAACAAGCATACCTGAAGTTTTAGATTTGATATATAGCACTAATTGACTTAGTTTAATTCAAGCTTAATCAAAGATCAAATAATGCATCTGATGAAGAGGTTGCATATTAAGTGCTCAAAAACTATACATACAATAAAGATATATATCTGTGGACAAGCTTCCTGAGTTATTACATATAAAAATTGGAGTTAAGGTTGCTGATGAAAAAGCACACACTGAAACAACTTAAATACACTTACTTTCATCCATTTTTAAAATGCAGAGATGAAAAAAATTGTCTAAAAGATACTTGGGGGCATACTTAAAAGCATGTTAAAAAAGCCAACTGGTCTATATTTAAACTTTTGCACAGAAGTAGAGCCACTATTTATCACTGAATTCAACACATGCCTTTAATAAACTATAGGACATTTTCCTATATATACAGAACATTTAGAGACTATTTAAATTAATCCTTGGAATCATCTCAGTTTTCTCTGGAAAGGATAAAGAAATAACGTACACAATCTAAATATGGGTTGATATTATACAGGGCACTCCAAAGCTATTTTTAGCTTAGCCATAAAAATGTCTATAAAACCTAAGATTAGGAGACCAGGAAAGTCACAAGGGCCCACATTCCTTTTTCTTTCTTATATGAATTTTCCCATTCATTTCAATCCCAGTGTTGTTAGGTATACATATCAACACTAGTTCTGGAAAACAGTTATTGGGAAGGATGTTTGTAAATCCAGGATGACTCAGGTAATCTTAACCATGATAAATACATAAAATGAATACTAAAAGGTCCAATAATTTCATCTAAAACTGCACTTGAACTGGTAGTACACTTTCACTGCTAATCCTGTTAAAGAGGTAGGAAAAATTATGCTAACCAATAATTGCAACCAATAGCTCTGAGTTTCCCTGAAAAATATAATGGGTAGATTTTGTACAGCATGAGATTAAAGTAGATTAGCTAAAACAAAATTTGATGAATCAGATTCTAAGGCAGTCTAAGCAATGAATAAGGCAACAACAGAATAACTAGATATACTTGCAGCCACATCGCAAAGAATTGTGAACATATGGTACACTGCTTATTCTAATGTTATATATATAAAATCAAGTTGGTTATGTTCTCAAAGGTGCATCAGAGCATGGCATGAAGACAGTAAGCTACTCAAAACTATTTTCTACTATACCGATACTAAAAAACTATGTTAATGTGCATTATATTTACTAGAATGGACTATTATGAACAAAGTTAAGATGTACTTAATACTGCTCTTGAAATTGTTAAGACTCATTAGCAGCCCTATTTTGAACTATATTTCTACAAGAATAACAATGTTTACCCCACACCACCAAGACCTTTGCTTGTTCATGTTATAATTAAGAAAGAATAATCTTAGTAGATGGACAGTGTTAAAATTCTTGAAGCTCAATGGGGTAGAAATGTTTGCATGAAAACAAATATATATATTTAATGTTGTGCATAGGTGTTTTAAAAGTTCCAGTTCCTTTACCTTTGCTAGAGATACATTAAGCTGTTTTATTGGTTTGCAGATGAAATGCGTATTATAGAACATCACATTTTAAATACATAATAACAATAGCACTTAGACTTACATAGCACTCTCAAAGCGGTTTACAGAGTCAGCATATTTCCCCCAATGTGGGTCCTCATTTTACCCACCTTGGAAGGATAGAAAGCTGAGACAACCTTGAGCCAGGCAGGATTGGACTCCTGGCAGTGGGCAGAGTCAGCCTGCATTCTAACCACTGTGCAACCACAGCATAATATTTTAAAGAACAGATTATGAGGGGGTCATAATGGATTTCAAACATGACCAAAAAGAGATTTGGAATCTTTTTTCACTTGACACAGTGAGAGAATTATATGCTGAAGACTGATGAATTCTTCCGGATGAGATTCAAAGTTCTGGTATTGACATTCAAAGTCCTACGAGACATGGGTCCGGGTTATCTACGGGAGCGTCTACTGCCGGCATCGAATACCAACCACCCTATATGAGCGCACAGGCAGGGACTCCTCAGGGTGCCATCTGCGACCCAGTGTCATTTGGCGGTATCCTGGGGGAGGGCCTACTCTGTTGCGGCTCCCACTCTGTGGAACCAACTACCTCTGGGGCTCCGCCTGGCCCCTGACCTCCGTACCTTCGGCCATGATTTAAAAACCTGGTTGTTTGAACAGGCTGGGCTGTGCTGACTCCTCCAGGGGATTGGTTTTTATGTTAAATTATTAATGGGTTTTTAGATAATTTGGCTTGTTTAATTTAATTTCATTTTAGGTAATTAATTTATTGTTCTGATTTTATGTGTGAGCTGCCCAGAGTCCTTTTTGGAGAGGGGGCGGCATACAAGTCAAATTAATAAATGATAAATAAATAAATAAATAAATAAATAAATAAATAAATAAATAATGTAGAGTAAAACTGTAAGCACCATTAAAAAAATCCCATGTATTTAATAAAATATTTCATGAATGGCACTGCATCTAAAAATAACATTGAGGATTGTGTACCATTATGTCTTCCTTGTGGAAGAAAGCCATCCATCAACAGAAAAAGCAGTGACTCTCCTATGAGAGTAATTCTGGGTGTCTTGTGCAGAGCAAGGGAAGAAATCTGCAGAAATCCCCCTTTCTACTAGGTAGTATAGATGAGTGGAAGCCAGGTCTATCACCCAACTTCTTTGGAATAAAGATTGTAGCTTAATCAACAATGGAATCCAAGATTGTAGATGACCAATTGTTGTCACTATGCACACAATGAAGACTTGCTATAGTACTATAACCTGTATTTATGATCATCAGTAGCAGATGTCAATAGCTCATACTTCTTTAGTTTTAATTGTTTTTGTACTCTTGGTATTTTGGATTGGAAAGCAAGAGATGCCTAAGTATCCACATAAGAAAATAATTTCTTCCTAAAGACATTTTCATTGAACTACAGAAATCATGTACATAGAACTAAAGAAGTTGCAGTTGCTAACTAAAATTATACAAAATTGTATAACAAGGTCTGAAGTCATTTTTAGCATATTATTAGGTCTGTCTGCTTCAAATAAAACACTATTGCTCCAGAGCAGAGAGAGAAAAGAAGGATAGATAAAAGTTGCTGCAATAATCTTACATACATTATTCAAATTCTGTTGACCACAATGGTGCTCATTTGTTAATATGTTCTTATAGGATTACAACTAAACGTTCTATTAGTTGGGGATTTAGAAATGATTCCTTAAACCACACATTTTGTAAATAATTGGTTTAGTTACCAAAATGAAGAACAAGATAATTCAGGAAGTTAATAAATGACAATGCCTCTCATTTTTATACTTTTTCTTTAATCAAATTTGTGAAGTTAGCTCTGTTTCTGCCTTTTTAAATATCAGCTGGATGTTCATCCTTCTAGCAGAAAAAGTTTCTAATTACAATACTTTCCCTTTGTAAAATATTAAAGGTAAATGTCAATGAATTATGCAACTGGTATGTGCTGAAATGGGCTCTTAGATCAAGTCACTAAACAGGATACAGCATGGATCTAAAGAGTATGCTTGACAAAAGAATCAACTACTTGTTTGCTCTTCTCTCCTAAGATATGTTCAGTATGTATTTAAGATTTGAGAGCATATGCACCAAGACAAATTCCTTGTGTGTCCTATCACACTTGGTCAATAAAGAATTCTATTCTATTCTAAGATTCTTAATAGCAAAGAGCTACAAACTATATCAAAATTGCAGGTGCTCTGACGGAGACTACTGTATAATGGTGCGTGAATCATTTTAAAAAATCATATTTAATGAAATGATACTTGTCAGTAACAGAAATTTTAAAAAGCATTCTCAACATTAGAGGATTTAAGACTGCCAAAAAAGCAAAGGGGGCCAAAGAACCATTTCCATTACTCAAGTACTCTTTAGATTCAATTGGCTATAGACTTACCTGGGAAGTAAGCCCCTCTGGGGATGCCAGTATAGGTGGTGAAAGCCATAGTCATTCAAAGTAGCAAGTAGCAACAGAGCAGAAAGTAGACTATGAATACAGCATTAAACATTGACCAGCCCAGTGATTGAAAACAAAGCTAAATGTACTTCTGCTTGGGATTTCAGACAGCTGCTACTACTCAAAAGACAAAATATTCTGTTGAGCAATGATCATAGTCAGAGTAGTGCAGCTTCATGTTTTTGAGACAATAGTTTCTTGTAGCCAGTTCCAACTAGGTAAATCTTAAAAAGAAATGCCTTTTTTCATTGTCATAACACATTAAATATATTACAACTTCTAAAGAGCCAGCTGTAGGATATAATAGTGAATGTTATTTCTATAGTAATATCTCTGAACTGGAAGGTCTATAACATTCCCAACCCTTATTGAAAACTGTAGGAGAGAAGTTGGTTTGACAAACAACTAATTACTATTTTCATGGCAGTATAGTTCTATGGATCAGACTCACTGCATACAAAGATCAGCAAAAAGGTAGAAGGCACAACAGTCTAGGGCAAAACCATCTTGAAGCTACAATCTTACGCAAAAAAAGTTACTAATTTTAAATATCATTTAACTTTAAAAGAAAGGATAAAGCAAAAATGGAAACATGAAAATGAATTAAGTATAAGTAAATAGCCTTACTCATCTTCAGAATATCAGAGTTTACTGTAACCAAGTCATACAGTCATCTCACTAGAAATAAGTATATTTACCCAGAAATGTGCATGGCAATTAACCATCATGGTCCTCTCAATAAGCTCATCAGGACATTCCAGAAGATGGTGGCCGGAAACAACACCAGCGTTGTTCACAAGGACTGAGACTTCACCAACCTCCTTGCAGACTCTCTCAGCAGTCTTGTACACATTCTCTCTGTCGCTCACATCACAAGTGTATGCATGAACTTGTAAATTGTAGGGAGGTAGCACTTCCTCTTCACCATGCCCAGCTGCTTACAGAAATCCAGAAAAGCAAAGGAGAGGGACAAATAAGAATTTAATTAAATATATATTCAGTGTTTCCATACCAGGAAATAAGAGGCAATTATTAATCTACCCAGTTTGACAAGATTCTTGTTAGTCCTGTTCCAAAAAATAAAGTGTGACAACTACATACCAAAACAATGAAGTACCAAGCCCTACAGTGCTAATCTTCAGCAGTGATCTACTGATGCCAAATGGAAGGGAACACAACCGAAGAATGCACCATTACTGATTAAAAAATGGAACAGAGAAGCCCCAAACTCAATAGCAATACGTAGACCTACTCTTTCCATATTTGTTCAGAAACAAGCATTATTGAGTACCATTAATTTTTTTGCAGGGTGCAATCTGGGTTATTTACCTGGGAATAACTGCTACTGTACTACTGGTTATTAAGACTTCCTACCAAATAGGTTTAATGTTATTTAAAATTATTTATATCATTGTGCAAAATTATGCCACTTCCTACAACTTTATGTCAAAGGAAAGCACTTGACATAAGTGCTTTTTGCTTATTTTATAGCAACTGTCTATTTCTTAAATTGTCATAATCTATTTTTAAAAGCCTAGCTCCTACTATGATAGAAACAAATTCTGTTGTCACCACTGTCATTTTTCTGTAAGCTTTGAACCCTTAAACTTTCAATTATTTATCCAGTGTCTTTTAGTCATTCAAAGTCATGGAGTAGAATGACATGGAAATTTATTTATTTAATTTGTACAACCACCCATCTCCAACCAGTGACTCTGGATGCAAACGATCATGAAACATTTAAAACAGAATAAAAATAAAACGATATGCATATAGCTAAGAGACATCATCATGATACAATGCTATCAGCCTCAGTCAGTTGAACAAAATGCCCAAATCCCTAAACTTTTTGGGTGGCAAGAATGGAGAATATTTCCCTAAGAGCCACAGTTTCAAGAATACCCTTCAATATTCTCCTCCACCCTCCACTTCTAAACCTGAAACTTTTGAATACTTTCAAGTCTGCAGCCCTTAAAAAAAGAGCAGAACAAGTCACGCTGGAGAGGCTGCAAAGAGCAACACAACTCACTGAACCTCCTAGTGACTTGTGGAAATGTCTTCTGCAAAACATCTCGTTATCCCTACCTTAGCGCTGGAATATTTTTATTCTAAGCAAAGAAAGCTTAGATACAATATTGCTTCTGAAGGTTCATTTGGATATACATTGAACTTAGTGAAACAGGAAACGTCTATTCCAAGCACTATCAAGAATAAGAATAAAGAGTAAGAGTAAGAAGCTGAAGAAGCTTCTTAGATGAAAGAAAAACCAAACAGTCCAGTTGCCTCGTGAAAAAGCACCTTTGGGACTATCAAGAGTAATAGTTTCAACCGTGGCAATCATACTCCTAATGTTTGCCCCTTCTCATTTCAGCGCACGTCAGGTCAGGATTTAATGATACGCACACAGTCCCATTTTCCTCCTTTGAACGAAGCAAGCCTCGATGCCTACTTTTCTTGCCCACTTGGATTATTTGACGCCCGCCTCAAGCGCCAGTGCCCAACCCCGGAGGGTCCGCCCGCCTTCAGCCAAGCCCGTTACCTTTCTGAGCCGCGACCACGGCTTCTTCCGAGATCTCCCGGTAGATGTGCCGCACCATGCCCGCCGTCTCCTCGTTGCTCTGCGTGTTGATGTCCCACAGGACCAAGCGCGCTCGGCGGCGGGCGAACTCCAGAGCGAAGAGCCGACCCATTCCGCTGCCGGCGCCGGTAATCAGGCACACCTGCCCGGCCACGCTCTTCTCCTTGGCGCGCATGAACCATTTGGCGGCGGCCACCACGAACGCCAAGAGGACCTTGAAGGTGACCACGAAGAATTCCAGGATGATGTTCATGGCTGCCGAGCCTCCCTTCGACGGAGAAGCCTCGGAGGATTCGAGGAGCCCCGTTTGGCGACGGCGCGAGCGAGGGAGGGAGGGAGTGCGCTGGGTTCCCAGCACCGGCTCGGCAAGTCAAAAGCAGCGTGCCAGCTCAGAGCAGGAAGAGCCCGTTCTCGCGCGCCTGGCGCCGAGCAATTCGGGAGAGTGGCTCCCACTCTTCAGAGAAGCAGGCAAGAGTTTCTCTCACACACACCACTCTTTGGACACTCTCTAAAGACACCTGGCTGGCCGGGACGGACCTGTAGGGAGTACAACTCCTCCCCGCCTCTGACTCAGCGCTTGTTTTGTGAGGCGAGCACAAGCCCTGTTACCTAACGGCCACCTTGCCTCTCCTGCAGGAGAAGCCAAACCTACACGCGGCAAGTCGACGAGGGGAAGTCGGCAAAGCAGCTGAGCAAAATACAAGTTCAAATAAAGGATTCCCCTTCGTCCTGCCACCCGCTCGCGCACCGCTGGGCTCCCCTATAAAAGGGCGCGAGCTGCGAACACCTTGCCTGCTTCAGCTAGAATACCGAAGGAGTCTAAGAGGAGGCTGCTACGAGCGCCACTGCCGCTCTTCCGCGCCTCCTTCCCCAGCCCTACCTGCAACCTTTACCTCGCGCCTACGCCACGGCTCCGCGCAGCGCCCGCTAAGTGAGCATGTTCGCACCGCTCGGGGCTCTATATAGCCCCGGCGCGAGAACGCCAGCCCGCCCCCAAGCTCCCCTCCGTCTGCGCTTCGCAGCCCGGCCCCTCCTCCTCGTCGCCCACTTTGCATTCCGAACCGTTTCTCCCCACACATTTTCGCCCAACAGCGCCACCCTCGCAATTTGGCGGACGGCCCGGACTGGACCGAACGGACAAGTCCGCCACGCGCAGGACCTTCCCTACCAACAGCCCCGAGAAAAAAAGCTCGCGGCTTTTTTCTTTTGTTTGGCGCCGTCCACGGATTCGGCCCAGGAGTGGGCGGACAAGCCTAGGCGCGCGTCCTTTGGCAGCGACTCCCATTTCAGTCAACAGACACCTGAGTAGTTATAACACCATGTCTCATGGTGTGACCAGGGAGTAGAAGTCCCCGTGGCTAAATTCACGCAATATTTACAATGTACAGAAAGAGGAACCGGGAGTTAGTTTAGCGTGATCTGTAAACTCGTCAAGAATTCTATGCCATCTTTGAACAAAAGTTACCATCGCATAAATGTATCTCAGATTGTTAATCTGAGTCCAGAACAAAAGGAGTGGGTTTTTAAGTAGCTCGAGATTGCTGTTTTCCTGTAAAGACTAACCCTGCCGGAAACAATGTGAATCGGGAACATTATTGAGTGGAACTCCTAATTTTCTTTATAAGTGGAGAAAACTCTGCAAATTGGAGCAAAAGAGAGGCGCGCTGCTTTCCACCAGAAACCGCTTCCGTCGTCTACTCCCAGGACCACCTAGACGTGTAATTTTTCCCCCATCATCATCCCCAATAACCGGAGATCTGATCAGTCCGATTCACAACGCGGTCCCAAATTAGTTGGAGAACATTTGAAGTTGATTTACTCCTATCCCACATAAACTTCCTCGACATCTGCAAAACAGTGATTTCCCATGGAATTTACGGCCGAGATAACGCATACGGACACGAAACATTGGGAAAGATCAAGTTCCTAAAGGATTTCTGTACGAATGTGACACCACACCGGTCACATTCAGTTGGATTGGGAAGGCTGAAGTAAGGAGGTGATCTACAGACACCAAAATTCCTAACCGGCCAATGCTGTAACTTCAGAATGCACCTGACTGTATGCCTCTATGTAGAAAGACTTGCTCCCGTAGCATGTTGTAACTCCGTGTTTCCTCTTTTGCCCTCCTAAGGTTGAAATGTATGCTGGGGAATGTAGTTTTTACATAAGCATTTGGCTTTTCTCTCGTCTTTTAGGCTTTCCGATGCTTCGGATTCAGTTTACCCATTGTACTCGTAATGAATAGGATCTACTGTAAACTACAGCATCTTTCAAGTGGAGCTTGATTCCCGATGACACGATGGACAGTCTGCATTTATCTGGCAGTAAAACGAAAGAAGATTGCCTTTACCAAACTTCCAGCCAGTCTTTCATCCAAATGCTAAACAAACCAGATTCTTTCAAACCCAGCCACTGATACTCTTCGTACACGGACATTGTAATTTACATGGAGTAAATAGAAGAGAAGGTAAATCCGTGTAATGTAGTGTGATCCCCACGAAGTAGTCCAAGTTCCATATAGTAGCCTAGTGAAAAAGGCACTTGGGAAAAGCTTTAGGAGAAAGCCCCACTTAACCAGCCTGGCTCATATATACGGTAAGGACAGCATACTGTACTCTATTCCATGTACACGTCATTTATATTTAGACGACATTCTGTTTGATTGCCTAGAAAAGGAGATGCGAAGAGGTAAAAACACTATTATCGAATTCCAAAATAGGTTACTTTAATACACTGATAAAATAATATACTTTAAATGTCACCACCTATCACACCCTTATCACCTACCCTGATTGGCAATAAAAACGAAAGCATGAAAAAAAATCTTTCACCATTTGAAGGAGTCACAACAGCTTCCGCGTTCGTTTCAGCACTAATCTGGTCACCAAGCTGGTCTACTTGGTGCAGGCATTAATTTAGACAGCTAAGCGGGAGCGGGGGCTTCTCATTCAGCAGTCCCTTCTATTGGCCCTCTAAGCGACAGTTTATGATCTCTGCGCATGCTCCCCGTCTCTCTTTTTCCGGTAGAGACCATGGCGGCCGAAGAGTAAGTAATGCTTTTGGGAGGCAATCCATTGCCATCCGCTGCGTTAAAACCTTCTTTGCAAGCCTTTCTTTTTTTAAAAAGTGTTATCATAGCTTTGTAACTTGGAAGGTTTCCCCTAAACTAGTGCAACAGTTGTCTGGAAGGGTTAATTAGAGAGATGTGGCTGAGAACTGGATCCCTGCTGTAATGAATCGCGTTGAGTGTTGTAGAAGCTTATTTTTTTCAGAGCGAGAGAACTCTAATGGAGGAAAGCATTTCAGGCCTCCCAGGTTCACTATTGATCGGTTAATGGCTGATTAACCATTTCTTTATTTAATGGTTTAATCTAGGCCTAGTTATTCCCTTCCCGTACTGTACACGCATACAATGAGGGTGAATGGAAGACAGCAAGGAATGTGGTCCTTCGCTCGAAATCAGGGACCCGAAACTCCGCTGTATTCATCGTTGAAAATGGGCGAAAAAACTTGGAATTCTTCCTGCTTTTTCCATGATTTTTGAAAATAAATGCCTTCCAACTTGTGACAATCAGTAGCAAACCTGGTTTCTCTTAAGTTTTAGAATTATTTCAGTGGGCAAAAAACATGTACAATAGTAACAGGCAGAGTGAATTGAAGGAAGTGTTTTTGTGACTGGTAGTGTAAGAATTGTTGATGCATATTTGGATAATTAGAACACATACTATAAAAACTGCAAAAATGAACCAAATAAATTAAGAACAAAGTATCTGAATTATCTGATGTGCTTATATTTCTTACAGTTCTAGGGTTTTGATTTTTTTAAAAATGGGTACATTTTACTAGTTATCAACATTTTCATTTGAAATATTTTGATACAATTTTTGTTAATTTGCTGCTTTATAATTTAGAGGAAAGAAGAAGTTGCCTTCAGTGCCAGAAAGCCTTTTAAAGAAAAGGAAGGCTTTTGCTGATTTGAAGGCCAAACGTATGAAGAGACTGTTGGTCCAAAAGAAGGTAAATATTTTTAATTTATCCCATGAGACACATCCTATGACAGTTTACATAAAAGTACAGTAAAACAAATTCAAATTCCAGTATGATTTAATAACTAGTTATATGCTCATTTACATAGAATAGACACATGTTTATTTGTCTTATTAGCAAGTAAATTTATCAAATTGCAAGCTCATGACTTTTAATTTGAAGTCAAAGGTTTAAATTATTGACCTGGTATGTTTCATTTTGATTTGAAGAGAGTAATCAGTTATGAACCTGCAAAAACTGCATTTATTTTTAACTTAAGTTTGAATTTTCTTTTAGTGTTTTGTAGCAGTGTGGCATCTACAGAATCCCAAGATTTTCCCATTTCAAGCAAAACAGAGCAGCTTACCTTAAACATTCTGCTTTTATTCTGAATTCTGATTTTTTCCTTGGAATGGACTGCATTCAGTATAGTATATTAAATACATCCAATTTATTTGGGATTCACATACTACTTTGTTCATTTCCAAATCATTCTAGCTTCTGTTCTAACATGTTTTTCTTAATAGACATGATCCGGAATCCATTTTTTTCTTAATATATATCTTGCACTTTAATTTTACATGACTTAGCAAGATATATGCTTAAAAAACTGTCCACTACTCAGGATTTTGCAGCCATTCCTATATTGTACTTTGCTAAAATGATTCCTGCTTTCACTGTTCTCATTGAAAATCCTTGTCTGTCCTCATCTTCTTTTACATATATATAGCGTTTCCTGCTTGAGCAGAGGGTTGGACTAGAAAAGTCTCTTCTAATTCTGTAGTTCTGCCTTAGTCTTGTCTTTGACTTGAATGTACCAAAATTTGGGAACTTGCCTTTCCCTGCAAAAAAGAGGTAAAGATGGTAACTATTAAAAAGAATAAGCATTCACTTCAAAACAAGTGCCTTAAAAATTGAGAACAAACACAAGTTGATTAGAAATGAGGGGAAATATTTTTTTAAAAATGAATTTACTGTCTTAGGGCTATGTTGTCCTTGAAGTGTAAATTGAAATTTAATATTCATTTGGTTTAATGTCTAATTTTACCTGACAACATAGTTGTGACATTAAATGGAGGACAACTGGTAATTCTGATCTGGGGAGAGAGAAAAAGAAATTTCTCAATATAACATTCTCATTTCAGTTGCGAAAGGAGGAACGAAAAGTCATTTATAAAAGAGCCCAGACCTACCACAAAGAATATAGGCAGATGTACCGTCGTGAGATTCGCATGGCACGCATGGCGCGCAAAGCTGGCAATTACTATGTACCTGCTGAACCCAAATTGGCATTTGTAATCAGGATCAGAGGGTAAGGTAAACAAATGTAATGCTAACTACTATCTAAGCCCTGATAGGAAAGCAACTGTTAAACAGTTAATTCAAGCCAAAAATAATTAGACAATTTTATTTAGATGTCAGTATTTTTTATTAAGAAGATTGTGATTGTTTATCACATTTACCTTGTCCATATTCAATTTACATATACTTTAAAGACAGTTTTAAGTAGAATTTAATGCTTTATTTCTATCCCAGTATTATACTGATTATATACTCTCTGAAGTCATTGAGTCAGATCATTTTTGACACTGGCCTGAAAGGTTTCAGACAAGATCTTTTTTTAACTTAATAAGCTAAGAATTGAAGTTCAGCTTCTTGCATACAAGAGGATGGTGTATTACTGATCTGTTGATGAAGAATTGTAAATTAACAAATGTTGGGTACAAAATATAACAAAATGTTTGTTATATGCAGAAGTATAGAGAAAAATATACAGGATAACATGTCAGTAGGGATGTGAAAAACTCACTGATGCAGAAATAGAAATTTCCTCAGAAATCTAGAACTTTCTGTTCCCGCTCTAGACGCTGCCAAGTGTCCTTTAAAACCAGGCTGCTTTTGAGAGGGTGGTTCGCAGCTGCTGGAACTAAATCCTCCAGAGGAAGCAGTTTGAAGTGTTCTGGGGTAATCAGCCCTGAAATAGGCCCCCTTTTTTAGGATATCTCAAACAGCTTCTGGTTCTAAGCTTTTACTTCTGGAGACCAGGAAACTGCCTTTGTAAGTGTGGTCAATACTGAATAAAACATTTCATAATTCTCTGGAACTTTGCATGCACAAATCAGTGAGTTCTGTAGATCACTACATGTTTGCATTTCTTAAGACAGATCTGAGATCAACCTTGTTTTTAATACCTGCAGCTGTCAACCAATAGTCAAATAACCTGTGTATGCTGTTTAATCATCTAGACCTTCATAATTAATTTTCAATTGCTTCTTAGTTTAGATTTAAATCAAGAAATGCATTTTTAGAGTATTCACATTTTATAGAAGAGCGTTTTACATAGTTCCTAGCTAGATGACAGGAATTGCTTACCTTGGTTGATACCATAAAAGCTAAGTAGGATTGGACCTAGTAAATGAGAAACCACTAAAAAATCTTGCATGTAGGTAGGCTAGAATGTTGAAAAAAACATCCCAGAATAAGTTTGGAACAAGCACATTAATGTTCCTTAGAAATAGATGGACTTTTATCCTTCAATTAAAGAACAGGTTATTAATGTAGGGCAACAATTATATATATTTTATGCTATGCAACTTTTAGTATTGTATGTTACCTTATAGATGCAAGTTTATTAGTAGCAAGTACATTTGAATGTATATGCTAAAAAGAGTTTCTATTTTGCCGTTTAGAATTAATGGCGTCAGTCCCAAAGTTCGTAAGGTACTGCAGCTCCTTCGTCTGCGGCAGATTTTTAATGGGACCTTTGTGAAACTCAACAAGGCGTCCATTAACATGCTGAGGATTGTTGAACCTTACATTGCTTGGGGGTAAGCTGAATCACGTTTAGTGATCACTCTGTTTTTTTAAAAGGATATATCATTTATTAAAATCTGATGAAATCTACTTTTTGTTAGTGCTCACATTCACTTTTTAGTAGTATCTTTGCTATTTGCCATTTGGAGAGTTTGATCTAGAAGAGATTTTGCAACCCGGTCCTCAAACAACCCACGTTTTATTATACCAGACTATATAAGATTTGGGCCTACTAAATATGGTTATAGGAACCATGGTCAAATCCTTGTTACAAGTGTTATAAGATTAAAAACTTTTTTTACTTTATTGAGAAACTACCAACAAATAGCACCTCATTCTTATACTCATGAATGCCTCAGAAACTTGATATGATGATTTTGGTCCAGCATAAGAGTATAATTTCTTCTTGTGTACATGCTCATTCTTTAATGACTACAGAAGGAAACGTTCATAATGTCCTTGCAATGATTTAAAATATTTAAATTTTAAAAGTTGGGAACTATTTTGTGTTTCATGATTTCAGTAGCAACATTTTAAAAAAATTTATAACACAATTACAGGATTTTCCCCCTAGCCCTTGCCATCTTTCAGTCTAAATTTTCCAAGCAAATATTATTCCAAATTAGACAGTGCTAGGTTTTCCTTAATAACTTTAATTTCAGTGCACTGGAGAAAGGGTGAGTTTCAGAAGCTTCAACCTACAGATTTTTTAATGTTGTTTCCCAAATGGATTTATTATGTAAGAGAAATAGATGCCAAATATATGCAAAATATGATTTTGTATTCATTTTATTTTGTTTTTATTGATCAGTGATTGAAATAAAATTGCCTGTAATTACACCAAAGCAATCGTTTATCTTCTAGTTATCCTAACTTAAAGTCTGTGCATGAGCTGATCTATAAGCGTGGTTATGGGAAGATCAACAAGCAGCGTATAGCTTTGACCGACAACTCTTTGATTAAGAAAAGCCTGAGTAAGTACAATTTACTTCACATTTCTGCTTAACCTAGTGATAGTTTAAGTAACTTTTCTACACAACAGGATGTGCTGGTTTGAATAATCTCAGTGTGTGTGTGTGTGTGTGTGTGTAAAGGCTACTTTTCTTTGAAAATTCACCCAATCCATCTGCAATATAATGTATATTAGCTCATATTTTCAAATCTCGGTAACTTATTGTTTCATGAAATAGAAGCATAAGGAACACAGCAATATATAATGTTCAGAATAAGCTTTTAGAATTCCAAGTTCTTGTTCTTGCGGCAGTTACATGTGTTAAAAACATCTGAGGTCAAAACGTTTCAACTTTATAAATATCTAAATTTACTGGAAAAGTTCTAATATTATGAATTATATTTTCTGACAAGATTTAAATGCTTAGAAGAATTATGTTTTGGAAATCTAATGATAAATATTAGTTCCATTGAGCTTTGGAGATCTAGCAAATTGGAGGCAGAATAACAGTAAAGATTGACAATTCCAGAAGTTTAAAATATGCAGTACTTTTTAATACAGCAGGATTTAAAGTAGTACATCTTTAATTATAAATATATATTTTAATCCAAACAATAATTTGGGTATATTTGTATTTAAAAGCTGCAAGATCACAGATGTCATATTTTGTGTATGTGTATTAATCAAATCAGAATAATTAGTTGTATGCAAAATGTTTTGAATTTGAAACATTTTGAATTTGTAAGACAAGTTTGAAATGCTCTGAGTTTTGAACAGCTATTCCAAACATTTAAAAAGTGTTCCAAAGTTGAGAAAGTACCAATTGGAGCTCAAAACTGTGTAAAATGAGCATTTCTGAAATGAGTACATCCAAAATGGCCAGAACAATCCATTTGGAATTTGACACCATTGTTTTTAAGTTGGTATCATTTAGACTTTGAAACATTTTGTACATTTCCATTATTTAAAAATAATTGGCAAATTTTAAGTGAGTGTGTTTTACAGTATAGTACAGTATTTATTTATACTTGGGACGGATTTCGTTATAGAAATAGTCAGAAAAGTACAGAGCAGATGGCTTGTCAAAGGGTCAACTGCCTAAACTATTGTTTCACCTGGGGACTCTGTAGCTTGTTCTTTGCTGTAGTGATTCCAGGACTTTTCCATTTTGTATAAGAGCAAGCAAAGTCTGTATTCTTCAAATAGCATGGTATGATTGAAACATTGATAGATATGAGTTTTTAATTGACTGATAGAATACCTCTGATTTCTACAGAAGATGTATTTCATGTGGGCTTGTTTTTGGGATGTGTAGTTGCATATGAAAAGGAGGTCTGTGGTGAACTGGGCTCCCTGTCACCTGTACTGGGGTTTCTAGATTTCTAGTTAAAACATTTCTGCTGCAACCTTCCACCCTCTCAGGGAGATTCAAAAGTAGAATTGCAGTTTAAGTCCTTCTAGAAAAATATGCCAATTCAAACAATTTCTGAACTTAACAGTTGCAGTGATTCACTTAATAAGTGTGGCAAGAAAAATCATAAAATGGGGCAAAATTCACTTGTCTCACTTAGCAACAGAAATTTCAGGTTCAATTATGGTCATAAATTGAAGACTACCTGTATTGTATTTTATAGTTTTTTGGGGATTTGGGGCTTTGCTTGCCTGGCTTCTTGCTGCCTGGAAAAAACCTGCTTTGCTCTTATCATTAGGGAGAAAGTACAACAAAAGCAAAGCAGAATTTTATTTTTCTTTAAAGGCCACCAGAGACAGGAATGTTCCTATTCCTCTTGGTTCTTCAGTTTCCTTTGTTCTCAGGACACTATCTTTACTGATGGTGTAGATCTATTTGATTGACAGGTTTCCTTTAACTATTTCATATCTGAACCTGCCGGGATGGGAAAGTTGAAATATTTTGAGCATAGTAGAAATAGCCAGACTCAGTGTGTTTAATATGCCTTTCATGAGCAAGCAAGCGCATTTTGCAGGCTGAATATTTTCTGATGTTCATTTTAATTTTCAGAAAAATATGGCATTATTTGCATGGAAGACTTGATCCATGAAATCTATACTGTTGGCAAAAACTTCAAAGCTGCAAACAACTTTCTCTGGCCATTCAAGCTATCTTCTCCAAGGGGTGGAATGAAGAAGAAAACAACTCATTTTGTAGAAGGTGGTGATGCAGGAAACAGGGAGGACCAGATTAACAGAATGATTAGAAGGATGAATTAATGGTAAGATACAATTAGATGATTGCATTTCCAAGCGTACTGATTTTGATCCCTTCATTTTTTTTACTAGTGCTGTTATGTTGTTAATTCTACACTTTAAATAAATACCAGAAAAGGAATTAGCTTCTTTCCTTAATGGGTTTTAAATGTTGCCTTTCTGGGGCTGTAAGGGAAGGAAGAATTAAATTTTTATTGGGGCATAAAATAAAATGATTAAACTTATGTTTACACTCTTAAGTATATTCTAATTTTTTAAAAATAAAATTTAGCTGGCTGTAGCCAATCCTTCATCTAGTTGCCATCTGCTTTGTAGAATATAACCCTGAAAGTACCAAAGGTTCTGTGTGCTGCTTAATTCAGAAATGGGGAAGTAAATGCAATATAGTACATTGGTGGTTTTCAGAAATTTTTTAATACATTATCCGTATTCAATACTTTCTCTGAAACATGATTTGTTTTCTGCTTTTAATGTGTTAATATCTCCTCTCTTCTACAGGCTCAGAAGATGACTGATCTACACATTGTTAATAAAGAACTATGAAAACTGCTTGCACTGTTAAATTCTTTTACTGATATATGAAGTGCCTCTGAATACTCTGATTTCACTAAATATGATTAGGTAGTACAATAACGAAGTGAATGTTGCCATTAAATAACCTAAGAGTCATAAGATAACTTCAATGAATACAAGGTGTATCTGTACGTTGCATAAAAAGGCACATGATAACTTCAGTTATCTAATAGTTGACACCTGTTTTGCCGGAGTTTTAGCTAAGTTATGTGCCATTAAGTAACTTGCTCACTGATATCGTACATTGTGTCTACATTTCAAACACATACACTTAGTCCTGCTTCTTTTAATAAACCAGTGGGATAAGTTAATGGAACTATAATTAGGTTACTGGAAGGAAAGTATACATGCTTTATATTATCGGGTTGACTTAATTAATGAATAGCCCCTAAAGTATTACCATCAATAATTTCTCATTATACATCTTTTTAGTCAAGAAATTCTAATTAAATCAGGATTGGGCATCTAGCTATGGTACTTTCCTTTTTGGTGTCCAAATGGCATTGCCTACAAATGGGAGCTGGATCCCGTGTGAAAATAAAGTAAAACCTGGTACAGTATAATTAAATTCTGATTAAACTGCTTGTCAATCATTGGGCTATTAAGTGAGGGAGAATACCAGGATTTTTTTCCATATTTGGACATGAGGTAAGGAAAAAGTTCCACAGTGGAGCAAGGAAGGAAAGGAAGCAAGGAAAGGAATGGTCTTTTGTATTAAATGTTTAAATATAGAACATTGTAAAATGAAATCGATTGCATACCACATCCAGCCCTTTGGCTGTCCCTATATGGCTCCCATGAGGTAAATTAAAAATTAAATGTAAATAAATAATTGTAATTCTACAATAGAATGGAATTAAGTTCAGCTTATTGGTTCGTCCTCCACAACACTCATTTTCTCATTGAGCCAGTTGGAAAAATCAGTTGCCCATTCCTGTGTGCTATGCTTTCATAAATGTGCTAATCTATAATTACTTTTGAGTTGCTAACAAATCAGTTTAAACCCTAGCATTCTTAATGAAATAATCACAATGACTTCATATTTTAATGATGGCTTGTTGAATGAACAGCTGATTTCAGACAACATGGTAAATTGGAATCAAACTACATTGCAGTTCATGGTATCCCTAGGCTGCTTTAGCCATGGTGGTGTGCATGAGTAAAGCCATTAGCTTTACTAATGGTGTGGAATACTTCAGAAACGTGTACAGGATTTAGAGAGCTGAAGCAACTAATGGCAGGAAATGACAAAAAAATCTATTCCTCATATTCAGCATATTCTGGATTTATGATTAGGTTTATGATCTTTGCATTATTGCAGGCAAGACCGATCTATAGATAAGTTTTATTTATTAAATTTCTATGCTGCCCATCTTGCTATCCAAAGTGTTATAACTTAATAGAGAACTAGTTTGGTGTAGTGGTTAAGGCATAAAGTTGGAAGCCAAAACACTGAGTTTCACCTTAGCACAAAGGCTGGGTGACCTTGGTCCAATCACTTCACCTAGGAAAGAGTGGAAAAACACTTCTGAAACAAAACAGTAGGGACTTGCCTGGCAGTCTCCAGGAATAAAAATAAATTTGCATACTTAACTAAATGACTAGGTTTGCATAGTATTACAGGTAGGTCATTATGCTTGCTGGAGTCAAACATGTTTTGAATGTAGTTTAGAGAAGGATGCATGCATTTAGATGAGGTTGAAAGTTGGGTTTTTTCCTCCATTTTGAGTAACCAATTTTTAAACAATTTGGTTTGGACAATGTAACCATGATAATGTATTTATTAAATGTCAAATTTTTCTTTTACATTAATTGCGATTCACTGATCAACACAACATATGTTAAAGGAGATCAAACAAAAACATCTAATTGCAAAGGAGCCTGCTCCTTGCACAATCAGGGTCTATGTCTCTTGTTTCTTAGTCTTCCTTATTCTTTTGGTTTTCTCCTCATGAATGGTTGTGCATTCAAGAGCAGCTAATTCAGAAAGCCTCTGAAGGAACTGAGATGTGGCTCCATTGACAGGATCAGCAAATTGGTAACCTAAGAGAAGAAAAAAGATTCTACTTGATTGCCTATCATTTTTATTTAATGATACATGTCTAAAAACGTGGAAAATACAAACTGGGTCATAATTGAAGACCACTGACATTCCTGTCCTTTTAGTCACAACAGAGAAATGGTTACTGCTTTTTGGGGTGTTTTGCATTTTTAAGATAAGTATAACTCCAGGTCTCCCATCCATATGTATAACCATATTCAACTACAAGACTTAACTGCCTACTGCCAGGAGTTTAATCCTGACTGACTCAAGGTTGACTCAGTTTTCCAACCTTCCGAGGTGGGTAAAATGACCCAGTTAAGGACAATATGTTGATGTAAACCACTTGGAGTGCTGTGAAGCAGTATATGTGTAAGTGCTGTTGCTATTTTTGAGATCTGCAAAGGTTGATTAACTTCTACAGTTATGCATGATGACAACAGTACAATTGCACAAATGTGTATTAACAAAGTTGCATGCTAGCACAGTGATTTTTGCAATGATATAAATTTGTATAATTTGGATGAAGGACTTGAATTTATGTTGGTTGTGATTTAGGTCAGGTAACACAATAGAGGTTGCTTTTCCCCAGTTAATCAGTTAAATCAAGGTTCACTGTATTAAATATTTAATTTTGATTCACTATATATAATTAAGAGACATGCAAGTGTGATTTACTCAGTAAACTGGCTTAATGTAGCATGTGAACAACATTGGACAACATTTGATTCAGGTTGCAACTTAAATCCTCACCTTTCTAGATGAGTATTTTGGTGGTGAGATGCTATCAGTCAGAATGAGATGGACTTTTCCAGCCCATGTGTTTTTCTGTCCGTATTTAGAACTGGAGGTGGACTGAAAAGCAGAACTTAACAGGCAAGGTGCCTCAATGCCCAAGAGTGCTGGAAAAGGGGCTTAATTCTTCCCTAGCAAACAATAAATCTGGAGTCTATAAGTGAGTGGAAAGCTTGAAATGTCTTCCATTTCTACTCTTAACTTTGGGATGAAATTGTCAAAATTCAGCCACTTTTGTTACCAACTAAATGCAAGCTATCTAAAATTGATAATATCACTATAAATGCACTCAATATACATTAAAATCTTCATAGCAGCAATCCAGATGTTCTGAGAAATACAGAAACTGAAAATGGTAATTATTTCCAGGATTTGTGTTAGATGTATAAGGGAATTGTATGAGTGGCTATCAAATTAGAGGCAACAGTTACTAAAATTCAAAAATGCATTTATATTTTTATTACCACAAATAATTGCTCTTTCAAACAAATCAATGGCAACAGAAATAAATCCCCAAAATGGGAAATTACAATGCCAAGTTTTTAATTGCAATTAATGAAATGTACATGTGAAGATATTTTAAGTCAATGCAGAAAGAGATCCACAATGTAAACACCTGCATAGCTATGTCTGAGCCTACTTTGATCATCAGAATATTTTCTCTCCCAGACAACCTACACTTTACAATATGAGGGAAATGATTCTGGATTCCATTCTTTGCCCATATTGTGGAGAAAATAATATTCAATATTGAATGTAAAAATACAATGTGTGAGAGGACAGGTTGCCTGCAAAATGGCTAACACCTGTGTTGCTGTTCTGTCCTCTTCAAGCCTGTGGTAGAAGTAGGAAAGAGTGGAGTATTTAGCAGTGAGTACTAGCCTTTTGAGTGGTTGTGTATTGCCAAGGGACCTGTGTGTATTGGCTTTTGGAATTTGATATCTACTGACTGGGTAAATAAAACAACTTGTGATACAGTAAAATACAGTGAATACTAATTTGCTTAATTTTTTTAAAAATAAAGGCAGAAGTAGGAAATGGCTCTTTTACCAGTCCTGTACTTGACCCTTCCTGGAAATGAAGCCAGTCTGGAACACCTATTGAGTTTCTTCAACCTATAAATGTGCAAGAACATATTGCATAGCATATTTTAACTGCCAGTAATTATTTGTTTGTATGAAGTCAGTGGTGTGGCAGGAAATTAATATTTATTTATTTATTTATTTATTTATTTATTTAATTGGATTTATATGCTGCCCCCATCTCTGAGGGAACTCCGGGCGGCTTACACAGAAATATATAAACACTAAATACACCTTTATCAAATTATCTAATCCAATTATAAAATTAATTAAAATACCCTTAAATTAAAATTCCCAACCCTGCTCAGTCCAGGCCAGCCTGTACAAACAGCCAAGTCTTGAGATCACGGCGGAAGGAGCGCAGGTCCGGGGCCAAACGCAGCTCTAGAGGTAGCTGATTCCAAAGGGTGGGCGCCCCCACAGAGAAGGCCCTTCCCTGGGGGACCGCCAACAGACATTGTCTAGCCGACGGCACCCCCAGGAGGGCCTGCCTGTGGGAGCATACCGGGCGATCGGACCTCGATGCTGGTAGGAGGTGCTCCTGCAAGTACCCTGGACCTGAGCCATGCAGGGCTTTATAGGTTAATACCAGCACCTTGAATCTTATACGGAGGGCAACTGGCAACCAATGAAGGTCGCACAGGAGGAATGTCACATGGGAGAATCGGGCCGCTCCCATCACCGCCCGCACGGCTGCATTCTGTACCAGTTGAAGCCTCCGTATAGTCCTCAAGGGCAGCCCCAGGTAGAGAGCATTGCAGTAGTCAAGACGGGAGGCAACAAGCACATGAATGACCGTGCGTAGGGAATCTCAGTCCAAGTAGGGGCGCACCAGGCGAACCTGGGCAAAAGCCCCCCTGGCGACGGCTCCCACCTGCTCCTCCATACTGAGCCGTACGTCCAGGAGGACACCTAAGTTGCACGCCCTATGCACAGGGGCAACTCCTCTCCCCCTATGGTCAAAGATGGAATTTCTTGGATCCGAGATGCCGGTATGCACAGCCACTCAGTCTTGTCTGGGTTGAGTCGCAGCCAGTTCCTCCCCATCCAGATCCGCACCACCTCTAGGCACTGGGAGAGCATGGGGAGGGCATCACTGAGGTGGTCCGGGGTGGAGATGTAAAGCTGGGTATCATCAGCATATTGATGATACCTCACCCCAAAGCCACGGATGATCTCTCTTGATTTAATAGTCATATACAGAAATATTTCTCATGATATGATTCAGTAGCCATCACTACCCACATTTTAAATGGTACTGTATTCTTAAGTACTGAAATTGTAGATGGAGATACAGAATTATCATATCAAGTCAAATGTAGACATACTACAGGTTACAAACCATTTTGAAGGTTTAATATTACTGAAAATTGTATTTTTATTTCATTAGGTAGAGTATTTTCTTTACATTTCTTTATTACATTTCCATTCTTGCTTTTATTTCAAGAGCTCAAAATCAAAATCAATTTACCTCACAGCATCCAACGCTCCAGCTTGACAGTGTAGTTCAGAGTTCTTCAGAGGTGCTGATATGCAAGGCACCTCTTTTTTGGTTGGGTGTCCCATGGCAATGTCTCTCCTGTAAAGAATAATACATCACAGGTCTATTAAATCTCCCTTCTAAAATAACTTATTTTTCACTATTTGTAATGTGGAAAGTGCTTATGGCCTTGCATCTTCTAGATCAGGGTGTCAAATTCAAGGCCCATGGGCCAGAGCTGGCCCGCGGAACTGGCCTGGAAATAGCAAAGGACCGGCCCACAGTGCCTCTGCCAGCAAAAACAGAACTTGAGGGGGTGGGTTACAGGCTCCGCCCCCCAGGCTCTGTTTTCACTGGCAGAGGGCTGCAGGAGGCAGTTGTGGCTGAAAATGGGGCGCAGGGGGGCCACAGGCAGCCCCCAGGCTTCGTTTTTGCTGGCAGAGACTATTAAACTAAAAACAAAATAAAAGGAGAAATGTTTCCTTTTGCATTTGGGCATGCAAGAAGGGACAAGAAAGGAGAAAGCGGAAGAGGAATGACAAGAAAAAGAAGGGAAGATGGGAAGAGAGCAAGAAAGGAAAAATAAGGAAAGGGGGAAAGGAAGCAGAAAGAATGAAGAGGGAAAGAAAAAGAAGTGGAGAGAGGGAGGAAGGAGGGAGGATGGAAGGAAGGAAGGGAGGGAGGGAGGGTCTCAGGGAAGTCCTGCCTTAGCACTTGGCACCACAGGTACCCCCAACCCAAGTCCTGTGTCATGCCCACTTAGCCACGCCCACCTTGGCCCTCCGAGGTCAAACAACCCTGATGCCGCCTTCAAGGAAATTGAGTTTGACACTCCTGTTCTAGATCAATGTTTCTCTACCTCAAAAATTTCAACTCCTAGAATTCCCCAGCCAGCATCTTCTGCTTGCCAAGGTTGAGAAACACTAATCTAGATGCTTGAGCTATAGCTCCCAGAGTGCATAACCATCTGGCAATGCTGGCTAAGATTAAGGAAAATTAAAATACAATATACCTAGAAGAACCAAGCAAAGTATCTGAGAAAACTGTATTATGAGCATATTCAATTACATAAAATTTATTCTTTACACTGAATTCAACTGTGACCATCCCTTAATTTTTGGTATTGCAAATAAATACCAATTAAAATATTTGGTAAAGGAACTGTATGCTGAGAAGCTTGAATAAATAAGATTTGTCTTTGGAGATAATGATTTCCATATAGGCAAGTCTATATAGTTTTCTTGGAAAATAGTCCAGTTTGCTATTGCTTTCTTCAGTTTTTGTTTTTGTTTGATTTACCAGTCTAATCTATAGTTCTGGAATTTCCTGGTGGTTTCCTATCCAAATACTAATCAAATTTGATCTTGATTAGTTGATTAGCTCTGATCTAATTACATCAGCCACAATTGGTTAGGTGCTGCCATCTATTGGATAAGTCATAATGAGTTATTTCAAAGTACTACTCTTGTATATTATTTAATGTACAATTACACAACTGATAAATACCAGTATGCATTTTTGTCCTCCAACCAAAGTTATTAGAAAAATGGATTCAACTGCCAAATAACTTTGTGATCCCCCTATTAGACCCGGAGCTGGAGCCACTGCCAATTGTTAAATTTTCTAGAACTTTTGAACCAATAGAAGAGAACTGCTGAATAGATAAGCTGTTTTGTGGACAGTGGCAAGGCACAGTAGCAGCAGTGGAGTCAGCAATGGTGGTGAGATCCAGAGGCACTGGACTGAGGGAGGGGCGGGGTAGCTGGTTCTTTACTAGCATACCACTGGCCAGATCCATGACATCTGAAATACATTTTATTTAATTTGGCAAAGTGACAGTTCTTTCTCTCCAACACTAAATGAGCCTTGAACATGCAGTATGCTGAAATCCAAGAGCTTAGGAAAAGTGGTAATATAGCTCTATTAAATTGACTATTGATTTGTTTTGAAATCCTATTTATGTACTTGTCTTCCCTTGTTTTCTGTATTCTCCTTTTCTCAACAAATATATTTTCATAGCTAGAAGTTTTTGGCTACAATGGTTTTTTAAAAAACATGTATTTGTGGAACATTTATTTATTGAATCATGTAAAAATACCAATATTAAACCCAAGAGATACTAATATATATTTATTAAAAATACTATTTTTAACAAATAAAAATAAGAATGGCATTGTTTTAATTTTTTGCAAGTACCTTCAATATCTGGAAAGTAATTTGATTTTGTGGACCCTCCAGGGGTCTTTGGACCACACTTTAAAAAACCACTGATTTAGATAGTTGCAGTAATAGTAATAGTTTTCTTTATTATGTGCTTATCACTAAATGCAATACATGAAAGAAAACAACTAAAAATGCATTTCAATTAATCATACTATGAAATAATATGAGCTGCTTTTAAACTAGAAGGCTCATAAGTGCTTCCATCCTTCCGAGGTGGGTAAAATGGGGACCCAAATCATTGGGGGCAATATGCTGAGTCTGTAAACCACTTAGAGAGGGCTGTAAAGCACTATAAAACACTATATTTATTTTATTTATTTATTTTATTTATTTGTATGCCGCCCCCTCTCCAAAGGGACTCAGGGCGGCTAACAACTAAAAACCAACAATAAATTACCTAAAAATAACATTAAACATTACAAGCCAAATTGAACTAAAACCCACCAATCCTAACTAAATTTAAAACCCACCCCCCTGGAGGTCAGCACAGCCCAGCCTGTTCGAAGAGCCAAGTTTTTAGATCATGGCGGAAAGTACGGAGGTCAGGGGCCAAATGGAGTCCCAGAGGTAGTTGATAAGTAGATATAAGTCTAAGTGCTATTGCTATTAAGTAGATCAGACCAGAAAAATCAACCCCACAGGATGACTGGTACTACACTTTATTTAGATTGGCTAAAATAAGAGAATCTTGCAAGACAGATTATGCTTTACCTCTATTCCTTATACCTGGAATAACTAGGGAGGTACTTGCCTGAGCTGCTTATGAATATTAGCTTGCTTCCCAGGACTTTAGAATTTTTCAGCCTCCAGAAGTTGTGGGTTCACCAACAGTGGAGGTTTTTACGAAGAAATTGGACAACTATTTCTCTGAAATGGCCTAGGGCTTCCTGCTTGAGCAAGGGACCATCCAATTCTGTCGTTCTGTTCTGTTACTCTGCTCCTTTGCCTAGGTAAGAGTTCTGACATATTTCTTGCTTTGTACAATAACATGGAATACTTCTATCTATAATGACAGGTAAGTTTTTTTAAAAGTAATAAACTAAGTCCATAGGGGCGCATGGGAAAGAAAAATGTTTATTTTTTTTCTAAATTTAAATGATCTGATTCCAAGTGTAAGCCTGATGGAAGCCTTGTGTTTACTCAAGCTACCCCTTGTATTGGCTTTTTTAGCACAACGTGTACCAGAAACAGACTGTCAAGGTTGATTCCTGGCAAGGTGTTTCAGAAGTAGTTTGCCATTGCCTGCTTCTTACGACTGAGAGAGAACGACTGGCCCAAGATCTCCAGCTGGCCTTTTGTCTAAACTGGAACTAAAACTCACAAGTGTCCTGGTTTTTAGCTCAACCAGTACAGCAAACTGCCTCTTGATCTTAATCTTTGCAAGGTTGCAATTGACCAATTTGAGGAAGATAGAAGAGGGAAAATGTTAAGGATCAGATCTCTTCAGTTTTCTAAACTCTTCCAGCTGCTCCAAAAACAACTGCCTTCTCCTAAAAGGGATATTGCCAGTGATATCCTGAAGCCGTAAAATAGGTATGTAGGTAATATATGTGGTCTATAGTTTGCTTACATAAGGAATATAATATTACAGTAAAGTTAATTCCTTTCAATAAGAAATTAAGCCTTACCTGCTTTTGTAGTAGCCTTCAAAAAAACTTTGGGATAGAGTAGATGGAAGCAAATATAAAGGTGGCAATCTGGAATCTTCATTACTATCAGAGCTAAATGATGAAAATAACAATAAATTAGTTTAGTTATTTTAGTTTAGTTTTTGTCATTGCACCTCGTACAGTGAAATTAAATACCATCTTCAGTGTACATTATGACTATGAAAATAAACAAACACACATCCTTCACATTCTATACATTGAACTGAAAACCCCTGTATTGCATTATTGCATACAGTAGAATTCAATAGAGTTACTGCCCTAAAGACTAGCATTAGCAGCTGAAACACTTAGGAAATTGACAATAACTTATCAGTGTCCCACTTTCTTCTTCCTATTTGATCTAGTCACCAGAGTAAACTCCTACTTACTCCAATGTAGACAATAATGAATATTGCAAATTAGCTTTTTGTTGCCTTAACCTGGTGGTTTTTGAACTGCTATTTTATTTTATTGACTGTTTTGTCACAGACTGTTTGTTCAGAAGTTATTCTAAAAGCATTTTAATAGCTTATTGTGAACTGCTTTGGGTACAGTTTATTGGAAATGTGGCAAGAGTAAAAGCCTTAAACTGAGGCCCTTTATGGCATAGGCAGGACATTATTTGTATTTATCACTTCATCACTTTTTTCTTAAAAACACAAGAATTAGGACCAAGTCTGGAATATGGGTAATAATCTGAGTATATAAGAAAGTATTTTACTCAGGAATAGCATCTTGACAACAATCATAGTGACTCCTGGGTGCTAACCTTATATTGCTATAATTTCTACGTATTGTTACAGTTAACATCAGAAATACAAATAATACAATAATGGGATCATTACTGATCCATGCATCATGGGAGCTGTTCATACCTGTTCTTTGTAAAGTATTTTGATGACATCAAATGAACAATACAAACAAGGATAATTTGGGAATGAAATGGCACTTATGATTCTGTAAATTATTTTGTGCAGTACAATCTGAGAAATAAAATTTGCATATTCCTCATATTAAAACCCAAAATAAAATAATATACCTGCTTGGAAATTGATCAGCACAACTTTGTGTCTTTTGTATAACAGGAAGGGAGTTTAGTATTGTAGGATATTCTTCCGTACTCTGAGAAAGACACTGCATTGCAGTATTTTCACTGGAATCACTCAAGCCATATGCAGAAGCATACTCTGGTTAGGGAAATAATTCAAAATAGGAAACATGAAATATCAGACCAGAATTTCAAAAGCACCTTGAATCTTATTCTATGACAACTCCACATAGAAATGTAGAGACTGAATAACATATTCCTTATGATACACTGTCAGTTCGCACTATCTGCTTGAAACATGCAGGCAAGACAGCTGCAACAGAAATATAAACACAGAGTTCCATAAGACTTACTCCCAGGTATGTGCATATCAATATTACTTATGAATGTTCAAGTTATGAACTTTTGCTAATGCAAATAAATCTATCCACAACTCTAACTTAGAAGGTCCCAGTAGTTGACAGAAGATGGAGAACAGTTAGCAGTGCCAGAAACTAATTCTTTCCCACCCTCTCCAAACTTCTACTTGCCTACTGTTAAGGTAAGAACTGGGTATGCTTTTTATGCTTATTGGACTTGCAAAGAAAACAGAGTTTTGAATAGCCTCTCAGAATGTAACCTGTTTGTAACTAGAGCACTGTCTATATAGAACTGCATCCTCCTAATAGATGGACTTAAATGCATCCATCTCAGAAAGCTGTGAATGACAATATCCCCAAACATAAGGAAAAAACCTCCAAAAAGAACTATAGAAAAATTTAAATATGTTAATCTTAACCATATGCTGCTAATATTATAATTATGATTTAAACTGTAAATACAACTAATTTTATTTACATTTTAAAAAATTATATAATTGCCCTCAGGCCTGCTTCCCAAACGATTGACCAACAAATGCTCAAATGTAAGACATCAAACAAAGCAAAACAATAAGAACTCAAAAACACTAATAAATCTGTGGAAGAAAGACTCTTTGAAATCTTTTAAAATATGCAATGTCATGGCAACACCTGTATAAAAATACACAACTATATTTAATAAATACTTTAACAAATTTCCTGCAAAATTGTTATGTTTTACCTTTTTTAATTCTTTTTGTCTTTAAAACTGCATTTTTCCAACTATCCATAAATGGTTCACTTTCAAATAATTTTCCTTTACGATCCAGGAATTTATTATCAGGTGTCAGGAATGGCAATTTTCTTTCTTTTGGGATTGGCTGAAAAGTGGTATGTTTCCTATTTCAGGCAGAAAAATGGAACACATGTGCATATGTAAAAACAACAAGTATTTTTTCAAATGTTATAAAGCACAAATATATTTCAGGTAAACAAGTCACTAAAGAATCTGGTTACAATACTACCTTTCATTTCAAACACACTTTCTTTCAGCTTTTGGTAACCAAGGACCTTTCTTAGAGGTGGGAATACAACTTCTGGCATTCCAAGACAAACAGGGCCAATGGAGGATGAAATACTTCCCAATAGAGCTGAAGGGACCAAGTTATAAAAACTTTTCTAACTGATCATCCCTAAACAATATTGCTTTGGCTAACTGACAGGTTCTATACACTATCATGGGTAGTTTTAAACCTTATACTTTTAGGAACTTGTTTCTATATCAACAGTTTTATGTGAAACTCCTAAACATCAGCCATGGCTGCCATGGTATATTAAAGAACTGCGGAAAATCTTCAAGGGTAGTTTTCTTGCACTGTAATTTTGTATGTAGTCCATACAAAGAGCCTTTCAGACATTTAGTAAAAGTAGGCAAGCTGGCTTTCAGAAATTTCAGGACTACATTTTTTATTAATATATTAAGGAAGTTTAATGACTCTCTTTAGAAATCATGGGTCTTAGGCAAAAATAATCTTCCAAAAGCAAAAGATTGTTTTATTAAAGAAACAGATCTTATACTACCATTGCTATCACTGTCTTAGCTATCTATTCTTTTATATATGTTTCAACTTTAACATTTCCAAATAGGTATTTCAGTTTGTTCAATTTCCCTCTACCCTAAAATAGCAGATGGCATATCCCAAATGTACTTACCTACCAAAATATGTTTTAAGAATAATTATTATAAATTCAAATATGCCATAAAAAAGATAAAAAAGAACATGTTTTTCTCAAAATCATAATCCAAGAAAAAATATGCCACAATTATAATATCATGACTATATTCAATAGAAAAATACTTTGCTAATAGTTTCTACCTATTACTATTTTGGTTCAGACATTGATTGTTGTCTGTGCCATCAAGCTGTTGTTAACACTTTGGGGTCACATAGACAGATTTCCTCCATCACAATCTTTCAGATCTTCCAACAATGTGCTCATTGCTGCTGTAACTAAGTCTATCTTGCTGCTGGTCTTTCTTTCTTTCTTTCTTTCTGGTCTTCTTTCTTTCACCTTTTCCAGCATTAGAGCTTCTCCAGAGTTAGGTCTGTGCATACTCTGCTCACAGTAGAATAATTTGAGCCACAGCATCTGATCCTTGAGTGGGAACTCTGGGTGGATTTTGCTCAATGATCCATTGGTTTGTTTTCTTGTCTGTTGATGGTATTTTCAGGAGTATTCTCTAACAGGAAAGTTTCAAAAAGTGCTCAAAGTATTCAATTCTGCTTCTTCAAAATCCAACTTTTGCTTCCATAGAGTGTCATATTGAATATGATCTTTGTAGTTATAGACCCATCATGGCATTTGAGTATCATTTCTACGGCTTTCACAGATGTTTTCTACCAAGTACTAGTTTGCAGTGCATTTCTTGATCAGATGTAGCAAATAGTAATTTAGGAGAATCTAATGCTCTCTTACCACTTAGCTTTGAGTCCTCTCTTTTTCCCACTCACTTATAAAAAAAGAGTGAATTATCTGCCTCAGTTAAGAGGTACAAATATATATTTATCTGGAAATGCTACATTAAAGTAGACTAAAAGCACCCCATCTTCTAAAAAAACCAATAAAACATTTTAAGATTAAAAAAAAGAATTTAACTGATCCTGGTTTAAAATACTTACCATTTTGGAACACAAGAGATCTTTGGGAGTTTGCCATTATCTACCTGTAAATCTGCAATGAAATATTTTGCTTTCATTTGAAAATGTAAAAAAATCACTACTTTTTAAAAAAAATCTGTAAATATTTTATAGAATAATGAAAAAAGTATTTGTATTAAACATAGCTATAATTTTCCACTTCTTTTGTAGGCAAATAATTCAAATCAAAATCTTAAGATATATAGTTAAGCAAAGGGAGAAAGAGATATTTTATCAAAGGAGAGCTATGATTTTGTTTAGCAATGAAACATTTTCTGTAGTATTGGCATCCTAAAGTAAATATAATAACAAAGTAGAACATTTAACTACCACCAGTAATAAAGTTGCAAGTACTAGAGAAAGCAATTTAAAGCATTTAGCCTATTTATAAAAGAGATCTACATTGTTTAATAAATCCATACTTACTGAAATATTTTATATATCTTTGCCTATATCTAGATTCCACACAACAAACAAAATAATCAAAATCAGTAAAACACAAAAACCCCAAACTATCTCATTACATTTCCTGCAAGGCGATAACATAACTTTCCCAGCTCTGATGCTCCCTGGATAAAGGATATTACTATTCACATCAACCCTAGCCCCAAACCTTTGGAGAAAATAAAATACTAAACTAGCAATAAAACATGTTGAAATATCTGGGCCATAAAAATATTTGTTTTCTTGAGATCAACAAAGGTATCATAACTGGCATTATGTGTACTTTTTTAGGGAGGACATTACACGTCAATACTCAGATAAGGTTGGTCACTCTGTGCTGAACATAAAGTGTCAAGAGGCACAAAAAATAACCTCAGATAACAAATAAAAGTTCAGCCAAGCTCATGTACCATAAAATATATTGTTTCAGCTGGCTAGGCCTGGCTTCACACCATTTCCATTTTTGTGGACAATAATTGGACACTGATTGTATAATGGAGTTAGAGGAACAATAAACCAGCTATGTAAACATTGGTTACATACCATGTTTCCCCGAAAATAAGACACTGTCTTATATATTTTTTGGCTTCCAAAAACACACTAGGTCTTATTTTCGGGGTAGGTCTTATTTTCGGGGTAGGTCTCATTTTTGGGGTAGGTCTTATTTTGGGTAGGTCTTATTTTCGGGGAAACACGGTATGCGTAGAGTTGTCTCCAGTTAGTTGGCCAGATGTATGCACTGCATTTTGTAATACAGATCAGTTATGATCATTCAATCAGTGACTGGTCAAGTTACGACAGCGCTGAATGAAAGGAGGATATGAGATTTTGATGTTGGTGTTTTGGTTACAATATTACATTATTATAGTAGAAAAAGGAAGTCATACTTTCCAAACTGACAATGATGTATTTAACATAATTTATCAGATAATACAAATAATCTGCATTTAATGATAGTAATTGGGAATGTAATTTTCATCACTAAGCAGTGCAGTCATAAAGCAGGATACCCCAATGATTGAATCCTGTGAATGAGTTATAAGTATTGGTGCTGACATGTATGTATGTGTGGAGGAAAGGCCGCCTGTGTGAATGTGTGTAAATATGAGATATGAACTAGTTATTGATTTAATAGATTTATATATTTTCTTCTCTCCCCAGTAATATAGTACATATTTTTTACAAATTATCCAAATTAAATACCATGTAAGGTAGTTCTCAACTAACAACCATTTGCTTAGTGACCATTTTCAACACAATGGCATGTTAAAAAGTAACTTCTGACTGTTTTTTATACAACAGTTGCAGCATCCCATGGCCAAGTGATCAAAATTTGGATGCTTGGCAAATAGCATGTATTTATGACAGTTGCAGTATCCTGGGGTCACTTTGCGATCTTCTGACAAGCAAAATCAGTAGGGAAGTAAGATTCCCTTAATAACCATATTACTAACTTAAGAATTGGATTCATTCACAGCTGTGGCCAAGAAAGCTCATAAAATGGGGTAAAACTCACTTAACTATTTTGCTAAGCAATGGAAATGTTGGGCTCAATTGTGTGAGAACTATGTGTAGAAAACTGAGACACATACCCATAAGGGATGTAATGCTTAATAATGTTAAATATATATGATTCTATTATAAATTCATAGTATAAACAGACTAATAAAATAAAATTGTTGTAGAAGAGACTAAATCAAACATGGGTTCTGGCATTTTATATAACATGCACAGCATTTACTACTTTGTCTTGGGATTGGCAGCCGTGAGGAAAAAATTACACTCTCCTAGCAAAGACAGATTTACAGTGGATCCCAATTGCCATATCTTAAGGCTATGCTTTGAATGCTGTGGCTTAATGAGACTTGGTTGTTTCAACGGGCCGGCCTTGAATGACCCGGGGGAGGGTTGGGTTTTATTTTAACTTTATTTGGCTTGTTTACTTGTTTAATTCTGTTTTACTGTAAATTTTCTCTGTTTTAATGTTCGCCGCCCTGAGTCCTTAGGGAATAGGGCGGCATACAAGTCGAATAAATAAATAAATAAATAAATTTTTCTTCAGCCTCTAATCCTAGGAGAAATCATGTAAAACGCAAAGCAGAATCCTTGATCATGAGAAATAAACAAAAAATGCAGTCTTCAGATTCAGCAGCTTTATTAGTCCAATTCAAAAGTTGCCAGGTTTAATGTTTACAAGTACACACAAGTTGTTTAAAGCTGCACTGAAATATGAGAATAGATAATTATGGAGCTACCAGAACTATACCTGGTTATATAGTATAGCTAGACAACCTGTGTGTTGTTGGGTTATTTCAGAGATATTTCCTTAACAAGTTTCTGAATGCCTTCAACAATGACAGAGATTCTAATGTACAGAGATTCTATGTCTTTGTCTGATGAACCATTTGTTTAGCAATTGTTTAAAATTTTAGTAGTATATACATAGATGAATCTTACCAATAGTAGTTCTATCTGTACAGTTAACCAATCTTTTTTTTTTTTAATTACATTTATATGCCGCCCTTCTCCGAAGACTCAGGGCGGCTTACAATTTTTGGGATACAACACAGTGTGCTCAGCAATAGCCTTCATTCCATTGTATATGCCTGCTTATTACTAAGCGGCATTTTTACAAAGTCAGCTTATTGCCCCCCAACAATCATGGGTCCTCAGTGAATGATTACCTTGCATTTTCTCAAGTTACAATGTTCAAAATAAAGCAGTTAACCAACCTAAAAGGCGGCTAAATCTCCAACTTTCAGATTTTGTGTTCCAATCAATGCTATCATTCAAATTCTCAAAATCAACAATTTTCTCAAACCACATTTCAAGCTTTCCAATGTCTTTATTTGCAAAATCACATGATCCATATTCTTACTCAGTTATTTCAACTAGGAAGTCATACTCCATTAACTTTAGATAATAGATAATTTTTAGCTCCATGGTCAGTCATTATAATCTAAAGTTTTTTTAAATTTATATATGGGGGGGAAGCTGTTAAGAAAAACCCAGTAGGAACAGATCCAAGTCCCATTTATTCTGGCATTCTATTCTCACAATGACCAATCAAACGTCATGTTAGCCAGGGGATTCTGGGAATTGATGTATTTGTATCTTAAATTGCCAAGGTTGAGAAACACTAATATAGGTAGTGGTGATCCTTCTGCCTAATTCCCTTTTAAATTTGTACATTTTTTGGCAGACAATTCTTTGTAAGAATGTTACTTTTTATATGTTGTGAATCTGCCATTATTCAGCTTTACTGTATGCGTTCTCAAATATTATGATAAACATTGTTTCTAAATGATACATTTTAATACACGAGAGATCAACATAACAATTATAAACATTTGCAGTATAATTATTCCTATTACCATTGCCCCTTACAAATAATTGGTACTCCCACTTTTTACATTATGTCATACTTTACTAAATCAGTTTTGTTAGTTCCATTCTGATTTTGTTAATGCTTCATTTCTGTCAAGTTTCATTCTGGCAAAATGAAACTTGTTCTTGCATTAATTTTATGTAAAATAAAGTGAATACAGTAAAAAATATGCTTAAGCATTGGTACATTATTTTCTGCAACTAATCACGTTTTTTTAACATCTGGCATTTTTAGGCTACAGATCAATTACAGTACTCCTTGACCATAACTGAGCTCAACATTTCTGTTGGTAAGCAAGACAGTTGTTAAATGAGTTTTGCTCCATTTTACAACCTTTCTTGTAACCTTATTAAGTGAATCAACCCAATTGTTACATTAGTTAACACAGTTAAGTGAATCTGGCTTCTCCATTGACTTTGCTTGTCAATAGGTTGCAAAAGTGAACCCATGACCCATCATAATACATACCACTTGCTAAGTGCCTGGATTTTGACCACATGCCTATGGAGATGCTGCAATGGTCATGTGACAAACGATCGTAAGTCACTTTTTTCAGTGCCATTGTAATTTCAAACAGTCATTAAACAAATAATCTTAAATTGAGAACTACCTGCATGCTTTTGAGTATCAGTCTTATTTAGCTCAGTGAAAGTTGTGACTCTGACTCAAACACTATTCTATTCCATGGTTTGTTTTAACTATAGTTTCTTGAAATAACCAGATTCAGACATTGCTAAACCAGAAGGTATGGTATACATATCATAATAGCTGGACTTACACATTCCAAACCATTAAACACATTTTCACTTACTTATTTTTATTTATTTATTAAATTTATATGCCGCTTGTCTCACTATCCAAAGTGGGCTATACTTGGCATTTGGGAGGGGCCTGAGGGCTGCAGTTAAGTGAGGTGAGTAAGGGCAAGAATTTTGTTTTGTTTTTCCTTGGTCTTTAGAAGGTCAGACCTAATTAGTCCTTAGATAGGAGACTATTAAAAATATGAAGTTAGAAAGCAATCTATTTACTGAAATGGCTATATTGACTTATCTGTTTAGGAAGGAACTATAAATAATTTTATAAAAGACTGGAAACCTTTTACAGATTTTTTTTGTTGAAAATGGATAAAAGTGGTGATATGGAAATTTACTGATTAAAAGGGTTATTTATGGGAAGAATGGAACCATGTGACATAATTTGGGAGAATGGAAATGGTAATAACTTTTTTTGGAAGTGCTGCAAAAAAGTTTGGAAATTACTTCTTTAAAAAAAATCTTTTTTCCACTTCCTTTTCACTTTTTCATCATTTCATATCTTTTCCCTTCCAACTTTTTCTTTATTTTTCTGTCGTTTTTAATCCTGTCCCAATTTCTTTTTCTATAAAAATTATACAAAAGAAAACCCTGTCTTCAGGACAAGAAAGCAACATGGATACAGCACATCCCGACGTCGTTAGGATTCCAGCTCAACTCCACTGTACCCTTTAATTCGAGGCCTCCTTTTGTTACTAAAATCGGTTCGTGCCTCAAAATGTTGCAAAACTTCTCCATTCTTAAACCTGTACCAGGTAACACTCCAAACCCTTTTGGCGAATTTCCCCTTTATTAGGCGGCGAGTCCCCCGCGTAGACCCCTCGAGCTACCCCACACATATGCGTCCCGCACCCGCACGGCTCCCTCACGCACCGCGTTGCTTGATGTGGGTGCGTTGCTGGCTGCTACTCATAGCGGCCCTTGTACCGCGTTCCCGGGGGCGAAAGGCAACGGAAGACGAGGGGCTAACCGACACCCAAATCCCTCGTCTCTGCAGAACTTGGGGAGACGGAAGCTACCCGGGACGCTCATGGTCCCCAGCGGCGGCCACCGGCACTCAGAGGGCGGCAGGACCGGCGATATCAGCGGCAGCGGCAGCATTCCTGCCCTTCCGGGTTTTTTTAGCCGCGTCGCCGGCCAGAGCAAGCAAGGAACCGAAGCCTCCGGTCGCTAGGCAACCGGGAAGCCGCAATAAAGAAGTGAAGCTCCGGGTACAGTCTTAGGTTTGGTGGGCGGGGAGAAGGTGGCCGCGAAGACGCGGTACTCTTTTGCCCAGGACCACCGTCCTTTCCGGGGCATTTAGAATTCTGTTTCGGTGGGCGAGCACGGTGTTGTAGCTACGCGGGGCTACAGTTCATGGGAGGTTGCTGGTAAAGTCCTCTTAAGTTTCCCGGGGAAAGAAAGGCAGACTGTCTATGTGCCAGATCCTTGGCTGTGTTGATGAAATGGCAGGAGAATAATATATAGAATAACAGAGTTGAAAGGGACCTTGGAGGTCATCTAATCCAACCCCCTGCTGGAGCAGGAGAGTCTCTATACCATTTAAAACAAATGGCTGTTCAGTCTTTTCCTGAAAGCCTCAAGTGATGGGGAACCCACAACTTCTGAAATCAAATCATTCCACTGGTTGCTTGTTCTAACATTAGGAAATTTCTCTTTAAGTTCTAGGTTGGTTCTGACCTTGATTAGTTTCCATCCATTGCTTCTTGTTTGGCCTTCTGGTGCTTTGGAAAATATTTTGCCTGCCTCATCTTTGTGGCAGCCTCTCAAATATTGGAACATTGCTGTCATATCTCCCCTAGTCGTTTTTTTCACTAGACTAGAACTATCCAATTCTTGCAATTGTTCTTCATATGTTTTAGCTCTAGCCCCTTAATCATCTTTGTTGCTTTCCTCTGTTCTCTTTCCAGAGTCTCAACATCTTTTTTAATATTGTGGTCACCAAAACTGGATGCCGTATTCCAAGTGTGGCCATACTAAGGCTTTCTAATGTAGTGCTAATAAGTCACATGATCTTGATTCTATCCCTCTATTAATGCAGCCTAGCCTTGTATTGGCTTTTTTGTCTTTATGGTGCTTTATAGGGACAGGTATTTGCCTTATTTATTTCCAGAGGTGGTATTCAGCAGGTTCTGACCCGTTCTGGAGAACCGGTAGCTGAAATTTTGAGTAGTTCAGAGAACTGGCAAATATCACCTCTGACTGGCCCCACCCCCATCTATTATCTGTCTCCCGAGTCCCAGCTATCATCTGGGTCTTCTTTTGTTGCCCTGCACAGGAGAACGGAGCTGGAAAGCAGGTTAGTGGGGTGGAGAGGGAATGGGATTTTGCAGTAACCTTCCCCCAGGAGTGGGGAGGGAATGGAGATTTTGCAGTATCCTTCCTCTGCCACGCCTACCAAGCCACGCCCACCAAGCCACACCCACAGAACCAGTAGTAAAAATATTTGAATCCCACCACTGTTTATTTCTATGCCTGCCTTAAAAAACAGGCTTTTCCAAGTCAGCTTAGTGTTAAAGGCACAGATAGACATTTTGAATGAGTAAAATACACAAGCATTAATTAAAATAAATTGTTCAAAATTAATTAAATTAACTTAAAATTAAAGGCTAAAGAAGTTAAAAGTTCCCATGAATATACTATCTAACCATTTAAATTTAAGTGTGTTGAAAGAGAATGAAAATGCTGACCCCAGGCAAATCATCTGAGAGGATAACCCAGGTTCATGTGCACATACGAAAGGACAGGACTTCAATCCATGGTTCCACCCACCACACTGACTTCTCCATTATGGGTAGTTCTACAGTTGAGTTCCAGAATGTTAATCGCATACTCATAATGCAGAAAACAAAATCCAAAGGCACTTTGTGACAACATAAAGCTGAGCAAATATGGGATACTCCTTTGTTTGGACTACCTGATATAGTTAGTAAGCAAGTCATCACATGACCAGACATGATTTTATGACCATTTTTCATCCCAGTCATTAAGCAAATCTAGCTTTCCCAATTGACATCACTTTTTGGAGATCAGGTGGACAAGTTGCAAACTGTGATTGTTGATCACTACACAGTGCAACCCATTGTAAATGTTAGCCATTTGCCAAATTGCAATTAGGTGACTGTAGGGTGGATGCAATGGTCAGAACTTCAAGGGTAGGTCGTAAATTACTTTTTCCAAGGCCCTTGTTACTTTGAATCATTGTTAGACAGTTTAGTCAAGGATTACTTGTTGTTATAGTCCTTGACTTATAACAGTTGTAAGTCAAGGGCTCCATCTGTGCTGAGAGCAAGTGCTAAACAGATCCTGCCACCATCCCCAAGTTGACTGTGAGGCATTTCTATAGGATCATGCAGAGGAATTTTCGTTCATTCCCAGTTGGATACCAAATGTGTTACAAGTCCTGTGTAGATGCCAAGGAGGCAGACTTACCCAGTTATCTGGGAACAGTTTGATCCTGTAGTACCAAAATGGCATTGGTTGCATCCATGGATTATCTCTGGCAGGAGGATGGGGCGGTACATCCATCCTTGAACTTCTTGACCTCACAGCAGCTTTTGATACTATCAACCATGGTATCCTTTTGGGAAGACTTAGGGAGTTGGGAGTTCACTTCCTTCCTCCCTCTGAGGTCAGTCCCAATTAGTGTTGATAGAGAGTCCAGCTCTAGACCCCTGCTTTGTGGGGTGCCACAGGCTCAGAGCTCTCTCTCTGTTCCTTTCTAACATCTACGTGAAACTGCTGAGTGAGATCATCCATCACTGCAAGATGAGATATCACCCATACACTGATAATATATATTTCCATACCAGGTAAAGTGAGTGATGCAGTGGACATCCTTTTATGGTGCCTGGAAGCTGCAGGGGCCTAGATGGGGAACAACAGACTTTAGCTGAATCCTGGTAAGATGATGTAGCTGTGGATAGTCCCCTCTGTATCCAGGAATTTATCATCTTTGGTCTTGGATGGAGTTGCATTACTCCAGACAGACTTGGTGCATAACGTGGGGGTCCTCCTGGGCTCATGATCCTTTCTCAAAGAGCAGATGACAGCTGTGGCTAGAAGGGCCTTTGCTCAACTTTGTGTTGTGTGTCAGTTACACCCTTTCTTGGATAGGGAGGCTCTCCACTCAGCCACTTACATTGTGGTCATCTCCTGTTTGGACTATTGCAATTGTAGTCTACATGGGGCTATCTCTGAAAAGTATCAAGAAGCTTCAACTGGCACAAAATGTAGCCATGTGGGCAATTTTAGGAACCCAAAGACACACACATGAAACACCTCTGTTCTATGAGCTGCATTGGATGCCCTTTTGCTTCTGGGTCCAATTCAAGGTGACAAAACTGTCTTTGTCCCTTTGCACATCAGCCCATCCTATCAGGCCAGGCAAGGAATGTATGTTGCAGATTTTGTCACTTAAAGAATTCTGACTGGCAGGGTCTAGGAAGAGAGCCTTCTCTGCTGTTACCCCTGCCCTATGGAATATTTCTTTCCCTGGAAGTGAGGCAGCCCCCCCTCTCCTGGCCTTCCGAAAAGGCTGCTTACTCTCCTGAAAAGGCTTCTCCTTCACTTTTTAACTAATGTTGATCTCTTGCCTTCTCTTAATTTTTTTTAGATTTTTAACTTATATATGCTGTTTTATATTTTAACGTTTTATTGTACACCACCCAGAATCTCTATCTGAGGGAGAAGTAGAAAATAAATAAAATAATACATAAATTTTGATTTAATATCATGTTCTATGTAATTTCCTGGTTATATACGCTCACTGGATGATATATATTGACATCACTTTCTACAAAGGGTTGTCCAGAATTGGTTTATAGCTTCTGATAGCAGACACAGAACATTTTGTCATGTCTCCGATATTTAAGGTCAAATGTTTCCCAGTTGGAAATATACCATCTGGCTGTCGTGTGATTGTTATGTAGAGTCTTCATTTTCATGCTTACTTTATTTTGAAAGGATTAGCTATACAGAGCTGCCCTGCAGTGAAAAATCTGGAATTCCAAAAGCATAAAAATTATTTTCATGATGAACAACACTGAGCCTGAAAATATATTTGTGTATTTGTGATCGTTATGAAAAACCAGAAACACAATTGTCTAGAAATGATGCTTTGAGAGAGGAGGAAAACAAAATTGACCTACTTTAACATACAAATGATTCAGTAATGACAATCACTTCTGGGCAGGAAACAGAAAACAAGATTTGTGGTTATCCAACACGAGATAATCTGTAGTCTGGATCAAATATAGCAGAAACAAACTGTACAAGCAGTGTACACATGTCTGCTTTTTGTCTGACAGATTAATCAAATAGTTGATTAATAGTTTTAAAATAGTTTGGTAAAATGTGTGCAAAATAATTGCCCATATCCCATAATCTCAGAGTACTTTTCTTCCATCCCGTTCCACACCTAAGCTATGGAAAAAGCAATACCGGTACTATCAATACTCAATGCATGTAACTTTTTGTAAAATAAGATATAAAATACTATTTGGCAAATTGTATGATCCTCTGAGACTGATTGTTCGCTTACAGTGCTTGTCTTATAAAATGTAGTTATTTTTCACAAGTCATTTTGTTCTGTATCATTTAATATTTATTGACAACTGTTTCTCCATTCTTTGGAATTTCACTGGTTCTTTCATGTTTCATAACATCAAGTATAACTGGTGCAATCTAAAAGCACCACATACCATACTTTCTAAATCTAAATTAAGTGCTATATTTCCAGTACCAGTATAATTTTAACATACTGGCAAGGTAGTTCTCAACTGATGACCGTTATTAAGCCTGGCAATTACAGATGTAACTCTTGATGGTCATAAAGCAGGTCATCTTTTGACTGACCTGATTTTATGATATTTTTTGCAGTGGTCATTCAGCAACCTGTTGTTTGCAGTGGGGTATTTTTGCTGAAAACCAGAAATGCACATTTTTGGCAAAAGTGTTATAAATTGTGGTCATGTAACCATGGGTTGCTGCAAACAGCAATAATGGTGGGACAAGTGCTGAGTGGCCAAAATGCAGTCACATGACTGTGGGGGGGATGACACCATTAGAATTTCAGAATGAAATATCTTAACACAAACATCTATGTTTCGATCAGTGGTGGTATGCTACTGGTTCTGCCAAGCCGGTAGCGGCAATGAGCAGCGGAGACCAAACCATTTCTCTCCATTGCTCTGCTATTGGGCCCAACCACCTGCGTGGGCTCTCATACTCACTTTTATCTTCTGCTTTTGAAGCACAGCTGCTTTGCACGGCACAGAAGAGTGCCGCGCGGCAGCTGCTGAGGCAACCGGGAGAGTGCAGGCTTGCAGGAGGCGAGGTGGAATGCCTCTGCGTCTGTGCAAACGCCTCTGTGCCTGTGCAAAGTGCACATTTGGCATGTGCGTGCATGCAAAGTGTGTGCACGTACTCAAAGTGCGCCCACCAAGCCATGCCCACCGAACCGGTGGTAAAAGTTGTTGAATCCCACCACTGGTTTCGATAACCTAATTGGAGAAGCGCGTGAGGCTGTTTTTCAGCATGGTACAGAATTCTATGACCCATTTTTAAACAGGGATAACATGCTGTAAAAACGTTTGTGGTTTGCTGATTATAAGTCAAAATGAGATTCTTATTTATGCAATTTATACTGCTGCCTTTTCTGGTACTTTATACCTGTCTTCTCTGGGACAGTATATAAAGCCTTCGCTGGCCATTACTGTATCAGTGGAAGGAGAGAGCTGTAGCTCAGGATTGATAAAGACAATCAAAACCTATTTTAAGGAATTCAAGGCTCCAGGGCCAGGTGAATTACAGTCTAGGGCACTGCAGGAACTCCTGAAGATGATTGAAGAACAAGTAATTGTAATCTATAAGAGAACTGCAGAACTGCTGAAGTCCTTGAAGAAGACTAAGTATTTTCTTTATCTTTCAAAAGTGAAGAAAGAGGACCTGGGAAATTATAGACCTGCTAATTTCATGTCTATACTACACAAGGTTCTTGAGTAGATTATTAACTAACATACAGTATTTGTTGCACTTAGATAGGAAATAAAAATCAACAAGAACAGCCTGTTAATTATCTCTTGTTAACTCATTTTTAAAAGAATTACTAGTGCAATAGTTTTGGGGAATGTCATGCACATAATGTACTCTGATTTTTAGACAAATGTATGAAAAAATACCTTAATATCCTCATTTATAATATTGAATACTATATGGACTAGATTATACATCTGTTAGCTGGATTAATAATTGGCTGAATGACTGCAAAAAGAAAGTAGACATTAATGGATCCACATCATGTGTAAGTTAAAATGACAAAGTATATTGGTCAATATTTCTGTTAAAGATCTAGATTTAGGAGTTGAGAGGGTGATTATTGAGATCTGATTGGTGCAAAATTAGGAGGATTAGCTAAATACTGTAGAAGAGCAACAGAAGAATGAATGAGTCTGAGTGCCATATTAGGAAAGCTACAACTAAGCTGTAATTCAATAGGTGAATTGAGTGTTTCAAGAAGTAAGAGGCATTTCTTTCTCTGCTGCCGCAGTGTGCAATCTTGAACAGAATGTTGGGTGAACAGAATCTACGGTACATGTATTTATCTTGGACCTTTGTATTCAAAGCATGAATGTGTAAGAGCTTTGAGTTTACTTTAGTCAAAGTTAAAGAAGAGATACTATGAAGAAATCCCATTACATTTTAAGTGCTGGTGAGATCAAATGTAAAAGTGATACTATATCTTGGGTTTCATGTTAGTGCCCTCCTGCTAAGTAGCAATCTATTTGTCCTTCAGAAATTGGAAACTCAGCAAGTTTGCCTGACTTTTGAAAATACTTTTTTAAAATTTGTCTTTCAACAGTGTTTGGGCTCTTCTAAAATCAAGTCCAACAGTATCTCTGTTGGTATACCAAGATCAAATAAACCCCAAACTAGGTTCAAAGTTGTTAACAGTTGGTCAGCATCCCTAGAATTGGGCGTGCATAACACAATATGGTTGCATTTGAACTGTTTTCCTGCTTTTATTATACATTAATGTCAGACTTAATTTTCCAAAAAGATTCATGTCATTCCAGGGCCATTATGCTGTTGACATATCTTGAATTTGTACTTGGCAAGATGCTTAGGCACCTTTTCAGGCAAGGCACTTCCTTCTTAGGAGGCCTGTTGAATTATATAATTAGCCGCCAGGTGGGGCAACGGAATAAAGTGCTTATAATATTGCAGCATTTACAGATCCCTAGATCTCAGATTTTGAGTAGCAATTTATATTTGTATCCTCCTCCCTATATTTTTCATACCTCTTTTTAATATTCTGGGTGTGCTACAGAATATTGCTGATTGCCATAAAGCAGCCTTCATAACAGTGAAAAACGGATGTATTGGACTTTGGGTCTCTTCATATTACTTTAGTGGTTAAGGTGCTGACCTAAAAATCAGGAGACTGTGAGTTCTAATCCCACTTTAGGCATGAAAAGCAGCTGTGTGTCCTTGGGCTAGTCACTCTTAGTCTAACCTACCTCACAGAGTTGTTAGCAGAAAAAGCAGAGGAGGAAGAATTATGCTGAATTACTTTATAAAGTAATTATAAAGTAGTAAATGCAGAATAAAAGCCAAATAAATAAATTCTCGGGTGGGCAAAAGTTCATATTGGCCATACATTAAAGACCAACATATTTGGACATGTCTGTAATAGCTCTACTAACAGCATAATGCTGTACAATATATGTACCTCTTCTATTCAAACAGTGAAAATGGAGAAAGTCCATATAATTCTTCCTGCTATATGTGTACACATTACTTTTCCAAACAGGGTATACTTGTTATAGATTTAACATTTTATCTATGGTTCTAAAACTTGCTAATGTAAAATAGCATTATAATTATTGGTGAATAATGTATCATAGTCTTCCAGAGTTAGTGCAGTATTAAAGACATCATTTTATTAAACAGTAGCCATGATGTTTAGATCTGATTAAAGTTATATTAGGCCAAAACTAATGCAGTATTCAGGAACAACTTGAATTACAAAGTTACCTTGACCACTATAGTAAACCATCCTGAGATGGTAAGGCAATGATGGATTTTGCTAGTCTTAAAGACAAACTAGCTGAATGAAATCACATCCCATTTTCCTCTTCTTCTTTCTAAATTTCTTAAAACTCATTAGGCAATAATCCAATAAATATAATTCAAGCAATAAGGAAAGAACTTACAGTAGAAGATAATATCAATAGACCAGTGATAAAGGATATGCTTTGCACACAGAAAGGCTGGAGTTTCCTTATCCTAATTCCTTTCTTTTATGGAAAGAGTATAATCTCATTTCCACTCATGATAATTTGGCCAAAAGAAAGCAAAAGGCTTTGTAGATTTATAAAAATTAGGACTCTCAACTGTAGGAAAGCAAAGCCACCTTTGCCCTCCTCTACATCTCATTTTGTGGCATGGCTGTTTAATTAATTAGAAACAAGTTTCACCACTGTGGGAGATATCGGCAATGATATAAACAACAGAACACATTCAGAAGCTCTTGAATCCATCAGTTGCTTACATTACCTGACCTCTGTATGAACTAGAACTAGGCTTCTGTTATGTGAATTGCAGTTTCTTCCCCCATGGGGAAGCCAGGACTTTATAAAAGATATATTTAATTGAACATCCAGAAAAACTGCTGAAATCACTAAAATATGATGCAGTATTAATTTAGTGCCTGCAACCTGATAGGTACATTCTAATGATATAAGGGGAATCTTGACAAACAGTTATATTGGATTTTTATTTACTTTTGGGTTGCTGCTTTTTTACATTAAATCCAGAAATAGGAAGCTTCCTGTGGACCTGTAAAACAGACCCGTTTCAATGAATGTTTGGTAACTGCTATGGTAGTTCCAACAGAAGAGAGTATCTGTAGCTCATAGTTGAACTGTGAAGTTAGTGCTCTCTGAGCTTGGTTTCATTTGAGCTTGCAGTCATTTGACTTTTAATTACCTGTTTGTTTATTGGTACTAGGCTTTAGAGTTCATTAACGAAACAACAACTTTGCAACAATCTTAGTTTTGTATATTTGAGTTAATTAAGAGACAAAGTATATCTTTATCAAGCAATTCTAATCTTTATATCACTAAAGAGGCAATCAACTAATGAAACAATATACAAAATATTTGAAACATTGTTTGGACCTGAGCAGAGTAGATAAATCCAAATTCCATAAAATATCATGTCATGTGCATTTACTTAGATAATTTAATTTATAATATATTAATAAGTGGTCTCATTAAAACAACAAAACAACAAAAATAACATGACTAGATATGTTGGTTTATAAACCATTCCAATCCAAGCTAATTCTGAGCAGCAGCCAATTTCCATTTTTGTCAATTCAGATTAAAACACATAATTAAGTTAAGCATAAAATAGCCATAATCCAACAAATCAGAGAAAAACAATATATAAAATCTGGGAATACAACAAAGTATTCTAGGTTAATGTTTAATTCTCCTCTTCTCAACAGCGTGGAAAGAAATTGAGGGAGGTGTTTCAAACATCTGGAAGCTATCAATGAACATGGCTTTAGGTACCATCTACATTCTAGTGCATAGTCTTATCAGTGGTTTTAAGACAAAACATGCCCTTTTTTGGCAATTTTGTCCTGGCAATGGGTCAAGGTTCATATATTGCAATAAACCAAAGTGTAATTTGTTTTATATTAGCGTGTGTGAACCTAATCAATTTGCAAATAATGGTCTTTATCTTATTAGGAAGTGTGATCCCAACAATATTTTTCTTTAAAACTCCAGGTACATTTTTTTGTTTTGTTCAGTTTGCAGTGATTAGTTTTTTTATTATATGGATTATTATTTTCACTGTGGTCTTGGATGCCTTATATTAACTGCTGTGTTTATGTGACTTGGCATTACATTTGTTCAGAGAAGCCCTGCAAATTTATTTGAACTACCTGGGCAAGCTTCATATAGTACAGAGTAAAAACCGAACACAGTGAACCCTTAGCCCTGCACTTGAGAATAGAATAGAATAGAATAGATGATTCTAGAATAGAATCATCTTCTTGATTGAATACTGTCTAGTTCAGATTCATGTTGTGCCAGAGGATCCTTTGTCCATGCTTGTTTTTTTTTTAAATTCATATTTATATCCCGCCCTTCTCCGGAGACTCAGGGCGGCTTACAATTTTTTGGAGCACAACCCAATGCACTCAGCAATAGCCTTCATTCCATTGTATATGCCTGCTTATTACTAAGCGGCATTTTTACAAAGTCAGCTTATTGCCCCCAACAATCTTGGGTCCTCAGTTTACCTACCCCGAGAGGATGGAAGGCTGAGTCAATCTGGAGCCTGGTGGGATTCGAGCCTGCAATAATTACAGGCAGCTGGAACTAAGTGCTAGGCTATTAACAGCCTGCACCACCAAGACCCTTGTTGCATTTTGAAAACAGAGACACGGGTATTCTGAGTGATTTGGCCTAGCATCTCTTCCTTGGATCCTTTCCTGTCATGGCTTATAACAACTGCAGAAAAGTATGACCAAGCAAGGATGAATGTTTCTTCAAGAGAAGAAGAAATTCTGGCATCTTTACAACTAACATGTTTTATTTAAAGGCAGAAGGTTTCATGATCTGCAATTTACTTCACCAGGTATATAGACTGGTTAGGCTGATGAGGTAGATGGGAGTGAGAGGGAGGCGATGACATGTTGGTTATGCAAATGAATCCATATGAAACAGATTTCCAGTACCTTATCAATGAACACTTGTGTTAAAAAAATCTATGGTAATTGATGAGACTTTCTGAGATTGCCTGAAATCTCTTGATGTTCAGCAGTCTGTTCTCAATGGTAGCACCAAAGTCCTGCTTTTCCAAACCAGCCATGTTGACATCTGCTATACTGTCCTGAAAGGTTGAAATGTTCTGTTTTGAATCCCAAGGACAAATCTGTGTCCATCTCTTTTTTTGCACAAAGTTTGTCCTGTGTAGAATCTAGAAAAGCATTGCTGGCAGATGACAGCATATATCACATTAAAAAAACATTATGTCTTTCAGTAAAATTTGTTAGTTGGAAAATATTTATGCTGATTTTTTTTGTCACCATAAACTAGCATGCCCCTCCATAGACCTCAAGTAGTGTCAATGAAATCCAGTAAATTGTGGGGTTTTTTTGGGTAGGAATTGTGCAATCCAATCATGACTTCCCTAGTGAAGAAAGAAGCAAGTTTCATAAATTCTGCAGAGAATAAAATAGGAACAATTGCATTTGAGTTACTTTCATTTAGGAGGAATGAAAATAAAGTTTCTTCATTGACAGCATAGTTAAAAATAGGGGTTTTGTCCACTAGGAGGCAGAGAACAGTATGAAATTCATGACTGGCCATCTTTTTCCAAGACTTTTGTGTCTTGAAATGTTTATAAGAATTCAGTTCCATTGAAATTAAAAAAAGAAAATGAAAAAAGTTTAAAAAATAAACCACTGTGAAGTAAAGTGCTGAGAAGTAATTTATTTCTTTTAGGAAACTAATTGATATGATTATATACCTTCCCCAAAGGAAAAAATATATATAAATTTATTATGGTTTTAATTAATTTTGACATGAATCCAAAATAGACGTTGCAGAGGTAACACAATATTCAGTGTAATTAAATTGGTAGTAGGCAAAAATATGCAACCATGCATAATTTTCTACAAATATTTGCTTCATTACTATATATTATTTCACTTCTATATCATTGTATAATGTGTTGCAATTTTTGCAATCTCCCTGCAATTTTACAAAAGTTGTAAAACTTTGGATCCAACATTGCATTCCCATAGTCAATAAAATTGCAGCAGAATAATCCACAACCACATGATAAAAAGCCAGCTAAGTATCATGATGGGGCATTTGGAAAAATATCTTGGAATTGATAATGAACAATCAAACTTTACTGGGGCACATAATACACATGGCAGCAGCTGATCCTTTACAGACAGACAAGCTTCTGCAAACTCAAATTTTATATTTAGCCTCTCCTCTGCAAACTCAAAACAGCATCCATCAGAGTTTTCCAAATTTTATCTTCTCAACCTTGTGAAGGAAGCAGGACTGAGAAATTATCTCTGGGCCAAAATCATCTATCAAGCTCTTTGGTCCACTGGAGAACTAAATTTGGATTTCCTTGGTCCCGGCCTACATTTGAAATATTATACCACTGCCTGATATATACAGGGTCTCAGCCATTAAGGTAATTACATTAGCATCCAGATAGATTTAGGATTGCTACACCCGGAGTTCCCATACCATAGGAGCTAGGTAGGAGATTTATGTTTAGCAGTTGTTCCAGGTTGAGAAAGAAGTTGAGAGGCAAAATTGAGAAATACAGACTTAAATCCAGAAGCCTTGCAAACAATAAAGAAACTCTTCCTTGCAGAAAATATTCTTGTTTTGTCATTCCTACTGGCAAAATAAGATCACTCCACTGGAGGTGGAACAAGGGCAATTGTAAAAAGTTCTAAAATGCAGCACATTTGACTTATGAATTTCCTCAGGCTTCAGGAATTTTCAGCTTTATTATGCTTCAACCCACAGAGTGGGAGTGTTTGGGGCAGCCTGTACTGATTTTTGTACAGGAGTAGCATACTGAGAAATGCTTAATCCCCCACAAAGAAGTATGCTCTGGGTTTGCTTTCACTTACGACCCTTGTTGCAGATCTCTGGCTTCTGTTCCTTGGGTGATTCACATGAATGGTGGGTGGTAAAATATATACTACCCATGGATGAAAGACTCAAGCCCTCCTTGCTCCCTGGTCAAAATAGGTTCCCTTCTCTCCAAAGAGCTAATGTTATTATTGAACAGAAAATGGAGTATTGTGTATATTAAAAGGACTTTAAAACTTGTTGCACAAATTGCTCATTCCCAACAACAGATTAAACACTCAAAAAGGTCAATGCCTTCAATTCAGTCTCCTATTAAAAGACTTCTCTTCAAAATCGGAGCTTTGCAAAGAACAGTTTCATAAGATAATGGTGCCCTTTCAGAGTAGTGGATAATGCCTTCAGGAAATAGCTATCCCATAATAGTGATGATTTCTACTTAATGTTTCAACTGCATCATTTTAATGAGTTAAGAGGATACATGCCAAGTCATTTCCTTTGTAAATTACAACCAGGCAGGCAAGACAAATTTGGCAATTACAGGCAAACTCCTTTCTTGACTTTTCAGATTGGAGCTGAAATGTAAATAGTTTCCTTATATGAAATGATTGTTCATTATTGTCTACCTTGGCTGGATTTGCATAAAGCCATGATTATTTAACCATGATTTAGTGAATAAACCACATTTGCCTGGGCCCATTCAACATGCTAAACCATGAGCCAAAACCAAATACCGCCCCCAGTCTTGCTCAGTGTGGTGTATACATCAAGGGATTCAGACGGGTGTCTATCAGCAATATCCAGTGATGAATATCCAGAATTAAACTTGGATTATGAGAATTTTTCACACAAATCATAAATCATATGATGACATAGTTTTGCTTTTCTATGATTTATTGAATGAGCTACAATTGGTTACTAAACCAAAATATAAAAAACTACATCATGGTTCAAAACATTGTGTGAACCAGTTCTAAAATGAGGGGCAGTACAAATAACCAAGAAGCAAAATCCAGTTGTTTCAGTTATAAGATTAATTAGAGACTGAGTTGCATTAGGGCAAACAAACTAGATTGATTGGCCAAAGTATTTACAGAAAAAGTAGATTTTAAGATGGTGTTTGAAAAGCAAAAAAAGGAATATCTACTTGGTATTTCTGGAAATACAGTACATGCTGGCCTGTTTCTCAGCATGCACTAAATCAAAATAGAATTTACTTGAGTAAGGATTAGCTTGCTGTATAAATCTAAGCCATTATATTCAAAACCCTTCAGTTTACCAGGCAGGCTCTATTCTACCATTAAGCAGAATGAAACAACTGCTTCAGATGGCAGGTGTTAGAGCATTCTCAATTTTCCAGTTGTTCCTTCTGAATATCCAGGCCATTTTCTTCTTGATTGTGTGTCCATCAAGTTGGTGCAGACTCTTAGCGATCACATAGACAGATTTTCTCCATGATGATTTGTCACCAACCTTGTTTTTCAGGGCTTTCAACAGTAAACGTATCATTACTGAAACTGAGTCTGGTCACCCTCCTTCCTTCCATCTTTCCCAGCATTAGAGCCCTTTCCAGAGAGTCAGGTCTTCACAATATGTGTCCAAAGGATGGTTTGAATCTGGCCATTTGTACCTTAAGTGAACCTCTGGGTTGATTTTGTTCAATGATCCATTTGTTTGTTTTCTTGGCTGTCCATGATATTCATATACAACTTCAGCACATAGGCAGATCCTAAATTTATTTATATAATTATTAGAATTAGTTAAATTACCTTAATGAAAGCTGAAGAATATAAATTACCAGCAAAACAAAATTCCATACATATTTCAGGCTAAAAACACTTTTCTGTACTGCTTGGGTTATAAATAACTCTGCTGTTATGCTGAATGAAGTTGTCCCTCCAGTTAGCAAATTACCAAGTTAGCTGGGACAACAGCACTCAAGAAGACAAAGAGGAATATTCTATGCAGCCTGCGGAGATTCACTGGCTAACCCTCTAAACTAATTTACAGTCTTTGGATTCTTTCCCCACCAATTTATAAATAACATCCAACCACCAATCTATTCAGCAGAGTAAGTGGGGTGGGGAATGAGTGTGCCATTTTGCCTGAGGCTCCGAGCCTTGCCCTAGCATGAATTTCAACTGAAATTCTCCAGCCTGAATAGTTCACAGTTAAACCAGAACCATGCTGTTTTTGCCCATGGATCCAGTTCTAAAACTATCTGAAATAGGGCTCCATCAGGTTGGGTGGTCCAACAAGAACAAGGATACATTATTTATATGCAGAGCCAATAGCCCTGCTGATTGGGCAGCTCTGATAAATGAAAGCAATGCTTCTGAAAGTCACCAAAGTTGGGAGACTCTATGCTACCCTGTCTCTTCAGGTAAATTTGTTCTAATTGACCTCTGCTACATTAATGGTAAACAGTTCAGTTAAGGTGTCACACAGTACTTTTCTGTAAAAAAGGCCCACAGCATGTTAGGAATAATAGAGGTGTGTGGTACTGAAAATAGAGATGCCAGGATTTTATATATATCAATTTAGATAAATGGTGTGACTGCATCTGGAATATTATGTGCATTTCGGGCCACCAAACCTCAAAAAGGAAGTAGTGGAGCTAAAGAAGAGTCAGAGAAGGGAATAAGATGATCAAGGGGCTGGATCAGCTTCCCTATCAGGAAAAATTGCAACATTTGGATCTTTTCAGTCTAGAAAGGAGACAACTAAGAAAGAAGTTGATTAAACTATACAAAAAGTATGGATGTACAGTATGGATAAAGTGGAAAAGAAGAAACTATTTTCCCCTTGCCAAAATACTACATGCAGAGGTTACCCAGTGAAATTACAATCTAAAAGAATCAGGACAGACAAAAAGAAATTTATCTTTTTTACAAAACACTGTCAGAGAGAGATAGCCTGAGCTAGAGGCAGGAGTCAAGCAGGAAACTAGTCTGGAATCTCTACATAGGCACATGAGGGTAGGGTTTGACCCCTCTTGCTTATGTAAGCATAAAGCTAGTCTGGCCCAGATGCAAACCACCAATCTGATAAGTTTCTTGTGCTGTAGGCATGAGCAGTAAAATAGCTAATTGAACTCTTATATGTGGATCTGATTGTTCATGCTTGACAAGCACATGTTGTAATTCAGCTTTGGAATTCACTACCACAAAATGTGATGCTGGCTACCAGCTAGGCTGGTTTCAAAAAAGAGACCAGGCATGTTCAACCCATGAACAGCTAGCAAATGCAGCCCAACAAGGGGGTAAACCTTTAACATTATTGTGTGATTTATATATTAACTGTATTACATATTTATATGCAGCCCAAGGCAGTTCCTCTTCACTCAGTGTGGCCCAGGCAAATCAAAAGATTGGACACCCATCAGCTAGTCCAATTCATGGAACTCATGATGGGTCAATATTTATTAGCCTTGATGGCAGTTATGACTGCTTCTGAAGGTCACCTGTTGGATGACTAGTGGGCTTTATTCAATTGGTTAGTCTTGTGAGAACATTGCCAGACTGGATGGGCTAGGGGTCTGTTCTGCTTATACTGTTATACAGGCCTTCCTGCAAGAAAAGTGTCCAGCAAAAGAGGAAAGATGTTAACTTGTGTTGGATCACGGGCGGAGTGAAGGTGCAGGGTGCTCCAATCAATAGAACAGTTTATTTGCTTCAGAACAGAACTGAGAAACCCAAGCCACAGCAGCTCCTTTTAAAGGGAGCTGTCCGTGGCTTCAGCCATTGGCAGAGATTTGCTTTTCCTGCTTCTGTGGTTTAGCCAATCGCAAGCTTACATGCTAATATCTAACACTCCTCCCCACTGGTTCAGAATCTACCAATCCAGTGGTTTCTAGTATACGTAGTCCCGTAATTAGCTGGGGCTTTTGTGGGTGCGCAGCTCAGTCGGTCCTGGGTTCGCGGACTGTTCAGACAGATCTATTGTCTCTCTGTGGTGTCTACCTGTGGAACCTTCTTGAAGACCTCGGCGGACATGGCCATTTTGTTCCACTAGAGGCTGCACTTTCTCTCCTTGGCTCAGATTATTCCTCTCTAGCATCGCTGACCCTTTGCTGGACTGCAGCTAAGTGATCATGTTTTTTATTCAGGCTTGATAGTAATTGTGGAGGGTTTGCGTCATTAGTTGTTAGGGCCTGGTATATTGGTGTTCTTTTGTGTTGGGGTTTTTCCCTTTTCCCCCTTGTTTGTCAGCCCCGGAGTTGATCAACATTTCTCCTCCAGGTCCTCCCATCATTCGTTCTGACCTGGTAGGATACCCATAATGGTGTATGCGTGGGTGGTGATGGGAGTTTCCCGATTCTCCCATATTACCCCCCTCCTGCACGACCTGCATTAGTTGCCGGTTGCACTCCGGGTGAGATTCAAAGTTTTGGTTTTAACATTCAAAGTCCTACACAACATGGGTCCGCAATATTTAAGGGAGCGACTCCTGCCAATATCGAGTGCCAATCGCCCTGTGCGAGCACACAGGCAAGGGCTTCTGGGGGTTCCGTTGGCAAGCCAATGTCGGCTGGCGGTCCCACCTCAACGAGCCTACTCTGTGGTGTTCCCCGACCTATGGAACCAGCTACCCCTGGGGCTCTGTCTGGCCCCTGACCTTCGCACCTTCCACCACGACCTGAAGATCTGGTTGTTTGACCAATCCGGGCTGTGACTCCCTCCTGGGGGGGGAGGGTTCTTAACTTATTTTAAATTTTAAATTTTAGATTAGCTATTATTGGGCTTGTGATTTGTTTAATTGTCTTTTAATTATTTATTGTTGTTGTATGTTTTAGTTGTGAGCCACCTCGAGTCTTCGGAGATGGGGTAGCATACAAGTCCAAATAATAAATAAATAAATAAATAAATAATGGTTCGCCTGTTAGATTTTGGGTATATACCGGATCCCCTGCCTGGAATATTCTGCATTTACTGGAGGAGTCTAACGGGGTATCTGTGTTGTATTGGGGGTGTAGCCTATCCAGTTTTGATCTCAGCTTCCTCCCCATCAATAGTTCAGCAGGACTTTTGTTTGTTGTTGTGTTGGGTGTGATGTGTTGTATGCTCAACAACTTGTCCACCTTGGCTTGGGTGTCCCCAGGGCCCATTCTGCTAATGTCTTTCATGGATATTACATCTGTTCTGCCTGCCCATTCATCAAGGGATGTCCTGGTGTGATAAGGTGTGGCGAATTCCGTGGGTTGCCAGGAACCCCTCAAACTGGGTGGCTGTGAACTGTGGCTCGTTATCTGACACCAGCACATCTGGCAACCCATGTGTCGCAAACAACTTTCGTAAAACCCTAATCACTGCCTTGGCATTGGTCGATGGCATAAGGCTGACCTCCAACCATTTGGAATAGGTATCCACGACTATCAAAAATGTATGCCCTTGCACCAGGCCCACAAAATCTATGTGCAGCCTAGACCATGGTGCCTTCAGTGTTTCCCACTTGTGTATGGGTGCAGTGGAGGGTTGCTGGCCAGGATTCCTGGCAAGATGTGCATGTTGCCATCCAGATTCCTATGTCCTGTCTATCCCCAGCCACCATATGTAACTCGGTGCCAAAGACTTCATTTTTACAATCCCCGGGTGTCCCGCATGCAGCATTTCTAGTGTTTCTTCCCTTAACTCTTTTGGGATAACTACCCAGTCTCCCCACAATAAACAACCCTTCATTCCTGATAGTTCAAGTTGGCAGGTTTAAAATGGCTTAAATTTGTCCGCCGTTTCGGTTTCTGGCCATCTGCTCCACACCCAGTTCAAAATCCGTGCCAAGGTTTTGTCTTTTGCACTAGCTCTCGTGATGTCCATTGCTGTCACTGGAACGGTTGAGATAGTCTTTATCAGAAGTGTAGAGGTGGCTGGTGCCGGATCCTCTTCGAGATTTGGCAAGGGACACCAGCTTAGTGCATTGGCATGGTCGATTTTCTTGCTGGGTTATCAGTTTGTAGTTATACACTGTGAGGAATTCTGTCCATCTTGTCATCCGTGTTGACAGGATGTTTGGTGTGGCCTGGTCTCCTGCAAAAATCCCCAGTAATGGTTTATGATCTGTTACGAGGGTGAATTCCCTTCCATACACATATTCATGGAAACGTTTTATGCCTGCGATGGCAGCCAGTGGTTCCTTGTCAATCTGGCTGTAATTTCACTCTGCTTTGGACAATATCTTTGAATAAAAGGCTGGGGACTTCTTTCCTATCCGGAAGTATGTGGCTGAGTATGCTCCTATCCCGAACAGTGATGCATCGCAGGTTAAATCAATGGTAGTATTTTGCTGTATTGGATTAATATGCTGTCTGATGTTAAGAGTCTTTTGATTTCTTTAAATGCTGTTTCTTCCTTCTGCCCCCAAGCCCAGGCTGTTTTTTTGTCAAGTAGTCTGTGTAGTGATTCTGCTATTGTCGCTTTTTGCAGCAAAAAGATATTATAAAAATTAAAAAGTCCCAGAAATGCCTGCAGATCTGTTTTATTTTTGGGTGTGGGTACTTCCTTAATTGCTTTTAATTTGCTCTCAGTGGGGTGTATGCTGGAACTGTCTATTAAGTATCCCAAGAATTCTACTTTGGCTGTTGCTAGCTGGCACTTCTCCTTTTTTTTACTTTCAGCCCCGCCTCCTGGAAACAACTCAAAACTGCCCTTAAGCATTGTCTTAATTATTCTTTGTCCCTGGCTAATGCCAGGACAACACTCCCTCTAGCCCTTGCAGGAGGTGTTCCATTAAGTTCTGAAAGAGCCCTGGGGTTATGCTTACTCCAAACTGCATTTGAATGCCCCCTTAGGTGTGACAATTGTTTGGGCTTCTTCATCTACTGGTAATTGCTGGTAAGCCTGGGCCAGGTCAAGCTTGGCAAATATTCTTCCTCAACCCAGGGAGTATAAAAGGTGTTGGACCACTGGGATGGGATAAGTGCTTTGCTGTAATGTGTGGTTCAACGTTGCTTTGTAATCAGCACAGATGCGCACTGACCCATCTGGCTTAATTGGGGTGACTATAGGAGTCTCTCATTTTGTGTGATCTGTCAGTTCCAAGATCCCTTGTGCAATGAGTTTATCCAATTGCTCATCTATCTTGGACTGTAGAGCAAAAGGGACCCGCCTTGGCTTTATCTGGACAGGAACAATTTTGTGGTCTAGATTTAAATAAATAGGGGTCCCCATATACTTGCCTAGCTGTCCGTTGAAGATGTCTCTGAATTCTTCGATGAGGCTGTTTCCCACTTGGTTCATTGATCCAGTTGATTCCGGCGACCTCTATTCCCAACAGTTGGAAGTATTTGAGCCCCAGTAGACTGGGCCTGTCACGGTCTACTACAATCAGTGGTAGGCTTCTGGAGAAGTTCTTAAATTGTATTTTGAACTTGCCAACTCCTATTACCCGGATGCAATTCCCTTGGTAATCTTTTAGAATTAATTTCTGCGGCTTGAGTTTGGTTTTAGTTATTTTAGGGAACATTTTCTTGAGGGTGGCCCAGGAAACCAAGTATGACCCTGAATCTACCTCCATGTGGCAAGGTTTCCCTTCTGTTCTGACCCAAACCTTGTTCCAAGGAAACAAACACGAAACAGAGGTAACAGCAAAATCTTTTAATGATTCTTTACGAATTCTGTTCCTTCATGGTTAAAAGGAACAGTTTCAAACTAATTGTCTCTAATAAGAATGAGCCTTGCCAAGGTTATGCAAGGTTGCCAAGAATACTAGTTAGTTACTAAAAAATATTTCAAACACAAAGAGTCAAACACCAACCAAGATATTCCAGCAGGCTTGAGTGCAAAAACTTCTTTGCTTCCTGCAAAGAACTCTGGTTTCTCAGCTAGCTTTTATCTCTTAAGGGAGGATAGTGCCTTGGCCATTTTGAATACCTTGGGGCCACAGTGGGTTAAGAAGATGGCCCTTTCCCTCTGTTCCAAGAGGCTGAGAAGATCATTTGCTTCCAGGAACACGTGGAAAAAGTCCTTATATGAGTCCCAGTCTTCTTCTGCTGGGTTGAATGGTGCTGGAGGGATGTTTGATTCAGACATCTTGTTTGGCCAGTTTCATTGTATAATGGCCAACGATACCACGTGACTACTGGTTGAGCTGGTCCTTTGTTGCTTCAGAATCCCACTTTTGTCGCCAGTGTTGGATCGCTGGTGGAGTGAAGACGCAGGATGCTCCACTCAGTAGAACAGTTTATTTGCTTCAGAAAAGAACTGAGAAACCCAAGCCGCGGACAGCTATTGACAGGGATTTGCTTTTCCCATTTCTGTGGTTTAGCCAATCACAAGCTTACATGCTAAAAGGGCCTTGGTGGTGCAGGCTGTTAATAGCCTAGCACTTAGCTCCAGCTGCCTGTAATTATTGCAGGCTCGAATCCCACCAGGCTCAAGGTTGACTCAGCCTTCCATCCTCTCGGGGTAGGTAAAGTGAGGACCCAAGATTGTTGGGGGCAATAAGCTGACTTTGTAAAAATGCCGCTTAGTAATAAGCAGGCATATACAATGGAATGAAGGCTATTGCTGAGCGTATTGGGTTGTATCTCAAAAACTGTAAGCCGCCCTGAGTCTCCGGAGAAGGGCGGGATATAAATATGCATTAAAAAATAAAAATAAAAATAAAATAAAACACTTCTAAATAAGGGTTTTGAGGCAGTTCAGAGGCAAATTTGGCCTTTAGTGTTAGTTGGTTTAAGATGCTGGGCCATCTTCTGACTCTGCACTGATTTATTTGGAACCAGAGTAAAGCTTCATATAATATTTTTCTATTTTTGTGTATGTATTGGTGTGTGTGCCTTCAAATCAGTCTTGGCTCCTGGCAACTGTTTGGATAAGTCCCTACAGTTTTCTTGTTAAGATTTCAGAATGGTTTTCCATTACCTCCTTCCTAGGGCTGACAGAAAATGACGGGCCCAAGATCATTAGCTGGCTTTGTGCCAAAGGCGAAACTAGAACTCAGACTCTACCAATTTCTAGGCTGATACATTAACCAATTACTCGAAACTGGCTCTTGTATAAAATACCTTGGTCACCACTGAAAGCTAAGTAGTATGAAGTTATGTTTATATTTTCTCTGTGGGGCTGCCACAGAGAGGAAGGGGTCAAGCTATTTTCTAAAGCACCTGTAGACCTGTACAAGGAATAATGGATGGAAACTGAACAAGGAGAGATTTAACCTGGAAATAAGGAGAAACTTTCTGACAGTGAGAACAATCAACCAATGGAACAGCTTGCCCTCAGAAGTTGTGGGAGCACCATCACTTGAGGCTTTCAAGAAGAGATTGGACTGCCATTTGTCAGAAGTGGTGTAGGGTCTCCCGCTTGGGAGGGGGGCTGGATTAGATGACCTACAAGGTCCCTTCCAACTCTGATTATCTGTTATCTGTTAATTCAAATTTTATTCCACACTTTCAATGAATTGGAAATAGTACGTTAATTGATTGCTGCCCAGCAGTTTGCCTTTAGCAGGAATTCAGCAGGACATTATATGGAGAATATGAACTGTGCATTTGTATTTAGTAGACAGTACACTTCCCTACTTGTGCCTCTTAATTTTGAATTCCTTTGCAAATCCTTTTTATAATCTTTGTTTCTGACTTCTTCATGCCATTAAGGATTTACTTTCTCTTGACATATGAAGTAAATTTCATATTTCAGAAAAGGTGTTAAAACAGTGTTTCACTATAGTGAGTAATGATCAGAACTGATCTTTGACCTATGTATATGAAAGAAAGAAAGAAAGAAAAAACAAACAAACTGGGAGGTCTGTTCTCTGAGAAGAGTTTTGGCACTTCAAGTACTTGGGAAAAAAAGGGAAAGGAAAGGAATTTAAAGAGTATACAGTCCCTTGACTTGTTCTGAGCTAGGCAACTAATCTACAGTGTTTAAATGTACCTATATCTCCAAACCAAAGTTAAGTAGGGAAGGAATATTCCAGAAGGCTTGTATCCAAAAGATAGGGAAAGGACATCTTCTGGAAGAATCGATTCTGCTCCCTCTTGGCTAGTTGTTCTAAAAGGAGGGAGGGAGAGAAACTTTCATGTTCATTCAATTGCTCCTCAGTAAGGGAGAGATACTGTCAGATGTGAAAAATTGTGATGTTGCATTCCTTTTGGGGGGAGGAAACAGCTTATTTTCTTTTAGGCCTGTTTCCTAACCAGGGTAGTAGCAAAACAACTCCAGGCCATCTTGGAAGAAAGATTATCTAGATCTTTTTCAGTCCAGTTTCAGACTGGACCACAGTCCCACAAGCTAGAAACTTGGAAAGTTGCAATTCCATCCTATCTAGCAGATCAAAGAAAGCTCTTATCATAACAAACCTCCATATTCCCAGATCTGGACTTGTAGTTTAACAGTGGTCTTCATCTGTATGATCTTGTAAAGATATTTGCCACATGCTGTGTTCCAGTCTTATAGTGCAGGTGTTTTGGAAAGCAAAAACCTTTACTGCAAATTAAAACTGGTGCCACTATATGACTTCGAGCTTGCAGCTTTCCAATTGATTTAGGTAATCAAAAAGCTTTTCAAGGATATGTATTCTTTCATAAATGGCTTTACTAACCTCATGTTTAGATTTTATCAGATTTATATTGAGAAGCGGGTTATAGTTGTTACATGATAGTTTTGACTGTGGTTCAGTGAAACGCAATGACACAGTGTGTATGAACTCACCTAGGAAACTGGTCTTGTGCAGGTGTTTTGCTGGCAGAGTTTTCCCCAGGGCTCATATGAGGATACAGCCTGCTCTTTCAATGTACCATTCAGTACCATGAGGAGAGGGCTTCTCTTCCCTCTTTCATGTCCTCCAAAAACAGGTGGGCTGACATTCCAGAAACTCTGAGGTTTGACGAAGTTGACAGAGTGAAACATATTGGTTTAATGAAGATGAATTTCAAGACCTGGATAGTATCAACATTCAGCATGAGACAATACCTCTGGCAAGGTTATTTAGAGCCTAGGATTACATTCTAGAAATGAATAGTGACAAATCTGCCCATAGAGATGGCATGAAGCCCTTTAAGCAGGAGCATAAACACATAGTTTCTGACATTGGACTGATGTTTGTTACTAAATTTAAATTTAGTATGTACTAAATCATCTGTTTTTAGGTTATTGTACAACATTGCAATGAAGAGCAAGGAGGTATGGTGTTCTTGTTTGTAGTTTTGTTCTGGAATGTTTAATGTTTAATTATATTACATTATTCTTTTATTGGTATTACTTCTTAGCTTTCTGATTAATACTGAAAAGTGGAACAGCAAGGTATCAGTTTCTTAAATAAATACTGATAAAAAAGGAGCGTCCCTTAAATTATGTACACTTTAGAACATGCAGCATGTTAGAAACAAATCATATGAATTCCGTAGACTTATTCTCAATTAAAGAAAGCATAAGCTTGCAAATTCATGGGCTTAGATTCCATGAATTGGTGTTTAATAAAAAGTGTCGGTATCATTGTTTCAGTTAAAAGCCTTTTTAAACTAAACAAGAAGAGTGGAAAAAAGATAACTACCCACAAACTTGGCACAAATTTCTTTTTCTCTCTATTTTTGGACTCAGTTTTGGAACTTTAAAGATTTCCTTTTAAGGTTGAAAAGGAACATAGTTTCCAATGGTGCAATTGTATAGTTAATGCTATTTTACTCTGCCAACGTATATGTGTGTGATTTTAAACAACCAGTAAAAAAACAAAATGAGAACTATGCTATAAAATCTCACGCATTGTTCCACATATGGCATGAACAGAGGGAATTAGTTTAGACAATCTGCAGCTAATGTCTGGGAAATACTACTTTTAAAACTATATGTGTTGAAGGTCTCTGATGTTTAAATAAATGTTCATATAAATATTATGAAAACCTCTGCTCCTTTCACGAAGTCTAATGAGATATAGTTTGCTTGTATCCATCTTTTCCAGCAGTGTTGTCTCTTTCTGTATGCATAGGTACACATCTACCCAGCTATCTATTTGAGCAAATTTCATGTATCAGGTTGGATGCTGGATCTGAAAACTCTTTTTTTAAAACATAATCTTACTCATTAGAGCTTCTGTATTCAACTTTAATGATATATTCTATATTTCTTAACGTTCCAGCTGAAAGTTTTGGTGTTTTTTTATAATTAGGTCCAAACTTCCTCATCATTACATCTGATTAAACTAGAGTTGTGGAGTAAGGCTGAGAGTTACCTTATAGGGGACATGGGTGGCATACAAATTTAATAAATAAATACGGCTTCCAAATAACAGATAAGGACACTGGAACCCACATATTAAATAGAAGAAAACTTATTTCACCTGTAAACAATCTCAAAATTGATTCCTGACATCTTCATTTACAGAGAATAATGATGTAAGGTCTTTCTGTATCTTGAGAACCACTAGATATCAGTCTAGTTTGATCAGCTTATTACTGTAATAAAAATTTGCTAGATATATACATTGTGCAAAGTAGTTTCTTTGGTTTTATTTCAGTACATTATTTGAGCTCTGTCATTGTGAGTTAAAAAAACATAGTTTAGCTTATTGAGTGAAACTAACCAATTGTAATTTATTAAATATCGAAACATAGTTTAATGTAATGAGAAAATCCAGCCAACCAGTAGTTTATCATATGGTTTTCACATTACATTAAATCATGTTTTGTTTAACCATTTATTTAATAAATTACTGTTGGTTAGTTTCATCCAATAAATATTCCACTAGGAGAGCATGGTCCTGCATTTCTATCAGCAAACCTCTTAGAATCCATTTTCCCAATTCATATCATTGGCTCAATAGACAATGACATGTGATTCAACCTGAGTCAGGAATTCAGTGTAACATTGGAAATGCTTTGCTGCAATCAAATTAAAATTGATTGGTTTACACTTAATGACCCAAGTTTCATAGATATAAGAATTTGGGGGGTGGAACCATGAAAACCCATTTAAAAATCACTGGAATTTCTCTATGAAATATCCTTGCAGGAATATAATCAATCATTCTATATATTATTAATTTCACATTGGTTTCAAGGAGACAGGGTGTTCCTATTGAATTACGCATTAGGACTAGAGTATTTTCCTCCTTTTTGTCTTGTAAGCCTATGTACTAGTTTGATAAAGAAAATTATGTTCAAAAGCAAACAATTTTGTGGAAAAAAGGACATTATAATCCATATTATAGTGAGACACTTAATTATTATCCATGAAAGCTTACTGCCATGCTCCCTGAGAGTTCTGGATGTTGTAATCCCAATGCATCTTGTGAATGTCAGGTTACAAAGAGCTTCCATTTAGAATTAAATATATCTGGAATATCTTTCATTGTCCTTCACTTAATTTTGTTTTGTTCTGATTCTTTTTCTAATTGTGTATTCCACTTTACATCTATTCAATATTCATTACAGATTTTTCCTATAATAAACTTTGGGGAAAACCAAAACTGAGTACATTACACATTATGTTTCTGTTTCTCAAAGGAATTCAGGATATGTATAATTAACATACATAAAATTAGAGCTTACCCCCTAGGTTTTATGGCTATGTAAAGATTTGATCTAAATATTTTATACCTTAATATAAATATTATTTATTGAATTAACGCATGTTCTCTAACATTTATGGATTGAATGTACAGGTTTGTTGGTTGGAGTCATGTCATATACATGGGAAATAGCAGATACTTAAATTATTTGTAAACTATTAAGCTTTTCTAAAGTTTGTATTCTCTTGTTGCATGTTTCCTGCTTCTGAATGTCAGGAAATTGCATAAGTGATTTTAAGAATAATAGGCTACAAAAACTGGGTTCAGTATTTGCAACTGCCCATGGTGGCATGTGAACTATTAGGCAGAATATAGTTGTTGGAACAGTACAGTGATGAGATATGGCTGAGTTTGGGAATGTTGGATGAAATAAGTAAACTCAGGTACTCAGCAATTGGGCTGCCTGTACAGCCATTTGTAGTGTCCCAGGATCCCATGATTATATTTTAGAACAGGTTTCCCAAAAACTGGCAACTTCCAGTTTTCAGAAAAAACTGCACTCATAAGTTCACAAATGCTGCATTCACTTAATGACCGCTGTCAAAAGCTCATAAAATTGGGTCAGACATATGACTGACTCATTTTAAGACAATCGCAAGGTACAACCATGGTGCTAGGTCCCTTCATGGTCATAACTCAAGAACTACCTATAAACTTTTTTCAAAAGATTTGGAAAGATATTTTAGATTTCTAATGTTAGAAATGTCCATGTTTTTTTCATCCCTGAAAATGTATGAAAAAAAATTATTCATAGATGGGATATTTTCTGTGGTTCAAAACTCATTTGCAAGCTTTCATCACCAATCCTTTAGCTAACTGTAACTGGAGGACTAATGGAAATTAGATGAATGACTGCTTTTTCTAAAACAAAATCAATATAGAAAAAATAAGGGCATTTCTGATGTTTTTATTCCACACTCACAAACCTACAATTCATTTGCATGTCTTTGAAATGAACGGCTTTTCTAAAATTTACATTATAATACCAAATTCATGCTGATGTCTTATTTCTATCCCTGAGAATGCCAACTTCTTTTTATTGGAAACGTGGAAGCCTGGAAGGAAAAAAGACATGAAACAAAGAACCTTTGAAAACTTCTCATTTTGTGCCATCAGCTAAATATTTCAAAAGCAAACAGGAATGAGCTAACTGTATTTGTGCAAGTTTGATTTGATCATATGAAGAGGGTGTTTAGATCTGGAATTCTAACAGTTACTATACAGGGAACATACTTTAAAACTGACTTGAGTGGTCCTTATGCTGAATATTCAGTATTTTTGTGGCTATTGAAACTTGAAATAAACTTAAAGATGGAAGCTGATAAAGTTATTAATCATTAAACAAAACTTCAACATTTCCAAAATAGCATCATTCCCATTTATTTCTGCTTTGTTTCTTTTCAATTACTGCAGAACGACCTCAAAAAGAACTAAAGGCAAACTTCATGCTGATTCAAACTTAGATTCTTTTAGTAATCTTAGATTGCAAGAGCTATAGGTATTTTTAATTGAAGCTCAATTTTTTCCTGTAAGAAACTTCTTAATGCAGATGCCTAGTTATGGCCTCTTTGTAGTTTAGTAATATACACTTTTGGTTTATAATTACAGTATGTTGGTTATGTCCATATCTGAGAAATTAGAACTTGGATTACAGAATCCCGCAGCAATGGAAAACTCCCTTTAAAATTTCTAAGGAATTAAATGCATCTTGCAGAACCAGAAACAAACTATTTAAGGACAGGAATATTTTATACCATTTAATTAAGTGTTAAAACAATACTTGGGTTAATCCTACTTCCCAGTATAGTAATGTTTTTAATGAACACCAGGCATTGCCAAGATGTCTCTTGGAAATTCAGATAGGTAATTTTACATGGAAAGATAATCTTTTTAGGCAAAGTGTTCTTAAAGTCATGTTCACTTCCTGGGTGACTTCTTTGACATAATGAACTTCCTTTTCAAACCTCATTTTTTAATCAGAATCATAAAGACAATGGACGCTGGTGTTATTCAACTTCTTGCAAGGTGCAAGCAGTAACAATCTGATGAAATTGAGTGGGGTAATTAAGTAGCATTAGACCTGAGGAGTAAGGTAAGATGAGTTGCCACACTGCAACAATTACAAAGTCATTAAAAAAACCCATATAAAGTAATTCCCCTATGAAGTACTAAACAAACATAAATTATGCTAAAATAGCACATGGAAGGAGATGAAGAAGCAGCAGCAGTATCAAGGGAATCTTGAGCCATCTGCAGTTTTAATTAGCCTCCCCTCCCCATTATAAATTCCAAACAGACCTGGGAATAAACTGTCTTTCAATTCACAATCCACATATATATTGAGATGAAGACAATGTAACTTTTGATTCTCTGGCAAGCAAAAAGTATGCCTGAGGAGCCACAAATCTTCACCACTTACCACTCCTCTGCTGGAACTCTCTCTTGTTTTGCCTGCCAACTATGTAGATGATGCTGATGGGTTTGGAAAGGGTGAAGAACAGGCTCTGCATTCTCCCACCAATTCTCTCACTGAGAAACAGTCTCATTCCTGGAGTCCAGATTCTCCCCAAGTTCTTATTTATTTGCATTTACTTGTATGCAGCCTACTCTATAGACTCTAGATTCCTTGTTTGCACAAGACAAAAAGATACCTAAAACCACAATAATTACTAACCATCATCATGTCTGCCAGCCCAATAGCATCTGCTAATAAGACTTCTGTGGCATTTTCCTCCATGAGCTCTATGGAAAGCCAGGGTCTCTACTCTTTTCCTAAATAACAAAAAATGGGCTATTCTGATCTTGGGGGGAGGGGAGCTATCCCAGAGCAATGGGTATATGATGGGGAGGGCCAGTTTTCAGACTACTTACCAGCTAGTGTGTGCCTGCCTGTGTGCGTGTGTGCATGTGTATGTAAACTTGTGACATGTTCTATTGCTCTACCTGTATTTGATTCTCCTGGAGCAGATGGTTCTGAAGGCAGTGGAGATTTGAGCCATAGAGGGCTTGGCAGTATTCAGCACCTTGAATCACACCTGGGAGCTAATCAAGTGCAATCCTACAGTTTCAGAATCACCTTGTTGTACTGGCTTCCCCTATCAGCAAGTAGGCGGCTGTGTTTACCAGTAAGTATCTTCGAATTTTAGTAGTCTATTTGTGAGATAATACATAATCCATACAGTCAATTCTTCCTGCGCGATGACAACCAGCTAGTTTGATTTGTTGGCAAACAGCACCAGGTGAGGTGGGTGCAATTATTTTTCTCATTTTAGCTTTTGTTCCTCATCAAAACCCAGGAATATGATATCATTTTCAATATCCCTCTTTCCTGCAAAGAACTGTCCAGCTATATGTTTCATCTTCCTTGACAGTGGAACCCTTGCAGCTATGATCCAACAGTAAGATAGCTGGACCTTTTGGAATATTTCAAATTATTCATCATTCTCTATTGTGTTTGGTGGGTATGCATTAAAACAGATGCCAAGACTTATGCGTTTCTTGCCACTTTAGTTACTGTGTCATGTCTTTCACTAATAAGCTAGGTGGACTGATGGAACTTTCATTGCCCACACAAGGGCCTTGAGATAGTTTCCTTGTAGTTTATTAAAGATTTATCATAGACCAAGGACCTAGACATAATTAAGTGGCATCTTACTTTTTTCTAAACGACTTATTTATTTCTTGTCATGCTATCCTTTTGAGATAGTTCATATATTTATTCAACATGTTTTCCAGAACTGTTTTTTTTTAATTACATTTATATGCTGCCCTTCTCCAAAGACTCAGGGCGGCTTACAATGTTTGGGACACAACCCAATGCGCTTAGCAATGGCCTTCATTCCATTGTACATGCCTGCTTATTACTAAGCAGCATTTTTACAAAGTCAGCTTATTGCCCCCAACAATCTTGGGTCCTCAATTTACCTACCCTGAGAGGATGGAAGGCTGAGTCAACCTTGAGCCTGGTGGGATTCGAGCCTTCACTAATTGCAGGCAGCTGGAACTAAGTGCTAGACGTTTAACAGCCTGCACCACCAAGGTGCACCTGTTGCCTTGCCTGTTCATATTTATAATAGAAGCCCTTAATTTGTGGCATTATTTAGGGAAAATATTTCATCAATTGATGGAGAGTTCCACCTGTCCTCTTTCTGTAATTCAGAATTGGGTGAGATGACATGTTACCTGAGAAGAATACCTTTAATTGGTTCATTTTTTAAACTTGTGGCTGCATTTATTTATATTCAATTCAGTCTTCCATTCTAATGTTGCAATTTTACCCATGGATATCACTATCTATTCACAAAATGTTTTCCAGTCCTCTCCCATTCGGGCGATCTATTTTTTCCAGTAACTGCAGCTGCTCAATGCTGATTGTTAGTGACCTGTTCTGGTTTTCACCACGTTTCTGCACTCTGCATGTTTGTCTAAAAACCTGGATGGAAAAATTCCTGTACTTGTTTGAGGTTATGAGGTACTGTTTGAGGTTATGAGGTTCTGCATCTGTGGGAGAGAGGAGAGGGAGCAAATTATTCAGAGAGGAAGAGGTACTTATATGACCACTGAAAGAGGGATGGAGACTGCCCTGAATGAAGTCCAGGGATAGTGTTCTGGAATCGAGGGAGTTCCAGATGAAGATATATACACACACACTGTAAACTAGAACTACCCCTTCTTGCAATTTGGTGTTAGAACAAAGTAAAGGTTCAACAGGGAAACATCTAGCAATTTCTCCCAGAGAACAGATGGCAATCCTATCCCTCTTATGATATCCCTGGTCAGGATGAAAGCTCTGAAACTTCAGCCAACTAAGAAATAGGGCCTTGGTGGTGCAGGCTGCTAAATGCCTAGCACTTAAGTTCCAGCTGCCTGCAATTATTGTAGGCTCGAATCCCACCAGGCTCAAGGTTGACTCAGCTTTCCATCCTCTCGGGGTAGGTAAAGTGAGGACCCATGATTGTTGGGGGCAATAAGCTGACTTTGTAAAAATGCCGCTTAGTAATAAGCAGGCATATACAATGGAATGAAGGCTATTGCTGAGCATATTGGGTTGTATCCCAAAGATTGTAAGCCACCCTGAGTCTTTGGAGAAGGGCGGCATATAAATGTAATAAAAAAAAGGAAGATGATGATGAATGGAAGAGAAAAGAACAGAAATTCCAAAGCAGGGTCTCTGTCGATTCCAAATGAAAAAGAAACAGAAATGGAAGGAGCACCATAGCCCCCAGCTGATGGAATTCAACTTTGCATACACCAGTTTTTGACATCTCAGCCTCTTCACCACTACAGCAATAAATATAGAGACTTTTAGTAGATGGACCCTGCACTTTATTGTCATGTCCTTGTCTAAAAGATTTATTTTGCACTTTGGTCCAACAAGCCACCTACAGTATTGGTTAAGCTGATATTTCCAGAGCTTTTATTGCTTCCTCCCACAGTTCAGTCATCTTTCTTTTCTGACACTGACCTGTGCAGGTCAAGTACTTATCTGATCTCTTCTCTCTCCCTAATGCAGGAGATCACATTATAGGAGCTGTAAATACTATAGATTGAAGTCACCTGGGCTTTCCTAGCACTATGCTATTCCTTAAACAGAGCTTGTCTTTATTTTTCTTTCACACAAGTAGTAGACTCAAGAATGCTTTCAGATAAACGTTATATTCCTAGCTTTAGAATTTCTCTCTGTTCATTCTTTCTGCTCTGTAAAACTATCCACTATCCCACAAGAGACTATTTGGCCCAGAGAAGAGAAGAGATTTAAAGAGTAGGCATAAAGAGAAAAATTCTGGTTTTATTCTAAGAACCGCTGGCTATTAAGATTTATTAGACAGGATGACTACTGGTGATTCATCAAAGACAGCTGACTTGATGGAGATGCCAGGCAACATAAATGGCAGAAATGATGCCTTTGAAAGGAGCTGCTGAATACTCTTGGGGCAGCACATGTTCTAGAAGAACAAAGGTCAACAGAAACCATGAGGAAGCAGTCTCACTTGGGTGGGGAGGAGAGGAGGATGCACCTGGTACCTCCAGGTTGAATGAGGGGAGTTAGAAATTAGGGAGTGAAGGAGATGAAGCTGATGAGGCAGGAAGCAGAAATTCTGAGACCCAATAGATTGTGTAAACATAGAACAGGTGCATTCCAGTTTCATGGCTGGGAAAAAATGACCATTATTCTATTGACTCAAAAAAGGTGGAAGGGCTTACAATGTGGGCAGATTTATTTCTATGTTCTACATCAGACAAATCTTCTAGATTGTATGACTATTTTCTTTGTCTTCAGTAAAACAGCTAACCTAGTAGTACTGAGTCCTTGAAGTTTCTGCTATTAATGAATACGTGAATGCAGAGATAAATTTGTAGAAAAACAGAGATGGATAGTTGTACCTGGCTTGAAGCCTCCCTTCACTTCCTGTTACCTAAATACCTTCTCTTTTTTATTTTCAGTGCTCTCAGAAGAGTCATCACTCAGCTGCCTCAAAATCTTTTTGTCAGGCATATTGTAGCTGAGCTGCAAAGATCCAACAGACAACTAGAAGATATATATCATGTAGAAGGTGATGTCAGAGACTTTTCTGTATGGAATTGTTATTTTCTTCAGATAGACCTTGACATACAACCTCAACTGAGTTGCCTGAATTTCTGCTGCTGAGACAGTTAAGTGAATTTGCCTCATTTTTTGACTTTTCATGCCACAGTTGTTAAATGAGTAACACGGATGTTAAGTGAATCTGGTTTACCCATTGACTTTGCAAAAGGTTATCACATGACCCAGGCACACTGCAGCCATCATAAATACGAGTCAGTTGCCGAGCATCCAAATTTTGATCAAGTGACCATGGGCTTCTGCAACTTGTATGAAAAATAGTCGTAAGTCGCTTTTTTCAGTGATGTTGTAACTTCAAACAGTCACTAAATGAAGTGTTGTAAGTCAAGGACTACCTGTAGTTGGATTTTCTGGTATTTCTCTGCAGAGATTTATTGGATTTTTGCTTCCCAGTTATAGTATTCTATCTCTTCTCTTCCTAATCCTTCATAACCAGTGAGGAAGGAAGTGAATATTAGAGATTGCCTTAGGTTTCTGCTTCTTGAACCTGTTGCATCTGCTGCCAAAGCAACAGCTCAGTTGGGAATGACAGCTGTCAGGCCCAGTTCAAGAATGACATAGAACAATCCAGTTCAGTGTTTTATTTGTTCACACCAAGTGGACAGAATTTGTGCTAGACTAAACATACTTAGAACTTAATGCACTGAAGACAAACTCCTTGTGTGTCCAATCACACTTGGCCAACAAAGAATTCTATTCTATTCTATTCTATTCTATTCTATTTCTATTTCTATTTCTATTCTATTTGACTTATGAATGGTCACTTAGTGAATGTTCAAAATTATGACTGACCCCTCTCCCAAAGGACCTGGTTTTGAAGTTCTGAGTTTCTTCCAGTCATGTGACCACATTTCATGCACTTGGCAACTAGCCCACATTTATGATTGCAGTGTCTCACAAACACATGACCAAAATTTGTGATGTTTTTGCAGAAAACAGCATTTACTTCCAATTTTTGGCCAAAATGCCCCATAGTGAACATAGCGAGCATTTGTGGTTTGCTTAATGACTATGGCATTCAATTAACGGCTGTGGATTCACTTAATGACCATGGTGATTCACTTAATGACCACCCCCAAAGACCATAAAGTCAGTTCAAACCCACCTTACGATTCTCATAACTCGTAATCATAATGGATAGATTCCACTAGTCATAAGTTGAGAATTATTTGTACTACTCTTACCCTAAACTTAGGATATACCCTGGAGATTCTAGTGAGTGGCTATCCTAATTCTTGTCCTATGTCTCCAACCAACTCCAGGCTGTGTTGCCTCTTGTCCCACCCCACTCCTTGAAATGTACTTTCCTTCTTCCTAGGAAACTTCTACTTAGTAGTTCATTATACCACCTTCCCCTTTGTAGACACAATCCATCACACAGCAAAAGTGGAGGTAGCAGTGCCCTCAGCTCACTCATTCCCACAAACTGCTTTTCTACTATGACCCTATTAAGGCTCCAAAATTTGATTTGCCAAAATCCAGATGCGGCAATAACAAGGTTCAAGAAAACATTATTGTACTGTTATTAGTCGGTCATCTGGATTTTTTCCCCCTGAACCAAAAGTGGTATTCAGCTGGTTCTGACCAGTGGAAATTTTGAGTAGTTCGGAGAACTGGCAAATACCCCCTCTGACTAGTCCTGCCCCCATCTATTCTCTGCCTCCCGAGTCCCAGCTGATCAGCTGGATCTTCTTTTGTTGAGCTGCACAGGAGAATGGAACTGGAAAGCATGTTAGTGGGGTGGGGAGGGAATGGGATTTTGCAGTAACCTTCCCCCAGGAGTGGGGAGGGAATAGAGATTTTGCAGTATCCTTCCCTGGAGTGAGGTGGGAATGGAGATTTTAAATATCCTTTCCCCTACCACACCCACCAACCACACCATGCCTACCAAGCCACGTCCACAGAACCGGTAGTAAAAAATTTTAAATTCCACCACTGCCCTGAACATATATATTGGCAAAGCCCACAGCAATCAGGCTTGTTGCAGGAACTGGGGAAGGAGGAGATAACCTGGTGGACTTCTTTATCTATAGACAAAGGGAGATGATTGCCTTCTTGCCTTCCCTATATTTATACCATAAGCCTCTTTAACAGGATGTGTGCTGTCCAGCCAGTTTAGAGTTAATGGGATTTGGTATAGGTAGTTAGGAATTGAGAGCTGTCTCCTTAAGGGAATGCATCATGGCAAATGTAGTTAAGGTATCCTGGGAAATGTAGTCCATGTCATGTGGTCACATCTGTAATCCTGATTGGTCACTAAATTGACCCTTGTTGGGTTGGGGGAGGCTCCCTCACTCTAGCCTGAATCTTTTACCATGTGGTTGCTTCAATCATCAGCATGGTTATCATCGTAAGGATGAGAGGTTAATATCTTTCTACACCACGATTCAGATATGCAAAGGATTGGACATTAAGAAGAACCTCGTCATAACTGTGAGTTGACAGGATGCCTGATGAACCAATAAAAAAGACTTTGTATAGATGCTTTGTGGAGTTGCTCTGTCTGCTTTATACCCATCTAGAGCGTAAAGCAGAACAGGATGCTTTTAATTTTATTCCATTTTTCATACAAGGATCCTAAAAAGCCTTTTGTGGCTACTGGGATATTTATATTCATTGGACTGTTTTAGGTCTACTCTCAAAAAATCTTTCTTTGTTGCCCTAATTTTTTTTGTTCAATAGCTTATTTGCAAGTTAAAGAAAGATAATTGTCTAAAGTAATAATAATATTATTTTATATTTGTTTCTGATAGGCTATTATAGATTAAATGTTTTTAAATCTTTATTTTTCTAGAATATTTTGCATTAAATCACATCTTTCAAAATTTAGTTAAATTATAACCTTAGGCAGAGTATAAGAAAGTATTTAAATTAGGAACACAGTTTTAAAAGTTCTACTATCTAAAACTATTTAATGTGTACTTCACTAATTTTTTAACCTGGAAGGCAGGATATTTCATAATAATTTAAAAAGCACAGCAACTGTCATTCTCCACTCACACATTTAGTCGCTTTCCCATTCTGTCACATTAAAAATGACAATTTGGTAATAAGTAATGGCAGTTTCTGGAAGATTTCACTCAGAGGTTTCAGAGACTGCATTGTTCCCCTAAAGCCTCAGATTATAAATTCTGTTAAGAAGAAGAAAGCATTGGAGCAAAATGAATCCACAAACTGTTTAATACAGATTATTTTTCATAAAATAACTTAGAAAATTATGTCAGCATTTGTCTCTTGCCCATGAACACTAGCTGTTACTCCATATATTGCCATTTATTGCTGAATGACAGAGGTAAACATTCATATACTATATGCTTGTCATCAATGATGTATTATTTTAGTGCCACTGTAATATTTAAATTTAAATATTGCTGGCCCAGAACTCCATTTGGCTGATTCTTTGTAATTCTCTTCTTCACACAACCCTGACAAATTAGGACATGATTACCCAAAATTGAAAGGTAAAAAATATTTGGTACACTCTAAAATAGGCTTTACGTTACAGATGCGTTTTGGCATATGACTGGTCGTTTAGTGAGCAATTGAAATTACACTGAACCACCTGAAAGCTACTTATGACCGGTTTCAAAGTTCCGATGTTTCTTTCCCGTTACCACCTATTGGATGCTCGGCAGTTGGCCTGCATTTGTGGCCCCACGATTTGCAACGTTTTTGCCAGAAACTTGTGTTTATTTCTGCTTTCTGACAAAATCTGTCTCATAGAAAAAATGGATTCACTTAACAACCATGGTGTTTGCTTGATGACTGCCGTGTTCGCTTAACAACCACCACAATTTTTTTTTGTAAAATTGGGTCTGTTATATGGTGACCCACTTTACAACTGTCACAATTCAAGGTTGTAATTGTGGGGTTTGATTACAGTCATAATACAAGGACTTTCATAGATGTAATTATTACTTATTTATTGCATTTTTTCTCTTCCCTTTGCTCTGAAAAGTTTTTTAAAAGTTGGGGTGAACCTCTCCCAAGAAACCCAATAAAAATGGAGAAGTCTCAATTTCCATGTGTCATTAGTTCATCCACTACAACTCTTATAAGAGTGGTTTTTTAATAGGTTTATCAAAGGGTTGTTCATTTCTGACTGTAGAAGGTCAGGGAGGTGACCTTGAGGGAAAGAGGCAAAAATTATTATCTAAGCAAAGAAGGTTGAAACATTCCTTAAGTCCTCCTGGGAAAGAGAATAGTATTCAGAAGAGACTCAAGCAGGTCCATCCCAGATTCACTGGAGTATAAGAGAGAGGGAAGGAAGTCAGGCTTGCAAGATTCTGCTACTGCACTGTGGCGCATCCCAATGAAGTACAGAATAGAGCTAATCCTCCTATGGAGTCAGTTTCTGATCTCATCTACTTGTAGAGCTGACAGTGATGTAAACTTTGGTGAATAATAAACTGATTTATCTAATGCAAAATATATTTGCTATGTCCCCCCCCATTTTAAGACCTTTTTGTTGAAAAAAAAATAAACATACTGGAAATCGCTATCTCATTGGTGTTCAGAGTTGCTAATTAAGAATCATTTATTGTATTCTGCCTTGAAGTCCTTGCAGAAAATAAAAATGCATCCACATAATTTATTGCACTAACAAAAGGACTTATTTTACAAGTTTAGAAAAAACACAGTGACTCTATCATATAAAATGTGATAATACGCCTTGCAAAACACCACAATTTGTGGAATAACTCATACATGGCCACAAAAAATATATAGACACTTCATCTTTTTGCTGCCAGATGATGGACATGTAACGTGTCTGCAGCCCTAATCTCACTCACAACCATAAATTATAATATAAAAATATTAGTGTTATATAGCTTCTTTTTTATAGACTTTATTGAATTTTTATCACATTAAAAACATACGAAATATATCACTCAATAACAGCTATTTGTGGTGCTTATCGTATGACAATAATTTGTGCATTATTTGCAGGTATTAATTTATGCATAATTACATTCTTATTCTATCTATTACTTATATTTAAAAATTACCTATCCTTAATCTATCTCTGATCTATCCAACTATACCATTGTTCCCACACCTTATAAAATATTGAGGCTTCTTTATCTTTAAACTCAGTGTTAATTTCAGCACAATTCATAACTTTTTGTATAACCAGTTTCTCTGCGGGTATATATGGCTGTTTCCAACATTGGGCAAAGGCAATCCTGGCAGTAGTCAATATGTGTAATAATAAGTATTTTGTACTCTTTACGTATTTTTTTTGAAGATCCCCAACAGGAAGAGTACTGGTTCTAGGTCTAATTGTTCATTGGTGATTTCCTGTAGCCAATTTTTGATTTTTAGCCAATATTTTTGAGCTTCTGGGCAAGACCACCACATATGATAATATGTTCCCTTTTTTTTTTACATTTCCAACATATAGGACTCATTTTAGGGTACATTTTCGCTAATCTTAAAGGGGATAAGTGCCACCTATAGAACATTTTATATGCGTTTTCTTTGTATGCTGCTGATTTTGTTAATTTGTGATTTCTGTTCCATACAGTCTCCCAATCAGATAATTTTATGTTGTGACAAATATTTTGACCCCATAGTATTATATAGCTTCTAAGTCACATACAAGTAAGACACACTTTGTCTGAACATGTATGAACTCAGCCACTGTAGAAACTGGAATCTGTCTTTCACTTCCTTAAAAAGGATTTCTTTTTAAGACTTTTTTGCAACTAATTTACACAATGCTTGAAACTTCTTTCAGGTTTTCTCAAGTTTATTTTATTTTTATTTTATTTTATTTGTTTCGTACCTACACGCTGAAGCCTACCTGACTCTTCACATCTCACTCTAATGCTCTTCAGGAAGGCGCTCAAGACTTGGTTCTGCCAGCGGGCCTGGGGAACCCAGAGTGGGATGGAGCCCATTAAATGGCTTGTGTAATCTTGCTGTTGCTGGGGTGGGAGTTGGGAAGTCATTTTGTTATATTGTACTATATTAATTTATTTGATTCTTTTTGTTAGTTTTTATTGTTTTAAATGTGGTTCTATGTTCTGTAAACCACCATGGGCGAATTGGTGGCAATATAAATTCAATAAATAAATAAGTAAATTCCTGGCTATTGGAATGCCATTGAGGAGGCAGCTGGACAGGTGGTTGTATTCGGAAAGGCAGTCACATTCACCTTTCCTTGGCAACATCCAGGCAGCTTTCTTTTGTGAACGGGCATGGTTTAAACAGGGCTTCTTAGGTTAAAAAGAGCCACACAACTCTGCAATTAATTAAGGGCCTTCCAGAGAAAAGCAGAGCTGAGGCTTCACTCTCGGTTAGGATGAACGGCCTGATAAGAAAGGTCTGACGACCCGGAGAACGAGGTCAACCGCGGTTGCCAGAGAGAGGCGGAGCGACGCTGCCCCGGCTTTTGGCGCGCTTCTCTGCCAGCCGCGCCCGTTACCGACCCTGCTGTGAAAGGACGGGCGTCGCCGGCATCGGCATCGGTTCAAAGCATCCCTCGCCCTCCCCCGAGAGAGGGAGACAAGCGCGCGGCCGCGCAGAATTCCACCCTTCCTGGAAAGAGCAGCGGGCACTTTGCACGAACTCTCGCGGTCCGACTTTCTTTTCCGCACTCACGGCTCGCCCTGCAGCGCCGAGAGACCGACACGAGGGCGTCCCCACCACGCACTGGCGAATTCCGTGCCCTCGAGGCAGGGAAATGGGCATCAGAGTTGCCCCGGGCGTCCTGACACTGGTGGCGCTTTCGACGCTCGGGCGCCTCGCCGGAGCGGCTTGCGCCGAGGAAAGGCGCTGCTGTCTGGGCCGGGATCCGACGTGCACCGCCACCGGCTGGCGCCCGGACAGAACTTACGGGACCTGCTTCTGCGACGAGGGGTGCGAACAGACCGGCGACTGTTGCCACGACTACGCCCAGGCGTGCCCAGGTAGGCTGGAAGAAGGGACGGCGCCCAACGAACGTCTGAAAGCACCTGCCGCCGAGCGAGGTTCCACGCTGGGATGCTTTGCCTCCAAAACACTCCTGGCGGTAGTGGGGGGGAGGGTTTAGTGGTCCTAGAAATAGAAGAAACTATGTGTCTCTTCCCCCCCCCATGTCTTCGAGGAGAACTAACCTTTGCTTTTGGAATTGGCATAAATAATAAAGAATAAAACGCATCTCTTAAACTCCAGATAGGTGGCTACTTCTTGGCAAGTGCGGGTGGGTTTATGCAACTTCGGAATCTTGACAGCAGAACCACTGACTGCTCTACCCTGTCATGGGAACTCAGCTGTTCCTGCTATTTCCTTTCTTTCCCACTTATCCCTGCTCCACGAAGGAAGGAAAGTTCTATAAAGGAAACTTGGTGCAAAACTTAAACCCGCCCATTTTTCCTGACTTTTCATGAATATGGAAATCCAAATGAAGGACAAAAATGTAAGGAAACGACTCAAGCAAAATACAATGAGTATCTGGAGGGCAGGTTTAAACTTTAAAAATGAAGGCAATGGATTCCTTTGAAAATTGAATCAAGTTATTAAAAAGTGTGTAACTATGTTTGAAAGCAGTAGCTTTGTTGGATTTGTGATTTTTTTGAAGAGGGAGGGGAGAAGAGTAACAAACAATACAGTCTCTCTAAAGTCCTTGTGCAGTTTTAATAGACAACACTGTCACTTCTATGTAAGGTATAAAATTTAAATAAAACGGATACTGGATCCAGAATAATAAATGTGATCAGGGCTATATGAAATACAACTGCATTCAGAGAATTTCAAAATCATGCTATCCTTTGTATCCAAAATCAGAGCCTTGGTGGTGCAGGCTATTAAACGCCTAGCACTTAGTTCCAGCTGCCTGCAATTATTGCAGGCTCAAATCCCACCAGGCTCAAGGTTGACTCAGCCTTCCATCCTCTCGGGGTAGGTAAAGTGAGGACCCAAGATTGTTGGGGGCAATAAGCTGACTTTGTAAAAATGCCGCTTAGTAATAAGCAGGCATATACAATGGAATGAAGGCTATTGCTGAGCGCATTGGGTTGTGCTCCAAACATTGTAAGCCGCCCTGAGTCTCCGGAGAAGGGCGGCATATAAATATGAATTTTAAAAAAAATCATAATAGATATATTGAAAATTGACTTCCCAACAAATAAATGTGCTCAATCTCAAATCCTTCTCTGTTGCATTTATAGTTAATAGTTCCACTTCTGTATACTATATAAACAATTAAACTACACAAGGATTTTTATAGATACCCTACATATTAATAATCCAATAAAATGATTTTCTGATCATTTTATGATGATGGTTTTCTTATTCTCAGTACAATTACTTGATTTGTGAGTTCCACTATGATAGGGGCCATAATGGAGTTCAAAAGACCACCTGTCTTTCTACTTCTGGACCCCTCTGTATTGCATGATAGTCAATCTTATCGTCATTTAAAAATAAAAATAGGGACAATCCAAACACATTAAGTATTGCAGCCTTAGCTGTAGAATTCAGTCATTGATACAGTAGTATTGAATAGTCAATATATACAAGAAGTTTTGGTTTCTGCGTTTTTAAAAGTACATTTTAAAAGCAAGATCCAAGCTGCAGAAACAAAATCTCCTTGCCCTCTCACTGGAACAGTTTTTTTTAAAAAGAACATAAAACATGAATTAATTATTTTTTGCATGGCTGGGGAAGCAGGAACTGATACAGGAATATATGCCTGTCAAATGAGAATCCCAGAGGCAATTTTTGCAGCTCAAAATGCAACTTGAAGGAACACTTTTCATTTTGTACACTACTACTCAATCAGGAGTTCCCCTTGCACTGTTGGCACAAACCTTTAGGGGCTGTCTGCTTTACCAGCATCTTGGACTGGTGTGCTAGCTTTGTTTCTGCTCTAATTGGTGCATTGTGCAATAGATTATATGGATTAATCTGTGGTGCACAGAGGAAGGATCCCGCCTTAGCGAAGAGCAGAATCTGATTGGCAAGTGGCTTCTCTGAATTCATTCATGCATGGTCATGAAATCATGTAGACAGGATGCATTTAATCAGGACTGAATCTTAGCTGGAGAAAGAAAAAGCAAAGGTAAAATTTGGAGCAACGGATTTCCCTCTTAATGGTACTATGGGCACATTTATATGTTACAGTTGCTTGCACAAGGAACTTAACCCTCCTTTTTATCTGTTCTTCTCTTCCCAAAATTATTTTTTGTGCTGTCCAAAGGAAAAAAAAATAGAGGGGAATATGGGGAAGATTATTGGTAGTCAACTATCACTGATTTGGTGATAACGGGGATAAGATTGTCACTTTTTTTGGTTAAAAGACAAAGTTCAAACTTTTCACTTTTGTTCTAATTCTAATTTTTTATCCAATGTATTTTAGCCATGCTCGACATCTATAAATGTCAGTAAACAATAATTTGGCTTTATGCCTGTCTGCCAAACAAATCCTCAAATTGTTTTTCTCTTTCCTCCATGGGCTATTGGCTTAGCTGAATGAAAACTGTCTTGTTTTAGCTGAGGTTGGATTTTCAGGAGGCATTTCAAGCAGCTGATGAATTTGTGACATCAGAACCGAAAAATGGAACTTTAGCATGCCTGTTTGGGAAATAGCAAATTTAGGATTAGAGTACAAATATTAACTAGATACATATATTAACATATGCAAATATACATACAGGAATTTTCGACTAATCTATTAGAAGGAGATATTATATAAACTATGCTTAAATCTGAGTGTCACCTTAGGTTTAAAAACAGTGTATTTAATCCTGAGTCCTAAGCACTTTTAGCAATGTTGGAAAGCATGTTCCACTTGAATACTAGTCAGCAGGGATACATAGCACTACTCAATATGCAGAAAAGATCTCTTTTCTGGCATCTGCTTCCTTCTAAATTTTCTATAAATTGCAAAAAGTTCAAGAGTTTCTTGTCATGTAGGTTTTTGAGAACCTAATAGCAGAACAAGTAACGTGCTAGCCCCTATTCTAAATTTTATAGCACCTTTAGTTGCTTTGAAACAAGGGAAAATAATGAAGTACTTCTTCAATATAACTTTCCTTCTTCCATTTTAGTATCATACCATATAAAAATGAGATGGGTGACCATATAAATTGAAGGTAAAGGGAATCATTACAGGCTTATCAACTATGCCAATATAGTATTGGTTGGTGTGGTTCCTATCCTATTATTCAAAACGTGGACTTTGAGTTGGTCTGAAAAACATATGTATTGATATAGCTACCACTTAAAGTTTTAGAGACTGCTTATGTATTGTATGATAGGCTGAAAAAAAGTTGGGATTAGAACAGATGAATATGAAACTGTAAAATCATTTTATGAGCAAGAATATTTTAAGTTATGGATTAGGTATTATTTTGTGAAAGAAGAGGAAAGTTATTGAAGTATGGGGCCCAGATGGATAAGCAGGTGGACAATTGCTTTGTAAAGCAATGTTATTTCCACAATAGTTTTAAAAATGGCAGATCAGTGTTAACTTCTGATCTTCTTAATCTATTTCTTCAGGAAAAAGCAGGCTGTGTGACCTACTAAATTAAATTTTGCTAAATATTTATAGAGAAAAGATGAATCTTTGACAGTAGCAAATGACTCCATCAGTTTCTTTGTGACAGTATTTTTACAATTCTTTTGCAGCTGTTTCATGTGTTGTTGGGGAATGGAATCACTGGAGTGGCTGTGCAGAACAATGTAAACCCGCCTTCCGGATGCGTACACGTATTATACAACAAGAGCCAAAAAATGGTGGGGAGCCTTGTCCTCCGTTAGAAGAAAAAGCTGGCTGCCTGGAATATGCAACTCATGAAGGGAAAGACTGTGGAGATGGTACACATGCTTCCCATTTCTCTCTCTCTTTTACAATTTGCATCCTTATCAAATGCCTTCCAGTGTCTTATAAACTTGTTTAATCCGTTGTCTCCAATCAGATGGTTAATTTTGACATCTCTGCTAATTCAGTCAGTTTTAAAATCTGCTCTTCAACAGTGACCATCCCCCTTCCAATGCTTAGCATATACAATCCTCTCAGCGGTCACCATGTAAAGAAATAAGGCCCCAACTGTTTTTCAATTGGTTTGTCCATAATACCTAGAAGAAAAACTTCTGGTTTCATTATTATTTGTAATTTAAATATTTTCTTATATTATATTTATCCAATATAATTCACTGGATAAATTTTCTGGATTACTTTCAAGATAGAATGTATGATAGAATGTACCTGGATTTTGATTGCATTTTCAACTTGTTGGAAATCCCTTTATACATTTTTGCAGTCTATCTGGAGACAAATACCAGCAGTCCATCATCTTATAAAAGCTTTCATTCAAGCTGTAATTCATAGTGAATTTCAAATCATTGGTCCACACATTCTCCCATTGATCTAGCATTATATTGTAACAAAAAAAATTCACCCACTTTACTGTCTTTAAAATTTATCCTCCAGATTTATCATAAGTAACATTTTTTAAACTTTAGCAATCAGGTGATCATCTGCAGAACATGCATTCATGTTCAATTCAGATTTAATTCCTGCAGATACAAAACCTTTTTTAAAAATCAAGTTTAAATCTTTCCAAAATTCTATAATCAGAAACAAATCCTTCACTTACTAATTGTTCTCTTGTTTTTAACTTCTTCAAATATTAGAAAATCTTGATATGTCATCCATTTGGAATCTAACAGCATCTCTTTTATGTTTAATGCTTCATGGGTGATACCAAAGTCAGTCAATCTTCTTTTATATTTCCACCATATATGCTCAATTGATTGTTTAATAACAAGAGTCTGAAAACCAGGGTTAATGTTTACCTTATTGTACCAAAATAAGCATATCACCCAAATTCAAAATCAGAACCTTCAAGGTCTAATAAATCTGAGTTTTAAAAATTATCCAATATTTTAATCATATCAAACAACAGGCATCATAATATAATCTGAGGTCTAGTAAAAGGACAACTCCTTTCTTTAGCATCCTGTAGGAGCTTATATTTTATTTGTAGTTTTTTGTTTTGACACTTTCACATCCTTGTATTGAGAAGACTTTGATGTTAAAATACCCTGAATTCTGTTCTTTAAAAAAGGCGGGATCTCCTACCATCACACTTGATTATCATTCTCCCAGAACTGATAATCCTAGAAGTTCATATATTTTTGCCACACAAAAATAAGTTGATTTCGATAGTTTTTGTTAATGAATAAACGAGCAATATGTTTTTAGTTATTTCCTTAATTAGGTTCTCTAAACTAGGACTTGTGTAGAGAACTGAACTCATATTTTATATATTATGCAGAAATATTGAAAATTCAAATGGGTTCACAAAGTTTTAAGCACTACTATATACCAAAGGATGGAGCAGGGAGTTTTAACTTTGTCCAGTTTTATATTATTTTATACATCTTCTATTCTCAGTTAGTTAAAAAGCAATATCAGCTTTACAAATTTTATTTTCATAATAATTGTGTTCTTCCTAGTTCCTGCATTCATAACTACTTCTGAATATAGTAAAGAGAGAAAAAATACAGCTGTACATCCAAGGTGGTCTTCAGAAACAAAAGATTCTAGGTAATTACGGCTAAAACTTTTACCAGCTTCTCTGGAGATAAATTTCTTTGAATTCTGTTGAATTTGTCTCCGAGTCAGAACACATATATACAATCTTGACATTTAATATACATATGGATATTTCAATTGGAAGAAGGTAATTTTGTATTAACTATCCATACTAGAGGGATTAAAACAGTTTCCATACTAAAAGTATAATTTTGAAACGTCTTATGTTGCCATTGCTTCTTTTTCATATATAATTTTCTTTAGTTCATTTGGTGTTAACTGCCTTATTTGTTGAAAAATTTTGTAGCAGTACCTATAACAAAGTGAAATAAAGCAGTATTTTTGCAAAGCATGAATGATTATATTTTTTTTCTACAAAAAGCCATTTTAATGTTTATCTAATTTAAAATAAGGTAAGGAATGATAAAATTTATATGTAAGCTTTAAACACGACTTTTTTATATCCTGACTTTTTATAAACCCACATATGGGAATTGCAGTTCCCAATGCCAGTAACACAAGCCCAATGATGATATCCCTAGTAGTTATATTTTAAAGATGTCGTGGGCTTCCTCACTATCTTTCATGTAGTATAGAGATGGGCAAACTGTGTCTGTCTAGCTAAGTATGGTCTTTATTACTTGCAAGTGACTTTTGAAGTTAGACAATCTCATACTATTAATAAAGGCAATTTGTGGCATCCTGATAGTCTGCTGCTGAATAGAGAAAGGCAAAAAGAAAACAAGAGGCATAGAAAGACAAATGTATTTTATTAAGAAAATGGTTGGCCTAACTATTAGCAGATGTGACTCAACAGAAAATTGCTCACTCTGATATTTGCAGGATTGTGGCATAGGGAGTTTAGTCTCCCCCCATTTTTTTTAGTTGTCTTAATTACACATCAGAGTCTGAGCCATAGCTGCTAATGATTACTTTTAACTTTCAGGAAACTACTTTGTCTGGCTAACAACTTCATAGATTATATATGTATAATTACCTTTCAGATTTATTCTTGCATTAGTAACAAACACTTCCTCCCCAAAGGAGTTACTGTGTGGAATTTAAAACAGAATCATTGTCTCCTTACTGCTCTATGGAAATTCGCCCGTATGCTCGATGGATGCAGTACCTTCGAGCAGGCTATACAGTATGTGTAATGTGCCAGGAGCCAGCAATGCACAAAGATAGCTATCGTTGTCCTGGAGATGGCACTGATACTGATAGGTAAGCAACTAAATTTCTTATCTGAATCTCTAAATACCATTGTTTCATTTATGAATTTGTAGTAAAAATTCTCAAACCAACACGTGTTAGATTTATACACATTTTTTCCTTTAAAAATCAGTTTTGTGTGTATAGCTTTACCTTCTCAATTTTTCCCCCAAGCCTGTAAATTTCAATGGTTAGAGTTAGTACTTGGTTCAGATTGCTTTGAAGCTTTTGTCTTTGCTTAGATTTCTCAACTAGAATAAACAGTGAGTAGGTACACTCTGACTTATGTAGCCTATTTCCCCCATTTAGACAAGATATTGAGGCCAAAATATCTCTTTGAAACTATTTTCTTATGGTAAAGGCTTTGATATAATCTTACCCAGTTGACAGAATCGCATTAGTAAACTATCCCAGTTCTAACTAGATTAAAACAAGCTATTACAATGATACGAATGCATGGATATGATTTGTGCTAGATAGTATACTGGGAAAAATATAAGAATCTGGTCTTGGATATCATACAGGTAGCCCTCAACTTGCAATTTGTTAAGTAACCATTCAGTTACAGCAGCACTGAAAAGTGACTTAGGGCTGGTTTTCACACTTATGACCACTGCAGCATCCTCATGGTCATCTGATCAAAATTCAGACCCTTGCCAATTGGCAATGCATCTATGACAGTTGCAGTGTCCCAGTGGCTTTGTGATTACAATTTGTAACCTTCCCAGCCAGTGTCCAAGAAAGTCAATGGGGAAGCTAGATTCACTTAATAGTCACATGACTCAGCAAACAACTGCAGTGATTTGCTTAACAACTGTGGCTAAAATGTTCATAAAATGGGGCAAAACTCACTTAACAACTGCCTTCATTAGCAACAAATATTTGGGGCTCGGTTATGGTCGTAAATTGAGAACTTCCTGTATATGTGAGATTCATATTGTAATTTTTAAACAAAGTATAGGAAATAATGGCTGAACTTCTTTTTTCATGAAAATCCAAGATTTGCATTCCACCAAATTACAATTGGAAATGACCTATTTTCCATAGCTTGGCTACATAGAGAACTTAGACTTTGCAGCTTCCAGTATCTCAGTCTTTAATTATTTTCTTGGCCTTACTGTTCTATCACTTCATTTTATTTTTATCTTCATAATTGTATTAAGACAATTTAGTAGCCATATTTTAATTACCATGGGCACCTTAGCTCATACAAAATATAGTTTGGAATGAATTCCAGGTGAATTGTTTCTGTATTTTCAGAGAACAATGGAGTTCTTCTGCAAATTCAGGAAGTACTCTGGTTCAGTAAAACCATAGAACTGTCAGCCTTCCCAGGTAGATTAAAAAAAAACATAACCAGTTTATTCTACTTTATTGTAAGACTACATTAATAGAATCTTGCACGTCTGAAAGTACAAATCACCAATTTGCCTGTTTTTACAGTCTGATAACTTAAGACAGGATCCTTTCTGAGTTTCTTTTTTTCGCCTTTCTCTTATGGCAGCTGTGGGCTTCTTCTCCATTCTTATCTCTTCATTCCTTAGGCAGCATCTTTCCACCGATCTCCCAAGGTCGTTCCCACATACCATCACAAATATAGAGTTAGATTAAATGTATCCATTAGAAGAGTTCTGCTAATATTGAAATGGGCAGGGAGACCATTTGTCCTTCCACCTGCATTTCTTGAAAAGCTGGAAAACTTGAAGACCATTCAGAGAAGCATGAGAAATATCAGTAATTGTTGTGAATAATTGCTGCCATTCCCTTGCCTTTTGAAGTAATTCATCAGAACCATTTCAAAATGGCCTGTAAGTGTACTATGATTCTCTTTCCAAGCCCATCTGTTAGATACTAGAATCTTGAGAAGGAATCTTTATGTTCAAGAAATCACTGTTTGCATCCCATTGTATTTGTTACATGTCTGCAACTCTTTCAGTCAAGAAAATGCTATTTGCTCTTATGTGGATAGTGAAAATTATTGCAGTGTTTTTGTAACTGTGTTATCTATGAGAATATTCAAATAGGGAAGTCATAATTTACACCATTCCTCACCTTAATAGTATATCAACATTCCATGAAGGAATATCTATACCATTAAGACAATATATTTCCATTCCATTTTAGGAATGCAATTCTCCACTGGCAAGCAGTTGGAAACCCATCCTGCTATGGAACTTGGAAGAAAATTCAGCAAGTGGAAGAATGTTCTTGTCCTCTTGTACATAGTTTTATTTTTACATAGCAGAGTGAATATATACTTTAATATATTTACCTGAAACATGAAATCTAGCACTGAACCTATGTAAAGATTTTAGGCATTAAATAAATGAGAAATCAATTTTTGACATTACACTCAGTCTTTTGTATGAGTGAATAAAGTTAAATGAACTATATAATGTTATATTGGTCTTCCCTGAATTCAGTATTAATAATTATTGTGAAATGCCTTTAAAACAGTTAAGCCGCATGATCATTTACATAAATCAACTGTAATATGGCATTTGTTCTTTTGAAAAGTATGCTTTATTTATAATTGAAAATAAATATTTGAAGTGGAAGATATTGAGATTAAATCAGAAGTATGTTTAGTAACATCACAGTTCCTTTTTTTGTGGCGGGGGGAGTCCCTTTAAATCAGTTTTTGATTCTTGACAACTACGGTATCCTGACTACCTCTGTAGTTTCCTTGGGAGGGTTTTTTGAGTAAGGGATTTGCCATTGCCTCCTTCATAGAGCTGAGAGTAAGTGATCTAGCTGGCTTTGTGCCTAAGGCAGGACTAGAACTCCGAGTCTCCTGGTTTTGGGATTAGTGTCTTAATCATTACCTCAAACTGGATCCCTCAGCTCCTTAGAGGGCAAATCTAGGAGTAAGCCATTGGCAGCCTGTCTGCTCCATGTGAATTAAAAGGATAGCAAGACTCCATTGCATGATAGGAAAAAAATCAGAAGCAGATTGTAGGATAGAATACTGTAACTGGTATCCAGAGTTGATACTCAGCATTATCATCTAAAAGTCACCGTGATGACTACACTGAAGGACTGTTATCTACAGAATCATTTAAAATTTTGAGGTATAGATATTTAATACTGTTCAGAAAAATAAGCTTTAAAATTTCATTCTTAATACTGCAAGGATCAATCTGGTGCACTCGTTATTTTTGGCATCAATGTCATTGACAAAGGATTGTGAAGGAAACAAGAACATTACATATCTTCTCCATGACCAGTTTTCCTTGTATTATTTGAAGTAGATTCAGTCTCAGCTTTGTTCCATATAGTATCAACCTTGTGAACTCTCAAGTTTCCAATTTCTGCTATGTATTCAAAATGGACAGTGATTAAGATGTGTATATGTATGTGTGTGTGTATATGTATACACAAATACACATACTTTTTTTGAGAGCAGGCATCAGAATTTCATTTTTAATGTGTGCCAGTGTGCTCACAGTAAAAAAATGACAATAAAGGTAATCTTATTTTATCTGAAGAATACAGATTAGCTATTCTTTGCTATTTGAGAATGAATCCCTTGCAAGCCTATACAAGTATAATGTTATTACTGATCAAAGCCTCACACCAACAGACAACCAAATCTGTAAAACAAGTTGACTTTCTGGAACAAGACTGATGTTGAAATAAATGCCTATATCCATGAGATTCTTCAAAATATTGCTCCCAAAAAATACTGTACAACTCCTATGTACTTCTTTGGACATTTTTGAAAATAGAAAAGTTGCTGATTAAGAAAGGTTACTTATATGATTTTATTTATTTATTTATTTTATTTGGATTTGCATGCTGTCCCATCTCTGGGGGGACTCGGAGCGGCTCACATGAAGAATCGAAATACAAAACATAAATACAAGGCATTAAAATATAAAAGCCATCCAAATAAATCCCTAAAATACAATAAAACCTAATTAATTAAAAGAAAAACCCCAACCAACCTCAATCCAGGCCGGCCTGTAAAAACAGCCAAGTTTTAAGACCGAGGCGGAAGGAACAAAGATCGGGAGCAAGCCGCAACCCCAGGGGCAGCTGGTTCCACAGGGTGGGCGCCCCCACAGAAAAGGCCCTCCCCCAGGGGACCGCCAACCGACATTGTCTGGTTGACGGCACCCCAAGGAGGCCCTGCCGGTGGGAGCCCACTGGACGATTGGAACTCGATGGCGGTAGGAGGCACTCCTGCAAATACCCTGGACCCTGGCCATGAAGGGCTTTATAGGCTAACACCAGCACCTTGAATCCTACCCGGAGGGCAACCAGCAACCAATGTAGATCGCAAAAAACTATAATATAGCTAACAAATTAAAAATGCAGCACTCTGAATTGAACTTAAAAACACAATATATTTGTTAGAATGAGCAGAAGTACAATCTCTACATTTCACTTTAGTGTTGCTCACAAGTTGAACATAGCGGGTTCATATTTGAATAGTTAACTCAATAAAGCATTGCAGGCAGCCAAATTATCAGTCCCCAAGCCCTAAAAAAGATTATGGAAACGGTTGCAGAAATACTCCTATACCCTAAAGCATGATTTCTTTGGTAAAGTATTTCTTGCACTGAAAAAATTAGTCTCCCTGTCCCCTTTGCACAGAACAATGAAGATGTCCTTAGTTAAACAGATCCAACATCAATTTTAAATTTGTCTGCTTAAGACTCTACTTATGTCTTAACTTTGCAGTAGTTAACTTTGATCCTACAAGGTATTAGCCTGAATTTCTTACAAGCTCTCCAGAATGAAAGGTTAAATCAATTTGAAGTTGCTTGTCTTAAGCAACTTTATTCAGATGATAACTAGGTAATAGACTTTCAACTAAACATCACCTCTAGATTTTCAAGAATCAACTGAAGACATCAAAAACTGTTTTTAGGAACTATAATTGCATACAATGGTTTCTGTTTTATATTCATTTAAGACACGACCTGGTAAATCCATCACATCATCATCAATATATAAAGAGGTAAGTAATAGGCGGAGTATTTGAGGAAAAAAACAGCTTAGGCCAAGCCTAACTTAACTAAAGTTCTCCATCTGTCTTTTAACATAACATTGGTTCTATTATTAAAGTCATAATTTTGAAGAATTGTCATCCAGTTTCCAACTCCGAACTTCTGTACACCATTTTTTAATTTCTGGTCTTCTTCCCACTTCCATGGCTACAGAAAATTAAAATAAAATATTATAACATGTTTCTTTTCAAGTACTTTAATTATTAGCCTAATCAGCAATTGCTGAAAGGACATTCTATTTCTATTAACTTTCATTCTTGAAAGCACAACTAAAGCCTATAGCATTTGCATTTTACAAGAAATCAGCATTTTAAGAACTATTTCTTCTATTTCCATTATAAAGAATGAAAAGCTTTCTGACAAGCAAATGATTATTTCATATGTGAGAATTACAGTAGAATAATAGAAATTAGGTACTTTTATTACTTCTAAACACAAACACACACATCTGTTCATATTAATAAAACAGCCACTTGCATATTATAGCAATATTGTTTTCTTAAGCTATAGCGATTTCTTGATTTATCATAAATCTTATCTCCAATATCAATTTAGTGATTGTCATATGATTTTTTAAAATTACAATTTGAGTTTGAGTTGCAAACCTGTTATACTGTATCAAAATACAAACTCCAATATAGAGTATTTGAAAGGAGCAGGACAATAAGAAGCAGAAGTCTACAAAGATCACTGCTTATATGCATTTACATTTGTATTATAAAATGAAAACTAACACTTTTCTGAACAGAGTTCTCTTGCATATGTATATTCCAATTTCCTTGGAATATCGTATCATTAATACCAAAGAACTTGGGACAGTTGAAATAGAAAGCTGATGAAAGAAGCCAGAGACAACCAGTTTCCAAAATCGGAAGGGCCAAAACTATTGACAAATGTTTGCATTTTGTGGGTCTGAATATATGAGAACTAGAAATTCTTTTCTTTTTGCTAACCAGCTGTAATAGAAGTACTGAATAAGACAAGGCACCGTGGCTTCTTCACTGATAATTGGCTAGATATACACTATTATTATATAGTATATATCCGTGATGGATATATCACGGATACATACTGAGGCACGCGAGCCTCAGCCAAACTTGCCTCACTGGGCATTCCTGAAATACAGGAAGTGATGAAACGGGCCCATTTTTTGGCCTCCAAAGGCTACAGAGGCTTCCCTCTAGCCTCTGGGAGGCTGAAAAAGGCCTCAAACAGGCTGAAATCAGCTGGAAGGAGCGCAAATGCCCAATGCAGGTAAGGGGGCATTGGGGGGGGGGTGCATTGCCTTCTGGTGCAATTTTTGGCACAGGAGCCCAAAAAGGTTAGCCACCACTGGTATATATCACACTAGCTTGGCTTGTATGATAGTTAAGACACAACCTTTTGGGCAACATGGAAAGATCAGAGTTTCAATAGCATGTTGTAGATCATTTACAGGGTGACTTTAGATATGTTGGATTTTAATTCCAATAAGCCAAGCCAGCAATCTTCAGACATATTAGCTGTATATTATACAAATGGAATTTCCAGACATTTGGAACAATTGGGAAAGGTTGTCTTCCACCACTGTATTCTTTGTCCTTTATTAAATTTCACCGTTTTAGGTTTTCTTTTTATGTCCTACTTTTATATTAGCCTCATTTTTTTAACTGTAAACCACCCCCAAAATTTGTATTATTAATAAATACTTGCATGTAAAGAAGTAAATATGAACGCTACTGCACTTCTTCCTATTACATAAGGTTTGACCATTCTGCATGGCCATGCTGGATTGGAAATAACAAGGAACTTTTTTCTTGGATCTTGTATATATCAGACCATACTTACAGAAGGCAGCCTTCTTGGACAAGCAGGAAAATATTTTGGAAAAATGTTGTTCTTTGATTAATCTCACCAATATTATTTTATATTAATACATTATTTTGAACCTTTATACCTTTTTTTTCTGGCAAGCTGGCAGAGATTCATCTTGTAGAGCATCTATAGTATTTTGCAGATTTTTTTTACCTGGTTCAGAAAAATAATACAAACATCTCTTTTGAATCCTGAAGTACTGTGCATTTTAATGGCTAAATACTAATTAAACTTAATTAGGGGATTAGCAGCTGGACTGCAACATATACAACGAATAGAATAAAGTGAATCAATAAAAAATAAAACAAAGGGATATCCTTTTTAAGAGGGGAAAAAGAAAGCCTGTTAAAGAATGTTCTGAATAAAGATATGTCTTGTATTAGATTTAAGATTCGAAGATGTATGAAGATTAGCTCAAGTAAAGCTGAACTTAGTCAAAATAAATGGAAATACATCAAGCACAAAGCATGCTAGGCTACAGAATGATCACTGATACCTTGAGCTGTATTTTGCTTTCAATGACAGACTATTTTTTTAAGTGAAAGGCAGGACTGAAGCATGGATTGTGGAGAAGGAAATCTGATTCCCCTCATATTTCCAAGATATCCGTCCTGTTCAGATATACCAAAATCATGTAGTACTTACACTGAAGAGTTTTTATACTTTGAGGCATGGGGGAAATCCGTATCTGCCTTGGTTTCCAAAATGACTGATCAGGTAAGGAACAGGAATGTTTATGTAATCTATGAGAATGAAAGAAAGGAGATATGATAGAGAACACCTATATGGCTGTTGAAACTTTTCTCCCCTTGAATTAAACCATTCTTTGTTAAGTTCCACTATCAGTCTACTTTTCTAACATATAATACATTAAAAAAAATTAACCAGGAAAAGAGCTATTTATTTACCAGAATTTGTTAAAGATAAAAACTCTGACACATCCAAGATAACTACTCATTTTGATATAAAACTAGCGAATTGCAGGAAAAGTCATACTTTAGCACGGTATTAGGTGTGTTTTCCAAATGAGTTTCTTTGCTTTTTTCAACTGTACTGTCGCATTGTATGGGCACCATTATATTTTCCGAACTTTTTGTTTTCACCTCTTTTGTAGCTTCCTGTAAAACAGCAACATTTACTTAAGAAATACTTTTCATATCTTTCCCAGTCTACCTAAAACACTTTTTATCATATACCATTAGGAAGGATTTAAAACAAAAGATTAATAAAAATGTAAAATAAAGACAGCAATATAATTAACAGTGTAATGCTTCAGTTCAGAAGAAGTGTTCTCACCCCAGGATAATATAATGAATCAGAGACAAGTCCTATGTTCCTGCTACTACCTCAATAAGCTCTTGTAAATCATATCCAGAGCAAGGCAAAGCCTATTAACTGTAGATTCAGACCAATAGTCAAGATGAATCAGCCATCAGCAGCATAGTATTTATTAAGTAGGAAATAATTAGATTTTCTCATTCCACTATTTCCCCTTCCAAAAATAATAACGACTTTAATGAGTTTTTTTATGTAGAGAGGAATTTATAACTTCCTGGATTTAGCTACAACTGCTTACCAGATATGAGAAGGAGCAAGCAAAAATGGTTGGCTATATTCAACCAACGCATCAGGTGGGAACTGAACATAATGCAAAGAAAGCCTCAAAAGATAAGAATCTGGTTGCATCTATTGATTGAATCACTAGAATTGTAGAACTAATTCTGCCCTGTAGGCATCTCTAAAGTCCAGGCTGTCTAGAGACACAAGTAATCCTTTAAACAACTCCATCCTAGCTACAAATTGTTGCAATATTATGCATTTGCTCTATTGCACCTATTATGATGATGTTATTTAAAATTTGGTAGTTTGTATAGTATTATAGTTTTCACAATTAGAATGTTTCCAATACTTTACCCTATTTTAATGAGTAAGACATTTGGTCACTTTTAGAGTACACAATGTTAATTGTATAATTAACATATTTATAATTGAATTAGAATACACTACTTTTATTCTATTTTACTATGGTTTTCAACATACCTTCATTAAAAAATTGTTGGTTTCTTTTTTCAAGAAAATATTGATATAAGTTTTAATTTTGTCAGTCAAAAGATTAAAACTGAAAAATCGAAGAAATGGATGATATGGATCTTTATGTTTTAATATTGCAGAAAGCTTCATTCCTAAAGGCTACAGGGGAAAAAAAGTCAGAATATAATAAATACTACATATTGTGCTTGTAATCCTGCCAATTATATTTTAAAAGAAGCAGAACATTAGTTTTGCCTCCAGAAACCAAAATGTAAGAAATTAAATCTATATTATTCCATTATAAATAATAATATAATACAACGTAAGTGATAAATACATACAAATTATCTTTCCTAATAATGTGGGGCTCGACAAATTCACTTTTTAGATTTTGTAAATGTTTTCAGTATTTCCTTATGATTTTCACACAACTGTGCATAGATAAGATGCTACAACAACGGTAATAGTTTCTTTAGCTCAGGGTTCTCAATTCTCTTTAATCAAACTCCTGGGCAACCAAAGCAATGCATCCCATGCCAAACACTCTCCTCTAATCTTCCTTTACATTCATCCATTCCATATTATTCTTTTTTAAATATCCATATCTAAGTTCAACATCCCATTCTTCATATATCATGATATGTATTAGTTTTTGTTTTTCTTTCTGCCTCTAAGTTTAATTATTTTCTCCAACTAGTTTTCCAACCCAGCAATATATGGTGTCCAATTTCCAAGATTTTATAGCAGTGAAGGAATCTTAGTCACAGTAAATTATACAACATACTGTAGCTAAATATAATGATCTGAAAAAAATCTTATGCCAAATGTCACCAGTATAAATTTTATTTCATTAAACAACTTTATATGGCTGCCCAACTCACACATAGTGACTCCAGGTGTTTACAAGATTAAAAATCCACAATCTAAGTTCCTTAAACTTTGAGAGAATTGGATGAAGTTTAGATGGCAGTAAAATAATATTTGAAATTATTGCAGAGAAATTGAATAGGCAAGGAGGCATGAAATTGGAACAGAAACCGTAATTTGGTAAGGTATGACTACTGGAAATTCTTGGAGGTTTTATTGTATGTTTTAACCTTAATAGAACAGAGGACAACTTTATTTTTGACCAAGGCCATACTTTTCATAGTTGGATTTCAAAAGGCTGCTTGGTGTATTATAACTACAATCAATAAAGCCAACATTTTAGACTTTTTACTATTAGACATTTGGAGAAATTTACTGTAAATAGCTGCATTCAGTGTCCCAGAAATGTAATGCACCTATTTTACTGTCGGAAATCTAAAAGATAAAACAGTGAAAATATTGCAGAATTAAAATACTTTTAATCAGATTTCAGCAATGCATCCTGAAGGTCACAAAAACCAGGTTGGGGGCAGAGGTAGCTTGCACAAAGTTTAATGCCTTCATAGATTGTAAATTAGTAATGAATAGAAGAGAGTAAATCCTGAAAGATGTTTTATCAGCTTAGTAAATCTGCATATCGATCATTTAAGAATATCACTTGAATTTTATTTCATAAGGCTTCAGAACAATTGCCTAATTTAATTCGATATTGAACATACTACCTCATTGGAGGAAGATTCTGGAAAAAGTCTTTCTATCACTTCTGCAGCCTCCTGAAAACATCCTTTTTCCATATATATAGCGACTGCCTACAAAGAGACAACTTTTAAGTAATGACTTCCATGCTTTATAACAAATCTGGGAACAAGACAACTTATGCAATTTAATGTTATGATCAACTCTACTTTTCCCTCTAGCAACTCATCTTGATGTATGAGCATCAGAGTATTTACTTTGTTCTTCCCCTTCAGCACAATGGAGGCATCCATCATCCAAATAAATCAGGGGTGCTTCAATCTGACCCACTGGGTTGGCCTGGAAATAGTGAAGGATCAGCCCGTGGTGCCCCTGGCAGCCAAAATGGGGCACGGGGGGGGGCCGCATGTGCCACCTCGCACCCTGTTTTAGCAGGCAGGGTGCTGCAGGAGGCGTCCGTCCATCCTGTCTCCCCCATCCCTGCTGGCCCGCAAAGAACTATAATGCTGATCTGGCCCTCTAAGAAATCCAGTTTCACACTCCTGAAATAAATGTTTCACTAATTCCATTAACTGGTACAGAGGACGGGAAAATCTTCCCCCACTGCTACTACTAAGACAACTTACAGATAGGATTGTTTGTTGGGGACAGCTTCATCCTTTCCCCTCCCAATTTTCTGTGTGGATACACGAGTTTCCACATGTAAGTGAATCAAGCAATATTGACAATGAATGGGAAAAAAGAAGCATGTTTGGCCTATGGAGTGGAGCAGACAATGATGGCTGCTGCTCCTGCATGTCCAGCTGCCTTAGTGTAATAACTGGAACTGATCCTTTGAGCATCTTATTCAACACTTTCATTTCCCATATTTCCCTTGCGCTATTCTCTCCTATGCTTTTTGGCCATCCAGTGTGACTAATCCAAGTAAGCAACTCTGCTCTTCTTTTCCACAACTGGCTAGGGTTTGTGTGATAATCCTTTTATTGCCACAGGCTATAAATGGTCATGAGATTTCATGCTGCTGCCAATTAACTGTAAATTCATGTAAATGTTTAAATTCCTAAGTGAATCTTAAAGATGCAAAAATGGATTTGATGAAAATGAAGAATTATTTTTTGTATTTTGTGAATGGTACAGTTTCCATGGAAATTATTGTGGGGATAGCCTACCGACAGTGATTGTTTTGAAGTAGTTTCTAACATAGGAAAAAAAAACACCTTAAAATATTAAACAATGCCCGTCCTATCTCAATTTATGGCATGCACATTTTGATCTGACCCATGAGAAACCACAAACAAAGGTCTAATTTTCTTGCATGGCATTCTGAATAAAAATAAATATATTGATCTACAAACAAACCTGAATCTGAATTAAGCACTTGATATCTTTATGCAATTTATCTTGTTTGCTTTGTGTTTTTAGGAATGAAATCCAAACCGACAAAGCATTTTCCAGTGGTGAAAGTCTTTGGTCATCTCCAAAATCAGAATCTTAAGAGAAATGAGAAGAAGTAAAAATAGCAGCGTAATATTTTAAAGATCAAAAAATTAAACTTTCATACCGAAAAGTTATCAGTCATTATCTCTGGTTTGAAAGGTTATCCTCAGGTGCTTTTGAATATCATGTTATACAGAGGTCAAACACCAAGCCAAACTGTGCATATAATTTAGAGAGGCAGCAAATCAAATAGCAGAGAAAAAGATCCTTTAAATTTTATTTTGCTACTCATTGTTAACAGTATTTGAAAAACTACAATAAACTATCAAGGGTCCTCAGATCAGAACAATAGTTCTAAACAAGATATGGGCTTATACTTGGTTAAAGACAACATGAACTTATATTAAATATATTATTTTACAAGAATAGCCCTACAACTCTCTATATTATGTTTCTTCGAGCTAGGAATTCAAGAACCACAGCAGTCTATTCAAGCAATTAGGATAAAATAATTTTTGTAACTTTTATTGAAAATGGAAGAACTTAGCAACAGCAATCACTGTATCAAAATCATGCCATATTGTGCTCACAGACTGTAATTCCTTAAGACACAAAAAACTATGATATATAATCAAGCTCATCAAGAACTAATGCCTAGTTTCTAGCCAAAAACTTATGTAGCCTAGCTTTTTCATCTTTTGCCTCTATATGTTCCATGCTGACATCAATGCACACTTCTTAGACTAGGTTTATGAGTGCACAGTGTTTGTGGAGTATATATAGTTACTGGTTAAGTAGCAAATTGGCAAGATATCCTCAATATTAGCCGACCAAGGTTAAGAATTTGTTTACAAATACTAAAATATGTTGCTGACTTGAAGCTGCCACTAGTGCAGAGCCAGATAATTGTCATTCGCTGAGCATAAGAACACAAGGCCATATTTCAGAAAACATGTGATTTGTTGCTATCAATTTACCAAATTTTTAGATCTTTTTTGCTTTTATTAACAGTGGTTATTTGTAATAATTTAGTTTACATTTTAACAATTAAAGAAAATTGACAAATACAAATGTGTAGATTATGTGTATATATTTTTGCAAGAGCTATTTTTTGGTTAAAAGAATGTATTTTTTCTATAAGCATATAGTTAGTATGTGTTTCCCAGCATCTAGCTAAGAATTCAGATTAAAATGTTTTACCAAATATTTTTCCTTCTGAAATATATGCCAACAGCTGACAAAGGCACACTGTTTCCCTTTGATGAGTTTCTATTTTGTGCAATCCTTTAATAACAGCTGAAAAAAGAAAGCAGACATATCAGTTATGATTTTGTTCCTACAGTGCCACTGTGTGGTTATCAGCAACCTTGTCTATAATGCTAAATATAATAGAAATTACTCCCCAATAATTGTATTTGGGATTGGAACATTTTAGACCAGTTTATACTGATTAGTTTATATTTATGCTAGTTAGTAAACAATTAACCCATCTGTCCCCCAATGTGACAATTTGAAAGTTATTTTGGTGTCTTAGACACTACTGCTTTGTACTATAAATCACTAATGAACATCAGTGGAGAGAGAACATAGAACTCTTCAAATATTTGTCATTCTGTAATGCTTTGTAACATATATCTAAAAAATTACAAATATTCAACAGAAATTACTGAAATTGTGACCAAAAACATGGATTTCTCGATTGTAATTGAAAGGTGCCTGGGGAAAAGGGTTTACGATGTTTGAGAGCTGTCTAAAGCCATTGTATGAGGCAACCATATAAACATACTTGCTCCGAAAAACAGTTCTTTTAAAAGCAGCACATATGCAGCACTAAATAAAGCAAAGAAGTGTAAAAAGCATCACTATGATAGAAAAGAAACGCAGCCGTTGAACATCTGGCTGGCAGAACCATTGCCCTAGTTGCAGAGAAAGCTGAGGGGGGAGGAAACGGGCAGTTTCTACAATCTGCTGAGCCATGCGTTATGGGTTTGGGGCACCAGCAGCAGCAAAGAGGGTTTCCAGGGGCCACCACTCCACCCTCCCACATCCCGCCAAAAAGCCAAATTACTCAGGGCCAGGTCTCTGCTCCTCTCGAAGTCTATCCGGTTGTTCTCGCAAAAATGGCGGCACAGGCAGCGGCAGGCAAAATCCAGCATCCACCCAGCGGCTACCGACTCGACCTCAGCGAAGAAGTCCGAAGAACTACTCTCTGGGGGGTCACAATCCACAAAGGCCGCCTTCGCCGTCATCTGTGGCATGGAAGCGGCAGATAAATCACTTTCCTGCTCCATTTTCAAATCTCGCATCCCGCTTTCTCAAACTCAGCCCATTTATGACAAGGATCCTGTCACGAAATGCTCCACTCTGGCCACACCCTCTCCCCGAGCGATTGGTCGGGCGGGTCCCCTTCTTTCTTGTCACGTGCCTTGTTTGCGCTTTTCGGTCCGTGGAGAAGGAGAAATATGGAGCGTTCTGTGGGTCCGGCTTGCAGATTCTCTTGGTGAGGCGAGTGGAAGCTGCAACGATCGCCTGACCAGCTCAGTTTAAATCTCTCCCTCTTTTCCCTCATTAAACATTTGCAATTTATCACGTCTGTCGGATCGCAGAATGAAACGCGAACGTTTACATTAGTGTTTTTCAAGTTTGACATTTTTAAGATGTGGACTTCAACTCCCAGAATTCTCCAACAGACTGAGGAATTCTGGGAGGTGAAGTCCACACAGCTTAGAATTATACAACTGGAAGGGATTTTGGAGGTCTTGTAGTCTAACTATCTACCAAGGCAGGAATCGTTATACCATCCTGGTCAAATGATTGTCTAATCTTTTCTTGAAAACCTCCAGCAATGAACACCCGCAACCCTGGGAAGCAAGCCGTTCCATTGTTGTTGTTTTAACTATCAGGGAATTCCTCCTTAGTTCCAGGTTGAATCTCCCTCTGACCAGCTTCCGGCTTCTTTACCTGCTTGCTATGGAGAATAAATCGACCCTCCGTTACAGCTCTTCAAACCGTCATGTTGAAAACACTGGTTTGTTTACACTGTATATGCATGTTCCTTTCGTTTTTAAAAATCGGTTTATCTTCGCTTCTAACAGTGTATACCGTGATCTCCACGCGTGCATTTCTAATCCCTACTTGGGAAGGCTTGAGGGAAGGAACTCGCTTAAAATCACAAAATGAACGATAATCCTGAAAGTTTGGAAAGTAAACCCTTTTGTTTGGGGATACAGTAAGTTATAAACAAGCCAACTTCAGATAATTTTAACGGCCTGGGCGAACTTAACTTGTAGTTCTAGGTTTGGTGTGTGTGTGTCATGAGAATCGGTACACGGGGTTGGGTAAACCATGCTAAAATGAACCGAAGAGGCACTACGAATGCAGAAAGGACGTCGACTTCTTCTGGAAAGAGCAACGTCTTGATCTCAATTCAAATATTCCTCACGATGCTGTGGGAAGCGTTAATAATCCTGGAAGAAGCGGACATGCGAGGAGCGTAATTGCCCTTCCTGAAGACATTACAGCCTTAGGGATGAATGTGTTCCTGCTTTTGCGCCGGCGGGATGGGGGCATGAGAGTGGTCTCAAGTTACACTTTCCTTTTTTGGAGGGAATTGCACAAAGAAATCGCGGTAGAGCGGAGGCGGAGCAGCTCTTTGAAGGTCTGATCTGATCCTGGGCGAAGCTGAATCAAGATTACACAAAGGGCTGAAATGCGCGGAAAATGTGAGTGCACCTAGAGAAGTCGGGAAGATGTATCCTATTCGGTCCCACGATTTTACACACTGGAGATGCTGCATGTGCAACCGCTCTAAGAGCTGTAAATAATTATTAAGTACAAAGGATAAATGGCCTATCAGTGTACTGATCCAGTAGAAATTCTGCTATGTCCAATGACTGTCATTCTAATAAACCTTAATCCATGGCATGGTCTTATTCTGAATTTTTGCTCAGTCAAGATTAGCAACCTCTTTCAGTTGTTTCCAGAATGTTCACCATTAACATATGATGATTATTGTATGAAGAATAATACCATTTATATAGAGAGAAGTTTTAATAGTTTGAAAAACAGTATTCTCTCTTCAGGTTCTTTACAAAGTGATCCCTTAGGAATCCTACACTTTAATAAAGTCTCCTTTCTATTAATAAAATCTTTCCTAAGGCTTGCCAAGGCTCTGTGTGCACTATGCCTTTGTCTTTTTTCTTTTCTTATTATTGGAAGAAACCTATTCTTTTATGATTTCACTATAAGGAGGTTCATAATATTTTCAAGAGATGAAAATTGGCAAGGACACCAATTCTCTGCTTGCCTGCCTGCTTTTTTCTGGCAACCACATCTCTATTCCTAAACTTGGAAATAGCTGAATAAATGTGTTTTGTGTAGGAAGAGAATGTTTTAGAAAAACAATGGTTAATATATTTAAATTTAACATTTAAATATTAGGCGGCCTAAACAGCTAATGCACCTGGGGTGGTTGTATGGAAAATAAGAGGCTGGTGTATTAGGTATTGTAATGGTTGCTTATTGTTGGCAATTGAGATCAGGAACTCTGTCAATAAACAATGCAGTTGTAATGCATGATGTCACGTGACTGCCAGTTTATGTCAGCTTTTCTGGCAGTCCCAGTTGCTGTTGTTTGATGGATCCTGCATGGTCATAGCATCCCATAGTCATGTGATCACCATTTGCAACTCTCCTGCTAACTTCCTTGTTGGCTTGTCTTACCTAAGTCTGCAGTGAAGGATGCAAATGCTAATTACTTGATTACGGCATACCACAATGTCATAATTGTGAACCAGTTGCCAAGTGTACAAATTGTGATCATGTGACCATAGGAGTGCCACAACAACTGCAAGTACGAAAACCCACATAAGTTCCCTTATTCAGTGCCATTGTAACTTTGAACAGTCACTGAACAAGTGGACATTAAATGAAGTCTCTCTGTATATTAAAAAGGCAGGATAACAATATAATAATAATATTTTATTTTAGTAAAAATGTTCAACATCTTAATTTTTCAATATTAAAAAGCCTGTTTTGGAAATCTACATTGTACCCCTTCCTCAAGTAAAATAAAATAAAAATATGAAAACATTGTCATTTTACAATTCCTGTGCCTTCCACCATTTCTTCTTTGTTGTCTCTAATACAGATTAGTTTAGCTTTATAATCTCTGTCATTTTTAAAAATTCTTCAATTAATATTTATTTATTGAATTGTTATTCCATAAATATAATAGTATTATGAGCTATTTACTTGCCACAAACATCTTGATATATATTCTGCTTCATACCCATATTTTTCCCTATGTACTGATCTAATAAAATGTTTAGGGTCAGGTATACTTAAACCTGAGAAACTAATAAGCAGCCATGGGACTGAAAATCATTGAATGCTTGCTTTTTATATAAAAAGTGACTACTGAGCATTCCTTTTGGATAGACAAAAGCAGTAAATCTTGAGAACATAAAAAACAGACCCAGATGAACAGAACAGAAGAAGAAACCCCAGTTTTCCTATCATGGACAAAAGTATTAGGTATTTGTTTATTTATTTAATAGTTTTATATGGCTGCCCATTTCCTATGCATGAATCTGGTAGTAACAGTTAAACAGAATAAAAACATAATAAAACAACAGAAATAACAAAATAACATAACAGCTGTGAATGTAACTATGACAGAAGAAAACACTACCATTATACATGAAGGGTAACTTCTCTGATCCATTGAAGAGGAAAATAGGTGTCTTTTGGCAACTGAACAGTTTAGCAAATCCCATTAAAATATTACCACAGTTTTAATAGAGGAAATAATAGAACAAGGATATTGCATACTAGAAAATTTTATTACTTTGTAACCATTATAAGTACAAACGTAAATAAAATTTAGCACCAGTGTATAGTTTAATATATTTTCAGGCCCTACCTTGATGTTATTTGTTTTCACTCCACATATTTGACATATTCTTCTGTAAAAATCCAACTGTAACACTACCTCAGTGATTCATTGTCATATAAAGATGATACAAATAAGTGAGTATAGGTTGATACATGAAAACAAAAAAAATGAACATTTGATGTTCAATTATAGTTAATTGAATATTATATATTGGTTGAAATGACTTGGTTAAAATGATTTGTGGTTGCAACTTAACATCCTTCCCTCCAAAATGAAGGATAACGTTTGCACCCCATACTTGGATGCACAGGAATTATGCCTGAAGCAGCCATTCTACAGAATTCATAGGGGGAACATGCATCTCTTGTTTGAGGAATTGCTGAAGCTGCCTCCAACACCAGATCAAAACATTTCTTTTACTCCATTTATTTATTTATTTGTTTGTTTGTTTGTTTGTTTATTTATTTATTTATTTATTTATTATTTATTTAGACTTGTATGCCGCCCCATCTCCGAAGACTCGGGGCAGCTCAGAATTAAAACCAAAACACAACAATAAATTAATTTAAAACAATATTAAATAATCACAAGTCTAACTTAAGTTAAAACCCGAGTATACAGTTTAAAATTTAACTCCTCCCCCAGGAGATCAGCCCAGCCCAGCCTGTTCGAATAGCCAGGTTTTCAGGTCGTGGCGGAAGGTGCGAAGGTCAGGGACCAGGCGGAGCCCCAGGGGTAGTTGATTCCATAGGGCGGGAACCGCCACAGAGTAGGCCCATCCCCGAGGCGCCGCCAGCCGGCATTGACTTGCCGCCAGCACCCGGAGAAGCCCCTGTCTGTGTGCTTGAACAGGGCGGTTGGTACTCGATATCAGCAGGGGACGCTCCCTCAAATATCCCAGACCCACGCTGTGTAGGACTTTGAATGTTAATACTAAAACCTTGAATCTCACCTGGAGGGCAACCAGCAACCAATGCAAGCCGTGCAGGAGGGGTGTAACGTGGGAGTATCGGGGAACCCCCATCACCACCCACGCGGCTGCATTCTGCACCAGCTGTGGTCTCCGGATGACATGCAAGGGCACCCCTAAATAGAGAGCATTGCAGTAGTCGAGTCGGGAGGTCACAAGAGCATGAGTGACTGTGTGCAGGGCATCTCGGTCCAGAAACGGGCGTAGCTGGTGAACCAGCCGGACCTGGGCAAAGGCTCCCCTGGCCACAGCTCCCACCTGCTCCTCTAACTTGAGCCGTGAGTCCAGGATGACCCCCAGGTTCCGAGCTCTTTCCATAGGGGGCAACACCTCTCCCCATGACCAATGATGGAATCTCCTGACTGGACCGAGATGCCGGTATGAACAGCCACTCAGTCTTGGCCGGGTTGAGTCGAAGCATGTTTCCATCCATCCAGGTCTGTACCGCATCCAGACAATGGGACATCACAGAGAGGGCATCACTGACGTGGTTTGGGGTGGAGATGTAGAGCTGGGTATCATCAGCATACTGATGATACCTCACCCCAAAGCCACGGATGAACTTGCCCAACGGCTTCATATAGATGTTGAACAAGAGGGGCGAGAGAACCGACCCCTGGGGGACCCCACAAGTGAGAGACCTTGGAGTCGACCTCTGCCCCCCTGCCAACACCGATTGCGAGCGCCCTGAGAGATAGGAGGAGAACCACTGCAAAACAGTGCCCCGCACTCCCAATCCCCCAAGGTGCCGCAACAGGATAACATGGTCGATGGTATTGAAAGCCGCTGAGAGGTCTAACAGGACCAGGACGGAGGAAAAACCCCTGTCCCGAGTCCTCCAGAGATAATCCATCAGTGCGACCAATGCCGTCTCCGTGCTGTACCCGGGTCGGAAGTCCGATTGGTAAGGATCTAGGTAGTCCACTTCATCCAGGAAAAGCGGAAACTGCTGAGCCACCACACTCTCAACAACAAAAGCGAAGGTTGGAGACCGGACGAAAGTTGTCTAACACGGCTGGGTCCAGGGCAGGCTTCTTCAGGAGGGTCTCACCACCTCTTTCAAGGCGCGGGAAGACACCCTCCCTTAATGAAGCATTGACCACTGCCCAGAGCCAGCCACATGTGACCTCCCTGGAGGTGTAAACCAACCAGGAAGGGCACGGGTCTAATAAACATGTGGTGGAACTCAGTCGTCGCATAATCCTGTCCACTTCATCCTCAGAAACAGGATCAAACTCAGCCCAGGTCACATTAGCCAGACTACTTGCACCCCCTTCATCAGACCACTGCAAACCAGAGTCCAACCCGGCCCGAATCCGAGCAATCTTATCCGACAGATATTGACCAAACTCCTCAGCCCTACCCCGCAGTGGGTACACTGCCTCCCGGATGTAGGAGAGAACGGGTGACCCTAAACAGGGCGGCTGGGCAGTTATCTGCGGATGCTATGAGAGCGGAGAGATAAGACCTTCTCGCCACTCCCATAGCTACCAGGTAAGTCCTAATGTGGGCTCTTAGTTGGGCTCGGTCGGAGTCGGATTGGGTGGACCTCCATTTGCTCTCTAAGTCCCTCCAACGGCGCTTCATCTCCCGGAGCTCCTCAGTATACCAGGGAGCCGACCGGGATCCACGTCGAATGAGGGGACGCATGGGGACAACTCTGCGAGGGCTCCCATAGCAGCCCGCTGCCAGGCTGCCATCAGGTCCTCGACAGAGTTGTGGCTAAGGGAAGTGGGAAAAAAACCCAGTTCTGTCTGGAACCTCTCCAGGTCCATCAGATGCCTGGGGCGGAACCATCTACGTGGCTCCTCATCCCAGCAGTGTGACTATTTACAGATAGTCCTTGACTTAGAACCATTCATTTAATGATGGTTCAAAGTTATAGCCACCTTGGAAAAAGAGACTTTTGACCTGTAGTCATATTTACAACCATTGCACCATTCCCATGGTCACATAATTGCAGTTCAGGCACTTGGCAACTGGCTCGCATTTATGACTGGTTTCAATATCCTATAGTCAGATGATCATGGTTTGCAACCTTTTTTTTTGCCAATTTCCAGCAAAAAAATACACCAATTAGGGAAGCTGGATTTGCTTTATGACCACTATAAAAATTGTTATAACATCAAGTCTGATCTGACTTATGGCTGCATTGATGGACTTTCTGGTTCCAATTGTGGTTGTAAGTCAATGTCTATCTGTAGCTACTTGCTGCAAAGGGAGAAAATTACCTTCCCAGGATAACCTTTTGTAATGCCTCTTCCTCAGCTGCCATCAACTTTTGCTAAGCAAATTAAAATGAAATTAGATGAGGTAGAGACAGTGAATTGGTCAGGTGGACAGTGGGAATCAAATTAGAAAAAAAGAAATGGATGGGTTTTATAAAAATGATTCTTAATATGGACATGTAACATGTAACATGATATCCAAAAATTATTATCTATGATCCTTGGGTATGAGTAAGAATATATGTTAAACTCTTTAAGAATGCCAGGCATTTATTTTGATCACCCATATGACTAACCAGAGATATTTAATTAATAGAGAAATGGTTGCATTAGTTTTTGAACAAGTAAAAATATTAAGTTAGCTGCCACCTGGAAATTTTTGAAGGACCTTGTGTAGTCCAATATTTCAAGAGGACATTGACTCCTATGTATCTGAAAGCAGATTGTTTAAAAAAAATAGCAAATAGGTTTTTCATAATTCAACATGACACCTATGTTGGATGTGATCTATGTGTCTATAGAGATCCAGGTCATGGTTGTCCCAAAGATGCTTTTTCAAAAGGCAATTGGACTTCATTTTGGTTTTTTTGAAGACATTCTTGAGAAGAAGAAACATTTTCGAGAAAAACAAGCCCAATTGCCTTTTGATAGAGCAGCTTGGGAACTATGTGACCTATTTGACATTATGCCTTTTACATGGGTTAAGAACCCTCAAATTCCCAGTTAACAATTATAGAAATGTGCTCTTTAAATTAAAAAAAGCAGTAAACAAGATATACTTTCTTTCACTTTAAAGAATGACATTGGGATCAAGGAAAGATACAGCTAGTGGCAAATTGTTGAAATTATTAATTACAACATGCTTGGGAGAATATTAGTAGATGTCTGCATTGACCTAACATAAATGTAACTCAGAAAATTGATGTGATATTTAAGGAATGTCTTGAATCATTGTTAAATACGTAATGTATTTTCTTATTCAATCTGATGCTTGATCTGTCTTGTTTAGAGTAAAAAAAACATCAAGACTATAGTTTTGCAAAACAAATAAAATGGGATTTGCATCTACTTTGCAAGATAAAGCTACTGAATTTCACTGAAAATGACGCAGTTTTTAAAATCATTGTTGGGGTGGGGGATGTATCTTTTAACTTCACTGACCACAATATCAAATTTTAGACAGAAATGCTGAGGGATTGTTGTAAAAGAGAAAATTTCAATGATTTCTCAATAGTGTGAATCTAAGAACGCGTAAAACATATTGTTTGCCAAAATATTATCTCTGGCTACCTCTGAGGAGATGGATAAATAAATAGAGAAGTTGAACAGCTAGACTGTATCTTAGTGTAGTCTTAATATCCTGACTGCAAGTGACTGGGGTTGCATCCAGAACAGCAGGAAGTGGTGTAATAATAAAATTAGTTGGACTTTTATAGGTACAGGATGTTATGCCCTCAATGCCAAATTACAAGTAAGTGAGATTGCACTTTGACTAGCAGTAGTAGCAGCCAAAAGAAGAATAGTGGCTATGTTAACTGTATCTTTATATGATATATTGTGGAATACAATGGGGAAAGGTTGTTCTGCTGCAATTAGCTTAAGGGTTAATTGGAGTTATTGTAAGCCCAAGTAAGATGATACCTAGGCAAAATACATAATCCAAACGAATACAAAATGTCCGGAGAGATTTCTACTATGATACAAGAGCCCAAACTCAATATTGTACTACATGAAGTGAATTTAACCAGTGGAGAATCAGGAAAACACACATTACTAATATATTCAGTAACCGATATAATACCAAACAATAACATAATATTGCTTGTCTGTAATGGAAAAAGCAAAATCAAGTAAAACTTTTTAAAAAATTATATGAAGGAGCAATCAATTTAACAATTAAGAATCACCTAATACAACAAAACAAAATAGCAAGCAGTCAGTCATGGACACAAAACATAGAAGCATATAAGCAAATTATAATAAAAGGCATTATATCCCCTACGACCAAAAATTGACTTTGGTCAAAGGGTTGACTTTCTTGTCTGATCACTAGAGACACTCCCAATTGAATGGATGTTTCCAGCCACTGAAATATAATTCTATTATTTTTTGATCATCTTCAGCACAATCTTAGGATGTCAACACTCTAGAAATCCAAAGGGAATGAGAGCTTTGTGGACATTTAGCTCTGAAATGAGACAGGTGAGGCTGGGTATGCTTTATTCCAGGGCACTGAAATTGGGTCCAAAGTGTTTCCCTTATGTGGGAAATATGAATATCTTTTAAATTTAATCCATGAATATCTGTTGGCCTTCTTCAAATTGTTTTCTCACTCAGAACATTTGTCATAGAGGTAGTCCTCAACTTACGGTGACAATTGAGGTCAAAATTTCTGTTACTAAACAAGACAGTTTTAAAGGGAATTTTTATGACCTTTCTTTGCCATGATTATTATGTGAGGCACTGCAGATTAATGGCAACAATAAATGTCATGGAATACATTTTAAATTCAAAATTACATTTAAAAATGAATTTGTATAGTTAATGTAGTTCTTTGTCTCTTGAAAATCCAAAAGAGGTAGCTAAACTATTTCTTTCAGACATCTAATTATAAAAAATAAATAAATAAATTAAATTACCTACCTCATGTCTTCTTATGCTTCTGTTTTTTCCCCTAACCAGGATAAACTTATGGTTTTTCTTCAGAGGATCCCAATCATATATGCAATATTTTTAGCATTTAAATAAATCCCATTTTATATATTTAAGATAAAACATAACCAATACATATCTACAAAAGATGCTTATCCCATTCCATTCATTACTTAGAATGTTTACCAAGATAGAAGGTACAGCTAGGATTACTTCATGTCTTTTTCTTTTTTTATAGCTGTAAAAGGCAGACTTTGAGCACTTCAGAAATCAAGTTGAATTTTAGTGAAATACATGAGTTTCAGGATCTTTTTAGTCAGCCTCAGAGGTGGTGTTGAGTGGATTCTGACCAGTTCTGGAGAACCAGTAGCGGAAATTTTGAGTGGTTCGGAGAACTGGCAAATACCACCTCTGACTGGAGATTTTACAGTATCCTTCCCCTGCCATGCCCACCAAGCCACGCCCACAGAACTGGTAGTAAAAATATTTGAATCCAACCACTGGTCAGCCTGATAGTTTATGAATTGTCATTTAATAATAAACAAAGTAGACTATCAAATTTCCTATTCTCCAGATGAATTGGACTACAAATATCATTGTTCTTAGCCTTAAATAATTAATTAGCTACTTATTTTACTCAACTATATATATCTAACATACCTGAAAACTATATATTAATCCAGGCTGTTGGGTAAAGTATTAACAGAAGCATTCTGGTTTTTTGTTTCTGCAATGTCAAAAATGCTTTCTTTCACATTTCATTTCATTAGAAATTCTAGAATGGCAGTGGCTGATGTGGACTCCTTTTAAAACTGTGAACTTCAGAATAACTCCTAAACATGATATATCAGAATTGTTTAGCATGCAGGCATCATCCAGATATTGAACTTCATCTCCATTGACTGAAGCCAGAATGGCCAATGGTGAGGGGTGATAGAGATCTTGTCCAACACTACCAGCCACATTGTACTCAGTGTCTCCTGAGAAAAATCCACAGTCCTGCAACAACACTCAACTAGGCAATATTGCAGTGTCAAAGTAGCAGGAATAATGGATTGAATTAAATGGGAAGATTAAATTGAATATAGGTTTTGAGACATATTTCTATTTGTCATCCTGACTGCCTAAGTTGCATTTGATCAGTTGCTACTGAGTGGGGAGAGTGGGTGCCACCTAATTAACAAATTCCTGGCACCAAAAAGAAAAAAATACTACTAATTAATTTATGCTATTCACAGCAACAGAATCTTAGATGAGTTTTAAGGTAAAGACTTTCTTGAGCATGACTTCAGTGCTGCTTTCAGAACAGGAGCAAATAGTATCCAATCTGGGTCAATCACCAGAACCAGAAGTTTAGTCTTCTGAGCTTTCATATTCATGCTGGAGCCCATCCAGGAAACTTTCTCTCATCAGAATGTGTCTCGTTAATATTTTGATGAGAGTCAAGTTCTCTGAGGATGGGCTCCAGCACAAGTGTGAAAACTCAAAAAACTAAACCTCTGGTCCTGGTGACCAACCCAGATTGGGTCCCGCAACATTATTCTGGGACACATATTTGCTTTCATTCACGAGGTGCCCACAGCTGGTTTGCCACTGCCTTCCTAAGGGATGTTTGATAGACTTCCCAATCAAACCTAAATTCTAATCAAGTCCAACTCTGCTTAGTTATTCTTGAGTCATCCACAATTAGTTAAGGGCTGGTGCATGAGCTGGTGAGGACTTTAAGATGCTAACTATCATTATGGATAATGCTTTTCTCAAGAATCATGTTGTCTCCAGTGTATTGTGTCCATTAATATCCATCCAACCCCCAAATTCTTTCAAATGTCCATTGACAGCTTAATAAGTAGAAAATACTCAAATATCCCGAGTCTTTCCAGATATCCTCCCCTGTCCCTCAAGGTACATTGCAAAAAAAAATACAGTATTATAAAGGTAAAATAATTATGCTTTTGTAAATAATTCTTCAATATTGAACACAATGAGATATACAGGTCTTTGGTGTACCAGAGGACAATAAACTTACTGAAGAGATAGATACACAAGTTCCAGTGATACTGAGGAAGCCCCAGGACAGGAGTCTTCGATCTTTTGGTGTCTACTGGGGAGCCCTGTCATTGAAGAAATGACTGCCATAGGAAACAACATGGTTACAAAACATGACTTTATCGCATTATAACTGGTAATGTTATAGCTTCCCCCCCTACTTTATTCTAATGTTGTTTTGTTATTTTTGTAGGCTACTGATCATACTTACAAATATCAGGCTATGGCCAGGGGTCTTTTAAAACATTAAATTCAAAAAATGCTCATGGAATTAATAGAGGCATTTTTGAAAGATGAAAATGCTGGAAAATAGTCACTTTATTTTAAAATCAGATGGGGAGCCTGGTGAGAGTTGGCCATAGGTATGTGGGATGCCACACAGGGTACTTGAGACCCCAGTCCTAAGGCAGCAGCCTGATACATGGCAACCAGTCCAAAACAAAGTGCCATTTATGAGAAAGATGCCCTGTCAGCCTTTCTTCAAAGAAATGCATGAGGTGGAATCAGCAATATTCTGCAGTCCCATTGGTGCTGCTTTAGGACAAACACAGGTCAAGAATGTGAGACTGCAATTATTAAAAAAGAAAGGCTATTGTAAAATGGAATGGTGAAATAAGCCTTGTGTTTCAAATCATTAGGCTTAGCCCCCTGACTCAGGGCTTGATTCCAGAAAAGTCTCATGGCAATTGCTGCCAAACATGCTTAGTCTAGAACGTAACCATTGAAAGAAAAGGCAAGTGGTGAAAATGGTAGGATTCTCTTATTTCTCAGTATTCCGAATATTTCTTTCTACAGCTTCCCCCATTCCTTGAGATGAAACTAAAAATTGCTATGGATTGGGACTTTGATATGTATGCAATGTTGCTTCAAGAGCTGAAATGAGACACAGATGACTCATTTACACATTTATTTTACTGTTCGGCTTACTCTGGCAGACAGAAATGGAGAACAATGCAATTTATTTTACAGACATTTGACAGAAAATAAACAAGTATCTTGATGCTGAACAATTGTACAATACAGCTACAACATGCATATTTATATGCTGATTTGTGCACAAATATTTACTTGATCAGCAAATGTAACAGAATTCAAAAGAAAGGAAAGAAAGAAAGAAAGAAAGAAAGAAAGAAAGAAAGAAAGAAAGAAAGGGAAAAAAGGATAGTAAAGGAAAGGAAAATTTTGAAACATCACGTGTCCTTTTCATGATGTTAAAATGCAGCTGAGATGGAAACATTCATACAAACACATTGGTAATGAATACTATTGTATGTGAAATTCTATTAATGGTTTATGTCAGAAGAAGGTAAGGGGTAAGCTGGTATTTCTATACAAAATGATGAAACTAAGTCATTCCTAATAAATAATGCAAGCAAGTAGTCTTGCAGTGTCTTATATGAGTATTATTTTCAGCCCAGCAGCCGTCCTTAAAAGATGAATAGTATGCTCAACAAAACTAGCAAAATTTTCCATTTTAAAATATGGGGCATTTGTAAAGGCAGTCGAAGGACATTTGACAAGATCTGCATGTCTTTATCTCCCACTGAAAATACATTTCTTAGTTTTTTTTAAAAAAAATCAAAAATGAGGGTAACTTGTTGCAGTAATTTAGCAATTGACAATAAAATGCTGCCATTCCTTGAAATTGAATAGTAAAGACATATTGTAGCAAAGAAGTGATCATCATCATCATCAAATACTGTTGTGCTTTTTCCCCTTTCAGCATTCATAGCATTCAGAAGAAGACAATGTTAAATTCAAATAAATGGAATCCCTGATACTTTACGAAACAAACATCAGTTATAACATATTACCTATAAACATGAGACTGTATTTCATCATTTAATATTTGTGAACAGTTATCTCAATGTAACAAGCAATATTTTTTTCAGGAAACTTATCCCTAAATATTTAATTACTAGCACAATCATTACTGACTTGTATATCATGTCCATGGCTGAGATTTGCATATTTTGCTAAGAATATAAAGAAGTGTAAATCTCAATCTCTCTTCTACATCCAGGGACTTGGGATGCATTTTTTTTAGTGCTCTGGACCTGGTGAATAATAATAATTTTTAAAAAAACTACCATAAGCTTTTTTCCCTCCATAGTGTGAGCAAAAGATATTTTCCATCATATACAGTAGGTTATGCAGGTATGGCAATTTTTCATCTAGCTGCACCAGACCTTTCCTAATCAGTTTTGAGGATAAGAGCAGTGGTTTTTTTGAGCAGCATTTATGTCTGGGAGTACATTTTGTGGAAGCAATTTTTGTCCTACCCTATTACTGTAAATGCAATGTCAGGGTTTCCCTTCTATGTGGATGAACAATAAACTGAATTATAAAGGATACCAGGTTGGGGAGGAACTGCATAATCCACAGTTATTTTTCTATCTTCTACTATGTAGTAGTAAGAAATAAGCTGGGGAACTTGAGCAATCTAGTAGCGCAACTCTCAACAACCCAAGCCAACCTGGCCTCGTGAGAGTTGCTGGGGATTGTATCAGCAACATCTGAAGGATCACTGATTTCTACTTTGCACAGCTATGGTTGTTATTGAGAAATGAGCTAGACTGACAGTTTGAGAAGTCTGTCAATATAACGGTGGAATGTGAAGAGTGGGGAAACTGCTTTTACCCTCTTTTAGAGTAGAAGGGAAATGCTTAAGACCAGATTGTAAACATTTTTATTATACTTAATTTTTGTTTCCCTTCCTTGAAAATTTGCTATGAAATGGACATATCTATTTATTCACATAAACATAATACATATGATACTTTTATTTGTTCTTTCTTTTGCCCATTGACTTCAGCTGAACTTGGCTGGAAGAATGAACCTGAATGGCCAAGCATATACCACTGTAATTAATTAATATTTTTAAAAGGGTGGTTTCAATTATAACTGATATGTAAGAGGATTGGAATGAAAAAATAATAATATTGCTCTTAACTACAATAATTAACAAGCAAATATATTTAAAAAATTAAACATGTTACGCATACTCACAAGAATTCTATTTTTCTTTCTCCTTTTTTCCATACTGGCTTTGGCTCAGCAATTTCCTCAAGACATTTAGTGGATCAAATATTTTACAGAATTACGGCATAATTAAACGAGAAAAACAGATATCCATCCATCATACCTGAGTACTACTACAATCACTTCCTATGATAAATACCCTATACTTTAAAAGGAAGAAAACATTCCATTCCTTTTTTCCCCCAGCTTAAGGTGGCTTGCTTTTGAAATAAAAATGAAAAATGAACCTTGGTGAATTAAGATATTTGCTACACATGTGATTGATTCATTGACTGATTGATTATGGAACACAAATATCCAAATCGATAAAAAGTTTTCTGGGTGAATATGTTGAGAGTTTTCTATTTTAGACAACAGGGAATGAAAAATGTTGCTAGTTAGTTAGTTACTTGGTTGGTTAGCTAGCTAGCTAGCTCGTATAGAGTGGGACAAAATTGGATTGAAGTCCCCCCACAGGATTCCATCCACTTAATAACTTTGGGCTCATCATTAATGTATTTCATAAGCTTGTGATTGTGAAAATAAAACAATTAAGTCAGTAATCTATATTTTCTTAGTGGCTTGGGTGCCATTCTGTATCATCAGGCCAAATTACTTTTTTTTTTTTGCTGGGGTGGGGAAACTAGACAATTTCAGCAATTCTAGCCATTATGGCCAAAAATAAAGAGCTGAGAATTTAAATTCAGCAGACAGGAAAGTAATAGATCCTGTATTTCTGCCTTAAAATCAGTCACTGTTTTAATTAGGTGCTAGTTCTAACACTTGCTTTAGAATGAGAGCACATGGCATTTAGTTAGCAGTATCTCTATAGAATGAAAGAAGCATCTTTTATTTTACCACTATTATAAGAGCAATTCATAAATCTTCATTTTTTTCCTAAGCAGATGATCAGCTTTCAGTAACAGCAGTTGAATTATTTTGCAAACAGATTTGAAATATGATTTAAAAAACTATATTTTCAGTAGCAGATGGTTTTGAAACAATGGTTGAACAGACTTGGTATGGAAACAGATTACAATATTTCAATGCATCTAAAGAAATACACGAGTTTCTTTTTTTGATCTATAAGATAGCAACTTAAAATGTCCATGTTATGTGATACAACATCAGGACTATAAAGACAAAGATATTCATCATTCAATCTGAGAAACACAGCTTTTCATTTTTGGACTTTAGATCTCAGAAGTTATGGTAGTTCCTAAGAGTTTTCTTTGAGTAGACATTATGAGGGAAATCATGATTTTACTGAAATTACTGAGCAAGCTTTCAATGTAATCATGATTTCACTGAAATTACTGAGCAAGCTGCTTTAATCTAAGGCTAATATTTCATTTAGCCTTTATTTTTGATTGTTACACAACTGTCTGAATAAAGGCAGAAACTGTATGCGGGACATAAATAAACAAATAAACTGGAATAATAAAATAACATCTCTAAAAAAGTATTAGCTTGCATTTGCTCTCCATTAATGGGAATATCTAACTGTGAAAGAAAATAAATAAAGGAGCTTCATGACAAAATAATAATAATTGAATTAGATCACGTGGATTGCCATGCAATTAAGTCAAATCTTATGCAAAAATAAAACTAATTTGATTTTCATGAAGAACTAATAAATACTTTGAGACTTAATGACCAGACATGGGCTGCTTTAGAAATGACATTTAGCCCCAGTATTTAAATTAATGAAATATGAATCTGAAGATATATAAATTAATAGAAAAAGAAAATCTTAAGAGGAACTCAAAACCACATTTTTTTTTAAACAGATAATATCCTGTGCTTAATATTTGGTCCAAAGTGTGAAATATAAGTTTACAGTTGTGGAACTGTATTTAGGAGAAGTAAAATTCATGAGCTGTACAGTATATTTTCTCCACTAAAAGCGTTTTTGGTGCAAATAACAAAATAAAAATTGTGTTTTAAAAAAGTTTAGGGGAAATTTGGAGCTTTGTTTATCTATACAAAAAATCAGCAATAGATGTTTTTCCTCAGTGCTTAATGTGCTTTAAAAATATTCTTTTAACTGGAAAGAAGAACACGGGTTGGCACTTTGCAAAGCCATGTGTGCGCCTTTCATATCATGCATTGTTTAAACATAAAAAAGGCTTTGGATTGGTCATTCTCAGAAAATAATATTGGTGGAGGGCTGCAATCCTATATTTTATGTGAAAATGTGTCACTTGCCTATTGTCATTAGGGAAAATTGATAAAGCTAAACTATAATTCTAAAGAGATCTATTGAACCACAGAAGATATCTTCTCATTTGCATAATGTGGTTTATTATATTATTTGTTCGATTTATATCCTTTGTTTCTCCTAGAGTTACACAGGGATCTGTCCTTACTTCATCCCACAAGAGAACACTGCATAGTTGTAAGCTAGACTGTTAGAGAAAATGACAGACCTAAGTGAGTTTTACTAGCTGACAGTTCTTCTATTTCCCCCTCTGAATTCCTACAAGTTCCTAAAATTCCAGTTCTGCTCCCTGGCCCTACAGAATAAGTGTAACTGAGAAATATGTAAAGTTTTTTTTTAAAGTAATGCAGTTAAAATGCTGTTTAAACCTATTGAATTTTGTGATTTTAAAATAACTAATGAATTAGATTTTTATTAGCAGAATTAGTTATAGAAATCTGAAAAAAAAGATTGACTAGAGTGCTTGGATGGGAGAGAGATCATGAAGATGAACAATGGAGGTTTCAAAATATTCCATTTTCTGCGTGTTAATTGCTATAATTACATGGAAATGGTGATAATTATGAGTGAACCTATCTGCATTCAGTGTTCCTTTTGCAAAATTGAGGCATTCAGACATTTTGCTGAATAAGCACAATTACAGGTTTTACACATTTTAAGCCCTATACCACAGTTTATGGACCACTGTGGCCACAGCACACTCTAAGCTAAACACAAATAGTTTGCATTACTTCTTTGCACAGTGTGTGAACCTCAATAATCTTCTCTGAAATATACATTTTCTGACTTCTCATATCTGACAGTTCTTTGATTCATGAAATGATATTGGTACAGCATTCTGAAACCAAATAGTAACTAAATTGGGGTGAAAAATGATGTGCAAATGACACACTACTGTTAAAGAAAACAGCAGATATACAATAACAAGAAGTCTACAGATAGTAAGATTTTAACAATAGTGCAACATTACAACATTGTTAAAGTCTTAGGATAAAATAATCAATTTTCATGTCATTTGGCACATTTTATTACCATAAAAATAATTGTATTTCTTGTAAATTTTTTTTGTTTGCTTTCAATTTGGCAGGTATAACAAAAATTCAATTCCTGGTCATTAAATCTTGCCCAGTCTTAAGAATTTTTTTTCCAAGAAGCTGCAAGTGCATCCACAACATCTATGCAAATAAAAATAACTGAAGCTATGGTTCACTTCATAAAGAAATTAGAAAACACTGCAATTTTCTTAAACAAACATTATACATTGGATGTGGATTTAAAGAGAAAACAAGATAAGTAAGATGCTCTAAGAATAAGCTGCAATTCTGCAACATAAGTCTATACAAATCCTCCAGGCAGTGGACTTGAAAGAAGCATCTGCCCCAAGAAACTTTCTTTTACAAATCTTTGATAACTGGAGATGTTCCAGAAAATCCAAATTATTTACAAAATGTGCATTTTGCAGACTCAAAGCACCTTATTTCACACTATTATTAACATATGAATCAACATTTCATTCTTTCATGTGCAAATTCTGAAATTCAAAAGGAAAAAATAAAAGTTAATTAAAATTATTTACAACCATAAATGAAAGTATTAACAGTGTTAAGCATTGCAGAAGATCATCTCTGAAAAGAGCATTTTATTTTACTCAGTTCTTGTTGCATTTTTCCTGATTTATCTTTTGTTAGAAAAAAAGTTTGCTTTTAAATTAAATTGTACTTAAACTAAGCAACTCTTCATGCCATGCAAAAATATTTTATTTACTTTCAAGGCATCCCTTCCTTTCCCTTCATAGGCATTGCTAATTCCAGTTTTAAGAAATAAGTTTTGTCATTATTGCTGCCCTAATTAGTCACATGCTGGTTTCTCTGGTGGGACAGTAACCAGGATCACTAGGATTTGTATGGATTTCTGGGGAAAACAAATGGTTTTCCATTTTGTGACCTTCTTGATTATTGTCCCCTGTTATTTCCCTTCCAACATGGTAAATGTCTTGAGTGCAATTATGACCCAAATGTTTGGGTGAAGAAGAACTGACTTCAGAATCTTCTGTTACATAGTTCCCATCCTTAAGTTTATCCCCTAAGCAGTTTGCTTTGATATCCAACTGCCTGTTGTGCCTTATACCGGGGATTTCCAAGAAGTCTTCTTCTTCACCAGTGTCTATTTCAGTGAAACTTCTCTCTTTGGAAGGGAAAGAAAAACGTTTCTGCTTGGGGAACAAAGGGCATGCTTGCTTAGAAGCTCCAGAAGAATCTGCACCTAGCAGGGGTCTTTCTCCCTGCGGTGAATTCTCTTCTAAGAGGATAGTGCTGATATGCTGAGGGGTATACTGTAGGAAGTCTCCTGTTGCCAACACTGGCAATGGCCTTGTGGTGCTTGGGGGGGTTTGTGGAGCACCACCTCTGTTTTCCTTAAAATTAACTTTAAGGGACCTTGATTTTAGAGGGTTGCTTCCCCTGAAAGAACTTTTGGGACTCTCCATGGCATTGTCAAAGTGAAAGTGACCATGAAGGAGAGGATGAGGACAGCTCTCAGAGCTCATCGTTGTATTGACTGAGGAGTAATCAAAGCAGGTATCCCTGGGAGACAATATTTTATCTTTCATAAATGGTAAAAGCTGGGAATCTTTTGCTGTTTGGTCTTCAAAGTGGGTAAACTCAATGGGAAATCTTAGTTGCAAATGAGAACTGGAATATGGAGGAAGAGGTGACCGTTCCGTCTCTGTGAAATCAGTGGCGCAGCTGGCAAAGCTGTCAATGCTAGAAGTGCTTCTCATATCAGGAATGACTTCTTTGGGTCCTGTAATAGATGCGTCTCCTTGTCCAGTAACTTCTTCCATTTCTATCTCCTCCTCATAGAGGGGAGGTTTCACTGAAGGGCCTTGGTAGGTGGAATTCAGATTAGGCTGAGACTGAGTTTTAGTAATTTCATTATATAATATTTCAAGTTTCTGAGCACTCAAATGTTGAGGACTGGAGGTTGCTACTGTGTTGTTTAGCTGTTCATGTGAATCTTGCTGGCTCACTTCCTGGTATTTGTTCTCCAAGGATTTATTAGAACTTGTCTCAGACATGGTCCTTCTGGCCCATTTCCAATGGCTTGGAGACAAGTGGTTGTCATCGGGAGTTTCCTTTGAATTGGCTGCTTCCTCAGTTTTATCGGTATCAACAGCTACATCAATCAGTTCCATACTGCGAGCAATGACATCTTTTAAATTCATTGAGACAATGCTTCCATTTCTCTTCGCTCGTTCCAGTGCCTCCCTTCTTTTAATAGCTTTCTCCTGCCGCTTTTGTTCCTTGTAGAACTCTGAGAAGTTGTTTACTATGATGGGAATGGGTAGGGCTATCACCAGCACTCCAGCAATGCAACACAATCCACCAACTATTTTACCTAGTAAAGTTTTGGGATAAATGTCACCATAACCTACTGTGGTCATAGTGATGGTAGCCCACCAGAATGATGCAGGAATACTTGTAAACTTTGTAGCATCTTCATCTTTTTCAGCAAAAAACACGAGACTGGAAAATATCATAATTCCCATAGCTAAAAATAGTATCAATAAACCCAATTCATTATAACTCCTTCGTAAGGTAAATCCTAAAGATTGAAGTCCAGTTGAATGTCTAGCAAGTTTAAGGATCCGCAGTATCCTCATGATACGGAATATCTGAACTACACGGCGGACATTTTGAAACTGCAACACACTTTTGTTGGACTCTGTGAGGAAAATGGTGACATAATAGGGCAAAATGGCTAGCAAATCAATCACATTTAATGGACCTTTGAAGAACTTCCATTTATTTGGAGAGGACAGAAAACGCAAAAGGTACTCCATAGTGAACCATGCTATACACACTGCTTCAACATGTGCTAGCTGAGGATTGTCATTTAGTTGTCCAAATTCATCAATTACTTGAAGCTCAGGTAGAGTGTTGAGTGACAAAGCAATGGTGGATAGTACAATGAACAATATGGATACAATGGCCAAAACCTGTTAAAAAGAAAGATAAATAAGAAAACTGTGGTTAACAAATAACAAATAATGCTTACATTTCAACCAAAGAAATAGCACAATAACAGAATTACAGGCTGTTGTTCTAGACTCACTGCAGTAAGATATGCTGGTCTATTGCCAATATCCCTAACTAATTCATCTGAAGTGCTAGTCCACAATAATAGTTCCACTGAAAACCTAATTTATATGACAATGCTATCCTAAATAATTTCAAAGGGTATATTTGGGAATAAGATACATTAATACAACTCAAATTATTCCAGATGCTTAATTAAATTATACAGTTTAACATTTTTTTCAATCAGCTGCTTTCCAAGAATAGTACATTAGACCACAACTCCCAATTCATAGACAGATGAGATTTTTTTTCCTTATTGTTATCCTAAATTAAGTGCCCAGTAAATGTTTGATATAACAAAAGAAGCAAATTGAATTTGTTCTGTTAAATGCATACTGGACACATTTTTAATTACAAACATACTAACTATGCTTCATCTTTCAAAAGCAAGTTGAGAGTCAGTTTCCAGGGGAAGCCTGAAAACTTGTTTTGTGTACATGGCTACATTGGCCAGAGGTGGAAGTATAAGATGTCAAAGAAATCACTTTAATGAAGGCTGGTTATAATCTACTCTGAATTCTGCATCATTCTAATATAATCTCAATAGGAATATTAAAAAATATGACTTTTTTAAATTAAAAAAAATTGCCACAAACCAAAATTAACATGATAATTATTATTTTAGAGACAGACTGACTTTTTTAGGAATTGCCATCTAAATGTTGTTGGCTGCACTTCTAATTTTAAAACATTTAACTTAACATGAAAAGTAATGACAAATCCGTAAGATGCAAAGTTCAGTATTAATGCTAAAAAGAAAAACAGAGATATTTGATTGAGCTGTCCACAATTGTAGTGCTGAATATTCCCTTAATCTTAGTACTTAGTGGTACTTACAGTTTAGCAATTGCTGTATATGATTTTATGAAGTTATGTTTTTAATAACTTCATTAAAAACTACATCAGTAATCTTGTTTAAAAGTAAGACGATGAGATTTATAAATGAGTTGTCTCCAGGTAAAATATGAAAATAAGCTCAGATGAATGCAATATATATAGATTGCAACATTATGTGTTACTTAATAACATAAAATGGAATATTAACAGGTTGGGATCTTTTGCATTTTTGTACTTTAACTTTTGATAAAATGATGTTAAATTAGACTATTATTTATTTATTTCCGGTGAGCCTATCCCATCCACATTAACGTTGTATGTAAGGAGCTGCCAGTGTTTCTCAGCCTGATGAAGGGGAAGACAAACTATGTATCCTGATTTGATCTCCACTACATATGGGAATATACTTCTAATAAATGAATGTATAAATACATAAATCTTATAGAGCCCTTTAAAACAGATTAATTACCAGATAAAAACTTTAAGATCACCTAACCTTTATCACAGTTCAGTAAGTACTGAAGCTTTTGCAGATCTGAGGAGACACTGTACATTAATAGAATGAAACACACACACACACACACACACACACACACACACGATTTTATGGAAACTTAGGAATAATTATTTTAAATACCTTATTGAGTATGATGCAAAATATCCATATTATGTAGAATAATTATTGTATGGTCAAACATCTGCACCAACATATATATTTAAAAATATGTTGAAAATTTACTGCATCCTAACCACTAAAAACACTGGCTTTCAAATATTATTAATTGGGCCTTATTTTTACCACTTGAATCAGAGAATTTGCGTGCTTCTAGTTTTACATTTCCAGTGTAGTTTAAGGCATCATAAACCAAAGTTATTTTTTTAATTTCTAACTATTGTAAGTTTGACAAAAGCATAATAATATAACATGGACACAAAAGTGGAACTTCTATTACAATAGCTATCATTATCTGTCATCAGGCTTTCTTATTCAATGACATATTGAATATATGATGGCTTTAAACTATCATTACTTTTCAGATTTACCCTTGGCTGATTCTTTAGTTGCCTGGCAATACTAAGGCTGATTTCAAAGCCTCATTTCACTGTAAAAAGCCTACATTCTATACACATATACAGAAGAATGAAGATAATATGATTGATTCAAAGGTAGGATTGAATAGATTGAATATCTGTATATTTGCAGTGGTAAACCATGAATAATTAGTTTCTAGAACTATTGGTTATGAGCCATAGAAAAAATGCTTTAGAACAGTTGTGGGAAAAATCTTGTTGCATGCAATGAAGCTCTTGTTAGCAAATGTGCCATGTGGTTTAAGTCTGGAATACAAAAATATATGAAAATGACTCAATTGCACATAGAAAACCAATATGTTAGAACCAGCTATGCCATTTTCATGGCGCACTTTTTGAAAATAATGTAATCTTCCAGTATTATGTGTTACCATACAAAAATGATCTCACTCTCTTAGTAGAATTCTCGTGAATTACTTTGAAGCTTTTCCCATTTTAACCAGAAGATGTCTCTACTATACCATCCTGGTATTCATGACAGCAGCTGGCCTTGGAAAAATAGCAATTGTAATAATGCATCTCTTTCTCTCTTCTCCCCAGGAAAAAATGTTTGCCTTAAAAAAAGCAAATTGCAAGTTTCCGAGCTGCTGCCATGAACAAAACATGAAATCTGAACACCAAGTACTTGGAAATTCTATAGATATATATAAATTAAATTAAATTAAAATTAAAATTATATCAATGATGTTGTTTTAGTGCCCTCTCTTTTGTTTAACATCAGCCTTTCTATCAATACTTATATCCTTGCCTTTGCTCAAAGGATTCTTTGTTGAATTCTGTGCTAGAGTCCCACATCTCTAATAATTTCAAAATACTTTATTTCAGAAACATCTCTTACTGTCTCCCATCCCCTGTAAATCTAAATATTCTATGACTAATTGCAGATGACACTGAACTGGCAGGAATAGTCAGAAGACAAGCTCGGGACCCAGAAAGATCTTAACAGACTTGAACAATGGTCCATATCCAATAACATTACATTTAATTTGGAGAAAAGCAAGGTTTTACACCTAGGCAGGAAAAAACAAAGATACAAGTACAGATTAGATGAGACCTGGCCACTGTAAGACGGACCTCGGAGTCCTAGTGGAAGATCACTTAAGCATAAGCTAGCAGTGTGCGGCGGCAGCCAAAACAGCTAATATAATCCATGGTTGTATAAACAGAGGCATGAAATCAAAATCATGTGAAGCAGTACCACTTTATAAATCCTAAGTAAGACCACACCTGAAATCCTGCATTAACTTTTGGTCACCACATTACAAAAAAAAAGATGTTGAAACTTTGGAAAAAGTGCAAAACAAGAGGAATTAAGGGCCTATCTGAAATGGTATAGGGTTTCCTGCTTGAGCAGGGGGTTGGACTAGAAGACCTTCAAGGTCCCTTCCAGCTTTATTCTGATTGAAGTGACTGCATAGGAAAATGTAATGTGAATAATGCACACTACAACCTCATGTTTGAAAACAATATGTTTTAGCATAAGTCTCATTTTCTAAACCCTTTGATAAGTTGCCTATTTACCATCTTAAAAATATTAGGTGTTATTTAGGATGATAAATTTGAAAAGTTGCCTAGTGAGTTTTGGTAGTTTCAACTCTGAACAAAAGTAAGATTAATTGAAAGTTTAAGAGCTTAAAGAACATTAAATAAACAACAAAAAAACTAAATAAAATTTTGATCTAATAAAGTTACATATGGATTAAGAGTCCAGTTAAATTTGAATATTGTCTTTTACTATGAGATTTTGGAATTAATATAAAAAATTAATAGCTTCTTGTGAAATTATTAGAATTATAATCTCTGTAAACCGCTTAGAGAGGGCTGTAAAGCACTACAAAGCGGTATATAAGTCTAAGTGCTATTGCTATTATTTTCGCTATCTTGGCTCATAACAAAGATAAGCATATTTCAGATTTTAGAAAATGGACACTAGATGGAACTAAAGAATCTAAGTAGAAGGGAAAACAATAGAAGCTTCTTTGTAGTGTCAGTTACTGTATAATTGTATAAGGGGCTTACAAAATGACATATAATGTCATAACTTTGGAAGTATTAAAGGACGTCTTTTGAGAACGGACCCAGACATTGATAACTACCATTATCAACAGTGTCAGTAATGATGTCTGATTCTATGGATAGATTGCATCCAGAAGATGTTAATGAGGAAATGACAGATGAGGAGCAAATTTTGTTTGACATGAGAAAAAAGGTTTCTAAAGTGGAATTACAAATGACAGGCCAAGAGTATGATTTGTAAAATGACACTTTATTGGATATTCTGACTAAAGTTTTAAAAATTAAAAGGGAAATACAAATGGCAAACCTGGAATTAATGAAAATATTGTCTATTGAATCTATAAAAGAGACTTGTTAAGCCCTTGAAGAATTGTGCAGAAGAGTAAAATTAATACAACAATATTTAAATCAGCTAAATATTGCGACTATTAGAAGTAAAGGAACGAATATAAAGTTGGTTTATTTGATCAAGGTTAAAATAAGACATTTATCTGTAAAGTTCTGACAAAAATTACAGACTTTTTACTGATACTAGGATTAAAAATTAAATGTTTTATAAATTTGCTTATAGATAAGGGATGGGATAAGGATGAAGATATATCTGCAACCTTATAGGGGAGATAGAGGTACTAATTTGTATACTTATAATGAAGGTGGGAAGTAACATTTTTTACCATATTCTTTCTTCTGTTTTTTCTTTCTTTTTCTTTTTTTCTTACACTGTTTTTTTACTAGTCTTTTCTTCTTTTTTAATTTTGGTATGTATTCATTTTTACTTAATAAAAATTGTAAACTAAAGAAAACAAGCTTGTATTTCTGTTGCTATCCTGATTCCCAGTAAAATTCATTCCTCCCTCCCTCCCTCCCTCCCTCCCTTCCTTCTTCCTCCCTCCCTCCCTCCGTCCCTCCGTCCCTCTTTCCTCCTCCCTCCCTTCCCTATTTTCTGTCTTAATAGCCTGACAGAAGTTGTTGGCTGACATCCCTGCATCATTATTATAATAGGCTCTTTGCATATGACTTTGATTCTTCTACCCTTATAAACATAAAATATAATAAGGAACTGTGACTGTCACTAAATACTCACCTGATTTTGAGCTGTTGAATTTCATTTACATTTTTCTACTTCTTATCATTATAGGCACACCCAAAAAAATCTCTTTTTAGACTAAACTATGCACTTGTCAAGTGATAGATGCTGCAGGATGCTCAGCTAAGCTAATCTGGTGTATTCTTCCTGTCTTCTTTGAATAACTTGTGGTGACCATACACCTGGAATAAAGTTAAATGTTTTTGCTTATTTGCAAAGGTAAAGATAGAGGTTTCTCTTCCAGTCGTGTCTGATTCTAGGGTGTGGTGTTCATTTCCATTTCTTGGCTGAGGGAGCCAGCATTGTCTGAACACATTTTCTGTGGTCCTGTGGCCAGCATGACTATATGCCAAAGGCGCATACTGTTACCTTCCCTCCAAAGTGGTACCTATTAATCTACTTGCATTTGCATGTTTTCAGATTGCTAGGTGGGCAGGAGCTGGGGCAAAGAATGGGAGTTCACCCTGGTGTGTGGGGCTTGGGTTTTGAACCTGGGCTGTCAGCTTTCCAGCTGACAACTCAGTATCTTTAACTGCTGAGCATAGAAATAACCTGCACTGGACCTGAAATGACACTTTATAATGATAAAGCCCTTAACAATAGACCCAGGTTTAAACTTTCTAATAATTTAAGGACAGGATGGTAAATCTTTCAATTCACAAATTTTACTGGCTTGCATCATGCCATCCTAAATGTTGCTAACACTGACAAGTTGCAGTTTGTGTGTCCAATGGTGAGGGATTCCGGAAGATGTAATCAGTTCCTGAACTACAATTTTGAGTGTGCCAGGTTCCCTAGCCATACATAATAGTCAACTTCCTATTGCTACTTTTCTCCAACCAGCTTCTCTTACTTTTGATATACATTGCTTAAAGGTTTCAGATGTTCCTCACCTTATGTATTATGGCATAAGCTTTCAATAAGTGGTTTTTTTTTCAAATTTATCAACTTTAAGATGTGTAGACTTCAAGAATTCCACAGCCAGCATGTTACAAAAAACATGAGCTCAATGACATCTACGTCATTACAATTACACTTTACAACTGCATTGTATTCAGCAGTTATTTATATCTGAATAGAATTTAAGCTTCAGTGACTTCAATGGAATTTGTTCATAGGTAAGTCAACAAGGGAAAGCAAAACGATTTCAAAGAAAAATCTTTTAGTACATTGGCTTTTACAATTCAGTAAGCTTTTAATTAAAAAAAACATGCAGTCTCAAACTGAAAATAAATTCATCACATAAAACAATCAATAGAAATGTCGATGAAATGAAATTGCTTAATAAAATTTTTATGGTAGGGTGAAGTCTATAGACTAGGAAAACCCAATTAAAATACAGCTGGTCTCTAAGCATTCTTTCTTTCTGGGATAGGTCTTCTAAAGTATCAAGTAACGAATGAGACACCATCATTTTCATTTCACCCCTGAGTTCTACTTTTCTTCAGCCCAGAAGCGTTATTAGGGAAACATGATAAGGGATGGATCAACTGTTTGATAATTGCTTTGCAACACTAGTGCAAGACAGAAAAAAAGTCCTGCTCACCACTACGTGAATATGAACAGTCTGTCAAATGATGGAAGCAACAGGATTTTTTCAAACCAGCAGCTGAATCATTCCCTACATTTTGTTTTAAGGCATATTCTGAGTGTGGCTTTATTTAAAGTTCTAGTATCTGTTGATTAATTATGTTTTTCATGCATTCAAATAAAGTCCACTCGGTTTCATTTTTGATAGCAGTAACGCTGCAGGATCCACTACTTTATATGGAGTGCCTCTATAAGGGGGGGAAGGAAGCAATTTATTACAATCTTTAACAGAACATTTTTGAAGCACTGTGATAAAACTATATACATTATACAAGCTGGAGAATAGTAAAGCAAGCTTTACTATTTATCTGTTGTTCTGAAGTGTAATAATTTAAAAGTTGAATGAGAGATTGTGAAAACAAACCTGATCCCCAATAAAAATGATGTTAACTATTCAGAATTTTCTTCCCTTTGAAAATGCCCAATTAGATATATGAAAGGGATAAGAAAAAGATGACTTTTAGGAAAAATGATTAAAGAACAGAAAAGGAGGTCTGCTAAATTGGTCTAAGACCGTGTTGGTGAACCTATGCCATGCATGCCTGAAGTGGCATGCAGAGCCATTTCCCCTGGCACACGAGAGGTTGCCTGGAAGAGCCCCACTGCGCATGCATGCACGCACTGCCGCCTGACAGCTGATTGTCGGTTATCTGGTGTGCATGTGCAGGGGTGCACGGGAGATGTGTGCGCATGCACAGATGCACGATGCATGAGGGGGAATCGCACATGCATGCGCAGATGTGCTGCGCACAAGGGGGAATCACACACGCATGCACAGGGGGCATGGGGGGCCCAGCACGCATTGCCTTCTGTGTGCTGGCACATGAGTGCACACGCAATTATTGGCATGGAAGCCGAAAAAGGTTATGCACCACTGGTCTAAGATATCCCTCTAGTATATCTTCCTTACATCTATCAGATTCAAGTTGCAAAAATCAGAATGGTGTCTAAATGACAGCAGAGAGGGTCTTAGGGAAGAGATAAGATTGCTGCTAGTGTACCTATCTTCCTAGCTGGTTCCCTTGCTGCTTCCCCAACCTGCTTGATGCTGTGCTGATCTGGAAGTGAATGTTTTCAGACGTAAGTTTGGTGTGGGGTGTTCAACTTGCCTTCTCTAGGCTAAATCAAAGTCAGTCTAGAAGTTCATGGCCACCATGGGAAATATGGACTTGATCAATGGTCCAATTTACAGTTTCTGTTGGGGGGAGGGACAGAGGGAGAAGGATATTAGATCTTGACAGTGGTGATATGAACTGGAGGTGGAGGATATTGTTACCAGTCCCTTGTCATGAGCAGATTACTATTTGGTGCACTTGGAGTTTTCAGCAGTTGCAGGAAGGAAAGACCAATTTATCCATTCCAGATGCCAGACAGAGTACCAGAAGGAACATGGAGCAGACCTGAAATTCTATATCAAAGTTTGGCTTGACTGAGGACTTGGAATGATGTCAGCTTTGGATAAGATTGTGTCTGGGTGGATTCTCTGAGTGCATGGATCCCAGAGGACCTCTTTGTTCTTTTAGGAATTCAAAGACGAAACAGCACAAGAGATGTCTACATTCTAGAGCAGGGCTCTCAAACTCCCGGTCCATGGGCCAGATGCATCATGTGCTGGCCAGGCCCACATCCGATTTAATGAATGGGGAAAAAGTCCTGATAAATCACGTGATGCTGCTGTGACAACGTGAATTTGACACCCCTGCTCTAGAGCATTACCAGAGGAAGCAAAGAGTGAATCTGACAATGTACAATGTCATTCAGATTTCCTTGGAACTGAACTAGCTATGAAGGTCCTATGGAATTGACTGAAGCATGGTCTTTCTTGGTTTCTGAAAAGAGTTTGAAACTGTTACCCCCTAAGCAAATGGATAGGGTCTTTGAGGTTTTGAGTTATACCATCTGTCTTTTAGTTTGATGATCCTTCCCACTGATTAAAGCCTTCTAGGACATAACATGGAGCTTCTGTTATTTTAAATTATTTGTTGTCTTATGTCTTTTATAAGTCTATGGAGATTTGATGGCTTTTATACTGTGATTTTATGCATGAGTTTTGTTAGCTGCCTAGAGTTCTTAGGTTTATTTTATGTTATTTATTTAATTGTATCCCACCCTTTTTATTTTTATAAATAACTTAAGATGGCAAACATATCCACAACAACAACCTTGTCATGTGGGTTGGACTGAGATAGAGTAACTGGTCCAAAGTCACTCAGCTGGCTTTCCTGGCTAAGGTGTACTTGCACTCATGGTCTTCTGGTTTTGTTAATCTTAAATTCCCTATTTTCTGAAGCAACCAACAACGTGTGTTCAGAAGCACAATAAAGTAACAACCTTTCTAAAATGTTGTTATTATTTAAACAAATATTGCATTCAAAAGCTATGTTATTTGCTTTTATTCCAAAATACAGAGATGCACTATCATTCTACAAAACTGATATCTATTACTTAAATTGTTGCTTTTATTGTTTTTCACTATCCATTTTTATTGATTTTATTTATGTTAATGTTTTTCTTACTTTGTAGGCTGGTATGAAAAACAAAGTAAGTAAATCAATAAATGCTGAATAGGGATCATTCTTATAAACAGAAGAACATTGACACTGACATTCCCTAAAAACTCAGCTGAAGATGTTACCTAGCCTGGTAACGAAATATTTGGAAACCAACCACAAGCTCAGAGAATGAGCCTTCACTTTCATAGGAATTGTTATGTATGCAGGTTTGAAGTCATTGGTTTAGTTTGAACTGTTCTTGTAAAATGTTAGAAATGATTGGTTTAAAAAGTGCGGGAAAACCCTGCACTCTGATTGGCTGTCAACTGCAGCTGCTGGCTATAAGTAGCAGCCCAGCCGAGCTGTAGTCACTAATAAACAAAAGAGCTTGAAGCACTCCGCGTCTGTCTCTTCATGCAAACATAACACTGGTGACGAGGATGGGATTCCCCTGAAGAAGAAGGCAACGCGGAGCAGAAGAAGAGCGAGATGGCTGCGCTGAACACCCCCCCAGCCCCGTTCGATCCGACGACAGAAGACTGGGAGTCATATGCAGATCATTTCCAAATGTATCTGGAAGGAAACGATCTAGCCGACATTTCCGAGAAGCGGAAGAGGGCAGTCTTTCTTACGTACTGCGGTCCAGCAGTTTTCAAGATGGCGAAGGCATTGGCGGGAGCTGCCGACGTGAAGGTAATGGACTGGCCTGACTTGGAAAAGCTGTTAAGAGCCCATTACGTGCCAAAAGTATCATGCCTCATTAAGAGACACGAGTTTTACCATCGTGATCAGGGGGAAAACGAAAACGTAAATGACTTCGTGGCAAGTTTAAGGGATATTGGGGGTGCTTGTGAATTTAACAGTTTAGAAGAGGCCATGCGCGATCGATTTGTTCTGGGCCTTAAAGACAAGGTATTACAGAGCAAGTTATTAATGAAACCTAAGATCACGCTAAAAGAAACCATAGAAGAAGCCTTTTCAGAAGAAGCTACCAAGTCCTCAGCAGCAGCCATGAGGAAGATGAACAGGGCCACAAACCATTCTGATGGGGAAAAGTCTACCACAAACCATTGTGATGACCTAGATTCTGAATCAGATTGCAGTGAGGTGGAAGAGGGAATTTACAGACTCAGAATGGAGTGGAAAAAGAAAGACCTGGATAGGAAGAGGCAAGATTTCTACTGCAGAGGTTGTGGGGGAAGCCACCCCTGCACTGAATGCAAGTTTTTAGACACCATTTGCCTCCGTTGTGAAAAAAGAGGACACCTAGCAAGAGTCTGCAAATCATCCAGAACTCCACCCAACGGAAGGAAATTTCCTGCAAACAAAGACAAAGAATTCAAGCCCAACAATCTCAGTGAGAAAGGGGGGCGCAGCACAGAAGCAAAGGGGAAGAATGAAACTCATCAGACAGTAACTATTGGTCATTCATCTATCAATAACAGAAAAGTACATGTCAAGGTACTTATTGAAGGAAGGCCTTGCCAAATGGAAGTGGACTCAGGCTCATATCTATCTATGGTGTCATGGGACACTATTCACAGACTACTCCCAAACATTCAGAAGAATCACTTCAAGAAGCAAGCACTGACTCTAAAGACTACCAAGGAACAAGATTCCAGTAGTTCGAACAAGAGAATTCAACGTGAAGTTCAAAGGCCACACCAAACGCCTGCCCCTGACCATCGTGGACAAGGATCGCCCAAGTTTGCTGGGACTTGAGTGGTTCAACCCGCTGGGCATCAAGGTGACTGGCATCAATCACTTGAGCAACACTGAATGGGAGGAGGCCTTGAAGTCTGAGTTTCCAGAGGTCTTCAGCGACGGATTAGGCAAGTACTTGGGGACCCCTATCACTTTCAATCTAGATCCCAAGGTGCCACCAATCCGTTTAAAGCCCAGAAGGGTCCCATTTGCCTTAAAGGGAAAAATTGATGCACAATTAGATAAACTAATAGCTCAAGGGGTTTTAGAGCCCACTGACCACTCCAGGTGGGAGACACCCATAGTCACACCAGTCAAGGCTGATGGATCTGTGAGAATCTGCGGAGACTACAAGGGGACATTGAACCATGTGCTACAACAGAGCGCATATCCAGTTCCAGTGGTGCATCATTTATTACATTCTCTTGGCGGGGGCACAGTCTTTGCCAAATTGGATCTGGCCCAGGCATATCAACAGTTAACAGTTGATGATGCCACTGCGACTCATAGAGGTGCTTTCAAATGCAAAAAGTTGTAATTTGGAGTAAGTGTGGCACCAGGCATTTTCCAAAGCCTTATGGAAAGAATGCTCCAAGGACTGCCAAGGGTAGTGCCTTATTTTGATGATGTGTTAATCTCTGCTGAAAATGACACTCAGTTACACGAGAGACTCAGAGAAGTCCTAACCAGATTCAAGAAAGCGGGGTTAAAAGTCAAAGAAGAAAAATGCACACTTAGAACTGACAAGGTAGAGTTCTTGGGCTATATGATTGACAAACATGGTATCCACCCCACAGATGCCAAGGTTCAGGCAATCAAAGAAGCCCCAGGCCAAAATGCAAAACAGACTTGCAAGCTTTCCTGGGACTCATTAACTTCTATCACATGTTTCTACCTCAGAAGGCAACCATTGCAGAACCACTACACAGATTACTAGACTAAAGTCTGCATGGGTCTGGGGCAGAAAAGAACAAGCTGCATTTAACACTATTAAGAGACAAATCACTTCTGATTCTGTACTGATACAGTTCTCAGAATTTGCCTGTTGTACTGACTTGTGATGCATCCCCTTTTGGAGTGGGGTGTGTGTGTTGAGCCACATGCTTCCCAGCGGGAGGGAAGCCCCTATTGCATTTTACTCTCGCACCTTGACTAAAGCAGAGAGAAACTACAGCCAACTGGACAAGGAAGCCTTGGCAATTGTTGCAGCTGTCAAGAAATTCCATGAGTATTTATATGGGAGAACATTTACCATTGTCACAGATCACAAACCTCTTTTAGGCATTGTGGCAGGAGACAAACCAACACCCACGATCCTGTCACCAAGAATGCCGAGATGGACTGAATTTCTTGCTGCTTATTCATACAAAATCATCCACAGGCCGGGAAAAGACATTGGGCATGCAGATGCTTTGAGTCGCTGCCCACTTCCTTCACACACTGAGGATCCTGCCCCTGAGACGTACACCTTTTTTCTAGAAACTGTTGCCAAGCTTCCAGTACACGCTGCTGAAATTGCCAGAGAGACTGCCAAAGACACTTTATTGGCTCCTATTATAGGCTGGATTAAGAAAGGTTGGCCACTTCAAGATCTACCTCAACTTGCCCAACCTTTTAAATCCAGGCAAACTGAATTATCTGTATTAAGAGGATGTATTTTGTGGGGTAACAGGGTGGTTATTCCTGCAAAACTACAAAAAGAGGTTTTGGAAATATTACATGAGGGTCATCCGGGAATTGTCAAAATGAAGAGATTGGCCAGGAGTTATGTATGGTGGCCAGGTATTGACAAAATGGTTGAACACTGGGTTGCATCCTGTCCCAACTGCCAGGAAGTCAGGCCTGCCCCACCTCTCGCCCCCAAACAGGAATGGGAATGTCCTAGGGGCCCGTGGTCCAGGATTCACATTGACCTTGCTGGCCCTACCAGAGGGCACACTTTCCTTATTATAGTAGATGCATATTCCAAATGGCTAGAGGTTATCCCTATGGCATCCACCACAGCTGAATCTGTCATCAAACAGCTTAAGAAACTTTTTGTAACTCATGGGTTACCTGATGTCCTAGTTTCTGACAATGGTCCTCAATTTATGTCCAACCTTTTTGAATCATATCTAGCACAGCAGGGTATCAGACATGCCCTGACAGCCCCTGGGCATCCTTCGGCTAACGGCCAGGCTGAACGCATGGTACGATTTACCAAGGAAAAGCTTCAGCAATTGGGTCCTGGGGACATCACTGAGAAAGTTGAAAAACTACTCAGTGTCCAGCATATCACTCCCAACCCATCAACTAACTTATCCCCAGCAGAGTTGTTGACGGGTAGGAAACTCAGGTCTCCCCTTGACCGCCTCCATCCCACTTACGCACCCAACGCACCACTAAATTCCACTAGCAAAATTCGCACATTCACTGTGGGTGATTCTGTTTATGCTAAGAACCTTATGGGTGAACCATTATGGATTCCTGCTGAGATAACCCAAATCACAGGCCCTAGGTCTTACAGGGTACAAACAGAGGATGGTGTCCTCTGGAGCAGGCACATTGATCAGCTTAGATCCAGATTACCTCAGGAACATCGCAATTGCTCCTCTCTGGTTCCCACACCTAGTACCTCATCTAGGGGAAGGGAGGATCATGAGGATAATCAGCAAGCAAGAATCAACCCCATGTGTAACGAGCCAACACGACAGGAACCATCCCAAAACCTGTCACAATGCCAAAATCCATTCTTACAAGTGGAAGACTGTACATCACTACCTGACTTAGGTGCTGACATTGGGTTGGAGATGGATTGGGAGGAGAGACCAGGTTGTAGCAACCAAACAGGTTCTACTATTACCAGAAGTCCAAGTATGGAAATTTCAGCAGACACATTTCCTCTCTCACTGGGTGAGAACCTTAAAACATCTGAACCACGAGGTCTCAACGACACGTAAGAGCCCCACCTATTTAAAAGAATACATTAGATAGATGGGGTTTGAGTATGGACTGAACCTAGTGGGGAGGGGTGTTATGTATGCAGGTTTGAAGTCATTGGTTTAGTTTGAACTGTTCTTGTAAAATGTTAGAAATGATTGGTTTAAAAAGTGCGGGAAAACCCTGCACTCTGATTGGCTGTCAACTGCAGCTGCTGGCTATAAGTAGCAGCCCAGCCGAGCTGTAGTCACTAATAAACAAAAGAGCTTGAAGCACTCCGCGTCTGTCTGTTCATGCAAACATAACAGGAATCATTTTCATCTCCATCTAAATAATATTAGACCAGCACATACCTATCTAGGCAGAGTCTATTAATTTTGAAGCCCTTATTGTATGCTCAGAGATCTGTCTTCATCAAGTAGGAGAGCTGAGGGTTTCTGATTGTGTGGAGAAAGAATAATAAAATTATTTCTTTATGCTGCTTTTTTTGTTTCTTGAATTTTTTCTTCAAGCTGCTTTTATTCCACTTCATTTTTTTTCAAACATGGATCAGTATAGTAAAAAAAAATAGTATTTACTTTTCACTCAGATGTTATTTAAAAATTCTGGAACTTGACAATTGTTTTCAATTAAATATGTAGATGACTGTGCTTAAAATGATATGTCATGCTTCCCTTCCTCTTGCTTGCTCTCATTCCTCACATGTACACGCATCCCAGGAAGGCAGTAAAAACATAACTTAACCAAAATGCCGGTGTGTTAAAATAAAAATTCATTTCTTTTTGCAGACTACAGACAAACTGGAAAGAGCTATCTTGTGCAAATACAGAGCAACACCAGCATAAATCACACTTTGACCCTGAATAATTAGATGGGCTGAGTAGGTATAGTTCAGATAATGCATATATATATATTGCTTTGCAATGGGATAATGGATAATCGTGCAACAAGACTTCTCTCTCACTTTTTATCTTCTCCTGTTTTATTGCATTATGCCACTGTATTTATTTTACTTCAGGTCTGTGTGGTTTCTGCATACTCTACAAAACATTTCCTAATAGGATGTTACTGTAAATCAGGGGTGTCAAACTGGATTTCTTCGAAAGCCAGATCAGCATTGTGCTTCTCCTCCACAGGCTAGCTGATGGTATGGGGTGTGGGGAGGGAGACAGGACAGACACCTCCTTCAGCATCCTGCTGGCCAAAATGGGGCATGGGGAGTCCACATCTGCCTGTTTTGGCTGTCAGAGTGCTGCAGGAGGCCATCCAGGCTGAAAAGGGTGTGGGGGCCGCATGTGGCCCCAGGCACCACATTTTGGCTGTCAGAGGCACCATGGGCTGGCCCTTTGCTATTTCCAGGTCAGCCCTGTGGGCCAGATTTAAGCACCCCATGGGCCGGATTCGGCCCATGGACCTTGAGTTTGACACCCCTGCTGTAAATCTTGACTTGCTCAGACAAATTGGAATTTTCACAATCTAGCACTGCAGCACTTACCTCAGCTTCTGCAGGTTCTTACCCCCTCTCCCAAAGCCAGGCTTAGGCACATCGTCTTCCCTATGTCCAGTAGCCTTAAGGTCCTGACTACAAAGCATCAGGCAAGTAGCTTTGTCCAAAGGGTCAGTCTGTGGCAGAAGAGCTGACAGTGGACTCAATGGTTGCATGACGCATATGGAGATGCAAGAAAAGCAGATGGCTTTGCACCAAGATAGGCAACAAGGGAATCAGAGAAAATGAGGCTAGAACTCACAGTTTCCTGGTTTTAGCCTGGTGCCTTAACCACTAGAAGATTGATATATAATCTGATATACAGATAGCCTTCGATTTACAACTATAATTGGGGCCAGAATTTTGTTGCTAAGCAAGGCAGTTGTTAAATGAGTCACACCCAATTTTAGGATCCTTTTTGCCACGGTTGTTAAGTGACTTCAAGCCTCCCCATTTGACTTTTGTCAGAGGCTGACTGGGAAGGTCATAAAAGATGAATTACATGTCCCCAGGATGCTACAACCACTGTAAAAACATGCGTGTTGCCAAGCACCTGAATTTTCGATCATATGGCCATAAGGATGCTGCATCAGTCGTAAGTGTGAGGACTGGTTGTAAATCATTTTTTTAGTGCTTTGAGCAGTCATTGGGGAAGTTGGGGACTACTTGTTGTTATTGGCACTTTTTTCCTCATTGGCACATCCTCTGTGCAACTGAACATATACAATATACTGTAATATTAAGATATAGTATTATCTAAGACTAAAAAGAAGTGCTTTCCTATATTACACTCGTTCATGAAGACGTGCCTCTACTACAACAAAAACATGAAATGCACAAAATGATGTATACAATACATACATCTATGTGTCCTGAGCCAAGCTGAATAAAAGCTCTGAACCTGGTTTGGTTTTCCAAACAGCTACTCCATACTAAACATTCTAGATAATAAATATTTCCATAATTATCCAGTTCCAACTAATTAAACTAAAAAAAAAAACTTATGGCAGGGTCCCCAAACTTGGCAATTTTAAGCTATGCTGGCTGGAGAATTCTGGGAGTTGAAGTCCATAAGTCTTAAAGTTGCCAAGTTTGGAGACCTCTGCCTTATGATTTTGAATGTGTATAAAAACAATCAAGATGTTGGTTGGGATTGCACTTTGTGGCTTTAACACACATAAGAAAGAGGCAGGATTTCAGTCACATGGGTGTGACTTCCATCATGGTTTTCTTTTTTAACCTTCCCTCCACTGACATCCTTGGTTGAATTAATGAATCTATCATAACATTTTTTAATGCTTTGAACTGGAAAATGACAATGGTTTGAGCCAAGAAATAAACAAATATCTAGGTGTCTTAGTATGTGATTTTTTTTTAAAAAAAAGATCTGCCAGAAGTAACAGTATTCCAGAGTCTTGCATGTATGAAAACAAAGCCAGATTTTGAAAAGAAGACTCCCTCTTTGCTTATACTATCCTTAGTGCTGTCTCCCACTGACAGTCCTTTAAAGGCTAAGCAACTGAGCTATCTGGTTGGATCAGTTTGTGAACATCAATACAGCTCTATTTAAATCTATGTAGTTAGATGCAAAGACTGGAAACAGCCTCAAAAATAGAATTTGATTTTCTTGCACTGCACAGATTTTAACAACAAAGAGGAAAATGAAACAGAATATAAAACGATCCTTTAACTCAAAAGCTGAATGCAAAGGCAGGACTGGGTCCTTTTTTTGTTGAAAGAATGAATCACTGATAAAGCATAGGGAAAAAAATCTATTGGGAGCCAAGCAGGGTGGAACTAGGCTGAACTTCCCCCTTTTCTCTCTTCTTTCTCTTGCTTATCTATCTCTGTGCCATCCGTTTTCTCTTTCGTCCTACTATTCCAATTTCTTTTTCCTCCTTCCAATGCAGCTGTTAATGCTGCAACGTAATCTGCAGTCACATACTATTTCCTTAATGCTAAAGCAGAGAAGCTTTCAAAATGGTCTGTTTCCTTACCTATATTATGCCTGCCTCTTCAATTGAACCAGCTGCCTTCTAAAAACATAGATAAGGCCAATCCATTTTTACAAAGCGGCCTTTTGTAATTAGCTAAGTAGTCTTCATTCAAACGAATATGCCATTTCAAGCTCTGTTCTGAATGGAGCACACTTTTAAATCTCCCCTTTGGAGTTCCATCAAAAACACTACACGCCCATTCAAAAGTCTCAGTGGGATTGACCAAGCCACTAAGCAGGCCAAAGACAGAAGACAATTGAAATTTGAGTGCATGCTGCATGTCACTCATGGATTGTACCTCATAAATGACTAAAGTATCTTATTAAATAGATAAGTAAACATGTGATCCATGTAACCTGTAAGATGACTATGAAGGCTTCTAAACTGTCATGTAATGTATATCTATGCACTACAGTCAGTTGTATGAGAATTAGCCTGCACCACAGCATTGTCCATCTTTCTGAATACTGTACTATAACCTTTGATAGTATGATAAATCTGGGGTATTGGGACTGGTGTGGCCTAAGGAAGACCTGCTTAGGTGTGCCCTTGCCTTTTCTGTTGTTTTTGTCCATTCCAGTTAATGGCTAGTACTATAAAGGAGAATGTCTGGCCAAGTTCAATGTCTTGAGATTTTATTTTAAGTGTTATTATCTCAAATGAAAAGCTGCCTTCAGATTTCTACTCATAGAACACTAAACAGGATATTACCCAGCCTTCTTTTTAAAGAAAAGTTAGGAATAATTTATTATTTAAAATATTTATACAGCCTACCAGGGGTGGGATTTTACCAGTTCGCATCTATTTGCTAGAAACATTTGTTAACATTCTAAGCAGTTTGGAGAACCGGTTGTTAGAAGAAATTACTGGCCTAATCCTGTAAGGAAGGCAGGAAGGAAAACTTCTAGTGTTGCTTAGAGAAACTGCCTCTCTGTTAACCCTTACTACATTCTTGGCAGGACTAGACTTCCTGTCTCTGGAACTTCTCTGGAGTTTTTTCCCCCCTCCTTTGCTGGTACTTTGCTTGTGTGGAGTGACCATTCAAAGTTACAATGGCAATGAAAAAAGTGACTTATGACCATTTTTCACTCTTATGACTGTTGCAGCATCCCCACAGTCATGAGAGGCCACGCGAGGAGATGCATGCCTCGATGTGAGTGATATTGAGTTGGCCATGCCCAGCCAATAACATGATCACCAAGCCACGTCCACCCAGTCACATGACTATCAAGCCACGCCCAACTAAGCCACACCAACAGAACCGGTTGTTAAAAAATTTGAATCCCACCCCTGCTACCAACTCCAAGCAGCTCCCAATCAAGAGTTAAAATAACATATAAAAACATATTAAAACTGTAAAACTGAACAGATTAGAATATTAAAACATTAAAAACAACAAACACAACAAAGTCCTGGCAGCAACTCTGCCTTCTATTATAGTGTTTTCCAATCTTACCCCAGCACTTGGAGGAAGATCCAGTTCTTCAAAGTTTTATGGACGGCTAAGAGGGTGGAAGTCTGCCAAACTTCAGAGGGCAAGAACATTCCATATAGGGCAGGGTTGCCATGAAAATGCACACTTCTTAGCTCTCTATAAGAAGAATATTTAGGGGAACGGATTAGGAGTTTGCCCACCCTATCTGACCTGGTATGACTGGTATATATCCTTAAGAAAAGGTGATCCTGCAGATGACCTGACTCATGCCATGTAGGACTTTAAAGATGATGACCAGCACCTTAAAGATGATTTGCACCTACAAAGAAACTGGAGCCAGTACAGCTCAGCAACTAAAGTGCTACATGTCCAAACCTTACTGTATGAGCTGATGCTTTCAGGACCAGCTGAAGTTTCCTGGTGGGCTTCAAAGACAGCCTTATGTAAAGTGCATTGTAGTAATTCAAATGGAAGGTAACCAGAGCATGAATGACCATAAGCATGTCCTGATAAAGTTAAGATACAATAATATATTGCACAATATCCTTTACTTTATGAGTAACAAGGCAAAGAAATCTCTGGAGAATCAAATCCAAAGTTGAGCTGTTATTCCCATTTTCATAATTTTATTACAGAGCTGCAAAATTTAAAAGCACTTTACAATCAATATATTTAACCCCATTTTGTAAACATTAGATACTCAGTTACTGATTGTTAGTCCTGGTGTGCAGGAAAGACTTTCAGGGCAGGAAGTCAAAGGCTTTGGCAGAAACCCACAAATGAAGTCATTTTTCAAAGGAAAAAACCCAACAATAAATATGTCTTTTAAATAATTTGTCTTTTTTTAGTAAATTGAAAATATAACTGAACCTATAATGATTTTTAAAAGATTTAAAATAGACAAGGGTCAGGCTTATCATGATTTTTTTTAAAAATAAAGATAGCCTTCTAACATATATCATATATGAAGTGGCTCAATTTATTGCAATGGTAACAACAGAGATTATAGCATGCTCCTGGACAAAGCTTTGCCTGTGCCAAGATAGATCCTCATTGTTGGGAAAATTTGTTTTGCCTACTGAAGCCATCCTATTCATTTTCATGTATGCTTCTCCTGTGCCTGCATGGTCTCTCAAGCTTGACTTTCTGCTTGGACATACCAGTTTGCCCTATCAAAACAACACTACTTGGACTATGGCACCTGCAATTAGCCACTGAAATTAGTCATCTGGCTGCTCTCCCAGCCACATCAACTTTGGGCCTGCAATTCCAGATGTGGTTACACTATACCTCCCAGTCCTTTCTAACATAGGCCACCATTGGGATTGCTAGATGAAATTCAATTTATATTTTAGTATTCCTTCTGCAAGGAGAGAGAAGCCCAAGTAAAATCCCTTTGACTTACAAACCTGATTTGACTTTTATGTTCCCCAATTCTGGCATGTCATCACAAGTGAATATAATACTATATATAGGTCAAAATTTATATATTCTTATGGAGAAGAATTTATTTTGAATTATAATATTTGGTCTTCATATAGCAATTAACTAAACATTTGCTAAACCAAAAACCGAATTCTGACTTTTCTTTTCCTCCTGATTGTGTGGAAGAAGAAAAAGAAGGTAAGCACATGAATTCAGTGCTTTGAAGACTCTCATTTCTACTTACTATATATTGTAACTCTTAATTATGGTTTAAAATTGTTAGATTTGCATGAAGAGTCAGACGCGGAGTGCTTCAGTGAAGAGTTTATTAGTGACTACAGCTCATAACAGACCCGATTTGGCTGGGCTGCGGCTGCTACTTATAGCCAGCAGCCGCAGTTGCCAGCCAATCAGAGTGCAGGGTTTTCCCGCACTTTTTAAACCAAACATTTCTGACATTTTACAAGAACAGTTCAAACTTAACCAATGACATTCAAACCTGCATACATAACAAAAATTATATGCGAACTGTTGCAACTAGGAGATTTGTATGGATAGATATATGCAGCCAAGCCAGGCTCTTGACCCTAACAAATTTGAAAACTCATGCTGCCTATATAGCAGTGTTCCAATATCTCAGGGGCTGCCACAAAGAAGAGGAGTCAAGCTATTCTCCAAAGCACCCGAGGGCAGGACAATAAGCAATGGATGGAAACTAATCAAGGAGAGAAGCAACCTAGAACTAAGGAGAAATTTTCTGATAGTAAGAACAATCAATCAATGGACCAACTTGCCTCCAGAAGTTGTCAATGCTCCAATACTGGAAGTTTTTAAGAAGAGATTGGACAACCATTTATATGAAATGGTATAAGGTTTCCTGCCTGAACAGGGGGTTGGACTAGAAGACCTCCAAGGTCCCAACTCTGTTATTCTGTATTCTTAGTTTATGTTCAGTTCCGTTCCGTTCCTTTTTTCACAATTCTCTCGCCATTACCATTGCAGCCCGATAACTTAGGGTAGGTCTCTCCTGAGCCTCTAGTTCTAACCACTATGCATTTGAGGGTTACCTTCCCTCTTATCTGACTGTTCCCTAGGCAATATATCTTTGCCAGGTCTTCCAAGATCATTCCCACATACCATTACACAATAGAAACTAGTTTCTTCCCAATATTTCAGAAATAAATGCAATTCTAGGTTCTGATGGTATGTATTTTTTAAATAAGTACTTTTTAAAAATACTTATGAAAAACCAAAAAGAAAAAGAAGCCTCTGGGTGTATCATTTAGTTACACTTATTACATTTTATATGAAGAGTTGATCAGAAAATAGTGACAATCAGCTCTGTCTGGCAAAGAGAAAACACTAGAGCATAATCTGACTACCATAGACACTGCCTGAGTTCAGCTTCTAATGTTCTCTGCAATTAAGCCATACAGCTACATAAGTATGGAGAATTTTGTTGATAGCCTTTTGCAACAAAATTATATTAAATATTTGGCTCTCATGTGAATGTATAAACCAGGATGCATTATATGCATTTTAGATAAACATGGGATGAACTTCTCCAAGTGCAAACAAAATATGTATATTTCTTAAAATAAGAAAATAACATAAAAAGCTTTCTATAAAGGGAAACTACTTACAAGAAAATATCTGTTCCTTAATATCAAGATTAGGATGTCTGAATAGCAAAAACCCAAACTTTTACACAATGGAGCAGAGATATTGAAAAACAATAAGCCCCAAATACATTATTAGTAATGATCACTTTATTGATCATGTCAAGGAAAAATACCCTTCCAAATTCATAGATCACATTTAAGATAGAATGTGGTTTATTTGATTTTAGATTGGTATTTTATGTGAATCAAGGCACTGTGGTTTGTAAGCTATGCTATATGTCAAGTCAACCCATTATGGCTGATGTAGCAATCAATGTTAAAGTAAACCATATACCATTCCTGTTTAGGTAGATGTTAAAGATGGAGCTGTTCTAGATAGCCTTTTAATCTATATAGAGCAATATTTTATTTTATTTTTATTATAAACTAGTTTTAACTATATTTAATTTTTTTAATCTCATGCCATTGATTTGTATATATTTTTATGCACTGCAGAAAATGATTTACCCTGAAAAAGAATAAGACTAGTGTATGCAAATAGTGCAAATAGTTAGGATTGCTTACAAACATAGACATCTGAACAAACCATGATGGTGTCATATTACCATTGCAGAAATAACACAAATTGTGTTTTTTGTGATGTTTGCACACAGAGACCTTGATGCGCATTATTATTTATTTATTTATTTAGTAAAATAGACTAATCCACATAAGAAAAAATAAATGAACAAAGTTTTAGAATGGGCAATGAGCCACAGTGGCACAATGGTTAGAATGTAGTATTGCAAATTAATACTGCCGACAACCAGCAGCTCAATTTTCACTGGCTCATGATTGACTTAGCCTTCCATCCTTCCAAGGTTGGTAAAATGAGGACCCAAATTGTTGGGGGCAATATGCTGACTCTGTAAACCACTTAGAGAGGGCTGCAAAGCACTATAAAGCGGTATATAAGTCTAATTGCTATTGCTGCTATTGCTATTGCTATATAAGTCTAAGTGCTATTCTAAACCTGTGGGAAAACATATCAGCACCTCCTGACCCTCTTATTCATAAGCTTAAAGTGGGCAGTCATGGAAAGCAATAAAATCTATCAGTAGCTTCAGTGTAACTGTCAGTGTGTGCTTTTTGCATTTAATATCCTTCTGGATTCACTACGTACTTTTTTCCTTTCTGCACCGATGCATCCTATGTATGCAATAACTGATCTTTTTGCTGCAGTATTCAAACCAATCTCTTCTACTTATATTTTGTTTGCCTGGATAGCAGGAGGTGACATCTTTGTCAGCACATTATGAAAAACTTTACCTTGATGCCATTCCCTTATATACTGTATTCATGCTTAACGCTCCAATAAGTCTTTATTTTTGTCCCATTTCTGGGAGCTTATTCATTTCTTCCGAAGCAAGACAATCCTTAGAAGTGGTAAAAGTTCTCATTTGAAAGCTGTTAAGTTGAAATTGAGATATATGCAGACAGGCAAAATGATTGTGAAAAACAGATTCCTTTGTCATTTTAGTTTTCCTGCTAGCTTCATCTTGGTGGCAAAGAAAACATATTGGCTGATGGCAATTGCTTTTACTTAGAATCAATCTAGGAGCAAATGCAGTGCAATGATATTTTAGAATTCCCTGGACGCTTCTTTGAAGAAAACGTTCTATTTTCCTCCTAGAAATTCTATATTATCACAAAATAGTATTCCCATGTGGAGTTTGGGAAAGAAATAGAATGATGGCTGGAAACATCTGGTGGTTAAGAAGAGGTCTCTCTTCCCCCATTTTGTTCACATTTCAGCTTCCCCCCAAATATAGGATATAAATGGTGGCAAAGAATTAAAAGTTTTCTGTATGTCTTTTCTATCCTTCAGTGGTTATCTCGAATTTCAATCCCAAAATGGACTAACATTGTCAAAAATGTATGCTGTCCTCCTTTATATCAGTTCTTGTGCGTGAGGTAGCAAAAGAGTTTTAATATCGCTCAGCCTAAATCCTAACTAAACTATTTCTGTGCTTAAAATATAGACTGACTTCATGCCTTTCATTCTTCCTGAGTTGATGTAAACTCAGTATAATTGTTCTCTAAAATGTCAGGACAAGACATGAAAATATCAAACAGCTAGTTAAGTGCTTACTCCAGAAGCAGCATCTTGTGTGATGAACTTGCTATAGTGCAGTTGACAGAGCACATTCTGTTACAACTTCAAACATATTGAGAGTCTCTGCCTTGAGCCATAAAATCTGTACGCTATGAAGTACAAGTGACAAATGTTTGAGGAAAGCATCTATGCTGAATGCTGAAACAGACCTGCTCAAAACCTTTCCTCACAACATTGCTTCTAAACCTTTACAGTAGATACAAAGCAAAGATATTATAGTATAAGGGCTGTACATAGGTGTTATGTATGCAGGTTTGAATGTCATTGGTTAAGTTTGAACTGTTCTTGTAAAATGTCAGAAATGATTGGTTTAAAAACTGCGGGAAAACCCTGCACTCTGATTGGCTGGCAACTGCGGCTGCTGGCTATAAGTAGCAGCCACACACCAGCCAAATCGGGTCTGTTATGAGCTGTAGTCACTAATAAACTCTTCACTGAAGCACTCCGCGTCTGACTCTTCATGCAAATCTAACAGACTTGATGGACAATAGCAAGCAGAATTTATAAATAATTCTCATCTAAATGAGACTATATTGGTTTGTAAAAATATTCATAATCCCTACTAGAAAAGAATACCTATAATGTAATTAACATACTACAATCCAAAAAACTAAAATCTTGCTGCAAACCAAAAATCCTTCTTTAAAATTGAGCCATGTTTTTATAGAAAGTGACAAATTTTACCCTAAAGAAAAGTGTTCTCAGACTGCCTGCTGTTTTCAGCTGCTGGTGGAAGATAAGCTTTTACTTGAAAAAAAAAGAGTAAACCTATGTTTTTTCTGCTTAGTGAGATATAGTAAGGAAAATACCAAGTTCTACCAAAGCACTTCTTAGAATCTGGCATAATTCCTTCTTCTTTTGCATCCAATATTTCTGTCAATATTTCATCAATTACTGTAGTGTTCCAACTTGGTAATGACTCAGTAAGATTTAATTTTGAATTCTAGTACAGGGGGGTCAAACTCGCAGCCTGCAGGCTGGATCCGTCACATGCTGGCCCCACCCCCACCTGGTTTAGCGAAGGCGGGAAAGTCCTGATACGTCACGTGATGACACTGTGACGACGTGAGTTTGACATCCCTGTTCTAGTACTACAGTTTCTTATTAAAAATGAATATTTTCTAAGGTATCTTGGATGTTCGTATCTCTATTATGATATATTATTATATAATTTCAATTATATTCCTTCTATCTTTGTACATTGGCTTTTTTAATGTTATCAATTCAAGGCTGGAATCTCCTACTCAGTTTAGAGATGTTTTGGATGTTTGGAGATGTTTTTTCTTTGTTTTGCTGTGTCTGTTTCTATTTTTGATGTCTTTAAATATATATTTTTAATATCACTTCTCTCTTCTAACAGCCCTCTGAAAGTCTATGTTATGTTCCTTTCTGAGATCTATTTCTTTGTTTCGGTTTTTCTTCTCTTATTGTCAATTTCCACCATACGTTCTCTTGTCCAGTTTCCTGTCTTCTCTTTCTTCATCTTTGGCATTCTCTTCCACTTTTATTGCAGCGACCTTGGTTTCATTCATAGTTCTTTTGGTTCTCTATGAGGCTCAAGATCTCAAAGAAATTTTGATGTTCTCCTTGAAAGTGGTGGATATATAGTCAAGGTAATTGTGGAATCTGGTTGGCTTACTTTTTCCACTTGACTTGACTTGTAGCTTAAAGATGATCAGTTGTGATCTGTTCCACAGTCAGCTCCTGTTCACATCTGCAGTTATAACTATCTCTTTAATCATGATTTATTTGTGTTCTCTGTGTTCTCCATCTGGTCATATTTTGTTAGAAACTGATGAGTCATATTTTTCTGCTTCATTTTAATTTTCCAGTCCATACAGTTGAAATACATTTTCTTCATTAATTTCAACTCTGATATTCTAGTCTCCAACTACAAGCAGCATATATTGCTTGCAAGTTCTATCCATTTCAAATGGACCCTGATCATAAAACTCCTCCACCTTCTTTTCTTTTGGAAACTAATGGATGGAAACTAATCAAGGAGAGAAGCAAATTGGAATTAAGGAGAAACTTTCTAACAAGTGAGGACAATTAACCAGTGGAACAGCTTGCCTTCAGAAGTTGTAGGTGCTTCATCACTGGAGGTTTTTAAGAAAAGGCTGGATGGCCACCTATCTGAAATGATATAGGGCCGTGATAGCGAACCTATGGCACGTGTGCCACAGGTGGCACACAGAGCCATTTGTGTTGGCACGTGAGCTACAGGCAAACTTACCTCACTGGACATGCGCACGCCTCACAGCTGATTTTTGGCTGGGTTGAGGCCTTTTTTGGCCTCCCAAAGGCTTGAGGAAGGCTTCTGCAGGCTTTGCAGACCAAAAACTAGGCCTGTTTCATCACTTCCTGTTTTTCCAAAAATACTGCAAGTGATGAAACAGGACTAGTTTTTGACCTGCAGAAGCCTTTGGGAGGCCAAAAAAGGCCTCAAACTGGCCGAAAATCAGCTGTGAGGCATAGTGCAGGTAAGGGGGCGATGGGGGTGGGTGGGTTGGGATTTACGCACGCATGTGTAGGGGGCATGGGAGGGTGCACATTGCCTTCTGGATGCTGGCATGTGAGTGCGAGCATGCAAGCACACACACAATTTTTGTCAAAGGAGCCCAAAAAGGTTAGCCACCACTGGTATGGGGTCTCCTGTTTCAGCAGGGGTTTGGACTAGAAAACCTCCAAGGTCCCTTCCAGCTCTATTCTGACTGATTTATTCTTTTGTATCAATCTTGGAACATGAACTTGGATAACTGTTTTATTAAAAGATTACCTATAAAGTCTAATTAATATTATTTGGACTTAAGTTGCATTGTATTCAAGTTCTATTTTATTCCTGATTATAAATATAATATCATTCTTTTTTTGTTTTTCATAAGATGGAATCTTGAGGGTTTTGTATCTCCAGAGTCTAGTGACATGTCATCTTTCCCCTGGATGGAGCTGGTTTGCAATTTGGGGGTCCTCCTAGACTCACAGCTCCTGCTTAATGAGAGCTCCTGGAAACTACAATTGTTCCAGGATACAGTAGCACACACCGTGTTGGGTATATATAGGTTTGACCATATTACACTCCTGTTGCATAAGCTGTGTGGTCCCTCAGTTCCTTCCCAGATACAATTCATGGTGTTGATTGTTACATTTAAAGACAAGATGACATGGGACTAGGTTAACTCTATGAGAAAGTTCAAACAAGAAGCACAACAATGAATATTAGCTCTCTTTTTATTGCAGAGTTTCATTAAATAAATCTTGCAAGTCTGTAAGTACTCCTCCTTTCCTTTTCCTTTTACTCTCTGAAAAACTAGGGAGGGTACCTTCTGAAATACCTTCCATGCCCTCTCTGCTTTAATGAACTGAGATATCTTTTGCATGACAGCTGTTTAGTTTGCAGGTCTTCCCAGGCTTGCCCCTTCCTGACATTTTCCCACCAGAGCAGACAGATGGGCATGCTCCGGGTCCCTTACTTCAAACATTACTACCTTGTAAGTCATTGGAAGCATACCTTTTCTATTGCAGCCCCTGCCTTATGAAATACCATTCCCCGAAATATATTACCCCTACCCTTTTAACCTTCAGAAAAGCACTCAAGGTCTGCTGTTCCCCCAAGCATTGGAAAGGGTAAGGTTAGAGTGGGAGAGATTGTGTGGGTTGCATCAGGGTAATGTGACTTTGGTGCCACATTTTTTTTTCTGGTGGTGGTGGTGGGGTATTTGTTTTAATGTTTTTGGTTTTATGGTTTTATTCTTAATTGTAAGCCACCCAGAGTTTGGTTTTAAGATAAGTACCTATGCAAATATTTTAAAGAATACATAAAAATGCTTCAGAGATTTTGTATTTCCAATGTACTTCCCTTTGTAGTTTCAGATTTTCTTTTCCTGAATGCAAATTTCAACAATTAGATTACAAAAGGCTTTAATATATTGTATCATAAACACCATTGGTACTGATAAAATAATAATAACTTTTTCTGAGTGTTGAGTACCATTCAATCTGACAGGTCTATCATTCATTTATTTATTTAAAAATTGTATGCCCCAACTCTTACTGTCTGAGGCAATCATGTAGCACTATGTCATCAATCACTTTATATTGCCTATCTGTGTGGCTTTCTTGGTTAAATACAGGAGTAGTTTATCTTTGCCTTTCCTTAATGCAGTATAAATGGATATCTTTGCCACTGTCACTAAAGAGATTGCGCACCTCTGACACTTTCCTGTATCATTTCTGCCCAGGGTAGGTGCTGATTGCTTTAGCCGCACAGCTGGTAGGATCTTCATGCCTTGAGTCACCCTGTTGAGATTATATTATATTCATTTTGTTTCCTTTTCCATGTCAGCAATAGATTGCATTCAGTAAGAAGATTTTAGTGAGTTGTGGAAAGGCAGAAACCTGACCCTAAAGCCTTATCTAGGTATTCATTTTTCTTGTATGAGGGCTAAATGTGCGGTAGGGCAGAAGGAGCACATTGTTTTTTCTGCCTTCACTGTCAAAGTTGTTCTTTCGTTCAGCAGACAGGTCTCTTAAAGGTGTGTAGGTGGCTTATTCAATTGAATTTCCTCATGACATAACATAGCTGTCAGCAATGCAACATCCACAAAGCAAAATCCACAACTCTTCCTCACAGATTTACTGTATGAGCAGAATTCAGAATTTTGTATTTGAAAGGAGGAGGGAGAAAAGATGGCTATTAGCCAGTGCTTGTCTCTCTAATCTGCATTATCTTGGAGCCAATTTTAGTCTGAGTACTGGAAAAAATGAGTTCAATTATATAAGCAATATGTAATTAATGCATTATTAAATCATTACAATTATTACAACATTATTAAACCCATAAATATAATAATTATGGGATGTCCCAAGTGACAATAATATTAATCTTCAAGGATCTTTCTTAACAGCACACTTTAAACGGCAGTAAAAGTCAAGAGAGAAGGCACCATTCAAATCTCCAAGGAAACACTGTTCCCTGAAGTTAAAGCCATAATTAAAAAGGCAATGATTTCTCATTTTCCCCAAATTTTCCTCAGGGAAGATGCCCTCGGCATTCCTATTCAGGAAATATATATTGCAGGGATAGGTTCAATTAGAAGCACAGTCTTGCAGATAGTTCTACAATTATACAGGTGCCTAATTAATTAGGGCTTGATAAGTCAAAACCAATGCTTTGAATTGCCCCTAATAGCCTATTAGTGACTGTAGAGAGTAAGGATGATGGCTTTGACAGAATTATGTCAGCTCTATTTCCAAGGTAACTGAGGCAAAATATATTTGAAGTGCACCACAGATGGATAGTAGTCTATTTGAAAGAGATCCATCTCCCTAACTACAAGAGCTTGCAATGCTTGTATTATGTATGAATGATAGATATGAGTGCCAACAAGTATGCTTCTGTGTTTTCTACCAATTATAGCTTGCAAATCATCTTCAGACCAGTTCATGTAGAGCATATTGTAGTAATCTATGTAAGAGGTAACAAAGATATAACTTACTCTTCAGCGCTTCTTTCCAAGAAGGCTGAAACTGGTGCATTATCCAAAGCTTGTGAAAGTCTTCCCTAGGCACAGCGTTCATTTGGGAAAATTTCTGATGAGTTTGAATTTAGAACTAGTGTAATATAACACAAAAATGAACAGCATTATCATAACCCAGTATTTCCAATTCCCAACCTTTGAAGGTGGACCAGAAGACATCATGATCAGTGGTTTCAAATGCCACTGAAAGACCCAAAAGGACAGGAAAGCTTCAGCCCACCATCCAGGAGCTGATAGAGGTCAAGTATCAGGACAAACCACCATGGCTTTGGCCTCTGAAGCTATACTAGAAAAGATCAAGGTAATCTATTTCATCTAGGTCACTGCGTAATTCCACTACTCACTCCCCAACCTTTCCTACAAGGAAAGGTTGGAGATTGATTGTTGTGCAACAAGGCCAATATCAATAACATAAGAAACTAAACTTTTTTTCCAAATGACATATAGATAACACCCCTGACTAATCAATCTCCTTCATCAAGTTTTTAATGTTTCAATGTTCTATAATGTCCTTGTGGCCTAGCTTTATCATCAGGCCTGGAGATCCCAGGGCACTAGAAATATCTTTAAATGGCTCTAATATTGTGTTTAATCTACTCTCCCCTGTACCACATAGTTGTATTTTTAATAAGAATATTTTAATAATTACTTTTAATTGATTTATTGTTTTATTTAATAACTGTATGCTTCCCAGTCATTTCATGTGAGATTGACAGTGATACAAATTTACTAAATAAATAAATAACATGTAGCAGTGCTTGCATTGTCCAGCAGAATATCTACTACTTTACCCTCAGAATCCAGATTACTTTATAAATAACTCATAGTGGCAAAACATACATAATACTCCTTCCTCCTCCTGTTTTCCATACAACAACCACTCTGTTTGGCCCAAAGTCACCCAATCAGTTTTCATGACTAAGATGGAACTAGAACAGCTGTGGGCAAACTATGGCCCGGGGGCCGGAACCGGCCCGTTCGGCTGTTCTATCCGGCCCGCGGAGCCGAAAGAACGGAGGGTTCTCTTGCTCTCCCAGAAGGCTATGTGAAGTAATCTAACTCTGAATTTATATTAGTTCACACAAACACTCCATCCATGCTTTTGTTCCAGCCCTCCGGTCCAGTTTAAGAACCCATTGTGGCCCTCGAGTCAAAAAGTTTGCCCACCCCTGAACTAGAACTCACAATCTCCTGATTTTTAGCCTGATGCTTTAACTGCTCGACAAAACTGCCAGAAATTATCTTATATTAACTTGGCCTAGGAATCTCTTCTGCAAAATTATCTGAAATATAACAAAATATGTTGAATGAGAATGCTAACAGTTTACACAATTTTAGATGCTGTGGAGGTAGTTTTGGGATGCCAGAATTTACAGGATTGCCATTGGCCAAACAAACCATATATATTATATACCTCCTTAATCATTTAGGCCTGAAGTATAAACTCCTTAATTTTTTAGGAACTCAATTTCGTTCAAACTCATATATAACAAAAAATGCTCCTTAAAAATTGAAGAGAATCTCCATAGAAATTAGTTTTTTTGTCGAAGAACAAATTTACAGAAGGCAATTTAAGGTGATGTTCTCCCTGATCTTCTCTACCTTACTTGTTCATACAGGTTCAAAAATGTTAATAATTTAACTCCATTAACTCTGATTTTGAATTTATGGAATTAAATCATAACAATAGGCAATATATTTTCTAAAATATGTTTTAAATCCATCTAAGTAAGTATTTAACCATATCAGTCTCATGAGCATAGACACATCCTTAAAGATGATATACCCTGCCTACTACCAAGTGTTACACTGTTACTGAAATTTCTCAGTGGGATTTGAGTAATCATTTTAGTCACTAAGAAGCAGATCAAAGGTCATCTTCAAAAGCTTACTGTGATTCATTCATCTTTTTCATGTGTCAGCAATGCATGTTGTCCTGAATGCTGCTTTTTGGTTTGATTTGAATTTTATTTTTGTGCTCCTCTAATTTTGTTGAAATTCACAAGTCAAAGGAAAGACCAAAGGCTGCTAACTTTCAGTATTTATCTAAATTAAGTAATGTGGACATGTTATAAAACAGCACATTGTCTTCCATCTGTTTGCCCATTCTAATGACCTGTTTTCTAAAAAGAACTGAAGCTTTATTACATTTGAAATTGAAGAATAAGGAGCAGGTTTGGTGCCAAGCTGGGAAAAATCTCTTCAGATAACAAGTAACAGAACATAGGTTTGAGCTCGGAATAAATCACTTATTTTGGTCAAATGATATTAAAGTATTGAAAAGGCAAAATAATATTTTTGCAACTATCTTTCTTAGAATTAATTTGTTCAGCATTAATCTTGAAAAAGAGCTTTTGAACTCTTGCTCTTTAAAGCAACTTGTAAACTTTATGATAATTTAACATGTGTGATAGGTTTGTGGCTTGTCCATAACATTTACTACATTTTTAGTACATGAAGTCATTATTGTCTTAGCAATACCATTTTATGGTGTTTACCATTTTATGTCAACATCATATATAAATAAAACAGTGTAAATATTCAGTATACCATAGAGAAGAATGATTGATTCTCTAACCAAGAGGTGGGAGTGGGGGTTATTATTTATTATTATGTTATTATTTATTATTTTTATTTCTTTTACATTGTGCTTTTATTTTTTATAAGCCACCTGGAGTTGCTGTGAGCGAGTAGGTGGCTCTATAAATTTTCCAAAATAAATAAAGAAATTGATCTGCCATTTTGTCAAATCTGTTTAAGTTGCTAACTTATGCATGCCTTGATGGGCTAATATTATATTTCTTCCATGCCTTTTATGTTTTAAAAGAAGAGGGGGGAGGCACACTCCCATCTAGCACTGATGTTATTACCTGGTTGGTTAATGAAACATCTGGAAGAAAACAACCAAAGCACCAAGGGCTGCTAGAAGTAATAATATATTTTGTTTTAATCTTGATCAAATAAACTGACATATTCTTTTCTTTTTATTGTTAATGGCCTTAATCTGTAATTCATTCAACTAATGTCATAGGATTTTGTTTTTCTTTTGTTCTTATTTGTCCCATTCTGAAGAGTTCTTTAAGGTTTTAACAATGCTCTTTTGTAAATCCAGTAGGGAAAATTATCTACTCTCTTGATTTGTCATTTGTATTTCCACTTTAAATTTTAAAACCTCACCAGTTTCTTTTGTGGGTCCAGGAAAACATCATTTCTAAGACATTGTCATGGCTAGTCAGTTGTAAATTCATTTTCAATGCCATCTCTATCTTATCAGATAAAATTTGTTCTACATTTGTCATTTCTTCAATAACATGTTTTGGACATAGTCTGTTCATAGAAGCAGACATCCTTACTAACATTGATGAAATTGTGGTAACTTATTTCTGATTCCATTTTTCAAAAAGTATCCTTCAGTATTTTATTGTTATATTGTGTTGCATCATTGTATAGACTTGTATATCTTTCCTCTACCTAATATCTTTAGCCTCCCATAGTTGTTGAAATCATGAAATCGCTTGTATTTTTATGCCTTGTAAAAACAAAAACAGGATATATTTCCCATAACTACACATCTACACTTGGCTAAGCGCAATCTAATATGCAACTGAACAAAATTTATATTCGACAAAAGAGAATAGTTAGGCTGTATAATTCTCAGAAGGACAGCTTCTGTTTCTTATTTGTTTCAGTTGAAGTATTAGAAATAAAAAGTCTTGATATAAAATATTGTATATCATTCAGAGATCTAAATTTGGAGGGGATCTTTTCTAGCTTTGTCATCTGGGCATGAAACTATTCTTTCTTCTCTATTTTATAATTTACAATTTAAGTCTGCCTTTTTTTCATGTTCCCCTTTTGTGTGAAGACTTTAGATTAGTTATTTCAATCCTTTTCCTATTAATTATTTAAATTATATCATTACAAAACTTTCTGTCAGTTACTATAAAACATTTTCTTTAAACTGGTGATTAAAATTTAAATATTTAGTGTGAAAGTCACTAATTAGTCACATATTAATAAACTCATTTGAGACACAGAGCCTTATATTTTTATGGGATTCTAATTTCTTTTGAGGATGATGGGCAGTTCTTTCTGTTATGAAAAATAGTTTCACAGTGATTTAAAGAATAGTATAATTAGGTCCTGTATAGAGAATTATTGAAAATAACATTGTTACAAAAAGGAAAGTTTTTTCCTCATATTTATTCTTATGAGTACTTTAATCAATTAATCAATTAAAGCATCAATTATGTACATTCATAACAGCAAAAGATTCACTTCTGGTTCTGAATGAACATAGTTACTTAGGGCAGACTTCCTTAAATCAGTGTAAGTTAATTAACTTAATTCTCATTGATTCAATGGATTTACTTGAAGTCTAATTAAACCTAGGCCAATTCAAATATATGTAGGATTATTTATAATGAAAACACAATCTTAATATTCATTTGAGAAATCTTATTGAATTTGGTGATGTTACTACCGGATAGGGCAATTACAATTGTAAAACTAAGATTATTTATTTATTTATTTATTTATTGCCTTTGAATAAGTCTTTACTCCTTTGACTGCATAGACAAGTTTAGGAAGATTTCTTGGCAACATTTGCAGAAGTGATTTGCCAATGCCTTGTTCCTAAAGCAGAGAAAGGTCATTGTTGCAAAGTAATCCAATTGGCTTTCATGCCTAAAGTAAGACTAGTTTCTTTTATACCTAATCCATGCCTTAACCATTAGATCAAGCTTCCCTTATAAGGACTATAGTTCAGTGCTTCCTGTCTCGGCATTGGGCATACCAGTTGGAAATTCATCTGTCTATGAAGATTCTCAGTCATCCAGGTCATGGTTATCCCCAAAGTGGTTTTTCAAAAGGCAACTGGACTTTGAAGACATTTCACTTTTCATCCAAGAATCTTCTTCTGGAAGTCATCATGCCAATATAAAAACACAAATGCTTGAACCCTAGGATGAGGCTTATATATTTCACATAAGAGATTGATGTTGTTTATGAAAACAAATTTCAATTATTGTTAATGGGCACCTTGCATTTCCGAATAAAATCAGTTTCTGCTTTATTAGAAATCCCTATAATTTACAGGTTAATTTAGACGCAAGTCTCCTGTGTTCAGTGAGATAATATTTTTAAGTAAATCTGCATGAGATTGAGGATTTTATTGTGAAAAAATATATAAAAGTAGAAAGACGGGCATAAAGACTGAATTTTTTTTAAAAAAACTAACATTCAGGGATATTCCCAAGCATTATTAAGAAACACTACAGTTTTTCCAGCATTACTGGAAGTACATTGTGAATTGGAAAGTTTGAAGTTATATGGAAAATATTTGTTCTTTCTGTTTTGAAAGATATTTTTTCATGTTGCTATGTGGTTCAGGGAAAGAACAGAGGATTCTCCTGGAAAAAAAGCTGTTCTGTAGGAAAGCAAAGGACAATTAAGACAAATTGAATAGGATTCTATATATAGCAAAGATGTACGTTCATTCTTAGCACTTTATCCTTTTTCAAGCTGGTGATTTTCTGATGTTCCCAGGTATATTTAGAAAAGTTTTACATCTTTATAAAATTATTACTCATAAATAGCATGGTCTGATTACTATACAGACCTCAGAATTTATTGGTAGTATCTATGTAAATATATTCTGAGATTTTCAACAACTCAAGCCAGGGATAGTTTGAACATACATTTCTACAAGTAATAAACAGGTAAGGATTATTAGTCTTCCTATCTGACATTGGCAATTTAATGGAGATAATAGTTTGAGGACTGTGCTTAGTTAAGGTAGGCATGCAGATTATGTTTTGAGGTTAAATGACATTTTTCTTTATCAGTTTTAGCACTTTACCCTTCTGAACAGCCATTGTTTTATGTATTCCAGTTGCTCTTTAAAGGTTTAATTTTAATTGTTTATATCAAAGATGATGTGTGGTAGAGCAAAAAATGTGGCAGAGACAGTTTTTTTTAAAGTTTACATATCCATATTACAATAATTGAAACAGAAAAAATAACAATACTATGAAAAATTCAGTTTACCAAATAACAAATTATTAAGCTACAAACATGACTTGTATTCTTCATTTCAACTCTTCTGATTTAATGCATTCCAGATGCATTGAAGTAATACCCCCAAACTTTCCAGTTAGCATAACTGTATTATTCAAGAAGAAAGAAGCCAAGATAAAGAAGACTGCTGGAATCACAGAGGTCCTGTTGAACTCAATGGGGTTTTTAGTTCAGAGAAAACATATTTTGTGAGGTCCTGTCAGCCTGCATGTAATTTCTTGTCAATGTGTACAGTAGTGCTGAAACTAGAGTGCTTATTCACCTCAATACTTGATTAGCCAAACTGTCTGGCTATTTATAATAAATGAATTGTGCATGTTCATAAGATATAGCCATTACCGTTCATCAGTTTTCAACATTTCAGGTATGTAAATTAGATTTGAAAGCTGTCATCAGTCAACTCAGCTCTTAATCACAGATTGGAACACTTTTCCACCCATCTCAAATTAAACAGATTGAAGTACTGTGCTCAACCAAATGTTGAAACTCAGTGTCAGTTTCTGGATTTTTTGGGGGGCAAATGTGATTTAAAAAAAAAGAATGTAAAAATTTCAGTTGGAACCTTCTTACTATGTGATTTTCCTTGACACAGAATTGACAAAATATTTCCAAGTTCCAAATAGAGAACCATTCTGTGATCCCCTTATGCAAATCAATAATAATGCCCATTTGATGAAAACCCACAGAGCCCTAAGGAACTATTTGCTGCTGTTGAAGTACAAAGGAGTATTATTTGAAAGCTAATTCAGAAGTCAATTCAAATAATATCTGACATACCTACTGTTAAATTTGCATGAAGAGTCAGATGCGAAGTGCTTCAGTGAAGAGTTTATTAGTGACTACAGCTCATAACAGACCCGATTTGGCTGGTGTGTGGCTGCTACTTATAGCCAGCAGCCGCAGTTGCCAGCCAATCAGAGTGCAGGGTTTTCCCGCAGTTTTTAAACCAATCATTTCTGACATTTTACAAGAACAGTTCAAACTTAACCAATGACATTCAAACCTGCATACATAACAAAGTCAATCAGATAACTATGAGAACAAGCAATTTCAGGCAACTATCTTCAGAAGTGGTTTTGTCAGTGCCTTCCTAGGACTAAGAGAGAGAGAGAGAGAGAGCTCACCCAACTGGCTTTTTTGCCTAAGGCAGGTCTAGCACCCATGGCGTCCTCGCTTCTAATCCAATGCCTTTAACCATTATATCAAACTGACTTTCATTTTGAAATAATATACATGCACACAATAAATAAACCTAAGCTTCCCAATATATATTTATTCTTCCATAAGGGTATTTAGAAAACAAGAGCTTGAACTGAACTGTGTTTTCATAAGCTGCAAGACTGTATTTAGCTTGTATAAATTAGGCAACACAGTATTTTGCTTTGGCTCGATGTGGTCTGAAGCCTTTCATGACCTCATTTATCTGTTCAGACAGGCCATGACCTCATTTTCTCTTTCATTCAAGCTCCAAGTATTAAAAAGTAATCTGAGCAATAAATGCTGTTTACTACAAGACACACTTCTGGTTGATAAATGGCAGCATTGTAAAGAAAAGATTATGAGAAGCTATGACCAAAATGTTCACAGGAATCCCTTTTCAGATGCACTGTTTAGAATTCCCAAGTAGAACAGCTTTTGGCTATGCTGGCTGGACAATCTTTCCCACTCTGCTGAAAGTCAACCAGATCTCCAGCATGGATTTCTGCTGCCATAGAAATGGGGAGCGGGGCATGGGCATTTGTGATGGGGAAACAAGCTGGTGTGAAGTAGTCACATGAGAACTGGAAGGGAAGTTTTTACTCATGAATTATGGTGCTGCTGACTGGCCAGACTGAGTGGTCAGACCCCAGATGTGACAAATACCTGGAGCTTTCTCATAATATCGTATTGGATGTTGATTGGACTCTCAGTCCTGGACCCTGGGGAGAGGGATTTGGGGTGGTTTTCAGTGTATAATCTTCACACATTTTGAATCAGATCTTGCCTTGCTTTCGCTGCTATCATTGCAGAATACCTTATGCCACCAGACTTAAAATTCTAGACCTAGAAAATCTAGAACTATGCCACCTTCGGTCTGATCTAAGTATAGTATATAAAATCATACATTGCAATGTCCTACCTGTCAATGAATACTTCAGCTTCAACCATAACAATACAAGAGCACACAATAGATACAAACTCAAGGTTAACCGCACCAAACTTGATTGCAGGAAATACGACTTCAGCAACAGAGTGGTCAATGTCTGGAATACTCTACCTGACTCTGTGGTTTCTTCCCCAAACCAAAAAAACTTAGACTGTGTACTATTGACCTCACTCCTTTCCTAAGAGGTCTGTAGGGGGCGTGCATAAGCGCACCAAGGTGCCTACTGTCTCTGTCCTATTGTTTCTTTTTATTTTTCTTATATGTATCCATTTCAGGTATTCGTAACTATGTTTATACTTATACCTATTATCTTGTAAGCGATTGACAAATCAAATAAATAAATACATAAAATAAATTTCAAATGTAATAAAAGTACATCTCCAAATCAATGTTGTGGGTTTTCTTTCTTACTTTGAACTGAGACAGGCCTGACATTGTCTCATTTTCAGGACCATAAATACATTTTCCAACATAGAGCTCTCTAAATATTTCATTTCAATTCCTGCTATTTGGAATCTGTATGGCCACAACTGCAGATTGCAAATAGCAATGAAGTTGACATCTTTCCCCATTACCAGTTTGGGGAAGGAACACTTTGAAGAATGATGGATCCCATGAATGGTTTTGAGACTTCTGGTCTGAATCTTATCTAAATGCTCTAGTACACAGATATCAAACTTGTGGCATCATATTGCCATCATGTGGCATTTCATGACGCTTTTCCCCTTTGTGAAGCTGGGGTGAGTGTGGCCTGATGTATCCAGCCTGCAGGGCACCAGTTTAAAACTTTGCATGTTATGCTAGTGCTCTTTAAATACAAGCACATGGAACCACATCAAGCTTCTGAGAAGAGTTCATAAATCCAGTGGAAATCTTAGTCTTTGAGCAACTTAAAGACCGAATTCCAGTCTATCAGCCACATTTATAATTTCTAGTTGCATTGTAGAACATTTTATGTTGGAGACTATAGAAGCCTGTGAAGAACACAGCCTGAATTTCTGTCTTATGCTAATGCAATACTAGGGACAAAAATACTTCTATAGGTTGTGGACAAAAATAATTTCCAAATCATCTCATTGTAATTCTGATTATGTCATGTACTAAGCAGAACTGGGCTTGGGAAAAACATTTTCCCCTCTATTAAATAGATTTGTCTCTGTGTGGGAGATTTTCTTTTCTCCTTTTCAGGATATGGAATATTTGCACTGCAAAGCCGGATGCTATGCATGCTTAAGCGGATCCTATTTATATCCAAGGTGCATATATTTTAGTGTCTTTTACAGAATCATCCCTTTGTGCTATTGGAGATGGCCATCTGAATGAGACTTAACTGCGATTCCACCTTTATCCTGAGAACATCTGGGCATTAGGGATAAAACAGATTTAGCCAGTATTTCTCAATTGCCTCCTTTAAATAGCTTAAAGACAAATTTAAATAGTGCAATATATTGAAACAGCATAATGTTTGCTGTTTCTTCGTTTAAAAAACAGAATACCAGCATTCATCCTCTCTCAACCTCTATTATATTATATTAGTATGAAATTAACAGACCATATCATAAACTGTTCTAAATGTTGGTATTAACATTCAAAGTCCTTTACGATTTGGGTCCGGGGTACTTGCGGAGCGTCTCCTGCCAATATCAAATACCGATCGCCCTGTGCGTGCGCACAGACGGGGACTCCTCGGGGTGCCGTTGGCTAGACAATGTTGGCTGGTGGTGCCTCGACAATGGCTAGACAATGTTGGCTGGCTGTTGTGCCCCCCACCTTGTGGAATCAACTCCCTTTGGAGCTCCGTTTGGCTCCTGATCTTCGCTCTTTCCGCCGCGATTTGAAGGCCTGGTTGTTTGAACAGGCTGGGCTGGATTGACCTCCTGGGGTTTTTAAATTTATCTTAACTGTTTTAGTGATTGGGCTTGTTAGGTTTAATTCTTTTTTAAATATTTATTGTTGTGTTTTAATTGTGAGCCGCCCTGAGTCCTTGCGGAGAGGGAGCAGCATACAAGTCCAATTAAATAAAAAATAAATAAAAATAAATAAGCCCTAAGGTTTTAATGATTATCAGCTTTGGGCATTGTATTTTACTCTTCTTGCTTCCCAAAGTTGTCATATCTTATCTAGCTTATATGATTGAATGAGACATATTATGTTGGCTGTTGCTGCATCCCAGAAATGTAATTTACAACATTACAGAAGTAATGTGAGAGCCAAGTCAAGGGTAACATTAGTTGTATAAATTTATGTAATAATAATAACAGTTATTATTACATGAAAAATATGTTTTACATAGTGCTATACATACATAATTCGCTTAATTATTGAAGTATTTATTAACATGGGTACCCATTAAAAAGAGCAGAACATTTTCTCCTTTTATTTTTTTCTTCCACTCATTTGTGTTTGATTCTTGAAAACTGCCTGGATAAGTCAGGAGTTTTCAGAAATTTGCCATTACCCTCTTCCTAAGGCTGAGAGAACATAGCTAGCCCAAGGTCACCAGTTGGCTTTATGCCTAAGGCAGAACTCACACTTTCCCATTTTCTAGCCTAATGGCTTAACACAGGGGTGGGCTGTTATGGGTTCGCCCGGGTTCAGGAGAACCCATAGCTAACATTATGGCCAGTTTGGAGAACCACCAAATACCACTATTGACTGGCCCCTCCCACCCCTCCCTGCTGAAATTTTTGAAGCCCACCCCTGGCTTAACCCTTATACCAAACTGGCTCTTTTGTTCTACTAAATGCAAAATTCATCTAATTTATCATACAAGTATTGAACAGTGAATATCAATCTTTAACCATAACAAATTACAAATTCTAAACAATGTTATTCACTCACATTATAACTGTGACAAATATTGTATTAAAAAAGACTAAACTATATAATAAACTCAGGATGAAATGTAGAAGTTTGGCTAATGGAACTGTTTTTCCCTCAAGAAAAATCTATTTCAGCTGTAATAAATTGTGTTAACATGAACCTTTCCATCATGATTTCATTTCAGCTATTATTTCACTGGCATCCTAACATAAGGATGGAAGACAGGTGCAAATCAATCAGAGGTAAGCATTTTATTGTAAAATGGCTCTTCCTTCCCTCGTCTTTATTGCTTTGTACATCTGAACATCAAACTGTACTGAAGGTTAAATTAAATATCCTTAGACAATCAAGAATATGAGCAGGGACTCCCTAGAATAAATTCTCTCTTGCTCTACCTAAACAGATAAGTCTTTCTCATTTCTTTTTACTGCAACATGAATAGGAAATATATTATCTACTTTCTAGAATAAGGTTTTTCATATAAGTTTTTGCATATGTAAGGTTTTTATCTATAAGGTTTATATGTACATATATATATATATATATATATATATATATATATATATATTTGTTTTCGTAGATTTTCACGGGTAAAGGTATGTAGGTCTTCGTGTATTGGTCTTGTCCGTGTAGGTTGAATTTGCAGCGTTTGAAATCTCATCGTCATCTTCAGGCTGGTGTCTTCAGCTTCTCCCAGGAGAACGAAGCTGAAGACACCAGCCTGAAATGACGATAGATTCGTCACCAAGTATCTTACAACAAGACATACAAGACTATATATATATATATATATATATATTTAAACCGATTTACAGTTTTACTAATTCTCTATAAAGTCTGGCATCTCATTAGGAATAACAGTTGAAAACACTTAATGTGTTCCTTGCTATACATGAAATATAATAAAACAAGATTGTAACCTTATGTATGATTACTCAGAAATAAAACCAATGGAATTCAGTGAGCATATCCTTAAGTAAGTATGGAACTTCCAGTTTAATAGCCAATGTTTGCCCCAAGCTAGTATAACATCATGAAAAAGATTCAGTTCCTAATGCTAATTATATGATTACAGCTTTTTTTGCTTGTACAGTCCTAGATCCACCCACAGTATGGTGTTTCAAAGGAAGTATAGAATAGAAAGGCTCAAACTTTCCATTGTTTGTGTGAAGTTGTCTGGAACACAGAAGGATTTATGTCAGCATGCATGTGATTTTTGACAGGGTAAAAGATAGCACCAGAATTATATTCTTTCAATATCTCAAAGATGCTTTTCAAGAGGCATCTGGACTTTCTGGTTTTTCTTTGAAGATGTTTTGCTTCTCACCCAAGAAGCTTCTTCAGGTCTGACTGGATGGTGAGGAATGGAAGGATTTATACTCCTTGTAGATAGCTGGTTACTTGCATTCTTTTAGAGAGTCGGTGAGACTACCTAGAGGTTTATCTGTATCATCAGGGTCACCTGCTGTATGCAGTGCAAATGGGTGTGGAGTCTTCTTGGAACTGTTGAAAGGACTGCGACCCTGACAACAAACCTCAGGTGGCCACAGCGATTCTCTAAAAGAATGGAAATGATCAGCTGTCTGCAAAGAGTATAACTCCTTCCATTCCCCACCATCCAGTCAGAGCTGAAGAAGCTTGTTGGTTGACAAAGGAAAAGTATTCAAAGAAAAACCAGAAAGTCCTGTTAATCTTGAATTTTGGGGCAACCATGACCTGGATGACTGAGAATCTCCATAGACGTATATTCTTTCAAACTCCAAATTGTTCAAACCAATGAAAAAAACCCCCAAAAGCTCTTTTTCCCCAATTTCATCTTTATATATATATAAATAATTAACCTATGTTAGCACTTCCCAAGAGAAAAGTGGAGAAATACATTCTTATAAATAGAATTGAAATTATTTTTAGCTTCCCATTCTTTCAGTATCCATTAGCCCTTCCAAAACCTGCTTTTGGATGCTTTATTACAAAAATAAATTGTTGGAATGCATTTTTAACTCTTGGCAACAATCATAAAACAAAATTAGAGATAGCTATAAAAACACCTTAGAACAATAAACTGATCAAGGACATGATATGAATAACTTAGATAGTATTATGCTTTAATTTATCTTACTTTTTTGCAGCAGAGGGATGAGAAATCAAGCAACAATTGTTGATTAAAAATATGCAATATGCGGCCATGGTTAGTTTGAACAAAGTTGGTAAGCCAGAATGGCTAGATTCCCACATTATGCTCAGCATCACTTATGGTTTACTAATCATACTGGGTTAAATTTTCAAATACTATTAAGGCAAAGCAAACAAATGCATGGTGACTTACTACAGCATATAAACCCAACTAACATGGTGGGTAAATAAAGAAGGAATTTCAATTGATATGCCCTGACTTTGTGAATTAATACATACTCAACAAAAATTATTTGCTTTAACATTTAAGTTTGTTAAGAATTGGAAAGCAGAGCAAGCAAGATTTTCCCTTTAAAAAAAAAAAGAACTAGTGTTAGATTTGCATGAAGACTCAGACACGGAGTGCTTCAGTGAAGAGTTTATTAGTGACTACAGCTCATAACAGACCCGATTTGGCTGGTCTGCGCTGCTACTTAAAGCCAGCAGCCACAGTTGCCAGCCAATCAGAGTGCAGGGTTTTCTCGCACTTTTTAAACCAATCATTTCTGACATTTTACAAGAACAGTTCAAACTTAACCAATGACATTCAAACCTGCATACATAACACCCCTCCCCACTAGGTTCAGTCCATACTCAAACCCCAACCTATCTAATGTATTCTTTTAAATAGGTGGGGCTCTTACGTGTACATTGAGACCTTCGTGGTTCAGAAGTTTTAACATTCTCACCCAGTGAGAGGGGAAATGTGTCTGTTGACATTTCCCTAGTTGGACTTCCTGTGAAAGAAGACCCTGTTTGATTGTTAGAATCTGGTCTCTCCTCCCAACCCATCTCCAGCCCAATGTCAGCACCCAAGTCAGGTAGTGATGTGCAATCTTCCACTTGTAAGGATGGATTTTGGCATTGTGACAGGTTTTGGGATGGTTCCTGTCATAATGGTTCGTTACACATGGGGTTGATTCTTGTTTGCTGATTATCCTCATGTTCTTCCCCTTCCCCCCTAGAAAAGCATTAGGTATGGGAACTAGAGAGGAACAATTGCGATGCTTCTGAGGTAACCTGGATCTAAGCTGATCAATGTGCCTGCTCCAGAGGACACCATCCTCTGTTTGTACCCTGTAGGAATGAGGGCCTGTGATTTGAGTTATTTCAGCAGGAATCCATGAAGGCTCACCCATAAGGTTCTTAGCATAAACAGAATCACCCACACTGAACGTGCGAACTTTGCTAGTGGAATCTAGTGGTGCGTTGGGTGCGTAAGTGGGATGAAGGCGGTCAAGGGGAGACCTAAGTTTCCTACCCATCAACAACTCTGCTGGGGATAAGTTAGTTGATGGGTTAGGAGTGATGTGCTGAACACTAAGAAGTTTTTCAACTTTCTCAGTGATGTCCCCAGGACCCAATTGCTGAAGCTTTTCCTTGGTAAAACGTACCATTCGTTCAGCCTGGCCGTTAGCCGAAGGGTGCCCAGGGGCTGTCAGGGCATGTCTGATACCCAGTTGTGCTAGATAGGATTCAAAAAGGTTGGATGTAAATTGAGGGCCATTGTCAGAGACAAGAACATCAGGTAACCCATGGGTTACAAAAAGCTTTTTAAGCTGCTTGATGACAGCATCAGTTGTGGTGGATGCCATAGGGATGACCTCTAGCCATTTGGAATATGCATCTACTATAATAAGGAAGGTGTGCCCTCTGGTAGGGCCAAAATCAATGTGAATCCTAGACCATGGGCCCCTAGGACATTCCCATTCCTGTTTGGGGGCGAGAGGTGGGGCAGGCCTGACTACCTGACAGTTGGGACAAGATGCAACCCAGTTTTCAACCATTTTGTCAATACCTGGCCACCATACATAACTCCTGGCCAATCCCTTCATCCTTACAATACCAGGATGACCCTCATGTAGCATTTCCAAAACCTCCCTTTGCAGTTTTGCAGGAATAACCACCCTGTTACCCCACAAAATACATCCTCTTAATACAGATAATTCAGTTTGCCTGGATTTAAAAGGTTGGGCAAGGTGAGGTAGATCTTGAAGAGGCCAACCTTTCTTAATCCAGCCTATAATAAGAGCCAATAAAGTGTCTCTGGCAGTCTCTCTGGCAATTTCAGCAGCGTGTACTGGAAGCTTGGCAACAGTTTCTAGGAAAAAGGTGTGTGCCTCAGGTTCAAAGTCCTCCTTGTGACAAGGAAGTGGGCAATGACTCAAGGCATCAGCATGTCCAATGTCCTTGCCAGGCTTGTGGATAAGGTTGTATGAATAAGCAGCAAGAAATTCAGTCTGTGACAATGGTAAATGTTCTCCCATATAAATACTCATGAAATTTCTTGATAGCTGCAACAATTGCCAATGCTTCCTTGTCCAATTGGCTGTAATCCCTCTATTCTTTGGTCAAGGTGCGAGAGTAAAATGCAATAGGGGCTTCCCTCCCGCTGGGAAGCCTGTGGCTCAACCCCCTCCAAAGGGGGATGCATCACAAGTCAGTACAACAGGTAAATTCTCAGAGAACTGTATGAGTACAGCATCAGACGTGATTAGTCTTTTAATACTGTTAAATTCTGATTGTTCTTTCCTGCCCCACACCCAAACAGACTTTTTGTCAAGCAATCTGTGTAATGGTTCTGCAATGGTTGCCTTCTGAGGTAGGAACATGTGGTAAAAGTTAATAAGTCCAAGGAAGGCTTGCAAATCTGTTTTGCATTTTGGTCTAGGGGCTTCTTTGATTGCTTGAACCTTGGCATCTGTAGGGTGGATGCCATGCTTGTCAATTATATAGCCCAAGAACTCAACCTTGTCAGTTCTAAGAGTGCATTTTTCTTCCTTGAGTTTTAACCCCGCTTTCTTGAATCTGGTAAGGACTTCTCTGAGTCTCTCTTGTAATTGGGTGTCATTTTCAGCAGAGATTAACACATCATCAAAGTAAGGCACTACCCCTGGCAGTCCTTGGAGCATCCTTTCCATAAGGCTTTGGAAGATGCCTGGTGCCACGCTTACTCCAAATTGCAACCTTTTACATTTGAAGGCACCTCTATGAGTCACAATGGTTTGGGCCTCTGCAGTGGCATCATCAACTGTTAATTGATGGTCCTTGTCCACGATGGTCAGGGGCAAACGTTTGATGTGGCCTTTAAACTTCATGATGAATTCTCTTGTTCCAACTGGAATCTTGTTCCCTTGGTAGTCTTTAAGAGTCAGTGCTTGCTTCTGGAATTGTTTCTTCTGAATGTTAGGGAGTAGCCTGTGAATAGTGTGTCCCATGACACCATAGATAAATAGGAGCCTGAGTCCACTTCCATTTGGCAAGGCCTTCCTTCAATTAGTACCTTCACATGTACTTTTCTGCTTCTTAAGGGTGAAGAATGACCAATGGTGACTATTTGATGAGTTTCATTCTTCCCCTTTTCTTCTGTATTGTGCCCCATTTTCTCACTGAAGTTGTTAGGCTTGAAATCTTTGTCAGGAAACTTCTTTCTGCTTGGTGGAGTTCTGGATGATTTGCAGACTCTTGCTAGGTGACCTCTTTTTCAACGGAGACAGATGGTATCAAAAACTTGCATTCAGTCGGGGTGCCCCCCCAACAACCTCTGCAATAAAAGTCTTGCCTCTTTCTTCCAAGGTCTTTCCTTTTCTTCTCCATTCTGAGTCTATAAATTCCTTCCTCCACCTCGCTACAGTCTGAATCAGAATCTAATTGCTCAATGGGTTGTTGTGGATTTTTCCACATCAGGATGGCTTGCCTTGTTAATTTTCTTCATGGCTGCTGCTGAGGACTTGGTAGCTTCCGCTGAAAAGCTTCTTCTATGGCCTCCTTAAGCGTGATCTTAGGTTTCATTAATAATTTGCTCTGCAAAACCTTGTCTTTAGGCCTAGAACAAATCGATCGCATGGCCTCTTCTAAGTTGATAAATTCACATGCACCCCAATGTCCCTTAAACTTGCCCGAAGTCATTAACGTTTTGCTTTTCCCTTGATCGACGGTAGAATTTGTCTCTTAATGAGGCACGATACTGTGGCATAATGGGCTCTTAATAACTTTTCTAAGTCGGGCCAGTCCATTACCTTCACGCCTGCAGCTCCCGCCAATGCCTTCGCCATCTTGAAAATGGCCGGACCGTTAATTCCATAGTTAATTTGTCCATCTCTCGCGTAATAATTTTTCTTAGTATTTCTGCTTCAGTTGGAGTTTCACTATTTTTCCAGTTCTGTGCAAAAGCCATCCTTGCTGCAGTGATAATATGTATCATTAAATAGAAAATGTCTTTCGGATATGTTCTTTTGTAATTCAGTAGAAAGAATTCTGGGGTAAATTGTATCTCCTCCTTGCACATTTCCTGTAGCCATTTATGAACTTGTTTCCAAAATTCCTGGGCCTTTCTGCAATGCCACCACATATGGTAATAAGTGCCTTTTTCCTTGTTGCATTTCCAACAGATGGGTGAGAGTTTATTATTAATTTTAGCTAGTCTTATTGGTGTCATATGCCACCTATAAAATAATTTATAGAGGTTTTCTTTGTACGGGGTTGCTAGGGTTATTTTTTATTCTAATCCAAATATTGCCAATCATCCAAATTTATGTTATAACCAAATCTCTCATCCATAATACCATTGTTTCTTTCACAATTTCTTCTTCCATTTTAGCCTCTAATAATACATAATAAATTTTTTGATCATCTTTTTCTCCTGCCCTAGCAAGATTTCGTCCAAATCAGTCCTTGTTGTACTGATACCCAATTCCCTCTTATCCTTTGCATATTTAGATTGGAGTTGCAGATAGGCCCACCATTCCAAATCTATTCCTTTATCAGTCAATTGTTGTCTAGTTAGTAAATCACCTTTTACGTCTAAGAGCTCTTCATAAGTTATAATTTTGTCATATCTTAATAAATGTGGGTGCATCAAAGCTTCTAATGTTGATAGCCAAATTGGGGTTTGGATGTACATTTGTTTCTTGATCTTAAACCAGGTATGTAAAAGTGTCTGTCTAAGTTTATGTTTTTGCACATAACTATATCCTTTCATATTATCTTGTCCAAGAAAAGCATGCCAACCTGACTGAAGATTGTGTCCCTCTAATGTTAATACTCTCGAGTTGGTATGGTTAATCCAATCTTTTAACCACGTCATTATTGCAGCTATGGTACAGTTCCCAATTTGGCAAGCCAATCCACCTCTCTCTGTAGCATCTTGTAGTAATTTTAATTTTATCCTCGGTTTTTCTTTTGCCAAATAAAACTTGATATTATCTTGTTCAGCCTGTCAAAAAGGTTCTGTTGAGTATTATAGGAGCATTTTGAAAAGGAATAGTAATTTAGGTAAAATATTCATTTTTACCGTGGCTATCCTGCCCATAAAGGATAGATTTAGATTGTTCCATTTTATTAAATCCTCCGATATTCGTTTAATAAGGGGTCATAATTATCTTTCTTAAGGGAGCTAAATCTGGATGATATAGTAATTCCTAGATACTTTATTTTTCCACAATTTCAATATCCATTATAGTGGCCAGTGATTCTTTTGTTTATCTGTCATATTCTTCGTAATCATTTTAGTTTTATTTTTATTAATTTTAAGTCCCGCTACCAGACCAAATTCTTCCAGTTTCTTTAACAATATGAGTCCTGAGGTTTGTGGTTCTTCCAGAATAAAGAGCAGATCATCAGCAAATGCTTGCAGTTTAAACTCTTCCTTCTTAATTTTTAATCCTTTTATGTCGCTTTCCTGTTGGACCGTCCTGATTAAGGCCTCCAGGGTCATGATGAACAGCAGAGGGGACAATGGGCATCCTTGTCTAGTTCCTTTCTGTATTGAAAATCTTCTCGTCAGTCCCCATTTATTAGAATTTGGGCTTCTTGTTTTTGATAAATAGATGTAATAACATTTATAAATTTGGGTCCTAAATTTAGAAATTTTATTTGTTGTAAAATAAACTCCCATTTCACATTATCAAATGCCTTTTGGGCATCTAGAAATAATAGCAACTTGATCAGCACTGTGTTCTTCATAGTACTCTAATGTGTCTAATGTTACCCTAATATTATTTCTAAGGTGTCTTTGTGGGAGGAAACCGTTTTGATCTGCAGAGATAAACTTATTAAGTATTCTTTTAAATCTTTCAGCTATAATGGTCATAAAATTTTATAATCCACATTGAGGAGGAGATTGGTCTATAATTGCCTGGTTCTGCCAGATCAGCCCCTGCTTTTGGAATGATAGATATTCTAGCCTCTTGCCAAGATTGGGGGCATTTCGCCTTGTCGAGAACTTCATTAAAGATCTTCAACAATTCTTTCCCTAAAATTTCTTGTTGTGATTTATAAATTTCTGGTAGGCCATCTGGTCCTGGGGCTTTTTCAGTTTTCTGCTTTATGATAGCCCCATATACTTCTTGGAGGGTTATGTTTTGATTTAAAAATTCTTTATCCTCATCTAAAATTTCTATAAAGTCAATTTTCTCCAGATAGTTTTGGATCTGGTTCTCTGCTATATGATTAGTTTCTGTATAAGGTCACTATAATATTTTTGGATAATAGACTTTTTTCATCCTCCTTAAAGCATAGGTTCCCTTGTTCATTTCTTAGTTTAGTAACCCACCTCTTTTCATGTTGTTTCTTAAGTCTAGAGGCTAACCAGCCCTGGTTTGTTTGTTCTCGAATTGATATTGTTTCGTTTTCTTTAATTTCTGGGCAAGTTCATCTTTATCAAGTAAATTTATTTTATGATTAACCAAATCTAATTGTAATTTGATTTGTTTATCTTGTGGTGTAACTTGCAATTTGTCAACCCATTCCTTATACTCTTGTTGTAATTTTTCTCTCTGCTGTTTTTCTCCTTGCTCTTTTGGCCATATATTTAATAGACACCCCCTCATTACGGCTTTTGCTGTGTCCCAGTTATTCTGTAGCGAAGTGTCTTGAGGATTATTTTCTCGAAAGAAAAGTTCTAACTCGCTTGTCAATAACTTATTAAATGATTCCTCTTTTAAAATGGACCTCTGGAGCATCCAATTTCTTGGTTGTTGCTTCCCTTCCCACCTTAGCCTGATCATACTGTGATCTGCTAATGCATTTGGTTCAATTATTATGTCTGCAATTTCTGAGTTTAATCTTTTGTCATCCACATCATATCCAATCTTGACCAGGACATATGGCGATTGGAGTAGTAAGTAAATTGTTTTTATCTAAATTCCTTTCTCTCCAGACATCATTAATGTTGAACTCTTTAATAAGGTCTAAAAATGTTTTGGGTAGCTTTTTCTTCTTTTCCAAATTGATATTATTTCCCTTATAATCTAATAATTTATCCATGACCGCATTAAAGTCTCCTATGATAGATAACTCCTGGTACTGCAATTCTTTAAGCTTATTATGTAATTTTTGAAAGAAGGATTCCTGGGGCCATTTGGTGCATAAATTACCACTAATAAGCTTTTTATCTCTCTTATTTCAATCTCTACCATTAAAATCCTACCTTCTTTGTCCGAGTATATTAATGAAGCTGGGATCTTTTCATTTATATAAAGTGCCACTCCTCTCTTTTCTTTTGGTCTAGAGATGAGAACAAATTTCCCAATTTTTATTTTCTAATAGGTGTTTCTGTTTTGTGAAATGTGAGTCTCTTGTAAAGCAATAATGTCAACTTTTTGTGATTGTAGGTATTTAAAAGCTTTTTCGTTTTATTGGGGAGTTTAAACCATTGATATTCCAGGATAAGCAATCACATACGTTTACGTTTTATTGAATTCTATACTTGGTACTTCTAGTGACTCTAACATCTTTGGGTTCTTCTGTACGTTCCTCTTTCCCATTGTCGTCATCTTTAGTTTCTATTATATTCACCTTTTTATTTATATCTGGGGTTTCCCTTTCCTCTCTCCTCCTTAATTCTCGATCCTCCACTTCTCGTTCTCTGTTCATTTGTTGATCAAAAACATCTCTGCTTTCTGTATCGTGTCTAATTTATATTTCTTGTCTGCCCAAGTCAACATTACACCTTCTGGGACTAGCCATCTAAAATTAATGCCTCTTTTATAAGTTTGGTCGTTAAAATTGATAGGGTCTTCTTAAGTCCCTTATTCTTTTAGGGGTCTGTTTGAGTATTATGATCTGCTTACCGCGTACTCTACGGTGTTATCTCTGGCTCTATGCAGAATTTCATCTCTAAGTGATTTTCTTACAAGTTTTACGTGGACCTCTCTCGGTAAGTTAAGTCGTCTAGCATAATTGGTTTGCACCCTATACAGTTCGTCCATGTCCTTTATCAACTCTTCCTTTTCCATTTCCAATAAATCAGCAAATATGTTAGAGATCACCACCCATAAGTTTTCACCTTTGTCTTCTTTTACATTTTGCAATCTCACATAATGGGCGCTTTTTCTGCCTCGAGATGTATTATCGCCAATTCTAATTCCTTGTTTTCCCTTTCTAATTTGTCAGTTATTTCATCCACCCTCTTCTCCTCCATGTTTACCTTCGTTTCAATTTCTATTATTTTTCCTGATTCTTTTTCATCTCATGTTGAAATAACTCAAATTTCTCATCTATTTTTTGGATTTTTTCCTTCAAATCCGTTCTCACCGACCCTATCTCTTTTTTCATATCCTCATGATTTTTAATCATCATGTCTTGCATTTCTAACATCAGTGCTTGTAAGTCTTTTGGGGGATTGGGGCGTTCTTTGGGTAGCATCTCATCAAGTACCCTTTGCGCAGATGGGCTCAACACAGTTGTAGTGGTCACTGATTGGGTGGGTGGTTTCCTGATTGCACCGGTTTTGAACATTCGACATTTTTTCAAATTTACTCACAATTTTCCCCACACCAGGAAATGAAACTTAACGTCCCCCTATGCCTTTAAACCAAATAGTTCCGTTCCCCGATTTCCTCCCCTCTTCTACAAGTTGTCTAAGATGAAGGTTACAACTAAAAAGCCTTCTATAACTAATCAGATCCCCACAATGTCCTTATATCAACAAGTATAGTTATTAATGGTAAAATCCGTTAAATTCTTCCACTCAATAAGTAATTATTCTAATACTATTTTAAGTTAATTGTCTTATCAATTATAAATTCGAATATTTTCGGTATTCTGGTGCTTTAAATAGGTAAAAATCTAATTACAAAAAAAGGAGCAGAAAAGAAGAAAAAAAAGGAAAGAAGGAAGAAACAACGAGGGAGAAAGTGAAGAAGGAGGATCGAAAAAAAGGGGGGAGAAAGAAGTATCCAACTTAATAGAGTGAAGTCTAAGAGAGGAGAATAGAGCAGAGAAAAGATATAATGTATCACTTTTCAATCCGCTGTTCAGTCCAGATCTTGGTGCTCTAGCGTGACTTATGCAGATCTGTGTAACTTTCTCCACTTTCCTCCTTCCTGTGGGTAATTGTCTTCCGGATCTGCTATTATAGAAAGTTTCCTGTATGACTTGGAGTTTCACTATGACTCGACAGTTCTCTTAGTTGAGCCGGTTTTAAAAGGCTTCAAGACGTAAAATCAAATATAATCAATTTTCTTGAGGGATTTTAAAGTTTGCTCTCTTTAGGTCTTATTTTACTTAAATCACTTCGTTTCACTTTTGTGCGGATCGTCGATTAAAGAGTTCACAGCGTCTGTTTTAGCCAACTCCGCTGCTATCCTTAAATTCGGCAAGGGGAGAGAGTCTTAACTTCACAAATAGATCTATTTAAATCCAGCCCAAAGTGTCAAAGCTTTTCTTCCGACAGCCTGCAGTCATATATAACTGGTCAGTTAACTAAATTTCTTCTCCTTCAATCTTTAACTTTTAACTTTTAAGTCTCCTTCATTACAATTCTTCCGCTCACCATGGGTCTCGCGCTCAGCCACCCATTCAAATCGGAGCTAATAGTTTCTCTTTAGATAGCTCAAAGTTGTTATATTGGCGTCAAAATAATTTTCAATAAAGTATGCTTATTGGATGTTCTTTAGGTTCGCAAAGCTCTACCTTGTTCTGTTTGATCACCGCTAGTGTGGTCAGCTGTCAACATCAGGGGAAGCCATTGCTGGCCCGCTCCTCCGCCTTCGTACTGGTTCACCCCCGAATCCGCTTCAGATCGCCACCTGAAGCTTTCCTTGGGAGACCCCTCTCCTTCAGGAACCCTCCAAGCCCCTTCTGGACTCCGTAGAGCCCCTGCAACCGGAGAATGAAGATCTGTGCTCCGCAGAAGCCTCTGCTAGCACGTCTCTTCCCTTTGACAGCTGACCGGAACTAAAAACTAGGAAGAAATGGACTATTATAAAATATGGAACAATTTTTATGGATGGCTGGACAGAAGAAAGATCCAATAACTTATCTTAAATTGGATCTGATCTACATTGGACAATAAGTTAGATGAACTTAGCAATACCTGTTCAATTTAATGTATGATTTGTGCGTGTGTGTTTATATGTCGTTTAAGTTTATGTTTGTTTATGTGTGATTATATATAATAAAAATATATATAAAAAAAAAAAAAATGGCGGACCGCAGTGGGTGAAAGACCGCCCTCCGCTTGTCGGAAATGTCGGCGAATCGTTTCCCTCAAATACATTTGGAAGCGATCTGCATCACAGTCCCAGTCTTCTGCCATCGGATCGAACGGGGCTGGGCACAGCCATCTCTCTCGGCTTCTTCTCCGCGTTGTCTTCTCTTCGGGAAGGATCCCACCGTCGCCAGTGTAAGATTTGCATGAAGAGTCAGGACGCGGAGTGCTTCAGTGAAGAGTTTATTAGTGACTACAGCTCATAACAGACCCGATTTGGCTGGTCTGCGCTGCTACTTATAGCCAGCAGCTGCAGTTGCCAGCCAATCAGAGTGCAGGGTTTTCCTGCACTTTTTAAACCAATCATTTCTGACATTTTACAAGAACAGTTCAAACTTAACCAATGACATTCAAACCTGCATACATAACAACTAGGATAAGAAAAAGTTACACAAATTGCAGCAACTGGATTGCTTTCACTTTAAAATCCAATTACTGTCCCAAAGGCTAATCATTGAACAAATACGTTAGTTTGTGGGTTTCTACTGTTTTTAACCCCTATAAACTACCCAAAGTAGGTGAATTACTTAGAGATCAGCCTTAGAAATCTAATAAACAATTAAATAATTCCTACAAATGTAGTAGAGTGTTCTTGTACTTATTTAGTTACAATGGTGCCAAAGTATATCTGAGGAGGATACTTGCATTTATTAAATTATCATTATACTATGTTATGGAATGTAGTCTGAATTCCCAGGAGGTAGAGAGTGCATTCCAAAGGACTAAGAAGCAATTCAATTGAGATAGTTTGTGTGAGAGAAAGAGGATGAAAACAGTCCCTCCCTAATAGTACCCAGAGTATATATGTTTCATGTAGGTAATAGTTTGCTTCAGTTGGACTATCACTATGTGTTTTTCTTGGGTTTTGCAGCACAATATTCTAGGGGATTTCAGTGTCCCTAGCTTCCTCATTCCAATTAGATCCCAAGGAAAGATATAAAGATGCGATACCACCAAGGGGGCTTTTTTAGATCAGGAAGTGCAGGCAACAAGAGAGATGACAGTGAAGTATGTCACAAAATAATTTCTACACCGCCTTCATAACTTGAAAGTGCAACACAAAAAATCAGAAACCCTTTGATGTAATAAAAACACAAAAGCTCTTTTTTTTCCAGAGGAGAAAAAACAATACTTTTGGAAAACAGATTTAGGCACCATATTTCATTTTAGCTCAAAAATGTCTCCCCCATCTGCTTTTTCATCCTCAAATATTTTATTTATAAATGATTCATATCTCCCACATGAAATCAGGCACCAGAACACCCTTTAGTAAATATAACAGAAACATTAAAAGAAAGATTAAAACTTAATCCTAGATTTCTATATCTTTTCTCCTAGCAGCAAAACCTACGCTGTAAAGGGTAATCAGTTTATTTGGTTTTAGACATAGTGAGAAATCATTGTTGGTTTAAAATAGAAAAGGAGGAAATGGAATGGGCTGTCCCCCAACTCCATATATGTCAAACTCTAATGTCTATAATTTCCTGTCAATATAATTAAATATGAGAGATAGACACCAATATATTTGAAAGAAATGTTGATTTAATGTTATATCCAAGCTCATCTCAATGAACTTGTAGCTTTGAATTTTAGTTTGCGTTTTTAATTAGAATTCTTTGGCTTGTCTTTGAACGCAAGTTATTCTATACAGTTCCTATAACACCACCTTAAAGTGTGGTTCAATTCCCACATTTTTCTATTGGTTTCATTTTTCTATTGAAGGAGTTTGTTAGGTCAGAAAGGACCAGTGAAGAAGCTGGTTAAAATAAAAATAGTTAATGCCAAATAAGGGAATAAAAAGGCTTTTAAAACTCTTATCTTAAAAATGATCAGTTTCTTAAAAAATGAAAGGGCAGTTGGTTTCCTTGGTGATTATTCCAATATAAATCCTTTCATAAAACAGCTGTCTGTGTTATTACTGGTGATGTTGGAATTCTCAGTGTCTGCCTTTGCTTAGAAACAAATATGTAAATTAATACATTATTCCTAAAGAGAAAAAATGTGTCTCAAGTAGATCTGATGCTCAAATCACATGATTTATTGTAGGGTTGCTCTTTTTAGTTCTATAGAGACATTTTTGTGAAGGTTGTGGAATCTTACTGACATGGGATAAAACTATATTGGTTGCCAACACATATGCTTCACTCTGTTTATAAAATCAAAAAGAGTTATCTGCCTCATTGGAAAGGAAGAAAAGATAAAGAACTATGATTTGTGTTTTAGTGAGGCACAGGATAAATGTTCAACACAGTGAGGGAACATTGTAAGTTTGGATGAAATGCCGGAAATCTATTAATAGAAAAATATACTCATTTGCTTATCTTGAAAGCAAATGAGGCAGGTTAGATGCCATGCATCATTGCTGTGCCCAATGGATATTTACATAAATTGGTCATAATCATTATTTTTGTTTTACACAACAAAATTCTTAATTCAAAGGAATCCATATGTATACATTAGAAAGCTCTGCTAACTTGGTTGTCTACTTTCATATTTCACAGTCATTGCAAATTTATTAGAATGAATAAAATTAATTAGAATTCTTTGTTCTTTTTCATACTAATGTGTTAACAAAGAAAACATTCCATACACGACTACAAAGGTTCTCCACAATTATCTCTCATGCTATTTCAATGCTGTTCAATTTTATTTCAATTCATTTTAATTTTTTCTCTGGTAGTGTAAATCACTTTTTAAAATTAGAGTATCTATTCAGTAAAACTACAGAATTTATATATGAATTGTTCAGATACATTTCCATGGCATCTGAAAGAAATTATGCCATGGCAACATAATAAAAAACAGCTTCTTAATTCAAAAATGTGTTTGCTACATACAATGATTGTTGTAAAGATGCATTCAATGTTGATGACTCTTCATGATGGTCTCATACTTGATTGGTTCTTTCAGCTCCTGAGTTCATTGAGCGTTTCTTCCATTTGTTATTCAGTAGAATAAGTTAACAAGATAAGAGCCTTGGTGGTGCAGGCTGTTAAATGCCTAGCACTTAATTCCAGCTGCCTGCAATTAATGCAGGCTCAAATCCCACCAGGCTCAAGGTTGACTCAGCCTTCCATCCCCTCGGGGTATGTAAATTGAGGACCCAAGATTGTTGGGGCCAATAAGATGACTTTGTAAAAATGCTGCTTAGTAATAAGCAGGCATATGCAATGGAATGAAGGCTATTGCTGAGCGCATTGGGTTGCACTCCAAAAATTGTAAACCTCCCTGAGTCTCTGGAGAAGGGCGGCACATAAATATGAATTAAAAAAAACAGGTTGTTAAGACTACCAGGCTTCTAGGTCTGGTCTGCAAAAATCTGGATAACCACTGCTTTCTGGATGACCAGAAAACGCTGCTTTTTAGGGGTTATCCAGGCACAGCCCAGATATGATAGTTCTGCATCAGAGGTGGTATTCAGCAGGTTCTGACCAGCTCTGGAGAACCGGTGGCAGAAATTTTGAGTAGTTTGGAGACCCAGCAAATACCACTTCTGACTGGAGATTTTACAGCATCCTTCCCCTGCCATGCCCACCAAGCCACGCCCACAAAACCAGTAGTAAAAAAATTTGAATCCCACCACTGTTCTGCATGGACAATAATTCAGTAGGAAGCCTACTCCAGAACATACACACATATTGTAAAGACACATTTAGTTAGGACAGGACAGAGATGAGAAAGGAAGCAGGGTTTTAAAAAGCAATTTGGAGGGGAAAGGAAAAATTAAAGGGGGTTTCAGTAGCAACATTAGAGTTAAAAAAAAAAGAGGTAATCTCAGTACAGAAAGTAAGCTGTATTACATGTCTAATGAAAAAAACATTGAATAAGGGTAAAAATAAAGAAAAAAATCTAAATTTGGGTGAAAGTCTAAGATTGTATGAGCAAGGCATATTAAAAAGAATAGCAGAATAAATATGAATTTCTGTCTTACTCTCTTTTCCTTCTTCCAAGTGAATTATATTAAACAAATTTTAGTATAATGAAAGGTGAGAGATATAGGATTGACTGATCCTGAGACTGGTGTGCTCTGAAAATTGGAAAAAAATGAAATAAGGGAAAACTGGAGGAATAGAATAGAATAGAAAAGAACTGGAAGGGACCATGGAGCAGAGGTGGTATTCAGCAAGTTCTGACCAGTTCTGGAGAACCGGTAGTGGAAATTTTGAGTAGTTTGGAGAACTGGCAAATCCCACCTCTGACTGGAGATTTTACAGTATACTTCCCCTGCCACGCCCACCAAGCGACGCCCACAGAAATGGTAGTAAAAAAATTGAATCCCACCAATGCCTTGGAGGTCTTCTAGTCAAATAGGAGAACCTATACAATCTCAGACAACTGACTGTCCACTCTCTTCTTAAACCTCCATGATTTCTGAAGGCAAGCTGGTTAATTTGTCCTTACTGTTAGGAAGTTTGCCCTTAATTCCAGGTTACTTCTTTCTTTGATCAGTTTCCAACCATTGTTTCTTGTCTTGCCTTCTGGTGCTTTGGAAAATAATTTGACCCCCTCTTCTTTATGGCAGCCCCTCAAAAATATTTATTAATAGAACTTTCTCTTCTTGCATTCTCTGCTATGCTCAAGTCTATATATTTTCAGATTTGGAAAGAGATTCAGAGGCAGATGCAAGCTTGATAGATTTCACTGAAAACTCCCCTTAGCTATATATTTTATCATCTCTATCACTGAGTGATCATAAAAAGTTCCCCTGCCTAGGTCTTTCCCTTTCTGGCTTTGTTTTCATGGCTTCTATCATGACATGACTGGGAAAAAAAAGAACAGAGCAAAACTGATAGATGTGTAAATTAGGTATTTTCAAGGAACTGGAGCCAGATCATTAAGCCTGCTTGATGACACTTTTTTCTCTTCATGCATTAATAATATTGATGAATCCTTCATGAATGTACAATTAAAATTCACTAAGCCTTTAGTCATAAAGTACATAAGAAAGTATATATAGAAAAAGAGGGAAAAAGAAGAAAAGGAAAATGCTACACTACATAGAGAAGAAAAACAACATTCTCTATTCAGCTGTAATAGATGTTCTTACCATATTGTCTCTAATTCGATAAACAACAGTAATGGAAACAGTGAACATTAATTTTCAAAAAACTGCATAATTCAAGCATATCATAAAAAGGAAAATTGCTGCAAGATATTGAAGGTGTGATCTTGAAAGCATCTAATCTTCCTAATATACCAACATAGACACATACTGGAAAAGTAATAGTCACTAGAGAAGATCTTGATGCTTGGAAAAAATCAAATGCAATTGAAAGAGAGGCTGGCAGAAAACAGGAGGGCTAGACATTATCATTGATGGTACAAGCATAATCTTATAGGAACTCAAAGAAGCAACTACTCACAGGTCATAGGCTGAACCCAAGAGCCTGATCCATCACATTACAAGCCTCAAGAGTTGGTAAACAAACAGCATTTAATCATCAGAAGCAGGTAAAGTCAGGTGATGAGGGGCCTTATGCTGGAAAGGTACCCAGCCCCCAAATGTGACAGCTAGTGATGGCCTCCTTGAGAAAGAAACATGCCAACACCTTTAATAAAGATACTGCTGAAGCTGCCCTTACTGAAGACCAGCTGCTAGTGACTTGGAAACAACTCTTCTGTCCTTTCTCTTTTTGTGCTCTTGCGTTCTGTTATGCTCCTTGACTCTTGAATTGGTTGATCTCTGCTATTAATTTCTGGACTGTCATGGACTTTTGCTTCTCAGCGGCTCCCTTTCCCACATTTTTCTGAACCTGAACTAGATAGTCCTCTACAGCTTCACTCTGGCCACCATACTACATCTGGCTATCTTTTCAATGGCTTGCACGTTATGACTTACTGTATGCATGCCTTTGTAACTAACTGAAGTACTTCTTGTCAACAAAATGGCTTGTAACTAGATTGGGTGTGCTTGCTCAGTTCAGAACAAGCCATTAACTTCTGATTACACATGTACAGGAAGGAAGGATTTAACTGAAATGCTGATATAAAGCACTGTTGAAAAGAATATTTAGGGCAAAGACTATATATAATTCTGTACATTTGTAAATCTGTATGTCTATGTAAATAGAATCAATATTTAATAAGTATCAACATTTCCAAGTAAATTCTTACAGTATTTCAGCATTTTGCATTAGATTACAAGAGTGTGTATGAAAGAATATTAAAATTTTGCAATATTTGGCAGATATGCAGGATTTTATTTCCTGTTTCTATTTTAAACATATTTAAAAATCACAATTTAATCTGAGGTCCTGTAAACACCAATAAGGGCCATTGCCACATAGTCATGTGATTAAATACAGCTGTTCAGTGCTCCAGTTTTAAGTCCAATTATAGTTGTTTGGAATTTACAGTGCAAATATGGCAGTGGTCTGTAGCTTTTAAAAGCAACTATATCATTTGACTTTGGCAGCACTATGTACACCGAAGTATCTTTTATTAAAGTTTGCTATAGTTATTGCTTTAATCTGCATTTGAGTGGCAGATGGCATGAAATGTAAGACAATCAAAAAAGTTCATTAAAAACCCAACAATCTTGTGCATCCAATCCTTCAAGCATGAACCAATTATTACTACATTATCACAGGTATGTAACATTATAATATTATAGGAAAGCATAGAGACATATCCTTTTTCTAACTCTTATGCTTCTTTATTGAAAAACATTGTTACATATATTTTTGGAAGCTTTTGTTTTTAATAATGTGTACCATTTTCCCTTTGCAAAGAGCTTTATGGCTTGCCTTTCAATACTTCACAGAATTTGTACATGCAAAATCACAGTATCTAATATTTTATGCAGAGTAGTTGACACAAAGTGCTACATCTTTGTCCTGTTTTGAAGATCAAGAACACAATTTGTAAAATTTGGATTGCATTGATAAAAATACACTTGCCTTTTTTACAATTGAGTTTAATTAACACTGATTAAATAAGCTTTTTAAAAAGTGAGAAAGTGTAAGCACACATTTCTATTACTGTAAGAGTGAAAAGGGGTGTGTGCACTGCACATATATGCATATATTATACATGCCATAAGGTATAATCAACACTATAAATATTTAATCTGAGACTTTACTTTGCTTTATTCAAGTATCCATAAGGTAAAATGGTGAATACAATTGCTATCACAGTCTAGTTTCAAACATACTTCTCATTGTTTTGGATAGCAAAGTTAGCCAAAGAGGAATGCTCTTGTACTGGATCATATCTTACTCATAAGAAGCATTTTTCAATATCCTATATGCAAAAGATGGTTGTCAAATTAGTGTTTTCAGTAATTCAATTGTGTGCCCACTTGCTTGTTTTTGTTTTAAATTATTATGATTAAAAGAGATGGAGAAAATACCTGATGATTGGAATGAATGAAATTAATTAAAACTTTTTTTACTGAATTAAATATAAGAAAAATGGAACGTCTAAATTTACGAGACTGCATATCTTTACAGTGGAAGATCGTTTAGTTTCATAGAATCTATCCTTAGTCTTCATAACATTTTCTAAAATGTGAAAAATTGTATTATTATGTAGAAGAGATACTTATGTTGACTTCTCCACAATATAGAAAAAAATGTCAGGACTGTTTCCTAGATCCTCATTATTGCCCAGACAACAGTTATCTTTTACTTTTGCTTGGAACTGAACACATGTAGAGTACCAGGTATCTACTAATCAATAACCCCCATACTCTTCTATATTTGACAGTATCCTAGATTGAATATCTGGAATCCAGTTTAGCAATCTTTTATGGTCTTCCTACCTTATGCCCTTCATTAGAGATAGCCTTAACCTTTGATAGAGTGACAAAGCTGGTTCAGACAACAAGGGGTTGAAGATGCTAGAAGAGAGCAAAGTTGTACTCAATCAACTCTGGGACCTCATAAGCTGGCCTCCTCAAGCAGAGGTAGAGAGAGACCCTGTTTAAATTTGAAAAAGAGAAAAGTAATTTGCCAGTCCGGCCAGCTCTATGTATGAAAAGAGAGATAATGACATCTTGTCCTTTGCCTCAGGCAACAAAATATCTTGGTTCCTAGCTGAGTCACAGCACATAGCTAGGTGAAAACATAAAGTAAATATAAAACTCAAGAACCTTTGGCATAACCTTGGAATACTTAGAAATATCATCAGGCTGTCCATATTGTTAGGAAACGGTAAGTGATAGCTAAACATTAAATCAAATATTTATGAAAGCGTGCTAAATGAAGATAAAATATATCCATATTCCTAAATTTTCATGTACTAATGGAAGCCAAAGAAATTTGAACAGACACACTGGTTCCTTTTAGGCCAAGATAGTGATGCACCAACATTGCTATTAAAAGAGAATGTGAAATGACTTAATTCTGATGTGAATCAAAATGCAATGCTTGCCCTTCTCTTTGCCAACTTTAATCAACCTCTATCCGATAATTTTGCTTATTCACGGACAATTTATTTAATTAAATGATATTTAATCATTGACTGAGACCAATTCTATGCACAGAGGAAACAAAAGCCACTTCTATAACTTTCACTTTTAAATTTACTTGCAAGCATGTAAAATTATTCAGAAACAATTCCTTGCTTTATTCTATAATATTCTGACAGGAGACAGTTTTCTATTTAAGATACATTTTAAAATAATTTTTCTACATTTTGATATTTGTGTGCTTTTTAAGCTCTATCTTCACTTCTGCATTTTTCATGTGTTCTTTATATTCCAGTGTCTATTTGTATAATATTCATTAATTTCTTTTAATACTGACACATCAGGTAATGCACTTATTTTACCTGCTCATCTTGAAACTGCAGAATGGAAAGCATGTATTTGGATATGGCTCTGTCGGGTAGCAACAGTCGCTTTGGGCTACAAAATACTAAAAATAGCTTGCTCTTTGCAGCAACTCAGGTATGAAAGAGTCAGACCATTCATAATAACTGCAATTAAAAACACCTAATGGGATGGAAATTCTCCTTCCTTTGCACTGCCAATTTCATTTTAAATGACAAAGACTCCACAGTCATTTTTTTAAACACACACAACAGACAGCATTTCTTTGAAAGATGTTTGGACCCACAGCATATGAAAGACTAAAAATAGATGGTTAATCAGAACAAAACAGCATTAAAAATTGAGTGTGTACTTCAGCCAATGCAGACTCAGAATAAGCAGTTTTCAAAGCTATGTTTTGCAACTAGGATCAACTAATCTTCATCACATCATTGGCCGCTGTTTTGTACAATTCTTTTGCAAGCCTTTGTATGAGAGTAACTGGATCAGTTTCCCTAGCCAAATGTCCTTTTAATGTATTTCAGAGATTAGGAATGAGTAGACACATTGTGGTAAAAAACATACAGGGTTCAGCTATTACATTGCTATTTAAAAGGATCTCAGAACACTTTGCTACTCTGAACTCCTTAGAATCCAAGCCATTTAATAAATCCAAGCTGCAGAGTCAATGCAAATTAAAAAGTGTTCATGTGTTTATCTGGATAATCAGAAACTTTCCTTTATCAAAAAAGGGAACATAGCAAAAAATAATCTTCTAAATCCAAAATGCAATTTAAAGTTTGCAGTTGAAAATAGCATTAAGAGACAAGTAGAGCACTAAAAATAATACTCTAACCACAATGATGAAGCTAAATTATTAAAGTAAGCGGAAGAATTGATGATTTGCCCAGGTGAAGATAGTTATTAAGAAGACCTAGTCAAATCAGAAATACAGTGCTTCATATCACAGTACAAATGATAGATGCAGAATGGTTCTCAATTTGGATAACTTTAAAAGTAAATTGGACAAATTCATGGATTATTATTAAATACACATCACTACATCCAGCATCAGATACGAGTTTATCTCTAAATACAGTTACAGAGGAACATTAGAAGGGCACTATTGCAGTTATGTCCTATTTCTCATAGGCTATTGTAAGAACAGAATGCTGGATTAGTTTTGATCTGACTGACTACGACCCTTTGTATGTTCTTTGGCTGCTCAGATACACAGCCAATCAGAATGATGAATACTATAGACGTACTGAAAGACTGACCCAGTATATGCTTTATAGAGCATATGACCTTCAAAAATTTAGAAAAAGCCATTTTTTTACAATTTAGGTAGATTGCTAGTAAATTATTTTCACTATTAGCAGATACATTGTCTCCCAAATTTTGCTTATAAATTATCTATGAATTTCTATGCAAGAGATAAAGCTAATTGGGTTAAACCACATGATTTGATACAGCTCTGATATGAATCTAAATTCTCAGTAAAGGCTGAAACAAAAGAACATTATGCTATTCTTGATTACAGATAGTACAGACATTACTATATACTATTATTATATTTATAACATTGACATAATCACAGTATGTATTGTTTTCCACATACATACTGAAAAAATCGTTTTGTCTGAGAGAATGCCTTATCATGTGAATAGAAGAAAATTTATTTTTTTCTATAATTAATGCACTAGAAAATCCAATGCACAATTGTCTATTGTATATTTATTAGATATTTTTGGCTATTGGGTTCTTCATGTTTCTGTTGATTTCATCATTAAATATAACATACACAGGAACATTGCAAAATGCTCCAGTGAGTGAATTATTCATTGAAAATCCCATATTCCTTTCTAGTACTAGAAGATAAGAACAAATTATCAGATACAAGAATAATATATTAGAATCAAGCCTCTAGGCATAGCCAATTCATATAATTTCCAAGCCTAACAACTGTAATCCCTAAAAATAATATTTTCTCCATCTCAATCTAACATGACAAACATCAGACAGATGTTCACAGGTGAGACAATAGACAGTTTAGATGAGCCAATAGCAGGGATAAAGGGACAAGACTCTGATATGAAGTGATACCTGTTTCCTCCTATATTTAAAAACAAATAGCCATGTTTTTGATGCCATTTATGATATTTGTGCACTTTGAAAAGTTATTCTAAATAAACCTAAGCCAATCAGCTGTCCCTAAACATGAGAATCAACTCTGCTCAGAATGGATATCATGTTGGAACTGCCTTCCATATACGTTTTGTACCTAATTCACCCCACCCAAGAGTTAAACACACATGAATTTGGACTTGAATTTTTCACAACTAAACATTAATGCCTTCCTCAAAGAAGAATGAATTGGGTCTATTTGCCTTCTTCTCACATTACTTTCTTTTGTTGTCTTTTTTTTAAAAACCCTGTCTATACAGTTTATGAAAGTTTTGCATATTTTGTAAGTTCTTATTTTTAAGAAGCCATCAAAATTGGACCATATGTTTGAACACAGTGAAGAGTCTGAAGTCAACGAGCTAGGAACTCCTAAAAGTTATTCTATAGCTCCTGAACCAGAATCCTCAGAAGGAACTGCTACTGAAGAGCAAAGTGGTATTGTTTGCTTTTAAAAGACAAATAGCCTGAATTTACCAAGAAATAATTCCATCTTGTCAACCCATGAAGATACCTTCTCCTACAACTGTTCCACCTATTCCCTAAGTTTTCCCACTCTTCTTTGACTCTCATAGTGATGAAACAATATACTCAGGATGACAAATGAGCCAGCTCAGGATGTCTATTTGGCTCTTGGCTCCCTTATCCTTCCAGTTATGTGCCAAGGTAAAACTTTATAATCCCAGAAGTCATGGGTATGTCATCGATAAGACATGTGTGTGTGTGTGTGTGTGTGTGTGTGTGTGAAAATGAAGCAATCTTGAATTTTTATTTTATATTATGACATCATAAGCAAAGGAACCAAAAATTTACAGATAGGTTTACCCTCATTGATTATCCCTTTCAAAAACATAATGTAAGCTGCCTTGGAGTCACCATGTGTGAATTGGGTGGCCATAGAAATATGTCTAATAAATAACAATTTTTCCTCTTATAAAATCAATAGTATTGCTCAGAATTTTTTTCTGGCCCTATTCACTTGAAAATAACAAATATTCTAACTGATTTATCTGTTCTTATGTCTTACAGCAGCTGAGAGGAAGCAGCAGGATATTCCTGCTGCACCCGCCCAATCATATTCTCATTACTCATCCTTACTGTCTTCTTCATAGAACAAGTATGTGCTTCGCACCTTCAGTGTCCAACACATGGCTGAAAGGAAATCCAATATGCTAAACAGGACAATCTGAAGGAAGCAGTCCTGTTCTTTTCACAATGCTATTGTAACTTGGAGAAGACACAAAAGGAACATATACGGTATTTTCTTTGAAAGAACCCACATGGATGCCAGGCTCTGACTGATGACAATCCTGAAACTCTGCTGAAGACAGTAATAATAATAATAAAAAAGCCCAACCCTGTAGACCTTTCTATATTTATTATTAATCTCTGCTTATCTTGTCTGTTTTATATTGCCTCTGAGCCAGGTGTCATTTAGAAAACAGAAGATGCATTACAGAGTAATACAAGTACATATCTATGGACATTAGTGCATGAATTTTGAAAGAAGACTTTCAAAATGGCTTAACTTTTTCTTGGAGATTGACCTGTGATTCTAGATTGCTTCTAGAATAATGTGCATTCAAGCTATACTACTGTCTCAAATCTTTCTATGTCTACTGCTGCATTAAATATTGTTGCTTAAGATAGCATTGCGGTTTCATGATAGTTGAATACTCATGACTACAAATGTCTGAAATACATATTACATTATTTGCTACTGTGTAATGCTTTTATTATGATGATAAAAAAACCTTTAGAATTCTCCAGAAGATTTTCCATCAGGCAAGAAAAACAGAGAAAGCAAAAACTGTAAAAATTACAACCATGAAACCTGCTGCCTAGATTGATACTATTCTCCAAACCTATTATCTTCTTTGCTGGAAATTGGCAAAAAAAGTCACAGATCACAATCATGTGACCACAGAATGTTGCAACCAATAATAAGGATGAGCTGGTTACCAAGCACTCAAAAAGTGGTCATGCATTCACAGGGGAGGGCACCACAATATTTTTTTTGACAGCCGGAAAGGCTTTATCAACTGAAAAGCACCTTTTTTCAAGCTGTTGCAACTCTGAATGGTCACTAAATGGCCAGTTGTAAGTCAAGGACTACCTGTACTCAGGAACAAACATGAGTTGAGAAATGTATAAATCGGTTTCACATGATTAGCAAAGTCCACAAGCTAACAACTATGTTTTTCAGTCTTCTTTGTTATTTATCCGTAAGCATAATGAAATTCTTCCATGTCAATTATTAATAATTCAGTCCTACAATTAAAATTTTTAGTTTAAAGTCAAGGATGCAGAACTGAATCCAGGAGATAAAGTACTTAGCTAGATCCAGCAGTTCATGGATGAGCTGGATTTTGAACTTAAGCTTCCTTACTTTATATCCATATGTTCTCTCTGGGCGGTGAAAATGTGCTTTGCTTATTCTACCCAAGCGACTCAGTATATACTGTTCAATTGTTGCAGTATTCAGAAAAGTAAAATAATGGATGTAAGTGGACATTCTTTGATTATTGAAATGGTAGTTGTTGTTGTTTTTGCTTACTAAAATGTGCACTTGATTTGCTCTTTCCCCAGTCTCTGTAAGAATGGAAGAGAATCAGAATTAGACAAGGGGCCCTTACATTTTTTGGCAGGAGTGGCTAAGTGATGTAAGCAAGGGAACAAAGTATACAACTCATATCCTTAAAACATTCTTAAATCTGTGTTAACTAATCCTGATATTTGCTATGACATCAAAAGCATCCAAATATTTCCAAACTTATACGTCTTTGATTGTGTTGGACAAATTTCCTCAAGGTTAACTAAATAATGGATTAAGATAGGCTTGCTTCAAGTTTGTTTATCAGAATTTAAAGAGAAGTGTCATTTTTCAAAGCTATGTTTCTACAAATGCAGGATTTTTATCTATTCTTCCCTCTCTCTCTCTCTCTCTCTCCTTCCCTCCCTCCCTCCCTCTTCTTCTTCTTCCTCTTTCTCAATTTATAGAATAATGAAGCAAAGCGAAATTTGCCTGATGTAGAAATATTGAAACTAGAAATACTGAAAAATTAAAAAAAACATGGATTATACGACAGAGAAGACAACTAAAACAGAAATACAAATAAGACATTCACTTGGATAAGTATTTTTTTGGGATACACCAAAAATGTTGGTTAAAGCCTTGAAAATTAAAGTGATAGTGGATGGTAGCAGAGGATAGTAACTGTTGTGGATATAATTGTCTGCAATATGAACATTACTAGCTTTGATTTAGATCTACATTATCCCTGGCTCTTTTGAACAATGAATGGGACACGAGAGGTTATTTATTTATATTTTATGTTTCTAGACCACCTCTATCCCACAGGGAGTGGCTCTGGATGGTGCACAGTACAATCAACATAGGGTTAGTTTTGTAAGGAAGTTAACATTTCTTTGCAAGATGGCAGAAGTTGGCGACCTGAAAGAAGCAATGCCCTTTTTCAAAGAAGCCACCTCTTAATCCAGTCTTATTTAACAACTAGGTTTCTTTAGTCTCCTCTTTGGGAGAAAAGTTGTTGAAAGTGGAGTGTCACCTACAAAGGGCCCTAAGAAGTATATTATATAGATGCTTTTCAATTGGAGTTCAGACACAGGCATGGATGGAAACAACATTCATTGCCATGGTGGATGACTTATATCAGGACCTTGAAAGTTGAAACCCATTTGTTTTGTTGGACATTTCAGAAGACTTTAATAACATCCATCATAGTTTCTTACTGACCAATTTACAGAGATTGGCAAGCTCTCTACTTTTAAAAGGCTGCTGGAAGAAGTTATTCATCAGTTTGTGGTGAGATACATTGATGATGCTTAACTTTAAGTTTCCACCCTATGCTAAGTTTGAGATACCGTGAAAGCCTTGAACCAATGTCTGGAGGCTGCTGGGGTTTGGATAGATTAAAAACAAGTTCAACTCAACCAGAACAGAGTTACTTTGTCCAGAATACTGTAGTCTATTTTGTGGTCGACTGCTACTGCAAGTGTTATTTGTGTTCTTCAGTCTCTCCATTTGTTGCCAATGGGCTTCCAGATCAAATTCAAATGGCTGGTTTAACATTTAAAGCCATAATGCTTAATGCCAGAGTACCATAGGGCCATATCCTTCAGAGGTGGTATTCAGCAGTGGTATTCTGACCAGTTCTGGAGAATTGGTAGTGGAAATTTTGAATAGTTCAGAGAACCGGCAAATACCAGCTCTGACTGGAGATTTTACAGTATCCTTCTCCTGCCACGCCCACCAAGCCACACCCACAGAACCGGTAGTAAAAAAATTTGAATCCCACCACTGATTCTCCTTTAAGTACAATCTGCCTGTTCCACACCTACATGCAAGGAGAAGATGTTGACCATCCAGTCCCTATGAGAATTCAGCCTTTCTCTGCAGTGTCTACATACCTTACCCGTTAAGGTTTGCTCTGCATCTTCCTTTGCAAACTTCCAGAAATTGGTAAATCAACTCATTTCGTTTGAGTGAATTTAATAGGTTTAATAGGATTTAATAGGATTTAATAGGTTTAACAGGATTTGGGGGAGGCATTATTGTTTTCATTTGTTTTTCATTTGTTTTATTTTTATAAAACTATTTTTGCACTTTATAATATAAAATAATTTTGCATCTAATTTCATAAACATATTTTTGTATTTTATATAAACTCTCAGGAGTTGTGATTGAGCCTGGAACTTCATAATGGTACTTCATTAAATAAAAATAAACTTATCTTTATACAAGAGATAGGGAAATGGTATAATTTATGGTGTACATTTTTCGCAAACAGCTACATTTAAAAATATTGCTATGCAAACCAATCTAAATATTAGCAGACTTAAGTAGCGGAAGTTATATAAAGTAATCATTGCAAGTATTACAAGGAATCAATATGTCAGCACTGCATACTAATGTGCCATTGATTTAAGAAAACAGACAATGTATGTGGACTAACTGTTCTCCCAGTCAAGTTTCAAGTGTTCTATAAAGCTGGTCAAGAGTTTCTTTTAAAATTAATGAGTAAGCAGAGTTGTAAGTACAAGCTTTTAAATGATATATCAATTATCTACTGCAATCTTCTCTATTTATACTGTAGAGTAATAATAAAGGCTGCAGTGAAAATTCCAGATCTGTTTCCCTGCTACATAAGAAACTAAATAGGGGGATATCATTTGCATATAAAGATGTATCATCATGTCTTCTCTCTTGATTTAACAGCAATACACTCTCTGTTAAACTTACCATCATTAACTGATGGTAAGTGTTGTGCCTCTGTTGGTTGGGACTATCTACAATGGGCAAGGAAATAGCAAAACTCAGCAATACTTCTATTTTCTGGCAGAAGCTTGAACTGGAGATGGTCTGGGATATCTGTGATAGTATCTGATGTGGTTTTCCTTTCGATGGGAGCTGCGGCATTGATTTACAAGAAAGGGAACAAACCCTTTTACCCCTTCAGTCCTTTCTCTCTCCCTTTCTATGTTTGTGTATATATACGCATACTGTATTCCAGGGGTCATCAACCTCAGGGACCACCAAACTCATAATTTTAAATCCCAGGGACCACTAACCGGTTCTGTGGGCGTGGCCTAATTTGTGGATGTGGCTTGGTGGTCATGTGACTGGCTGGGCATGGCTTGTATGTAAATATTATAAATATGTATATAAATATTGAATTTTTTATATAAAAAAAGAGCAACTTTTACCCAAAATCAGGCAAAGCAGGCAGGCAGATTGAGTTGTTCACAGAATCACAGATTCATTCAGAAATCTATCTATCTGCCATTGGCTAGTTCAGTCTGTCACATAAAATTTGCTAGCAAGCAAACTCACAAAATTAACGCACAACACACCATGTATGTAAATATTGAATTTTTTATAAAAAAAGAGCAACTTTTACCCAAAATCAGGCAAAGCAGGCAGGCAGATTGAATTACTCACAGAATCATTCAGTGATCTATCTATCTGCCATCGGCTATTTCAGTCTCTCAAATTTGCTTGCTGTGAGTCAGCACTGAATAATAGAATCTTCAGTCCTAAGGGAGGTTCGGCTGTGCTTAAAAGCAGAGCCGAAGATTTAAAGACTAGCTAGAAAGCAAGAAATCAAACCATTTCCTGCTTCCTAGCTAATCTAAATCTCCCAGCACAGCAGAACAGATGATGGTCGCAAAAAACAAAAATAGCAATTTGGCAGGCAAGTTTGCTGGGAATGGAGTGAGTGGGTGGGCAGGGTTCCCATGGGCCTTGTGGGCTGCACAGCCTTGTGTTTCTGCGCAGCCTGGATTAATTGCTTTGGGGGATGCTCTGGGGGTGAGATTTCTCTGCGGCCCACCAAAATTTTCTCACGGCCCACCAGTGGGCCGCAGCCCACCAATTAGCAACTGCTGCTGTATTCCATTCAGCAGCTCAATAATACAAGAAACAGTGATGGCAGAAGCAATACATTCCTTTCCAATAAATTCAAGAAAATGTTTGCTCTTTCCTAACAGTGATCATTTGTTCTCCTTCTGTATTATGCCTGCTGACTATTATATACCATTGCAAACCTCAGACAATTATTTGCAGCCCAAAATGTAATTGTGTCATTAAGACTATTTTTATGTAATTGTTATTTCCTGACAGCGTGTGTTAAAGTATTGTTTCTTGATATAGTACATTTTTATAAATCAGGATATGGCCAAATGTTATGAGGAAGTGGGATTCCCTTTTCTGATACCAGCTAAAAACTGATATCCTAGGGGCATGTTGGATGCAGTAATAACCATTTGGCTTTTCTTTGCTATAAATACAAGATCTATAAATCTGGGATGAGACAAAAGCAAGATCCCATTATACAGCAACAGACTGGTTATTTTTGTTTCTAGGATTTTTGTATTCTTACAAATAAAATGAATTTAATCCTATCCTGATAAACTTATTATGTGAATTTAGTTGTGTATTGTTTGAGAAATAAAACAGTATTGTTCAAGCAATATATGCTTCATGACATATATGGAAGTCTATTTTCTTACAGCAAAAATAGTCTAATCCAATGTTTGGAATTTCTACAAAAAGTATTCTAAGGATGAAATAGAAACAGAAATCATATGCCCTTCCTTCCCTTCCTGGTAGAACTGTTTCTTGATTCAGCAAAAGCCAGAATCAAAGTTTATAAGAAATAATTTAGCATTCTTTTCAAATCACTTTCCCAGCTATAGCAAAAGCTCAAACTGATATTAGGAAATATTCCGTTTTGATTCTTCCCTGAAGTTTCCCTCCTTCATACATTGATTGCAAAAGCCTGGATACCTCTTTCATGCCTAAGGCAGGACTAGAAATCACAGTTTCCTATTTTATTTTATTTTTAGCCTGGTGCCTTAAACACTAGATTACTGGACCAAATTGGCACTCAAAATAAGTCCTCCTGCAGTCAGAGTTGAACCTAAGAAGTCCCATGCCAATTTCCACCTCTACAGTCCAGCTGAACTATTGACAAAATATTGTTGATTTTGTCTTCTATCATTCTTTACCCAACAGATAGGATTGGTAACAATATGAAAACTAAAAAGTATCTTTATGGAAGAAAAGAGGAATCATAATAAAAGAATTCTAGAGGCTGCCCTATTTTGGAAGCAAGCCCTATTCACAGAAATAATATTCAATCTTCTTTGTATCTCATTCTTATTCCCAACCTATATTTCAGACTACTTGGTTCCCTTTTTGCATTTTTCAAATATTTTTGTTAGAAATTACAGGCAAAAAGAATAAAAATTATACAAACTACAAAAATATAAAAGAAAAATGGGATAAAAGGAAAAAAGAAAAAAATTCTCTTTATTCCAACAAATGCATATAATTTAAGTAAATTTATTGCCATATCTTAAATTACAATATATTCATCTTGAATTTCACCTTTTAGCTAAAAACAACATCCAAATCCTCTTCTTTCATTCCTTATCAGTAAAAGTCCAGTAAGGGTTGTCAAATATATACAATTATCTTAACCGTGGCTGAATAACCCCAGCTTGTATTCATTCCCTACATTTAATTCTTTATTCAAACTTAATTATTAACCTTTCATATAGAGTCCTACAATTTGATTACTTGTTATCTTTTCTTCTTTGTTCCCCTCCCTCCCCAAAAATCTTTCAGAGCCTTAGCTTGTCTAATTTGTAAATTCAAGCAAGAGGAATTTATCCTTTTTTTCATTTTCAAAAAATCCTTATAACTATGACAGATCTTTTTTGTACAATCAGTAAAAAAAAAAAGTACATCTCTTTTCTGATTTGATAGTTGTATGTTTCCTGTAGGCATTTAAGCATCATCCTGCTGAAAGACCAGTATATCCTTTTCTACATTTCTTCTATTACTTGCCATATTGATACGCAGACTTATCCAGGGTATCATGTTCTTCCATCTTTAGCTTCCATCTATCCATTATTTTTGAGTGTTTCAAATATCACAAATATTCATAATTTTTTCATCGTTTTCCATTAGGAAGCTCACTGTTACAATATTTCCTTCCATTCTTTTCTTGATCTCTAACTCACTCAAGTATCCAACTCTTAAAGTCACTGTCTCTTCTTCTGACTGAAGAAAAGGTAAACAACAACAGTTCCTCAAGGAAGGAATTCTGTGAAAAGCTTAAAATTGTCATTCCAAGTCCACCTGAGGCCTTAATCCGTTGTTAAACTTTCTAAAGTCCATACCCTAAGCACTCTTTTGCTACTAAATCCAGAAAGCAATATTTTTCAAAATATTTTACAATCATGTTTAAAATTATTCCTCTAAGGAGAAGGAAACTTATATATCAAATGCAGTGTATCTTGCCAATATCAAGGGTCTTAACCCTTCTAAAGCAAAACAAAATGTGGGGAAAATAGGATAAGGAAGGAGTACTGTGTATGTTTGTTGCCTTGAGTTACTTGTAAAATAATAAAGGCAGAACAAAATAAATATGCAAAAATCTCTCTTGTTGCCATGATCCATAAACATTCTCATTTATTTCATATGTAAGACACCATTTCTTCTCTATCAAATATTCCAGTTTGCCTTATTCTAGAGCAGGAGCCATATATTTCAGCCACTTAATACTAGAAGCTGGGTGAAAAAGCATGTGGATCTTGGCACCAAGAGCTTAAAATCTGGGGCTGGATCAAATGTCTTTCAGTAGAATTGAGTTGACTTTTCTGGCCATGTTTAACTCTAGTTGAAATGTTGCCTTGTCTACAAGAGCACAGTCAAATCCTAGCTGTGATTATTTCATTTACTAATCTAGAATATGACAAAGCATTAAAAATAATAGTAATAATAACATAAGCCTGCAATTTATATATTTATTATTATTTTTAAACAACTCATCTCCCTCACAGAGGGACTCTGAGGATGGTATACAATAAAATATTAAAATATATTCCTCTTTTATAAACTGTGATTTCCACTAGAAAAGTGGGCTATTCTTCCAATGCCACATTTGAAACCTTTGAGGCAATAGATGTGAAATGGAGGAATGACTGGTATATGGAATATACACAACTATTGTATCACTAGAATAAGTGGAAAAAATGGAGTGTAAATTTCCATCTTTAAGGAGCTGAAATTTATTTTCTTTCTTTTGAAAAGTAGGTCTTCTTTCAGCTCAGGGCAAACTTACCAGAGTCAGAGACTTGCTAATAATGTGAGAACTGGAGGAGAGGAAGCACACTTTTCCCTTTGTTTCACATACATATATGTACATATTGAGATAGAGTAGCAATCTCAGTAACACTTATTACCCTACCAGTGTGAATTGTAAGCAGCTCTGAGCATAAGTTGAAAATAATACAAACACTTGAAAATGATTTCATTAAACAAGGCTGTTTTTCTGGAGATTTTTATACAAGCTCTGAAAGAGCTGTAAAAAGAGTAAATCATTTATCATTAGTGCAGCCCAGAAAAGGCATCACAAGAAATATTTATTTTTAATTCCATGCATTCAAAGGTTTAGTTGAAAGACTGATGGCTTGTTAGCAGAAGGATGGTTCAACAGAAGCAGGAAGGCAGTTCAGAAAGGAAACAAGCAGAGGAGCAAATATATGAGCAGTGTAATCATCACTGAAACAACAAATTGTTTAGACTGGGGAGCCAAGCCAAAGTCAGCCATTCTCTTGGCTTTTCATGACAGCTTTTGGCCACTTGAAAGGGCTCTTGCAGTAGAATTGGGATCAAGCTAATAGCTTTCTTTTGCCAACACTCAAGACACTATAGGAAGTATAATGCATGGAGCCAATTGCCTTCTCTTTCAGCCCAGAAAGGATCTTGATTCTCCCAGACACCTTTTATTTACATTTTCATCATCTCTGACCACTTGCCATACTGATTGGCACTGTCAGAAATTGGAACAATTAGCAAAGACTGTTCTGGAGACAAGAAGCCTGGAAGGATTCACTGTCTATTTTGGCAAAAGAAGCAACTATTCCTGTTACCCAGGAGTGGGCTTCAAAAATTTTAGCAATGGGTTCTCTGCCTGGTTGCTGGGTGGGCATGGCCATGGTGGCATGGCCTAGTTGGCCTCCTGCACCATGGTAGCGGGGGGTTGCCCTTCCTGAGCTCTGGAGGTTTTTCTTGAGCCTCCGGGAGGGCAAAAACGGCCTCCCTGGGCTCCGTAGGCTCTCTGGAAGCCAGAAGCGGGCCTGTTCCTGGCCTTCCTGAACTTCCAATTTTTTGCCCTCCCCAAGCCTCCATGCATGCCCTGCACTTACCGGCATCCAAAACAGGCCGTGTGGGGACTCCTGGGAGGAGTAGGTGGGTGGAGTGGAGCCAGCCAGGAGTGGGATTTGGGGGTTCTCTGAACTGTGAAGAATCTTAGCTAGAGGAACTCCTGAACCCCTGCAAATGCCCAGCAGCCCACCCCTGATGTTACCATGCTCTATGGATTCCCTTCTTGCATTTTTCTCAGTAGCACCAATCCCTTTGTGTATTCTGCAAAGAACTAATAGGCATCACTTTCTGGGGATCCTACAAATTTAATTTAATTTAATAATTGGACTTGTATGCCGCCCCCTCTCCGAGAGGACTCGGGGTGGCTCACAACTAAAACAACAACAATAAATACATTAAAAAACAAATTAAACAGTACAAGCCCAGATAAAAACAATTTAAAACCCCCTCCCTGTGATGTCAGTCCAGCCCGGCCTGTTCAAACAGCCAAGTTTTCAGATCATGGCGGAAAGAGCGGAGATCCGGAGCCAAGCGGAGTATACGCATTAGATCTCAAGTCCCAGAACCTTAGGCAATCTCAAAAAGCTTTAAGTGGTGGTCCCAGAGGAGTTCTTACATTATTAGTGAAGTGTAGCAGAAGGGAGAAATTATAATATTCATCACTAGAGAATAATCCTATTGACTATATTTAATATTCTTAAAATGTAAATTAGGTAAAATGAAGCTTAATTTTGTCACTTATTTTGGAATTTGGCCTTCAGCATTCTCCCTTGACCCAGAAGAAGTTGCACATGACTACATAAGAAGCCAGACAAGGTAATACTTCCAGTTAAATATAGGTAGCAGTTTGGTGAGGAGAGAGGAGGGATCACATGAACAAAATATTTTCTAGCTAGAGTTAGCTGGGAGCCTTTATGGAATGGTGAAGACAAACTACATCAATTGCTCGTTGGCAGTCCATTACAAGTAAGGTTGCAAAGCATATTTGCCTCTTCTATGTGCTACTGATGAATTTTCAAATAGTACCAAAGCACTGTAAAGCCACAGTTCTTCATTCATCAGCTCAGCTGAGACATAGCTGAGCCTTCCTGTCCCTACCTGTCCTACTGTTTCTGGAAATGAAAACTTGCTATCATGTTGGGAAGGGAATAGGCAGCCAACCAATGATGGTGGAATGAATTAAAACTAATTATAATAGGAACTGTTCCAGTGCATTAATGAAAACTGCAATAAAGCAGAAGGGCAATGCATTAAAAACATCCCAGATATGATACTACCACAAGGTAGCAGATTAGGATGATTGGAAATTGTACTTAGGCCTCATATCATGTCTTCCCAATCAACTGTCCTAGTTGCAAATCTATTGCATCTATGGGAGAAAGTCTTGTCATCAGTCAACATCTCTTGCTACATCTGTGTGTGTTTCACTACTTAGATGTCTTCAAAATGCTACATTGTAAGGCAAGTGTAATATTTTCCTGCATAGGCACCCACTATGTACAGCTCACAATAACTCATTCTAAGGACCCAATTTATTCTTCAGGAGCTTAGTTCCATGAATACATCAGTTAGGAATGACTGGGATTTAAAAAAAGTCAAAATGGCTACTATAACTGCACTATATAAATTTATAGAAGCTCTGCTTCTGTAAAAGATTATAGAACTACACAAAGACTTTCCCTGTATTTCAAAAGCCAGTGCAACTTCTGAGAAAATCTTGTTTTAATGCCTTTGAAAAAGAATCTCAAAATGTACTCCTTTAGAAGAACAAAGCCCAGGCTTAAATAAATTTTGGCAGCCATCCAATCCAACCAGCATGACCACTCACTGATCTGAAAAAACTGGAAAGTACCATATTGCCTACTCCTATTTCAGAAATTTAAAATAGTAACTAGGGCCTGTATTTATGACAAAAATACATTTCATTTTCCCATTTTCCAAAGTAGTAGTCAAAGCAATTCAGAATGCTAAAATGAGTGAATGGTTGAAATGAATGTTCCTGATGATGTAACCTAGTTTGAGTAATGAAATGTCTGCAAGAAAACCACCAAGCTCAGAGAGCACCAAGGACCTACCATAAGAAAGAAGAATCTAAGCAAAAGCAAAATTGAAAGATTCACTACCTTGTATCCAAGTTATTGAACCAATTAACAACCCATGCTGATAGAATACCTTATAGAACCAATCACTAACAGTAAATGGACATGATGTCAAGGTATACACCATATACTTGCACTTGGTAGAGCAGCCAAGAAGTCTTTTGAAAAGATATTCAAATACTGTGATATGTCTGTATCTACCAAGATAAGAATCATGGAAGCCATAGTGTTTCCATTCTATGGAAGTGAAAGTTGGATTTCAAAGAACCAGGATAAGAAGAGTATTGATGCCTTTGTACTTTGGTGTTGAAGAAGATTCCTGAATATGTTGTGGACAGCCAAGAAAATAAACTAATGTATGATAGAACAACATCAGCTTGGAGATCACATATGGCACAATGACAACGTTCAAATTATCTGATTTTGGATACATTATGCAAAAACCCAGTTCTTTGGGAAAAGTTCTAAGGTTGGGAAAGGTGGGAGGAAGATGATTAGCAGTAAGGTACATGGATTAATTTATAGTGGTGATGAGTGCACAGTTGGAGACTTGAAAGAACAGGTTAGTGATAGATTATCATGGAAAAAATCTGTGCATTCATTAATGTATATGACTTGTGACATATGAAAATGACTTGATGGCATATAATCAATTTGTTTCTCTAAATTTGACTATTATGGTGGCAATATGTTTGGACATTGCTGTATACTGTGTTAGTTTTAGGGAGATCTTGGAGATTACAATGGTAACCAAATGTAATAAATAAATATTTGAGGGTTTTTTTTACCTAAATTCCACAAGGTTCTCAAATATGGTGTATATTTTTACAGCATTTCAAAAGGTGACACACTTTTATCCCATGTTCAAATTTTTGTTAAAAAATGAACCAAGTTACTAAAGCTATATCTACATTCAGTAGTTTCTGCAGTTACAGCTAAACTATAAATCATAGAGTTATGGAATCATAGAGTTGGCAGGGGACACTGAGGTTATTTAATCCAACCTCTCCACCCCCATTTAATATTAGAATCCAAATTGACTCCTCCATGACACATGGCTGTTCAGCTTTTACTTGAACACATGCAGAGAAAGAAAGGGCAGTGGGGTAGAGAACCCTAAAAGACTTGCCAGATACTATTATTATACCTTCAACAAAGTTGTACATTGCTGTAGTGCTTTTTTGGGGGACTCAAAGAGCAAATGGCTTGCTGTAGCAGTTTGTATCTGGTTCCCATCCTGACTATGATTGATTACAGCTTGTTCAGACAATTTCAACTCAGCCCTTGTTACCAAGAATCTGCTGTTGGTGTTTCATATCTTGGATTCTCTGACCACTTTTCACAGCTCTTGCATTCCAAAGAACTCTTCAGAAGAATTCAGTGTACAAACATTCCCTAGTCCTCACTTTCTGAACTGAGAGCTCAACACACAAGTAGACATATCCAGTCTTATTTCTTCATTTCTTCATTGCTTTCACAATTCCCCAGGAATGGCCTTTTATTTGTTGTTTGTGACCATTCGTTATCTTCACTGAGCATGTGGCTTTAGTCCCCATCACTATTACTTCATGCCAGTTTGAAAGCTCAGCAATTTACAACATTGCATAGCACTGCTTTTTAGGTCTTATTAATTTATTTTAAACCAGATGTTTTTAATGATCAGAACATGTGATTACAATACAACCATGTAACTGATAGTAGAAGTTTCTGCTTGAGTCAACTGACTGGGCCCCAATGCTTTGTCAAGCTGAGCATCTTGAATCCATGAGATGAAGCATTTTTATAATCACAACTGTTTTAACAACCAACATTTTTCATTCAAATGATACTATAAAATATTGTAAGCATAAACAAGAAAGAAACATGAAAGAGGATTTGCGAGGTTGCTACATGAGCTGTTTCAAAATGTATGCTTTTCCCAGTGCAAAGACTGAAATGTAGCTCCCCCGTGTAATCTCTGCCCAGTCAGCAACTGAGGAACTCCTCCCATCAACTATGTTCCGAATGATTTGAAGATAAATGTTCATGGGTCTGCTCTGCACCCCTAAAACCACAACAATTTATTTATTTAAAAATTGATATATTGCTTAGCCCAAGATTCTGGGTGAATTACAACCAGCAACATAGAGTAAAATCATATAGTAACTAATAATATTAAGTAAAAACTCAGTAAGGAAGATGTCAAAGATGAAGGGCAAAGGCAAGTTTGCTGTACCCCACACATGCATCTCTCATGGAATGGGAACCCTAAGAATCCCTCTGTACCGACACCTCAGGGTAGGTAGATATCACTTGGCAGAATTAGTCATGAAGGTAACCAAGAGCTAGGCTATACAAGGCTTCATAGGGAAACACCAGTATTATGAGCTGCACTTGTCAACTTATTGGTGAACAATGAACAATTTGCTATAGCAACTCTTATCTACCAACAGGACGGTAATTGCTTTCTGATCTATGGAGTCAAAGAAAAAGGGAAGGGAAATAGGGGGGAAATGTGGTTATTGAAGTCAGTATTTTTGATAATTAGTTACATTGACAACAAAGGGGAGCCTTTACATAGACAAATTGAAACTTACAGGTTGGCAAAAAAGACTCTATTCAAAAAAAATTGTATTGCATTTTTTGCATTCCCCAAAATATAAGCAAACAGAAATGGTGGTTTCCCTTAGACCAAAAAGGCCATTAGCACTTCCAATGTATTTCTAGGCTCCTGTTGTGGTAGAGATCAGAAATGGAGAAATAGAAGAGAGACTGCAGCAAAAGCCAGAAAGTTATTTTGTTTGTTTTACTAGATAAAGAATCAATTAGACTAAACTGTGCATTGCCCTACAGTGGATGTATTGTATTGGGATATGGCCTTCTGGATATAGGAATTGTTTTTTTCTTCTTCTATAGATAAATAGATCCTCCGCCTCAAGCAACTGAATGCAGTATTTGGCAAGACACAGAACAATGTTCTTATTGATACCTGCTGTTTTTAAAGAGTAAATGTAAATTAACTCCAATTCAAGATACATATTTTGAGACTAAATTATTAGATATAAAAATGTGAGCTAAGAAATTAGATATCAAAAGGGAACTCTGGCCTTGTTTTCAGGAACTAATATGTAGTACAAAACATTCCAGTACATTCTGAAAAATAATATAAGTTTAAATTAGTCAAGATTGAGTGTATGGAATAGGCAATACAAAAATCTCTATAGTAACAGATATCCAATATCTCTTTTTCTTTGAATCTTTCTTTCTCCTTTTACAGCTTAATTATCTTTCAAATTGCTGCTCTTCTACAAGATATGAAGCAATATTCAGGGATCCCTTAAATGCAAAGATCTCACCTTCTTCCTCTCTGTATAAAATAAAAGCAAAAGTTCATTCTCACTTAAATCCTTAAAAGCTGGGACAAACAGATACTCCTTCCAGGTAGTTACCATAAACTTTCATTTTCTTGTCAACCATTTGACAAGAACCTGTCAAACCTGTTTGACTTTCAATGTATTACATTCATATTTCTGGATCTATTATCAATTACAAATATAACAAAATGAAAGATCAAAGTTGTAAATATACATAAGCACACTCATACATTCAGCACAATTGCACCTTTGGATAGTGGGGCACAGCCACACACTTTCTTTACTGTGGCACTGAGACAGCTGGCTTACTGTTTCTTGAGTGTGTGCCTCACTATGGAGCCTCTATTTCAGCACCAGACATTCACGAAGCAGGCTGGAGCAAGATCAGTATGATCTGGCAAAAAATAAGTGCTTCCTATTGAAAATGGAACAAGCCCTTCTCTATGTGAAGACAGAGTTAGACCATTACAAGATTATTCTTTCTCGTATGACTCCAGAGCTTTGATTCTGGCTTGCAGAGAAAACAGAACTGTACCTAGCAGTGGTTAAAATGCCAGCCTAGAAACCAGGCATGAAAACCAGCTGGGTAACATGGTCCAGTCTCTCAGCCAAACTCAACTCACAGGGCTGTTGTTCTATTGAGAAAAATAGGATAAGAAAGGAATATTATGTATACTCACCACTTTGAGTTACAAAGCAATAAAGGTGGAATAAAAATATCAGTTTCATGTAAGTTGCAATTCCTATAAACTTGAAACATTTAAAAAGCCAAAATCTTTCATTTTAAGGCCCAGGGATAATTGATATTACCATTTTAATGTGTACCAGTACCATTTTAATGTGTTGCAAAATTCCACAGTACAATTGCAAAAAGGCTGTTTCAAGAAAACTAGTGATTTGCCCTTTACTGTTCTGTTCTACTCCAGAAATACAACAGAATGTTGTGAAGTATTTCTTTCTGTTTAAGAGGACAGCCAAAGAAGCTGAAAAGGTGTCAGACTGAGTGATTGAAATGTTCTTTAAATGCTTTTACTTGTCAGCTGTGGTTCATAAACTGAATGCCAAGATGACATTTGCCATTTGTAATTCTTCAATCCTTTGGCAAGAAGCAGGGACACTCTGCTTAACTTTTGGTTGATATCCTGGGTTTAATGGGTAGATAATATTGATTTTCTCCCAATAGGTTAAATATTTTTAAATTATTATTTCAAGAAGTGATAATTTAAAATTATTATTTCAAGAAGTCATTTCAGAATTATAATTCAAAATCAATGCAGGGAAATTAGAATTGGGCAGAAGAATTCAGTGGATGAGTACTCTGAATTTCTCAGGGAGAGAAAAGAAATATCTGGTAATTGTCAAGTTTGAAATGGAAAAGCCCTTAAAACATGTCAATTGGCTTGGGGATCCATAATACAGTAGCAGTTTGCTAGACAGTTATATGCAGGAGGTGGGATCCGACTGGTGTAACTAGCGGTTCAATTATTTATTTTTCACACGCTGCGCGTGTGTGTGAAACATCAGTTATGCTGCATGGACAGCTGTGCAGCACTGTGTGCGGGTGCACAGCATTTGAAAAAGCACTATTTTCCTGCTTTTTCAACCATAGCTGTGCCGCGCAAAGCAGCTGAGGTTGAAAAAGCAGGAAATAAAGGTCAGGTAAGAGCCTGGGCAGGTGGGTGGGCCAAAACAGCAGCAGACACAGAACCAGTTCTGTGTCTGCTGCTCTTCAGAGCTACCAGTTCTACAGAGCCGGACAGAGCCGGTAGAACCCCACCCCTGGTTATATGATAGGTGTACTCTCTTGTATGACTTTCTGCCATTTTGTTTTTTATTTTGTTTTTATCTGTTTAATTTAAATTGGTTGTTTTTAAGGGGTTTTATGTTTTGGATTGCTTTATTATGCCAGCCAGAGTCACTATGTTAAGTGGGTGGCTATACTAATGTGATAGGTAAACAAACAAACAAACAAATAGGGATGTAGTATATTTAAGGCAAAAAAATATGCAAAGTTGGGATAAACGTGTACTGAAAGATTAAACCATCCTTTCATACTGCACAGAACGAATATAGTTCCACAGCTATGAATAATTACAGTGGGAAGGAGCTGTTTAGGCCATCAATTCAACACTCTGTCTCCCCTTGAACACAACCACCTTTGACAGATATTTCAAACCAGGCTGCCTCTGTCATGAAAGGTTTTTTTTTTTTAAAGCAGATTCAATAGCAGAATTAGGAAATGCTGGCTGTTTTCATTTGCTTTCCCTTTCATTGGGTGAAACTGACGAAGAGTACTGACAAGCCTTGCCTTCTAGCTCAAATGATAGGCATTCAAAGGACCCACGAAACAGAACAGAAACCATTTGGTGCTTGCTTTCCTGGCATGAATGGGAGGAGAATAATAAGTAAACTTTCCAAGTTTGGAAACTTTGCCATTTGAACAGAATTCTTGCAATTATGGTGGCCAAAGCGGAAGAAGTGATTATTTCAAATTTAAAATATTTAAAATAAAAAATTGAAATATTTCAATTAAAATTTAAAAAATATCCTTCCATTACCCCCCGCCTCCACTATCCAGTCTCAAATGTCAGTATCAATCCTTCCACCATCAGAATAGATGAAGCTTTTTGGATGAGAAGCAAACATTTTCTTCTTCCTCAAGGGAAAAAAGTATTTTGAAAAAGCATCTTTGGGAATACTATGACCTGGATAACTGAGAATTTCCACAAATATTTCAAATTTTACTTTTGTAATCTGAAAAATTGATAAGCATTCCCTTACTTCATCATGAAATCATTTATGAAAATATTGAAGAACAGATCCTTGTGGCAATCTACCCAATGCTTCTCTCCAATTTGATGGGGAATATAAGTTGTCAGATGATTTTGGGGTGAGATATATCCACTGGACAGCTACATAAATCTGTTTAATAAATGAAATAAATAAAAATGAATAATGACATCCAACCCACTCTTAATTGATTTGCTAATCAGTTTGCCCCATGGTACTTTGTCAAATGATTTGCTGAAATCAATCTATAAGGAAAGTTATCCAATCAAAAAAGAAGTAACATTAGTCTAACAAGATTTACTTTTTGAAAAATCAATTCTAATTTCTGAGAGTTGCTGCATTGTTTCAAGATGCCTACAGATAAATCTCCACATGATTTGCTCAACATCTTCATAGATACTGATAATATCATAATTGTTCTGTAGTTTGCTAGAACTTTCTGTTTTGAAGACAGGGATAATATTTGCCTATTTGGCACGTCACCAATTCTCCAGTACTTTCCAGGGTGGAATTAATTTACTCCTGGAATATAAACCCACTCAAAGTGAAGGATAATCCTTGACAAGGTTTAGTTTTGTACTTCTCCTTATGCCCCTTTATCCTGCCCTTCACAATTTCTTGGTGGAACACATATGTTTTTGCTAGAGAGAACCAAATCAAATAGAAACGGGACAATCCATCTTCATCCATCTTGGGAAGACTAGATAAACTGAAAGTGTTTATTCACTCTGTTTTAGTAGTTTCCTATATTCCTATATAATGCCACTTGCTTTGTCTTTAGAAAAAGTGCAGTTGTGATTTCAACCTCTTTAGATCTTTTTTCTCTGACAGATGAAATCATTATGTAGACTGGCACTTGTATTATTTTCTCCTGTCAGTCCTGACTCGTTAGTTCTTATTTGGAAAGGTTACACATTTGGAAAAATATATACTGTTTACATTGTAATCTTATGCTCTGGGGATTCTGAAACAATTCTTAATATAAAAATGACATAATCATTTCCTATAATCATTTCACTTTTCTAGACTAGAGATTTATTTACAGAACAAAGCACTTCAACACATTCATTGGAAATTCCTGAAAGAAAAATATTATTTTTTCCCTTTCAGCTGGTAAATTCCTTCAGTACTCATTACAATAGTCTGGGTGAGAAATCTAAATAATCTGATACTGTCTTTCTTTGTAATCATGAAAAACAATGCAAAATTAATTTTAAAAATATTATCTGGCCTATAGAGAAGACACAGAAAATTAAAAGGATACTGTCAGCATCAACAATTGTGAATTCTGATGATAGCCTTTTTCTCATCTTCAGTAGCATATCAGCAGAGAAGTATAACGCTTCTAGCAGGGTTAGTGTTTTTGCATGAAGAGTCAGACACGGAGTGCTTCAGTGAAGAGTTTATTAGTGACTACAGCTCATAACAGACCCGATTTGACTGGGCTGCGGCTGCTACTTATAGCCAGCAGCCACAGTTGCCAGCCAATCAGAGTGCAGGATTTTCCTGCACTTTTTAAACCAATCATTTCTGACATTTTACAAGAACAGTTTAAACTAAACCAATGACATTCAAACCTGCATACATAACAGTTAGAATTTTGGGAAGTTGATTAAGTCCTAAATTGTGGGATTACATCAAAACCCCAAAAAGAAATAATCCAAATCTTGACCACTTTTTAAAAAAAATGTAGTTTAAAGTATTTCACATAAATAGAAGAAAAAGCAAAGCAAAAGAATTCTTGTAGATCATGATCAGAATTAAAAGAACATAGCCAAGCAAAATGATATGATTTTTCCTGTCAGTCCAGTGCAGCTTTTTTTCAACCTTTTTATCCTCAAGAAACTCTCGAAATACTTTTCAAGTCTCAGAAACCCCTGCCTAAAAATAGCATCCCCACAAATAAACTTTGAAATACAATTAATTTCTAACCTTTATAGTCTATGTTTTGTAACAGCAAATTGATAGCCAGGCCAGCAACTTCAGCACATGAATTTTTTTACCCTTTCAAGTGTACCATATGAAATTCAGAAAAGGTGTTTATTTTATTTAAATCTGTTAACAGTTAGAGATCAAATAATTTTGATTCAACTGAACTATGTGAGCATTACCACTGGTTTCCAGACATAGCTTCTGTGATTATTGTGTGTGTTCCCTCAGTGCAGAGGCATCCATGTATCTGTCGGGAAATGACAAAAGCAATGTTGCACCATCTCAAAATAAGCTCCATAGCTCCATTTTGATTAGGTGCCACCCAGTTAGTTAGAAAATGGGGGGGGGGGGGCTATATGAATGTTATAGATTAATAGAGGATAGATAGATAGATACTTTGCTATTGTGTTGTGGTAAGATTCTACCAGATGTGCAAAACCAAGACCAATACTGCTGTTTAATTGTAATGCCAAGGTACAACAATGACATTAGCCTGGAGATCACAGAATGTAATATCTGTCTATGTCTATGTCAGTTCAAATTACTAACAAATAACAAATAGACAGGGTTCTATGATATTCAACTGATAATTGTTTTTATTGGACTTTTATTTATAATGGCAGATAAATCAGATTTTGCTGTCTTAATTTTGTTACAGACTGAAGAGGCCTTTGTTATAGTTCAGACAACTTTCTGAAGTGTATTTTAAAAATACAGTTTTCCACCAAGTTTTGTACACTGGATTACAATTTGGTATTTTCATCCTTTTGCTGAAGCTTGTTTATTTATATCCTGCCTTTATTACTTTTACAAATAACTCAAGGCAGTGAACATATTGAACATACCTTTCTCCTCCTATTTTCCCCACAACAACAACCCTGTAAGGTGAATTTGGTTGAGAGACAGTGACTGGTCCAAGATCACACAGCTGGCTTTCATGGGTTAGGCAGGACTAGAAATCCAGTTTTTGGCTTTCTAGCCTAATGTCTTAATCATTAAATCAAACTACACACACACACACACACACACACACAACTATATTTCTATCGTATTGTATGTCTAAGTTATCAGAGATAGCTATATCATGAGACCAGTTTCCTCTTATTTTTGAAGTATTTATTTATTTAATTTATTTAATTGGACTTGTATGCCACCCCTTCTCTGCAAGGACTCGGGGCGGCTCACAATTAAAACACAACAATAAATATTTAAAAAAGAATTAAACCTAACAAGCCCAATCACTAAAACAGTTAAAATAAATTAAAACCCCCCAGGAGGTCAATCCAGCCCAGCCTGTTCAAACAACCAGGTCTTCAGATCGTGGCGGAAAGAGCGAAGATTAGGAGCCAAACAGAGCTCCAAAGGAAGTTGATTCCACAAGGCGGGGGCCGCAACAGAGTAGGCCCTTCCCCGAGGCACTGCCAGCCGACATTGTCTAGCCAACAGCACCCCAAGGAGTCCCCATCTGTGTGCACGCACAGGGCGATCCGTATTTGATATTGGCAGGAGAGCAAGTACCCGGACCCAAATCGTAAAGGACTTTGAATGTTAATACCAACACCTTGAATCTCACCCGGAGAGCAACCAGTAACCAATGCAGCTCACGCAGGAGGGGTGTAACATGGGAGTATCGGGAAGCTCCCATCACAACCCGTGCAGCCGCATTCTGCACAGCTGAAACCTCTGGATGGTATGCAGGGGCAGTCCTAGATAGAGAGCATTGCAGTAGTCAAGTCGGGATGTCACAAGTGCATGAGTGATCGTGCGAAGGCATCTTGGTCCAGATATGGGCGCAACTGGCGAACCAGTCGGACCTGGGCAAAAGCCCCCCTGGTCACGGCCCCCACCTCCTCCTCCAAACTGAGCCGTGAGTCCAGGAGGACTCCCAGGTTCCGAGCCCTGCCCCCTTTAATTTCTATTTTAATTCTGAACTTTTAGCTTTTTTAACAGAATCTTAAGACATTAAAGGAGTTATAGCAGTAGATACTAAATGTGAAGTTTTTCTCTACAGTGAAAATATTTTGGCTATTTTGGATAATTAATTAGCTTACTAAAGCTTAAATTGAGAATAAAAATTATTTCATCAGCATACCTTGCTTTCTGATAACTGGTCTGCTTAATGAATTTTTTTTTTAAAAAAAGATTGAATGCTAGATTTCTTGAGCTCATATTGCAAAAAAATTTGAGGGTTCATTGTTTTGTATAGTTTAGTCTTTTCCAGCATGGCTACATTTTGGTTCCAAGCTGCAGCATATACTAATATAGATCTGGGGAAAAATACTAGCTGAAGATGTGTAATGTTGAGTTATACCTCAAAATTTGATATTTAATGAAGAATTTTGGCTTCCTTGATTTTGAGGAGCAACAGACTATTATTTCATGTAGATAAGATAATTTATTCCCTTAATATAATGGAATAAACTAAAAACATGTATTCATTATCAATTTATGAAATCTCTATAGTATAAAAATAAAAAGATGGGGCATGGTCTAAATTTAATAAATGTATAGTCTGAATTTATTTTTATTGATTTTTCCTTTTTTCTAGTTTAGTGTATAATTGTATGCATTTAATGTTTTAAAAACTATATATTCATCTAGGTATTATTTTATTTCATTACATTTCATCAATAAAATTTAAAAACAGATAAAGGCATCAAATATTGTGGACACCTTTGCTTCATTCTTTTTTTTTAAATCTTACCCCCCTTTTTACTACATTGTTGTAAATCTTGATACATTATATTGTTTAAATGCAATGATTTTATACAATATTAATTAAAATTATTGGCATTCTACTTAGATAAAGTATTGGAAATAAAGAGAAAGAAATATTCTATCAATATTAATTTCAGTTTAAGATGTCTAATTATAAGAATAAAATTATTTGACATTTTCATCCATCTTTTATCCAAAGTTGAGTATATCATTAGATAAAAAAAACTGCAGCAGATTGCATCATATGTTTGTTACACCATAAAAGTTTCAGTCTTAAACCTTTGCTTCATTCTTAAGAAGTAAAGTTTTATGCACCTTTGGGGCACAAGTTATTTAAACAAACAGTGAAAATAAATAACCTAAACCTCAATGGCAAATAAATTGTTTATACCTGCATCTGAAGCAAATCCAAACTTCGATACATATTCAAGAATATAATTGGGTACGATAGAATCAGAAGGCCCAGTTCATTTTACTTCACTGAACTAAACAAAAAACGTAATGTACAGAAAAAAGCTGATAATAAAGAGCATCATTTTAAGTATGTATATTATAGTTTCTGCTTTTAGAATGGATCTTATGTAACTTACCAAGTTCTGTGATATTTTTCTCTCCTTCGTATGTACCTTGAACACTGTCACAGCAAGACTAACCAAGAAAAGAGGAGGATGAAGGTAAGACAATCTGGCACTGAGACCATGTGTAATTGGACCTTTTGAGGTCATCTAGTAGCAATCTTGTGCCCTCTTTTACAAGTCATCTTGATATTTGGGTAACACTTCAAAAATGACATTTCTTCAGCATGAAAAAGTCCACCCCTGCAATCCACCACCTACCCTTTCTCTTAATCATCTTCTTCATTTATGGAAACATAAGAAAAACAGTGCATATCAACATAGGAATAATCACCTTGAGGGTTTAAACTGTTAAGGAGTTCTCTACAAGAAACTACACAAGCCAAGATACCTGGGGTTTTGAACCTGAAATGTTCTAGTGCAGAAAAAAGTTGTTTTGAAATAGCAACTCAATGCTGGGTTTACCTACCTAGGACTTTCCTCCAACCAACTGAACATAATATTCCAGCCTAAATTATGCTTTTTTTTAAACTAAAGAAGACAAAAATAGAATGGGATTGGGCAGGAATGTGCATCTTTTTTCCAAGCCGATCGCCTTATGTTACCCTTGAAGGCCATTCTGGGACTTTAATTAAATTTAATATAGTTGATAGGATTACTCTCTGATCATGTATTTAATAACTTCCGCCTACTGGCACATTAAAAAATTACAGTCTGAGAACAACTTGGAGAGGTCAGTCAAGGCAAACCTAAGGTTTTATCCAGATGCAGTCTAATGTAGAAAAGAGAAAATATGAACATTCTGTAGCTCAGTCCACACACACAGTTATGTTTCAATTGAATGCTTATATATACAGAAAACAACAACAAATGCTTAAATATTACTTATGGAAAAGCAAACATTTAACTTTCTAGTCAACTCTAATTTCTGTCTTGAGGCTACAGTAAAGATCAACAACTAATCTGGCAAGGAACAAACTGAAAATTATTTTTATTATGTTACTAACAGGAAAGACAGAAGACATTCTTAAAACATTGCTAATATAAGATTTAGAATAAACTGCAAGAATAAACATCCCAAGGCAAATATATATAGCAAAGTTTGCAAGATATATCACTATCAAGTTCAAGTTGATTTTGTAATGCATGACATGAACAAAATATTAAAAGCTGACTTTTTTTCTACTAGCATCGGTTTTTCAATATGGGGCCCATCAGAATAATATATCTATAGATCTCAGCTTTTCCAACCAACCTTTGGCAAATTTGCTTAGGCTTCTAGGAGTATTGATTTAACTCAGGGCTGTCAAAATTGTGGCCTGCAGGCTGGATGCGTCACACGCTGGCCATGCCTCTGCCCAGTTTAACGTGATGATGCACGTTTGACACCCCTGATCTAACATTAGCATAATGTGATCCACATAAAGTGATCCACCTAGCACTCATTACTTTTGCTATGACTGGTATGAATATTTTATATCAGTGGTAGTCAACCTGGTCCCTCCTGCCCACTAGTGGGCATTCCAGCTTTCATGGTGGGTGGTAGGGGTTTCGTCCCCTACTTTATAAATCATCATTACTGTGGAACCGGTGGGTGGTTAGAAAATTTTACTACTAACAGAGATACAAAAGTGGGCGGTAGGTATAAAAGGTTGACTGCCCCTGGTTTATATCTTCACTTCAGATGATACAACGAGATAAAATTAGCTGATTAGGATCACAGAATTCTGTTTGTAAAGTTTAAATTTCGCTAAAGTTTAAGCATGATAATTAATGAGAACCCAGATTGTTGGGGGCAAAAGGCCGACAATGTAAACTGTTTAGAGGGGCTGTAAAGCGCTATGAAGCGGTATATAACTGCTATTGCTATTCGGTATATAAAGCGGTATATAAGTGCTATTGCTATTCACTTGAAGTACAACAGTTATTGGACTGAATTTGCTGAATTGCAGCACATGAAAGCTCACAATAACTTTGAGCAAATCCCAAAGGATCAGGCAATCATGACTTATTTATCTCTTTATAATCATCAATAATGAATTAAAGAAGAATATCAATTTTCTTGGAATACTTGTTTCTGTAAATACATCTTAAAACAGGTAAATGAAGCAATTGCTGCTCTCTGTCATGGAAATACCTCACAATTGCTGTGCAAATTCAAGAGTTTCCAAAGGCCATTCCTGTGATGTGTTAAATTCTTCAAAAAATGACAAGAGGGATGTTACTAAACAGACATTGCCAGGGTGCAGTAGTAGTAGGCAGTTGTCAGTCATGTCTGACAATATGAATAGGAGATCTACTATTGCTGAAATCCTTTGGTGACCTTCCTGCTACTCCTATGTCTAAATTATCAAGGAAGCAGCTCAAACATGCGACCTTTTAGATAATAAAGACAGATACATTGTACATTGGAGATAGTGACTTCTGCTTTTAAAAACACTTCCCACTATTATACTGTCTTTGCATTTTGGTACTTAATTGTACAACGCAAATGATGAAAGTGATAAAACATGATGTAACCTTGATCCTTATAAAAAGATAATGGAGAAATTCTGTTTGGATGTGTAGGAGACAGAAGCTGAATATTTTCCCTATGTTTTCTTTAATTCCAAGAGCTCTTCTTAAGGTCTTTATCTCTTAGGAAGGATGAAATTAATCCAACAATTGGAAAATGAGAGAAGGAAATTCAATTCTCTATTCCTTTCCTTAGTTTTTTGTTTAATTATTAATTAAAATTGTATAGTTGCCCATTTCATCCAAGTGACTTCAGGAAGAGTGCAACAATCAATAAAACAATGGACATAGAAATATAAAAACGGACGTCCCAGTAATGGAGCCCTCTAAGCCTAGCTCTGGTTCCCAGGGAACTGCAGTCCTGATACTTAATCAGTTTGGATTAAGTTTGGAAAGACTTCCAAACCATCAAAATAGATGAAGCTAATCTAATTTTAGGGGAAGTTCCATAAGGCAGGTGCCATAGCAGAGAAGGCACATCTCCCGGGAGCCCCCCAATTGCATGACCCTAGCTGATAGTACCCACAGCCTGCCTTGTCTGAGGTAGACTGATGTAACCTTTAAATAGCCCAGTCCCAAACCACAAAGACTTTAAAGGTTAAAACCAGCATTTTGAATTGGATCTGGAAGCAAACTGGCAATTAATGCAGCTCAAGTAGCAGAGGTATAATATGCCGTGCTGTTCTAGCATTGTCCATGCTGCTGCATTCTATACTATATGAAGCTTCTAGATACTCTTTAAAGGCAGCCCTATATAAAGCACACTGCAGTAGTCCAATCTGAAGGTGACTAGGGCATGAGTGACTATAAACACTCAGCATGTACACTAGAATGAGTTTCAAATTTTTAGCAGCCAAATTTACACTTTGGAGTTGATATAGTTCTGACCACTGTGTCTATCTCTAATGCACCTGCCCCCACAGTACATAATCTAGGTCAGACCCCACAGCCATGAGGGACCCAATATTCAATGCTATATACCTTCTTCTTTTTTTTTAAAGACCCTACCTGACTTCTTCCTCAGTCTCCATTAAATGAGGACAGCAAATTGGAGAGCTTATTATATTGGTTATATTAACTGTGGCTGTAGGTTGTTATTTATGATTTTGCAATTTATAATTTTGTTAATACTGTTTGTATTCTGTTTTTAAGTATTTTTAGCCATCTAGACTCATGTATTTGAGGTGGGTAGCCATCTAAGCTTAGTAAACAAAATAAAAAATGAACAAGCAGTTATGCTGTGTAGCAAACTCAACTAAGGGAACAATAGTGTTGGTGCCTGATAATGTAGACAGAAGAAAAATAATAGGGAAGAAAGATGGAGAAAAGTGAGGGGGGGGAAGTTGGGGAGGAGGGAAAGAAATAAAGAGCAAAGGACATCTGGTCCAGAGCTTCTTGATATTACCACTAATCATAAGCAATGCAACCCTCCCTTGGATAACACACTTGTGGACAGAAATGAATGAGTTGCCTATTAGCTCATGGCAGATTTCTTTATTCATTCAAGCTTTAAACAGAGTTTCTCTATATGTGTAACATAACCCCTCCCCCCTCTCTCATATATATGCGAAATACAACTCACACATCATCACAAAATCTCCAGTACCGTAAAGCCTACAAACTTTGGCACATATGTTCCTCTTGGCTTCTAGATGCTCACTAAAAGAATTTTTCAAAATGACCATCAGAGCATTAGTATTTCGTATATTATTATTAACACACTCTGATGCTGTTCTTACCGGCATCTCGGTGTTCAGTGGATGTGCCATCTTTGGTCATGGGGGGGAGGTGTTACCCCCCGTGGATAGGGCGAGGAATCTGGGTGTCCTCCTGGATACACAGCTCAATCTGGAGGAGCAAGTGGGAGCTGTGGCCAGGGGGGCTTTTGCCCAGGTTCGGCTGGTTTGCCAGCTCTGCCCTTACCTGAACCGAGATGTCCTTCAAATGGTCACTCATGCGCTTCTAGAATAGACTACTGCAACGGTCTCTACATGGGGCTACCCTTGCGGATTACTCGGAGGTTGCAGCTGGTGCAGAATGCGGCCGCGTGGGCTGTGATGAGGGTATCCCGATACTCCCATGTTACACCCCTCCTGCGCAACTTGCATTGGTTGTTGGTTGCCTTCTGGGTTTCCTTCAAGGTGTTTGTAACAACTTATAAAGCCCTAAATGGCTTGGGTCCAGGGTACTTGTGGGACCGCCTCCTGCCAGCATCACACTCCGATCGCCCCATGCGCTCCCACAGGAGGGGCCTCCTGGGAATACCGTGGGTTAGGCATTGTCGGCTGGCGGTCCCCAGGGCTAGGGCCTTTTCTGTGGGAGTGCCCGCCCTATGGAACCAGCTCCCTGCGGATCTTCGTTTGGCCCTTTCATCGAGACCTGAAGACTTGGCTGTTTCAGCAGGCCGGCCTGGATTGACCCGGGGGTGGGTTGTTTTAATTGTATTCTTACTATTATAATTTTAATTGTTTTTAATGTTTTTTAGTAATTTGTAGACTTGTATCTGTTTAATATTTTTTATTGTAAATGTATTCCTTTTTATATGTTCGCCGCCCTGAGTCCTTAGGGAGAAGGGCGGCATACAAGTCTAAATAAATAATAATAATAATAATGCTAAGGAGTTCTACTCCCCACCTGAAAAGAAATCTGTTCCAAATGCAAAACACAACCACAGGAGAGGAGTTTCAGTTTCAGTTTTACTTTCACAGCATCAAGCAGCTTTAGTACAGAACAGTTGACTAAGCCACACCCAGGCTCCTTGCTGTCTCCTTCTTGCTCATACAGCAAATACTGTTTCAGTTTCCAAACAGCTCCCAACTCTCACACACTGACAGGACGCTAGCCAGATGAATACCGATGGACGCTGGTAGGCAGAGGCAGAATTTTCTTTTCCTTATTTTCCTTCCCCAAAACTAAGCCCAACCACATAGTTTTGTAGTGAAGCACGGATATTGAGCTAGTTAGACATAATTTAATATACTACATGTTAAGAAATAGCCTCCTGAAGATTTTTGCATATCAATTCCATTCAAAATATTCCTTTAGAGAACCCCCCCAATTGAATAGGCTTATTGTTTTAGAGCTTTCTTTATTCTAGAACATATCTTGATTCATATATTTGATACATTCAGTTTGCAATTAAAGAATAACAATTTTAACAGGAAAAATAAAGAAGATTTTAATTAACACTCATGTCTTCCAGATTTAACTAGATCATACATCTTTTGCAAATTATCATAAAATAGTAGATAAGAAGCTGTCATAACAGAGGTTTGGGTATCTTGTGCAGTTCAAGGCCTGCTAACTAACAAGAAGAAAAGTTTTAATATGATCATTACAGAGGTGGTATTCAGCAGGTTCTGACCAGTTCTGGAGAACCGGTAGCGGAAATTTTGAGTAGTTTGAGAACCAGCAAATACCACCTCTGACTGGAGATTTTACAGTATCCTTCCCCTGCCACGCCCCCAAGCCACACCCACAGAACCGGTAGTAAAAATTTTGAATCCCACCACTGGATCATTAAGTTTATTGGATAGATTCTTTAAAATACTAGCACCTTTTTTATGCTCACAAAAAAGCTGAAAAGACTAATTTAACCCAAAGTATTACCTCAAGATAATATTTAAAGCATGCAAAACCCCATAGACAGACATGAGCATGGTGAACAATAAAGGTCCTATTTTCCAAATAGTGAATTTGGAGCTTTTATGGTCTGATTACAAACACATTTATTCTACAGGGAATTATAGTGGTTTCCATAATGCTTACAATAATGCCAGCAAATTGTTAAAATGGTAATTTAAGAGTCTATTTAATTTTTAACCGTGAATTCTTTCTCATTGCTCTTATTTTTTTAAACTGAGAACCATAATAGCAACCTCTCTGTCCTGGCCTATGGAAGATTTTCTCCAATTCATATTGATATCATATATGATATCATATATGATATCATATTGATATCATGATATCCTTTGATATCATGTTGTAGAATCATCACATTGTCATGCAATCAAGGACACTATTTGAATTACAAATACATTGCAGGCATTATTTTTCTTATATAGCAGCAAAAAGCCATAGGTCTAAAAGCTAAGACCTTTTTTTGGTTTCATCTCCAGCAATGGGAATATATCTGCATATGAATATATCATCTCAAACAAAGCTATTTCACATACAACTACATAAACAAAACAAATTTCAACCATGTATTTTACATACATCATCTAATTTTTATCATCTGTGATAGTAAATTAAAATACAGATCTCCACTTCGAATTGAATCAGGGCTAATTTACAAAGCTGAATTTCTATGACTGCTATTATCTTTTGTTTTGGCTGGATATACAGTTCACGAATCAGTTGGGCAATTTATTTAAAATATTGGCTGCTACAAGGGCTGCAGACTTAGCCTGGCTTTGGCTATATAAACATGTGCAGTCCGGGTTTGATATTAGTATGTATTATTAGCTCCTCCTAGTCTAGTTTGTTTGTTTGTTTGTTTATTTATTTTATTTATTTTTGGATTTATATGCTGCCCCATTCCGGGTGACTCAGGGAGGCTTACACAGAAACATAGATACAATATATAAACAATTTACCCAATCGAAATAATTATAAAATATTAAAACATCCCAAAATTAAAATCCCCAATCCTGCTCAATCCAGGTCGGCCTGTAAAAACAGCCAGGTCTTGAGATCACAACGGAAGGAGCGGAGGTCAGAGGCCAGACGTAGCTCCAGGGGTAGTTGGTTCCAAAGGGTGGACGCCCCCAGGGCACCGCCAGCCGACACTGTCTGGCCGACGGCACCCCCAAGAGGGCCTGCCTGTGGGAGCGTACCGGGCGATTGGACCTTGATGCTGGTAGGAGACGCTCCTGCAAGTACCCTGGACCCAAGCCATGTAGGGCTTTATAGGTTAACACCAGCACCTTGAATCTTACACGGAGGGCAACTGGCAACCAATGCAGGCCCCACAGGAGGGGTGTCACATGGGAGAATCGGGCCGCTCCCATCACCGCCTGTGCGCCTGCATTCTGCACCAGCAGAATGTTTAGATTCTTATAACCAATGAAGTTATGCTTACTTGCATCCAAGCATATGATTTCTGTCAAAGGAGTTCAAGGAAAGTCTCACATGCATGAGATACAATTTTTTCAACTGTTCATTAATAAACATTTTATTTCTAAAAAAAGTATTTTGTCCATCCTATTAGCAGCATTATGAACACTGCTAGTTCAAGTAGCCTTCCATTTGCTTAGTAAATTTGCTTTCTAACTTCTATATCACTTTAAATTTGTTTAACACCATTTCAACTAAGCAGCTGCTGCAAGAAAAATATACTTCCATCAAGACTAAAATGCATTTAATATATCAGGAACAATTTTCCAAGCAAGAGCATGGAAAATTAATTAGGCATGCAATTTCAGCTAACAATCTGTTAAATTATTTGCATCTCTGATTTCCAACCTGGCAAAATGAGAAAGAATTATAGAGTAGCGAATAATTATTTTGGCATTTATTAAAAATGTTAATAATGATATTTTCTTTAGTTTGCATTCATGTTGGCATACAATGCTAAATCCACTGTTTTTCTACTGCATTGTATTATTAGCTGACTTCTATTTTATTGAATACGCTTCCAAGTATTCAAAATAAACTTGTGTAAGGTGGTTTGGGAACAGTTAGATGTGTACAAAAGTCATGAGTATCAGCACCTGGACACCGAGCCTGGTGTGTGTGTGTGTGTGTGTGTGTTTTAGGAGTAGGCTTTCAGATTATCCATTCCTAAGAATATTAAGGCAAGTTGTAGAAATAATCCTGTGAAACCTCCAGCTTAGTATCAGGTAGAAGGTTGACTACTTGTTGGACAATAGCTACACTCCAGAGTCCTAACCATTTCCAATATGTTTTATGAAGAGGAAATGGTTATTACAACTACCCACTGGTGCTTGGTGGATTCAATTTTATCACTTTAAAACTTAATCACAGTCAAAGAAGAAAGAGATTGACTCTAATTGAGTCCTTTGTTCTGCAATCTGTCCCATTCAAATAACTGTGTAGGGACACGGACAATGGCATCTTCTGTTTATGTATCTTTTCTACATATCATAAGAAGCAGGTTAAAGAAGGGAAGATGATTCAGTTGTACAAAATTCCTATTCAACACTGCCATTGCTTATATTTAGTGTTCATTTTTGGTCTGGTTGGTCAAATCTGCTTCTTTTATTGGAGTAGAACTTCAAAGATATCATCTAATAAGTGAAAACACTAATATTTATTTATTAGAATATTTATGTTGAAAATATTTATTTAGAAAAATACAGCATATTTCCACATTTTGCATAGTGAGCTACAAAGCACAGGTTATTAATAAAACCATACTTTCAAAAGCTATTATCTTGCTTTATCTTAAGTCGTACCATTTTTACAGATGGTCTAAAGTTTTATATTGTGTGTATTGTGAGTGACAGAAGCCCTTTCCATCTCATCACTCTGATCATTATAAGCAGAAATGCCAGATAGGGATTCTTAGTGTTCTCCCAGCGTAAATCAGCATGTTTTTGCTTAGTTATATGATCCTCACTTCAATAAGCAGTCTAAGAGGATGTTTTAAATAATAGGTTTCATTTAAATAATTAAAGTATTAGTATTCCATATATAAACTTGTGTGTGTGTATGTGTCCACAGTATACCTGACAGTATCATGTTCTGAAATTCTACGCTATCAAAAAGCCTACAGATATTTCAATACAATACATTAACTTCTTTTCCTCTCCAAGTTATACAGTTGTCTGACAAATGTTTATGGGAAGGAGAAGTATAACCTAGACTCTGCATTTATAACTAAACAATTTAACAATGAATATTGTCTGATTTGTCAGGAGGCTAAATACACACTGGATGTGAAATGAATAACCATTTCCTATTGTGGAATCAGAACTAAAGGATTATGTTCAATTACGTGATTAAGTAATAGTAGCTCAATATATCTCTCTATCTTCCATACTACATAATGGAAACTGTGCTCAAAATAGACTGTTAATTTCTGCAGAGATTAAAGGTAACCTAGCTACTTTACTTGCTGATAATTTATCTAATACCTCTTAGCACGTGGGTGCATTCACTACAGTGATTCTTACCAAGAGAAACCAGATTTATTCAAAAGAAGTAAAAACAAAACAGAGACTAGCATACTATATATTATGAGAGCCAGTTTGATCTAGTGGTTAAGGTACCAGGTTAGAAAGAGAGAGACCATGAGTTCAAGTCCTACCCCATCCCTAAAAAGCCAGCAGGGAGAGTTTAGGCAAGTCATTCTTTCTTAGCCCAGCTCACATCAGGGTTGCTATTAGAGGGAAAATAAGAGGAGGAAGATGTGCTGGATTGCACCTTGAGTTATGTGTAGAAATAATAAACTGTCTAGTTGCGTGAAAGCAAGCTGCTTAGAAAAATTGCAGACACTTCTGCTGCCTTCTTTCCCTCCTGTTTCAGCCTGTTCCCCAACATCAGCATGGTAGAATTGTCAATAAATCTGCAATCTTCAAACAAGTGTGGCACACAAAAGGAGGAAACATGTATTTCTCAAGCTCTGAAGCCACCAGCAAACAGAAAAATACCCCAATAAAAGGTGGGATTTTTTTTCCTCTTCAAAAGGAATTGGTGACCCAGAGAGAGAAAAAAATGCAGGGACAGCTAAAACAAACACAACATAAAAAGGTGCAAGTAATGCCTTCATTAACAGAGAAGACAACAAAAGGCAAAAGAAATCACAGAGAGGAATTAAGGCAGAACTGGATTTGTAAAAGAAAACATTATTATATAATAGTAATAATATAGAATGTGGAGTACTTGTGAAAAATGTTATGTTAATAGTAAAATAGGTATAATATAAAATATATTACAGAACAAATATTCCATATCAATAATTGAATAGAATAGAATACAGGAGAGAAATAATGGTAATAATAGTTATATATAGATTTGTAAGTTCACATTTCACTTTTATATCTTGTATACTTTTTCAAAATAAAATAAAACGTATTTACAATCCTTATAGGGAGATAGTGTGTGTGTGTGCGTGTACACACACACACACACACACAGTGCCTGTCAAGGGTCTTTTTGTGGATCATTGAGTCTGGGTCAATTTAAATAAGTAAGTTTAAAAAAAGAAAAAAATATATATATCCACGACACACTACCAGCAAAATCTCATCCCTTTCAACTGTAAATTTAGTGTGTTTTTGCATTAAACTCTTTTTTTAAAAATTTTGCTCTTACAATACATTTATTACAAAAGTGAGGTTTATGTTCCTGTCTCCATTTCCCCCCTGTCTCATCATTAAAGGACTTCTTTTCCAAAGGGAAGAGGTGGCAAGTGGTTGTTTACAAAACATTTCTTCAATACTCATCAGTTTGTAAACTGATTACATTACTGAACAAAATACAAAATACTGCAATATGATGGGGGCTGCCAACACTAATCTCACATGCACTATGATGCCGACAGTCGCAGGTAGTATCTGGAAGCCTCTGAAATCTCACAAGTTCATCAGATATGGAAAGATATTTGTATTCTTATGTGAGATCTTAAGGGATCTCAAGTGGAAATGCATTGAATTAGGTAAGTTTTCAGCTCTATGCAATTTTTTGAATTTTCTTGTTTTTAATTATGCATTAAACTTTACACATTCTTAAACCAACATTATTTTTCACAAAAACTGAAAAACAAGGCTTTAATTGTTTTAATGGCTAACACGTGAAGCACTTTTGATTAATTGCTGAAGTATTCATGACTAATATTTACCAATATTGCAAAATCATAGCCCATGTGAAATGAGATGCCAGTTTTATTAATAGGTAGATGGATGTTGTAACAACCAAAGGCAAATCTTCAGAAGATACTCAGTTAGGCTTCAGATTATCATCTTTATAAAATTGAAAATGTGACTTTCTTCCTTTTTTTATTTCCAGTTGGATCTGGGAAGTAATTAATGTTCATGGAAAATGAATCACAGCATTGAAATCTTCACTCTAGAACTAAAAGTATAACATTTAAATTGCAACCATTTAAAGAAAATACCAGGTAGTGATTTTCTTGGATTCTGTTTGTGTTATGTATGCAGGTTTGAATGTCATTGGTTAAGTTTGAACTGTTCTTGTAAAATGTCAGAAATGATTGGTTTAAAAAGTGCGGGAAAACCCTGCACTCTGATTGGCTGGCAACTGCGGCTGCTGGCTATAAGTAGCAGCCACAGACCAGCCAAATCGGGTCTGTTATGAGCTGTAGTCACTAATAAACTCTTCACTGAAGCACTCCGCGTCTGACTCTTCATGCAAATCTAACAGTTTGTAAATATTTGGCCACAATAATGTAGGATTCTTACTGTTAATGGAAGGATTCCTTGAGCTGAATAAAGACCAATTATTTCAGATCAATACTGAAGACAAATAGCTTACATGTCCAAGCCCGTCATCATCTAATGTAAGTTGTATATTTTCCAGCAAGCACTTTATTCATTCAAGCCAATTATTTCCCCCTTGTTGCTATATTGCTGATTGGTTTTGGCTGCAATGATAACTTATTATTGAAAAGGAGCAACAAAACAAAATCAGTGCAGCGTAGGTTAGCCCAGTATGGTTTAGGCAGCACAAAACAATCTGCAGAGGTATTTCAGCATGCACACTATATTCTCCTGAAGGTTCCATGCAAGTACTCTAAAGGTTCCTGAGATCACCTGAGCAATGTCCACACTTACATAGATATTTCCATCTGGACTGCTACTTCATGAAGTCCCCCTTCAACTAGTTTAGCACATGCTTAATAATGAGTAGAGTGCTTTAACATTTCTTAAAGTTTTTTATTATTATTAAAACAAAATTGAACAAGAAATTGGCATGCTGTGAAAGAAAGCAATAGTCTCAAGAACCATTTGTGCTTATAATGATGGAGCACAGTGGTTTAGTGATTTGTTTGGAACTGTGCCTATATGCTTAGAAAAAAAGCATCCTGGGAGAAAAGGGGTTAAGGAAACTGTAAGAAACAGCCTGGTCAAATTACTCTCTGACAAATGTAGCCTCTTGAGAAACAGGCAATCTTCCCAATGCCACTGCATCTTTGATTTTATCTCAAATTTCAAATTACTCATTGGAGAAAAAAAAATTAGAAGGTTTTACTTTATCTAATACAATCCTTACATTATAGATGCCTCCCACCCACGTCTGCATAAAATATCCAATGAAATTGAAACTTTTATTTTATGACCTCATGTTCAGGGTGCTTAAGTATTTGTTTATTTATTTATTTATTTATTTATTTATTTATTTATTTATTTATTTATTTATTATTTGCACTTGTATGCCGCCCCATCTCCGAAGACTCGGAGCGGCTCACAATTAAAATATAATACAATAAATACTTAAAAAACTATTAAATTTAAATACAAGTCCAAATATAATAAACTAAAACCATTAAAACAATCCCAACCCGGGGGTCAAAGCCCGGGTTGATCAAACAACCAAGTTTTTAACTCACGGCGAAAGGTGCGGAGGTCAGGGGCCAGGCGGAGCTCCAGAGGCAGTTGGTTCCAGAGGTCAGGGGCCGCAACAGAAAAGGCTCATCGTCGGGGAGTCACCAATCGGCACTGAGTCGCCGATGGAATCCCGAGGAAATTCTTTGGATGACATTTTCAAAAGTTCACCATAATTTTCTGAGGTTGTGAAGAATTGAGGTACACCTCTTTATTACCCTCTTGTTATTCTGACTGTTCATAATTCCTGATCTGAAAATCTCAACAGGAGATGTTCTTGTCCTATCCTCATTAACAGTGTTTAGATAATTATTATTAATTATAGACATCTGATTCATGAGTGTCATAAATCCATCAGGCTTATCCCAACATCAGAATAAGTTTCAGAAATGTAAGAAGTTTCACAGTGGTAAGAAGACAGGAGCCTTTTTCAGCAACACAGAATACTGAAAAAAATGACAAATTGATTTTTCAGAAGAGTACTCTTCCAGAGAGACCTCAATTGGTATTCCCAGTGAAAAGATATTCAGACTGTGTATCTGTCTCATACTTTACTCTTTAATAGGTTTGAATGGGTGAATAGGAAAACAAGAAGAAACTTGAGGAAATGTCTTTGTCTCAAATTCAACTGAACTACACTGAATGAGATAGAATGTTGGATAGTACTATTCTTATGTAGCCATTCTCTGAAACAAAGGGAATCTGTCCAAGAGTCTCCAGCTTTGACAAATTTAAGACTTGTAGACTTCCGTTCCAAAAATTCTTCACCCAGCCATCCTGACTGGGGAATTTTGGGAGCTGAAGTCTTTAAGTCTTACAGTTGTCAAGGTTTGAGACCCTATGTTGGACAACATAGCCCCAAATCTAATTCGGTATCATCAGTGATTGTAGTCTCTTCCTCAATGTCAAGTTAAAGTAGAATCCTCCAGTCCTTGAATTAGCACACTGAGGATCCCTTTCTGCCTATAGTAGAAATCAGAGAGATTGTTGGTGAGATGACTCTACAATAGTAGGCAGCAGATTCAAATACACTCTTTGCCCACTTCAATCATCAATCAATCAATCAATCAATCAATCAGAATAGAGCTCTAAGGGACCTTCAAGGTCTTCTAGTCCAAGACCCTATACTATTTTAGATAAGTGACTGACTCTCCTTAAAAACTTTCAATGATGAAGCATCCACAACTTCTGAAGACAAGCTGTTCTACTTGTTAATTCTTCTCACTATTAGGAAGTTACTCCTTAATTCCAGGTTGCTTCTCTCCTTGATTAGTTTCCATTCATTGCTTCTTGTCCTGCCCTCTGGTGCTCTGGAAAATAAGTTGACCCCCCTCCTCTTTGTGGCAACTGTCTCAAATACTGGTATATCATGTCCCCCCTACCCTTTCTTTTCTCCAGACTAGACAAACACAAATCCTGCAACCATTCTTCATATGTTTTTGTCTCCAGGTCTTTAATCATCTTAGTTGGAAAAAAAAGGTACCCATTTCTTCAAAGTTTTGCTTTGAAGAATTTCTAAGAACTGATATGGGCTTCTAATTGGCACTTCGTTTTACAGTACATCCCTGAAAAGAGTATTTTCAGTTGTTCAAGCAATGGGACAAAAGGATGATATTTGCTCATCATACTTTTAAAAATAAAATTAAGTTTTAATGTAGCATTCTTTTTTTTAAACCAACCACAATTATGGACCTCTTTCAGAACACCAATTATTTTGAAATAGTGTTGATTTTTTGCTTCTGCCATGGAAAAAATTGCAAACAACAGCAATTCACCCATTTCTAAATGGAAAATAGCAGGCCCTTTGTTCCTGATGAGGATATTTTCGCTTTTTAAAATACAGTAAGTGGTTTTAAGTGACCTTCCTCTAAAAGTGTGCCTGTTCTCTGGCCTGATCCCAAAGTGCTTGTTGTTTCCTAAGCCTTTACAGAGCTGGCAGATTCTACAACATTTCTGGGCTTTAAAGCATGGCATTTACTACAATGTATTGTGGCAGCCAGTCCGCTTTGATGCAAAAGTTCTCACAGGAAGCAATCTTATGAATTATTTGTAACAGATACAATTGTCAATCCATTGAAACTGCACATCTGTGTCTGCAAATGAATACAGAGAATAAAGGTCACTTTATCATTTTCATGCCACTGATTTATTCTATTTTAAATGACCAATATCTTCCTAGCTTCAGCTTGAGAAAAATCATATTCAACTTTTTAATTTTGGAACTGATCCTGCTACCTATTAAAATGTAGATTTTGATTTTTAATTTGAGTTCATAATATTTGATCATTCAAAGAGAGAGGGGGGAGGGAAGGAGGGGAGAGGAGGGCAGAGAGAGAGAGAGATTTTTTTCAGAATTCCAATTCAGGACAGGCCAAAGCCAGAATGAAAGCTAAAAGAAAGAAACAGCTCAACTTCTTGGTTGGATGAGTCTGATTGAATGAGTTGAACTTAGACATTTTAGGGAAATTTCTTAAGTTAAAAAAAGTTAAAGGAGAAAATTAAGAAAATATTTTTTTCTGGAGGATTTTTCTTTTTAAAAAAATAGAGAGAAACCAGACCTGAACCTATTCCTATTATATTCTATTATTAGATAATTATAAGATACTGACTTTTTAAAAATGAATGATTGATAATGCCAAAATTATAGGTTTATTATGCATCATGTTTTAAATTTGGAACAGAGAATTTTCCTTATAAAAATCTTTACAGGTCTGGCACAGTTTTGAGTTGGTAAGAGATCAACATAGACAACAGCATTGTTTGTAATTCTTAGTATACATAGGCACATAGAAACATCAGCTAGCCTTGCACTGCTGTTATTTCTATTGCCAGAAATAAGCCAATGGAGGTTGATGTATATAAACCAACTATTATGAACATACATTAACTAAGCTTTTCTATTTGTAAGGAATCAACATTTGAAGGGTCAACTTCAGGGCTGAAAACTAGCACATGCCATGAACAGATGTCCTGTTAAGTACTTCTTTCACTTTGAATAAAATTGTAGATCAAAGGACTGCAGAGGTGGGGGTGCTTAGACTCCAGTAGATTAAAAATGAAGCAAGGGAAAAAAAGGTTTGGGTTTGCTAATTCCATGATCTATCACATCTCTCCATCTGTGCAGAAATGTGTGGGTGTTAGGAGAAAAAAAAAAGTAAGCTTGCGTGTTAAAAGATTCAAAGACAAGTTGATCTGAATGCATCTAAGCTACCATAAATGAAATGATTTGGCTACATGGGCAAAAGATACCTGTTGGTAAGTATCTCTCACTGAAATGTAGTATTCACAGCACAGCAGCTGTCAGTAAGTCTAATGTTTTAGGAAATTATTATAGCACTGTGATCTAAAAATATTTGCAATGATGACAGTGTAAAAAATGCAATAGATAAGATACAAATGTGCATGCAACACACACACACACGTTATTTATCTTTCGCCTAGCATATGTGAATCTAGTCACTATGGTTTGTAAATTATAGTTTGTTTAGCATATAGACACAAACAGTATTCATCTATTCAAACCATAGATTAGCACAATATACTGTAAATATAAATATTTAATAATAGGTTTTAATATTATCACCAAATGCAGTACAGAAATACAAGGTGGCTGTGCTTTACTCCTTTGAGATAGTTTGGAGGAATGATTTTTCTCACAAGATGAAAATATAATGTAATCATCCATTTGGGGGTCTTTATATAGCCTCAAAGACCTTACTTACTGGTTCTGTAGCTACAAGAGGCTACCAAGAGTTGTTTGAAAAACAAGTCCTGGCTTCTTCTTCTTCTTTATTTAATAAAAAGTTTTATTTTATTTTTCCACATTTTAAAAACATCTTTTTTAGTGAACAGCATGATTCCAGGTTTTCATATTTCCATACAAATATGACTTTGATTACATATTCATCTTTCACATTTAATTTTATATCTTATCATTATTTTACATATTTTCTATTAAGTTTCTCAAATACTTTCCTCAAGTTTATTTTATAAATTTTCAATTCATTTCTTAACCTATTTCTTTTAACTTTAAGTAATTCACATATCTTCATATTCATTGTGTTTTATACTTTTATCCGTCAGGTTTGTGATTTCATCGCATAATCTTATTTCATCATTTCAAAAATTCCCTTTCAATTCAAACATTTCAAAAAAATTTCACCCACAATTACCAATTAGAGTGTACCACCCCTATACCTTATATATCATTTGATTAGTTCTCCTTTAAATCCCAATAATCATTTAACTTTTTAATTATCACCTTAAACATTTGTAACAATAATCTCCTAACAACTACATATACATTTCTCTTTTTTCACATTTATTCCATTTATCTCTATATATAGTTTAACAAGTATTCCAATAACAAGAAAGTATCAGTTCCAATCTTTCATTTTAATAATCTATATTTTCCTATTTTCTAAATAATTTATTACTTCTAATACATTTATACTACATCTCATCACCTTGCAGAATCCCTTTTCTTAATTCTTAATTAACCATTGTCTGTCTTTTAAATAAACAATTTCTTTTCATTTTTGTTCAATTTCCATATTTTTTATTTTCTGTTTCTGTTTATTACTTCTTTTTCCCTTCATTTTTCCCTCCTTTTCTTATTCTGTTTTTTATCCCTCTCTCCTTAAAGCTTCCTTCTGTAATTCCCTTTTCTGATGTTTCCCTTTACTCTGTTTGATTTTCAAAATATTCCCCATTCTTTTCCCCCTTCACTTTAATATTCATTGTTCCAATTGTTCATTGAAGATGGCCTCTTCTTTAATCAGCTCCTCCGCTTCTGGCACTCCTTGTTGTTCTTCATACTCTAAAATCACTATTTCTAAGAATTGTAAGGCAAAGCCAAATGACTTGCCTCTTTCTTGTAACACTTCTTTCATAATTCTTAGTTCCATTTTTAATTCCAAAAACAGTTCTGCCATTTTTTAAATTTTAAAACAGTTCTGCCATTTTTAATTACTTCTGTTGTATATGTGTGTGTATGTGTGTGTGTGTGTGTGTCTATCTTTTCTCTTTAAGTCCATGATGATCCAGTAATTAGATTCAGCCAACGTCTATAGAGTTTATTTCCAACGGTCAGCTTTTATTAATTCCTCTTTAGGTTTTCCCAGATTTATCAAAGTCCAATTTTCATATATTTATGCCAAAATTACCAAACAATCCCAAGGTAGTTTCTTCCTGCTTCTTTCTTTTATTTTAATGTTCAGTATTCCACTTCCCACTTTCCAGGGTCTCTATTTTATTGTAACAAAGTTTCACTTAGTTTGTATCAAATCCAACTTCTAAGAGAGCCAGGTTATAAAAAGTCACAAATAATTTCTTTTACCACTAGATGGCACTCTCTGTTATATCCAAATTCCACCACCCCCCTACTTTTTCTCTCTATTTAGGGCTTTTAAAATTCAAAGTTCCAATATGTCCAAATATCAATTACTGTTTTTTTTTTCTTTGACACGTTCAAGTCAGCTTGAGTGCCTATTTAGTGCCAAGATCATATATTTATCCAATTTAAACAGATATCTTCTTCTGGCTTCCTCCTTTCAATGTTCAAAGCTACTTTCAGCTGTTGAAATGTTTTTCTTCACTGTCTCTGGTTGCTGCTTTAATCATCTCTTAAAAATTTCTTAAAATTGTAATTCCGGGGTACCTTATGTTTAAATGTTGTGCCTGATTAGTCCGATTTTCATGCTGTCCTCTTCTGCACAATCTTGTCCCGGTTAGCTCTTCCTCTTTAGGGTGGCCATATTTGACCACTACTACAGCCATCTTCAGAGAGGAGTATGCCTAGCCAAGGAGGGGGATGTGGCTCCCCTCGACCCAGCTATAGGGTGGTTCTGGTCCCAAATGCCGATGATCGGGGCCCTCTGATGGGAGAGCATGGATCGAAGTCATGGCTAATCATGGTCTCCAGTTCATCAGCAAGAAAGACATCACCCGGAAATCTCAGCCCTGGCTTCTTCATGGGACAGCATTGTACACCACGTGCACAATTATTAAACAACTGAGTATTTTGACCATATCATCCTTTGTATGCATATTTTCCACCTTCAAGCTGTATAAACTTAAAAGCAGATCAGGTGATGTGTATTTGTGCAATGAGGGAGGGTGTGGCCTAAGGAGAGCTACATTAAGCGGTGCATAATTGTTAGGCAGCTTCTTTTCCTCAGGCAAAATGGGCTAAAAAAGAGATTTAACTGACTCTGAAATGTCAAAAATTATAAAAAGTCTTTCAGGGGGATGCAGCACTCTTGCTAAGATATTGGGGTGTGATCACAGAACCATCAAACATTTTGTTGCAAATAGTTAACACAGTTAAAGGTGTTGAGAAAAAAAGACACACCTTAACTGCCAAAGATTTCAGAAGAATCAAACATGAAGTTACCAGGAACCCATTGTCCTCCAGTGCTGTCATATTTCGGAACTGCAATCTAGCTGGAGTGCCCAGAAGTACAAGATGTTCAGTGCTCAAGGACATGGCCAAGGTAAAGAAGTCTGAAATCTGGCCACTACTGAACAAGACACATAAGTTGAAACAGCAAGACTGGCCAAGAAATATCTGAAGACAGATTTTTCAAAGGTTTTATGGACTGATGAGATGAGAGTGACTCTTGATGTATCAGATGAGTGGCTGGATCAGTAACAGGCACAGAGCTCCACTTCAATTCAGATGCCAGCAAGGTGGAGGTGGAATACTGGTATGGGCTGGTATTATAAAAGATGAGCTAGTTGGATCTTTTTGGATTGAAGATGGACTCAAAATCAACTCCCAAACCTACTGCCAGTTTCTAGAAGACATTTCTTCAAGCAATGGTACATGAAAAGTCTGCATCTTTCAAGAATATGATTTTTATGCAGGACAATGTACATTGCATGGATCAAAGTACTCCACTGTGTGACTAGCCAGTAAAGGCCTTAAAGATGAAAGAATAATGACATGCCCCCCCTTCCTCAGCTGATCTAAACCCTATTGAGAACTTGTGAGCCCTTCTTAAATGGGAGATTTTTTGTACTGTCAGAAATGTTTATTTGTAAATTTTGAGTTGTTTGTTCATTATTCTCACTTTAACAGATGAAAATAAATGAGTGAGATGGGAAAATGTTCGTTTTTCATTAGTTGCATAATAATTCTGCACACTAATAATTGCCCAATAATTTTGCACATGTAGATATTCTCCCAAGAAAGCAATAACCTCACTTTTACTTTCTTACATATTCAGGTTTGAGGTTTATTAACATTTTGGATTGACCTAGAGCACTTTAGTTGTTCAATAATAAAATTAACCCTCCAAAACACAGCTTGCCTAATAATTGTGCACACAGTGGGGGATTTCTTCAACTCTGAGATCTGCTGGATGAGGATGTCAAAGTAATATAAATTACCAACCTCATCAATTGCACTACTCTTAGAAGTAAGATATATTTATTTACAAAGCAGCAGTAAACGTAATTCAGATCTCAAGCTCAACCCAACATTAATTAATTAATTAATAATAATTATTATTATTACATTATTATTACATTAATTAATGTAACATTAATACATTAAGAGCCTTGGTGGTGAAGGCTGTTAAATGCCTAGCACTTAATTCCGGCTGCCTGCAATTAGTGCAGGCTCGAATCCCACCAGGCTCAAGGTTGACTCAGCCTTCCATCCTCTTGGGGTAGGTAAATTGAGGACCCAAGATTGTTGGGGGCAATAAGCTGACTTTGTAAAAATGCCACTTAGTAATAAGCAGGCATATACAATGGAATGAAGGCTATTGCTGAGCTCATTGGGTTACGCTCCAAAAACTGTAAGCCGCCCTGAGTCTCTGAAGAAGGGTGGCATATAAATATGAATTTTAAAAAATTAATCATTACAATTTGTATCTAATATCAAATTGGATTTTTTTAGCTTTGCAAACTATATTAATTCTATTTTGGACATTTTCATTAGTACAGATAACAAAAAAGGATCACAAAGTATATCTTAGGTTCCATAAGAAATGATTTATTTGTGCTTTGTTAAAGTTTTCTCTTTTTCACTAAAATGTTTGTAAAAATATCCATAAGCAAAACTTTTGCATTTGTAGAGCATCAATACTTATTTTTGACTTAAATTATTGCAGCTTCATTTATACTTCTAGCAGAGCTTATTTATAAAATGCTAATTATATTCAGAATTAAGAACAGCTGACCTCTCATTCATTCTTTATTTTGAACTGACAGTATACAAATAAAATAAACAATAACCAGTGGATTGTATAAAACTGCAAGAACTTCTTAATCTTAAGATACAGTGATCATAATTGTTAAATTCATATCATGCTGAAATTATGGAACATGGAGCAGATTTCCAGAAATCCCAGTCATCTTTATTTACCAGGTCCTCAGTTAAAAATATACAGAGGTTATTATTGGATATCAGATAGCGAATCATTGATTGAAATGAATTTTCTACCAATCACAGTTGGAATCAAGTTTCACTAGTAGCATATAGTGTGATTTTAACATCCTACATCACAGTCTGCTAGATCAACAGGGTTATATCCAAGAGGCTTTGGACTGCAACAAGGGCTAATGTGCTGATATTCTTTGGTAATCGGTCATATTGCACAACATTCTTGCTACTATAATTCCCCCTTCATTAAGCATTCTTTTATAGTTGAAAGTTTCCTGAAGGATTGATATTTGTCTGGAAAAAATTACCCATATGATTTTCATTCCTACCTCATATGCAAATGCTTTAAAGCACACATGTAAGCACATGCTTTAAATATTAAGTTCCATGTTCAATAGCTTTAATAGCTTTACAGCTGCAGATACCCTAAAGCAGGGGAGTTAAACTCGCAGGCCACAGGCTGGATGTGTCACACATTGGCCACGTCCACACCCAGTTTAGCAAAGGGGAAAACAGTCACGATACGTCATGTATAGCAAAGGGGGAAAAAAGTCACGATATGTCACATGATGACAGTATGATGATGCAAGCTTGACACCCCTGCCCTAAAGCAATTAAGGGAGATGGTAGTCTGGAAGGGTAGCAAAATTCTCCTTCCACCCTTTTATTGCCCTTGGTACTCTGAGTAGACATAAGGTCTGTAGAGCACAAGGCACTGCCAGATAATCACTGCTGCTGCCTTGCAACTCTGGAAAGGAGAAAATGACACAAAAAGCTGATATACTGAAATAGACTAACATGACTTTTTCTCTGGAAACTGTTTCTACTAATCCTTGTGTTTAGCAACCACAAAATCTGCAGAATTCAGAGATAATATTTTTCTTTTCATCTCTTTGCCCATAAGAGTTAAACTTGTTGATGGGTTTTTATTTTTGGTTAATTGCTAAAGCAAACATTTTCTCTATACCAAGTTGACGGCCAAAAAAAGCTTTCTATGGGGAAAGAGACATAATTCTGTAGGAATTATCTAGGAACTACTGACACATTTTTAGTTGACAATGAAAGGTTTGATAATGGTATTTTTAAAAACCTTAAATTATTTGGGTCTAGGATACCAGGAATTTTATTGCTGTCCCACATCGAACAGTCTACTACCTATCCTTCTTCAGTCATAAGGGCTAGCTGACTGATTGGTTTGGCTAATATATGGCTCCACTTAAAAAGTGGTCTACAAATACTGATACAGCACAACTTGAAAGAAAATGCAACAATACCATACAACAAAGAAAGCCCTGATATGTCACCACTTGAGATAGCAAAATCTTCAAATGTGCCAAAATGTCTTTCCAAAGAGCCATGTCTCGTTATCATCCCTATGGCTACATTTTAGGCCAGCTTATATGTAGGTCTATGCAGAATACTGTATTGTATACTGTACACTGTATAGTCTTTCTTAATCTTGGTAACTTTAAAAAATGTGGGCTTCAGCTCTCAGAATTTCCCAGCCAGCATAGAGTCAGATTGCATGATTGCATGATTGTGTGAGGAATTTTGGGAACTGAAGTACACATATCTTAAAGTGATCAAGTCTGAGAAACATTGCTCTACAATGGTCCAAATTCTAGGATTCAGTTTTCTGGAAAGTTTGCAACTAGCACACCACTCTAAAGTGGATAAAGGTACTTCTGGTTGCAGATGTCCCAAGCTACTGTTTTTGCAAACTCTGAACAATCTTATTCAGAATTATATTTAATTCAGATTCCAGAATTTCCTTCTAACTTATTTCCCCCAGTGATATTTAACCTGCACCTGGTCTTAAGTAACAGTCTTATTTTCACTTTCAAAATTGATAAATATAACACTAGTACAAATAATTCCTAATTATAAATTTAGAACTCTAGAATGTCAATGTATAATACCCTAGAATTTATTCAGATATTATGGCTCAAAGGATTTCCAAATGTTGTTTTTGCTGAATATCACAATGTCTGACAGTTTGGATAGCAGTCTAGCATAAAAGTATTTTAGATATTTAACAGTCACAGTTATAGTTCGGTTTTAGAAGTTGTGATATTTGACAACATGACAAATATTTTAGGAACTTTAAATAACACAGTTGGTTAATGCAAGTATGATAGTTACACTTCCAGGGTTTTTAACCTCCCAACTGCAACAGTTAGGCAGTAACCAACAGCAAAATTAATGCCAAAAGTGGTGACAAACGAAAAAGAGAGATGGAGAGAGAAAGTTTTGATAGTATGGGTATACAGAAGTAACTTGGTGCATGTATAAGAAAGAGTGTTAGCATTTGAATTTAATGGCTGCAATCAACATTTGAACAATGCCTTTTATATATGGCAAAGGCACTTTTTGTCATGCAAATTATTCAACACTATTACAAAATGTGCTCTGGAAAGATTATGAGTGCTTTTAGAATGGCACTAATACTGGTTGAAAAGCTTTGCTTGTTCCAAGTTTCAAAACCAATTCAGAAAAGAAAGAAAAAAACTTATGGAGAAATTCTCCTAATTTTCAGTCAGCAGTTATTTTGGTTCAGATCACAAAAGACAAGCAATTATAATGGGGAAGATGTATTTCAGAGATAAACCAACATAAAAAATTTAGAAAAGAATCTATATAATATAATAGGGTCAACAGTGACAGCTTGAATTGCAATATTTGCCAATTCACTGTCAAGAACAATGATCTACAGAAGGGACAAATGATTTCTCATCCATAAGGAGTTATAAAAATCTTACCTGTACCTTTATAACTATAAATACTGGTCTATATACAATATAGTTATATGAACGATGAGAAAGAGTGGGTCATAATTTATCATCCTTTTTGACTGAATTGATCCTAGCAATATATTACATAGGATTATTGATATAAAACTATTACTGCCCAATAGAGTAGAGGAAGAGAAAGCAAAAAAAAAGTACCTTAAATTTTCAATCTATAGTTGGAAATATGCCATAGGAGAAGATGAAGGATTTATTAACAAGAGCAATAAAGCCTAAAGAGTCATAATATTTTGGTTGTGAGTAGAGCCCAACCAAGCGTAAGCTTCACATAGAAGGTGTAATGCTCCAAAACAGAAACTGAAGCATAAAATTTAAGAATAAAATTTTATAATCTAAAAATTCCTGTATTGGCGGATGGTAGCTTAAGGCAACAAAAAATTATGATTAGGGATACCTTGAGGAATGTATTTGAAAGAATAAACATCAGACTTTTTAAGACGGAAATGTAAGAAATTTGAGGGCTTTCTTGAGACATATGATATGGCCATGTGATTATTTAATATTTCTTTTGGAATGGTATATTAATGTCTATTGCTAGATTTATGGGGAAATAATTAAATATTAATGTAATATTGATTATATGCAAAGTTTGGAATTTGACTGTTAATCAGGAACTGGAGTTACCTCAACCATGAACAATGGCAAAAAAATTATAATAAGTAATTGGAAAAGTGATATTATTCCAGGTGTCAGAAAATGGTTCTTGGAAAAGTGTGATCCATCTGTTTTGGACAAAGCAGTGTTTTCAACTAATCAAATGATGCCATAGTATGAGTTACTATAGCAGAGATTCTATGATACCTTACAATAACATCTTCTATTTTTCATTTTATAGTAGTGAATTCATTGCTAAATATTATATATATATTGTATTTTTAGCTTGTACTTTTAAAAAGATTTATTTACTACATAGCTATAATTTTAAAAATTAGGAATATAATGAATACAGGTCAACATATCTGTAAACCTTTTCCTTATGTATATAATTTTGAAATATTTCTGATATGACAAGCAGAATAAAAATTGATTAAATATATACTTATGCATTTTGCAAAGAAGCTATACATCAAACACCTAAATGCATATATTGAAACTAACATTACTTACACATTAGTCCTAATCTATATTTAAGTGGAAAAGATAAATAGCTTTTAAATATTTTAAAGATATACCTTAAAAGATGTTTTAATTACCTTATATTTTTCTTAAAGACTTTGTATGTATGTTTTCTATCACCCACTATCTAAAACTAAATTATGGATACATTTATCTGTTACAAATTTCAAATGAAACCAGAATGAACTGTCAATAAGTACAAAGCTTTCTAAATCAAAGTCTAAGTCCCAATAGAAACAATTCTGCTATGTTTCCTCAAAAATGTTAGTTTAATTTGTTTGCCTTAAAACAATGTGCTGTTTTCCCCCAGTGCTAATATTTGTAGTGTTTACTGACTCAATTTTGGAAGTTGTGACATGGCATTTTATGTCTTTTGGCAATCAGTTATATGACTAGAGATTTCTAAGGTAGAAATTTGAGTAGATATTTCTAAATTTCTACATAAAAGCAAAAGAAAGGAGTGCTGAACCAAGCCACTGTGAAACCATAAAATTAGAATGCATTTTGTTATGTATGCAGGTTTGAATGTCATTGGTTAAGTTTAAACTGTTCTTGTAAAATGTCAGAAATGATTGGTTTAAAAAGTGCGGGAAAACCCTGCACTCTGATTGGCTGGCAACTGCGGCTGCTGGCTATAAGTAGCAGCCGCAGCCTAGCCAAATCGGGTCTGTTATGAGCTGTAGTCACTAATAAACTCTTCACTGAAGCACTCCGCGTCTGACTCTTCATGCAAATCTAACACATTTCAAGGAAGGCAATACTTTGCTTCAATGTCATTCCCAGCTCACAACTGAGAATCCTGGATGTCATGCACAGACCACTGACGTACTGTATCTCATAATCTTCATTATGACATGGGACTTAACAGATTATAGCATTTTTTAAATAGGAGAGGAGACAGAGAAGAAGCTCTATCAAATCAGCTAAGGCAGCTGGTTTTCTCTGATTAAGCTAGGCTGTAAATCTGAAAATCTCACTCGGAGAGATCAGCCAAATTTGTTTGAGTTTGCTAGCAATGGAGTTTTTATTAGTACTGTGAAAATCCTTTGAATGAATTCATTCAGAACATATGGGTGCCCATATAAAGCATCACTCATTTTTCAAATGATTAAAGCACCCACGTCTTTTCCCTGGCTTGAATAGCAGCCTCAATAACTAGTTTAAAAAGAGATAACTTTGGTTAACTGTTTAAAAAGTAGTTTCTTATCAATAGACAATGCTTTCTGGAACATGAAACTGGATAAAAAGTTTTATAATGCTTTGTTCTACAACACAGGCAAAATTAGAAAAAACCTATGTCATTTAAAAAATTGTAAGAGAATATGGGAAGATAACAGTTTAATTATAACAATAATTAACAAAATCTAGTTCTTAATAATCCAATCCTAGCATACAATACCACCATCTAACTTTATTATCCCTTTTTCCCTTCACTAAAAAATGTACAGCTAAAACCAGGTTGAATGTACAGATAAAACCAGGTTCTAAAAGACACACATCTGAGCTCAACTCTACATGTCTATTTAGAAATGTATGGCATTGCTCAATAGTGCTTACTGGAAATTATGAGTGACAATAGAATAGAGTCTGTCATGAGAAATAGCACACTCTTCTTCAATGAAAGTAATTAAGTAGAGGCTAGCTGGATATCCGTATTTTTCAAACTTAAGATCAGTGGACTTTTAACTCAAAGAATTCCCCAGCCAGCATGCCGATTTTGTTAAAGTTGCCAAGTTTGAAAACAATCTTGTTTGTACAAGTGTTACAATCTTCTCCAATCCAGTCACCAAGACAGGGTGATGTATTGCTATAAAGTTGCAATAATGATGGTGATATTATTTATTGTGCTCCTACATATTATTCTGACCAAAAAAAAAAAGGATACAAAGCCAGCATCCCTAATTTGGCTTCATTCACTTTATATTGGGATTTTAATTTCCAAAATCCTTGACAAGACTGGCTAGGAATTCTGAGAGCTAGGGGACACTAAAATGGTAAAAGGTGCTTTATATTCACAGTTAAAAGAGTGTTGTAGCACCTATTCTGACTATCAAATGTCATGCTTTTGTGAGATATAGAAGCAAACTTCATCATATGCATAGAGTGACTAGTGTGTGTTTGTAGGATTTAAATTGGGATAAAGCACCACATTTTTGCTACCACACACTACCATTGCTCTCTGTTCACAGTGTCTAGGCTCACAATGTAACATTAGTTGCCTGATATTCTTATACTTCTTGTGAATTAAATAATGTCCTGCAAGTCATGATTGCATATTTACTGTGAATAAAGTATTACATATTTTTAATCATGACTATAGTCTGATGCTATGGTCATCGGCATACTTTCCTGTAGTATGCTTATATTTAAAAAAATACATATGGAATAAGGCTTATTGTGAGGAGCCAAAGAAAGGTTTGTATTCTGCCGAATCAAAACAGCAGAACCAGCCTATGCTGTCAGCTTCATTGATGTGGTTTTTAAATCTCATAGTGGACTTAACTAAGTTTGTCCAGACATTGTAGAAGCTTTGTTTCTTTGCAGTATATCCGGCCTCCAGGTTCATGACCTGAGGTCACACTTCTTCAAAGCAAATCATTTGATGTCTTGAGGACATCAGTAATTTTAACATTCATTCTATTGACTTTCTACACCATCAGTGAAGATGGCAGCTGCATGCAATGTCCATAACTTCCAGTGCACAGCTTCAACAAACAAAGAAAATAACCTTACTGGCCAAATAGTCATTTTCCCTATCATTGCCATACTTTCATTTTCCTCCTAAAATATTTTAAGCAAAGATGTGTATTTTAAGTAAGAGGAAAATAATGTCCCTTTATGGTATGTGTGTGTTTGTTCAGCTCTTAAATAAAACATTAACTTTCAAGGTCAGTGTTGTATAGTATCCACTTTGATGAAAAACTGAATTATTGAGTAATGAAAATTGTAGTAACTTTGGCTCATATTGTAATAAATGTCATATTGGAAGTCTATGGTTATTGATCAGACACAGAGGAGCTTTTTTGCCAATCACATTGCAGAGGGAACTTCAGAAAGAATGGAGTGAGGTGAAGGATGCTGATATTCCTGGGTTAAATTGGGATCATTATGTATCTTTCCTACAAAGGACATAATTTCAGCACCTGTCAATATATGGATAAGATTCTTTTAGAAGCCTTAATCACTATCTGAGATTTTTTACTGTGCAGGTTTCTAGTCTAATACAATTTCAGTATAAAATATTTTGACTAGAAAAGCAAGCCAATTCTCAGAATTTAACAACCACGCCATAGAAAAATAATATAGTCCAGTTATCAATCCACAGAAAAGAAATGCTGCAGTTAATATATAGAAGAATATGCTTTTTTTATGCTGCACTTACTATCATGGGTCTCCAAATAAGAGAATAACAGAGTTGGAAGGGACCTTGGAGGGACCTCTGTTTAAACAGGAAACCCTATACCATTGCAAAGAAATGCTTGTCCAATCTCTTCTTAATACCTGCCAGTGTTGGATTATCCACAACTTCTGGAGGCAAATCGTTCCACTGATTAATTTTCTAACTGTCAGGAAACTTCTACTTAATTCTAGGTTGGTTCTAAAAATTCTAGGTTGGTTCTGAAAATCCATTGCTTCTTGTCCTGCCTTCAGCTGCTTTGACCCACCCCTTCATTGTGGCAGCCCCTTAGGTATTGCAACACTGCTATCATGTCACTTCAGTCCTTCATTTCATTAAACTAGACATACCCAAATGTTTCAACTACTATGTTTTAGCCTCCAGTCCTCTAATCATCTCTGCTGTTCTTCTCTGCACTTTTTCTAGACCCACAACATATTTTTAATATTGTGGTGATCAAAACAGGATGCAATATTCCAAATATAGTCTTACCAAGGTATTATAGACACTTCATGTGATCTTGATTCTATTCCTCTGTTAATGCAGCCTAGGATTGCATTGGGTTTTTTTGGCGGCTGCAGCACACCACTGGCTCATATTTAAGTGATTGTCCACTAGGATTTCAAGATCCCTCTCACAGTTACTACTGTTGAGCCAGGTATGACCTACCCATATCTGTGCATTTGGTTTTTCTTTCTTAAATGTAGAACCTTGCTTTTCTCACCATTGAACTTCATTTTGTTAGATAGGGCCCAGTATTCAAGTCTCTCAAAATCCTCGTGTATTCTCTGGACTATTCTCTGGACTGTTGGCTCTTCCTGCAGCTTGATGTCATCTGCAAATTTGATAAGTTCCCCTTCTATCCCCTTGTCTAAATCATCAATGAAAATATTGAAGAGTACTGGGGGCCAAGACAGAATCTTGGAAAGCACTACATGCTTTCCTCCATGTAGATGCAATTCCATTAAGGACTACATGTCAAACGTGGTTGGTCAGCCAGTTTGGAATCCATCTGGTGCTGATAATGTCTAACCTACATTTTTCTATGTTATCAAGTAGTAGGTTGCAGTCTATTTTGTCAAATGCCTTATTGAAGTCCAAGTAAATTATACCCACCTCATTTCGCTAGCCCACTAATTTTGTCACTTTGTCAAAGAATGCAGTAAAATTTGTCGGGTATCTGTTTTTGAAAAACTCTTGTTGGCTTCTGGTTATAACTTTGCTTGCTTCTAGGAGTTCACAGATTCGTTATTTGAACAATGATCGTTCATCTCAAAAAATGATTGGCTGAAATGTACATATCCTGTGGCTTCATTTGCTCCTGAAAGAAAGCCAATATACTGCATTTTCTGAAAAATAATTTACTGCTGCTTGACTAAAATTAGATAATCTACATTTACACTTACGCTTTATGTCATTATCCAAGGAATAGTGTAGGAGTATAAACCCATAATCTCTGCAGACAGGGAGCTGATGAGGGCTGCACTGAATAAATGCAACAGCTGCATAAAGTCTGTTCCCAGTGTTGATCTTATCTTTGTAATGAACTTAAAACACACACATAGGCACATATGGATCTCCCAAGTAAAAGGAGAGAAAAGGGGAAGGGGGATCCTAGCAATCAAGCACACCCAAAGTATACTGCATATATAATTATTCTGACAGCTAATAACTCAACACTTTTGGGCTTTTACAGACAATAATAATCTCAATCCATCACAAACACAGTGTTATTGAATCACTATATAGGATATATAGAAAATAGTCTTGCTAAAAGAATACTAATCATATGCTTGTACACTACCTGTTCCCTGGAGAAATGCACTGCACAGAACAGTTTAAAATAATAATCTAAGTGCATATGGAGAAAGCTATGTGAACAAATAGACTAATATGTACAGAAATAACCTTGTTATTCTTATATAGTGTGTTTATTATTTTAAAACAAACACAAGAATTAGTGTGCTGCAATAGTACGGTATAAGTCAGCAACCCTAGTAACTTCCCAGCGCCCGGTGCACTCCCACAGACAGGGCCTCCTTAGGGTGCCATCGGCCAGACAGTGTCAGCTGGTGGCCCCCAGGGGGAGAGCCTTCTCTGTGGGAGTGCCCACCCTGTGGAACCAGCTGCCCTTGGAGTTGCAGTTGACCCCTGACCTTCGATCCTTCCGTTGCGACCTGAAGACACGGCTCTTCCAGCAGGCCAACCTGGACTGAGAGGGGGCGGTTTATTGGCTTTTACTGGTTGTATTGTTATTGTGGGTTTTAAATTTTGTTGGGATTTAATACTTTTTAATATTTTTAATTTTTGTATTCTATGTTTTTTATAGTTGTGAGCCGCCCTGAGTCCTTTGGGAGAGAGGGTGGCATATAAATCCCATCAAATAAATAAATAAATAAACTTTCAGAATGGTTGGGACTGTTCACAGAAGTCCTAGCCAGGATGTTCAACTCCCAGTTCTGAAAGTTGAACTTGTAATAAATGCAAGCCTGGAGAAAGGTAATTTAACTTCTGAATATAAGAATTGATTTTTATCACCCTGTGATAAATAATATCCTACATTAGTATTTTTCGACCATGCTGGCTAGGGAATTTTGGGAATTGAAGTGCACACATTTTAAAGTTGCTAAGGTTGCAAAATATCACCTTAGCCAGTTTGGTCTAATGGTTAAGGCACCAGCCTAGAAAGTGGGAGGAAAGTGAGTTCTAGTTTTAGGATTTCAGGCATAAAATCCAGCTTATTTTAGTGACCTTGGGCTAATGACTCTCTCTCAGCCCAACCCACCTCATAGGATTATTGTGGGGGAAACTGGAGGAAGATGTGTTGGATATATTTGCCGTCGTGAATTATTTATAAAATTAATAAAAGTGGAATGCAAATAAATAAAGAAATAATATGAGCAAATTTCACACAGCATATCAGATTAAAACATTGATGAAGGAAACTAACTTGCTGTGTGTACAGCAATTCATGTTGCATTTTCAACAGGAACACATGATGAAATTTGATTGCTAGGCAAGTGCCATTTTACCACATAAGTGTCTTAAGATGTCTGAATCCTCTGTCATAGCTAGCAACTTCATATTTATTGATTGCTTGGTAGTTCAGATAAGTGGTGTTTATCTGGAGACTTATCAAAGCAAAAGGTAAATTCCCTATACTCGGTCTACAATGTTTATTAGTGAAGAACCGATAAAATATTTCCCTGACTTGACTTTGCAGATACTCAGATGCTTTATAGATACAAAAATATTGCTGTCTGTAATGATATTTAATGTACTTTTAAAAAAATGATCTTGGCAATGTTGACAGGCATTTAGTTGGATTTTTCCCCAAAGCTAAATTGCTGGCAGCCTCTAGAATCTATTAGTAGTGTACTATCTATTTTGATTCTAAAATGACAAAAAGCAGACTAAACTCATAACTACCACTGAAGTCATCGTCATATTGTGTCCACTGTGACATTTTAAAAACTGCCTGCTGCCTTCAGAAAAATTCCACCTATGGAAAAAGATTTTTACTCTTCCTTTCCTGAAATATACTTTAGGTCACTCTGATCAAAACAGAAACATTTAGATTTTAGGTTTTTCCTGTCTTTCTTTGTTTGATAACACAGGTCTTCCACTTGAAAGATACACTTTGAAATTGGTAAATGAATGCCACATTATACAGAAAGAAAAATGAAAACAAGAAGGCTGCAGGATGCATCATTTGAGGAAATGTTAAATGTCCAGAATCCTTTTCAGCTGTCCTTGGCGGGAGCCCTTTTGATGCCAATATTGGGGGGATCTCTCAAGAAGTTGCCAGGCAACAATCCTTGCCAAAATAGTTGGCTGGGATGAAAATGAAATGCTCAGGAAATAAAGCAGGGACAGCTGAAACATCACCACTCAGGGACTGCTACAATCCAGCACCTGGACCTACACTATTTCCTTGGCACAAAGGATAAATTGGCCTCTCTTTTTGCCACATTGCCTTTGATTAGGTTCTGATTATAACTAGTGCTGAATTTGGCCTTGATTTAGTAATTTGCAATGTTTCATTACTGCACTGATTTTATCATTTAGGATTGTAATTACTGGATGTTGTTCTTCTGGCAAGAAAACAAGAGGCAGAGCTTAAATAAAGTATGCAACTAACAGAAATGATGATACTATTTGTTCACCTGATGTACTCATTCATAATACAATAAAACAAACACAGAATTTGGCAAATAAGGACAGCTGCTATTCATGCAGCAGCTAGAAAGATGAATTGTATAACAGGAATCTCTTATCCAAATCTCACCTGGTCCAAGAATGCAGCAACACTCCTTATGCAAATCAGTATTCCCCTAGCCTCAGAATATCCATCAGCTACACCTCTGTGTGTGGCTCTGTGTATTTGAGAGAGATTGCTGGGCTGTCAAGGAAAAACCAGAACCTGTATGATCCTAACCCTAATCCATCTTTAGCATAGAGTCCTATGACACTAAAGCTTGCACACAGTACCTTCCTTTACCTATGGTAAAGAAATGCAGTTGCGGGACACAGTTTTAAAAGTATTTTTATACCCACAGTCAAGAATCACAGAAGAGATTAAACTGGCTTGATAGTGTCTACAGAAGCTTCATTTGAGATTTTGTACATGTGTTTTCCAAAACTAAACAAAAAACTTATGATTCACCTATTCTTTCAGTTCCACAAGGTCAAATACTATCAAAGAAGCAATTGCTACTTTAATAGTTTTACAGTTCTTCCTCATTTGTCCAGGTCAAACAAGTAGGAGTGAGATGGGATGTTGGATTTATCCCATTTCTTTTATTTTCCTTTTATGTGGAATGGTATGAGGGAAATTTGTTACACCAGGAGCTGAACAAGTTCAGAGTGAGCAGTGATACTTGTTTTTTAGTCTCAGCATTTCAAGTTGGCAAAAGTGCAGACAACAGAAAGACAGAAAGAATCTATCTTCATGAAATTTCCTCTAGATCAACGGTCGCCAACTGGTGGGCTGCGGCCCACTGGTGGGCCGTGAAAAAATTTTGGTGGGCCACAGAGAAATCTCACCCCCAGAGCATACCCCCAAAAGCAATTAATCCAGGCTGCACAGAAACACAAGGCTGCCCAGCCTACATGGCCCGTGGGAACCCTCCCCCCAACTCATTCCTTACCTGGCAAACTTGCCTGATAAATTGCTATTTTTCCTTCTTCCAACCATCATCTGTTCTGCTGTGCCAGGAGATTTAGATTAGCTAGGAAGCAGGAAATAGTTGGATTTCTTGCTTTCTAGCTAGTCTTTAGATCTTTGGCTCTGCTTTTAAGCACAGCTGAACCTCCCTTAGGACTGAAGGTTCTATTATTCAGTGCAGACTCACAGCAAGCAAATTTAAGAGACTGAATGGCAGATAGATAGATCATTGAATGATTCTGTGAGCAACTCAATCTGCCTGCCTGCTTTGCCTGATTTTGGGTAAAAGTTGCTCTTTTTTATTAAAAAAATCAATATTTATATAAATATTTATAATATTTACATACAAGCCATGCCCAGCCAGTCACATGACCACCAAGCCACACCCACAAATTAGGCCATGCCAACAGAACAAGTTAGTGGTCCCTGGGATTTAAAATTATGAGTTTGGTGGTCCCTGAGGTCCAAAAGGTTGGCGACCCCTGCTCTAGATTATAATCAATTGGAAGCTATGATTTCAAAAAGACTAAAACAACTGTAAATTCAGTACATTCCAATGAAAACAAAATAATTTATTTCCGGCATCACATTTTCTCAGCCCAAGTGACAAAAAAGTACAAGGAGTTCAATTTCCACAATTCTCAGCAAAATAATCATTTTTGCCTTGAAAATTTTAGTGATTGAAATCCATAAAGTGAAAGATAACAGATAACAGATAATCAGAGTTGGAAGGGACCTTGTAGGTCATCTAGTCCAACCCCCTGCCCAAGCGGGAGATCCTACAACATTTCTGACAAATGGCAGTCCAATCTCTTCTTGAAAGTCTCAAGTGTCGAGGTTCCCACAACTTCCGAGGGCAAGGTGTTCCATTGGTTGATTGTTCTCACTATCAGAAAGTTTCTCCTTATTTCCAGGTTAAATCTCTCATTGTTTAGTTTCCATCCATTATTCCTTGTCTGGCCTTCGGGTGCTTTAGAAAATAGCTTGACCCCTTCCTCTCTGTGGCAGCCCCTCAAATATTGGAAGACTGCTATCATGTTTCCCCTGGTTCTTTTCTTCACTAGACTAGCAATGCCAAGTTCCTGTAAACTTTTTTCATATGTTTTAGTCTCCAGTCCCCTAATCATTCTGGTTGCTCTTCTCTGTAGTTCTTCTAGAGTCTCAACATCTTTTTTATAATGTGGTGACCAAAACTGGATGATTGGATGGTTCTTTTACAAATTTATGAAAGTTACTTGTTAACAAATAGAAATATAAAGTATTTCCTCTCTTATTTACTAAATGATCCTAACATTTTCTTGAAGTAAGCACAGTCTATCACTTGCATGGGCAGTGACTAAATACATTTCTAAGGAATTCTTCAAATTCTGTTGGCTGGGTGGTGGAATCTGTATTACAACAAATAAATACACTGTGTGCTATCAAGATTATGTAATTATGTACAGAATGAAAGCAGCTAATTATTGTTAACTCCAATATTTAGGCACAGAAAATACTATTTTCTGCAGTTAACTATGCTATTTCAAAGCAGCAGAAATGCAGATATTTTTACGTTTCCTTGTACTAATCACATTATTGTTGATGCTTTTACTACTGCTGCTTTTAAAATACATTACAATTATCTCTACAACTGTGCACATGTTGATTTCACTGAGACAAAAGCTTGACAGCAAGAAAAGCCAAATAAGAAATTTAATGTAAAAAAGAAATCAAACTTGGCTTTAATAGTACATAGTACTGAAGGACAGCTTTGCCAATATGATGAAGGAAACCCATTATTATAGCTTGGATGACATTTTACATATAATGTAATAAGCTTTCACTTTCATTCCCAGTTTCTATGGGAGAAAACACAGTTTAATCCTGATACATTTTTTCCAGCAAGCAAAATGAAATACAAGCAGCTGAATAGGACAGTTAAGCTTTAGTTCAAGATGTTTTTGTTAATTCCTTTGTTAATTCTTTCTTTATGAATAGAAGGGTTAGTAACTACTTGAAACTGATATGGGAAATCTACATAGAATAAACCACAGTGATGATTTCCTCCAACAGAGAAAGGAATTGTTAATTTACTTGAAAAGACAAGAACTTGAAAAGACAAGAAGCCTCGACTACTGCAATGCTCTCTACCTTGGACTGCCTTAGGTACCACTGGGCTTCAGCTGGTGCAGAATAGAGCTGCCTTCAGGGTTGTGATGGGAGCTTCCTGATACTCCCATGTTACACCCTCCTGCAGCGACCTGCATTGGCTTCAGTTGCTCTCGGGTGAGATTCAGGTCTTGGTATTAACATTTAAAGTCAACAGGGCATGGGTCCAGGTTATTCACGAGCGGCTTCTCCCAGCATCTAATGCCAACGCCCTGTTTGTGCTGACAGAGGGTCTCCTCGGGGTGCAGTCTGACACAATGCTTGGCGGCAGGAAGGCCTATTCTGTGGCTCCCCGCTTGGAATCTTCTTCAGCTTGAGCTCCGTTTGGCTCCCGATCTTGGCTCCTTCCGCCATGATTTGAAAACCTGGCTCTTTCTACAATCTGGGTTGTGCTGACTCTCCTGGGTTGGGTTATTTAATTGGGGTTTTAAGCGTTAATTAAACAAATGTTTAATATCTTTTAATTAATTTAATTTATTCACTGTTGTATTTTAATTGTAAGCCGCAGTCTTGGAGAGGGAGCGGCATATAAATCAGGTATAAATAAATAAATAAATAAATAAAATAAATAAGTTGAGTCAGAGCCCATTTTGCCTCATTCAGACCCAACAGTCTTGAGTCGCTGGGATACGATATCCACAGCATCAATCAGGTGGCCTGGAGTAGAAATATAAAGCTGGATCACCTCATCCAGTGGCCTCATGTAGATGTTAAATAGGAGAGGAGTGGGAACAGAACCATCTGTCACCTCACAAAGTTGCCTGGAGTCCTCTCTCTGCCTATCAAATCAACTGAAACCAATCCCGGAGGAAGAAAGAATCAGCACAACACAGTACCACTCACCCCAACTCCCAGAGATGGCCCAGAAGGATATCGTGATTGATGGTATCAAATGCCGCTGAGAGGTCAAGAATGGATGCGCTTCACCATGTTGCTACTGCCAGAGGTTATCCATTTGTGTGATCGATGTCCTCTCAGTCCCAAGCACTGGCCTGAACCTCACCTGAAAGAAATCTAGCTAATCCTTTTCATCCAAGCTCTTCTGCAGCTGCCATGCCACAACTCTCTACACAATCTTTACTAAGAAAGGAAGATTGGAAACTGAATGAAAACTGTCCAGCTTTGTTGGACCAAGCAATGGTTCTTTGAGAAGGAGAGCATCACCATCTCTTTAAGAGCTGGTAGAATAAGTCCTTCTTTCAAACAAGATCATATCCTGCATCCCCTCCTGCACTTTTATAAGCCAAGAATGGCATGGGCTCTAATACACAAGTAGCTGAACCAGCAGCTGATGAGGCCTTATTCCTCAGGTTCCATGGTCTCAAGCTCTTCCTAGGTCACCCTGCAACCTTCCTAGACAGTTTCCGACAAAAAAGCATCAACTTGGGAAGCTGGATTTGCTTAACAACCATGGGATTTGCTTAATGACTGTGTAAAAATGGTTATAAAATCGAGCAGAGTGACATGATGGCTCATTTTACAATGATGGAATTTCTGACCCCAGTTGTGGTTATAAGCCAAGGACTACTGTATGCTAAACATACAGAAATAAAACTTATTTAATTTAGTTATTATTCAGTGAATATTTAGTTTATTCACTGAACAATATAAATTAAATATATTAGAAGTGAAATAAATTACTAACCTCTCAGCTGAAATAACTACAACCATCTTCAATTAAGGGAAGCCAGCATAAATTATGTTATGAATTGCAAAACCCCCACAAACCCAACAAAACAACAATAACCCAGAATATCATGTGTAATACTGAGTTAAATATAATTGAGGAACAAATCAATACATTTGTATATCACATATCTCTTTGTATATCTCTTTGTATATTTGTATATCTTTGTATATCTATTTGTATATCACATATCTCATATCTCTTCCTACTATTACATGATCAAGTTACTTACCTTGACAAGAAATTATAGATACCATTACAACTATGAAAACATGAAAAGTTCCTAATTTGGATTATTAACCTACTGCCATGAAATACAAATTTAGTACCTTTCCCCTTAATATGATTGGACATCTATAATTACAGTTATTTCAGTCCATAAATGCAATAAATATCATGTTTATATTTTATACTATCAACTTAGTGGAGTTGGGATTAGAATTTGCTATCACCTAGCCCAGGACCTAAACCACTATACCCAAAGTGACTCTCACTGTGGCTTTCTACTACCTATCCTTAAAGTTAGTATGCTAAGCCTAAGAATTTGGACTAATAAAAGCAAGGTAACTAGGTAGTGCAAGAATAAACAATAAAAACAAGGTAATTGGGTAGTGTAGGAAGACAAGTGAAATAATCTTATTTTTCATCAACACAAACATATGTTTTTTATTCTCCATTCAAGAGTTAGCAAGGAAACACTGCAATGTAAAGTTCTGTCTACCGCCTTCATAAATAAAAAAAAACAATAGCAAAACTGTACAGAGGAGAAACATCTCACTAAATAACAATGAAAAATGACATATTAATAATCAGAGCCACAATTTTGAAAATTTCAAGGTACAAACTTTTATTATGTTAAAAGTAATTTCAAATGTGTTGCTTTTAAACTATTAGATTTCTATTTGCAACATTTCCACAATTTTTTATTTTCTCACATAGTAATGTTGAGGAACTGTTGATGTGTCATATTCTCTTTAGTTTTTATCTCCTTTTGCATGATCTTTATTCAATCATATTTTTATGATAAGGGAGAGGAAATAAAGGATAATTGCCCTTCAAATGAATTTACTTTTCTGTATAACTGCAATAAAGTAGAAGCTGTCCAACCATTTCATCATATGATAAAGAAATATTCTTGAGTAGTTTTGTCAGTATATCTGAAACTTATAAATAATCATTCCAATACTATTTATAATATCTGTGACAATTTAAACTGAATATCTGTTTCAGTACTTATTTAAGTATAGATGAATATAGCAAGTTTTAATATATGACTTCATTTCTATTCTGTCTAGCCAATAGATTCCAGATGGACTACAACAGAGCAAAATCAAACAACAAAATAAAAATGAACGATTAGAAACTAAATTCTAATCTACATGGGGCTGCCCTTGCAGACCACGTGGAGGCTTCAGCTGGTGCAGAATGCGGCCGCGCAGGTTGTGATGGGGGTATCCTGATACTCCCATGTTACACCCTCCCGCTGAGTTGCATTGGTTGCTGGCTGCCCTCCATGTGAGATTCAAGGTGCTGGTTCTTACCTATAAAGCCATCCATGGCTTAGGGCCGGAGTACTTGCGGGAACGTCTCCTGCCAGCATCGAACACCAATCGCCCGGTGCGCGCCCACAGACAGGGCCTCCTTGTGGTACCGTCAGCCAGACAGTGTTGGCTGGCGGTCCCTAGGGGTAGCACCTTCTCTGTGGGGGTGCCCACTTTGTGGAACCAGCTTCCCCTGGAGCTACGATTGGCCCCTGACCTCCGCTCCTTTCGCCACAGCCTAAAGACTTGGCTATTCGAACAAGCTGGCCTGGACTGAGTGGGAGGGTTGTTTTAAAATGTTTTGTGGTTAGGTTTTAAATATTTATTTGGTCTAATTGATTTAGTAAGTTTTAATTCTTTTTAACTTTTGTATTCGGTGTTTTTATGTGAGCTGCCCTGAGTCCTCCGGGAGATAGGGCAGCATACAAGACCAAATAATAAATAAATAAATAAATAATTAAAATTATAACAATAATACCTTTCATTAAGATAAGTAAAAGTTGAATAAAGCTAACACTCAATTCTGAAATCAGCATTAAACCATACGGTATTTTTTGCTTCCTAAGGATTAGTTAGTCAGGGGGCTATCCAAGCCTCAAGGGCAAGCCATCCCATAAGACCAAGGTAGCTATGGAAAAGACCTTCTTCCGTCCTCATCTTTCTAAGTTTCAGAGGAGCAGTTCTTCCTGATTTAATTGCAGTTTTTATTTGGAGCAATCAGAGGAAATACTTAACATTTTATGTCCTTTGCCTCCAAGGGGGGCATTTTATTACTTTAAAACAATCCAGTTTCCCTCTCTCCCTTGAAACAGCAGAATCATGGGATAGGCTATAGGATTAAAAGTAGTCCAAAAGGACACTGCATGCCTACTTCAGGTGAGGTCAGCTGTCAGAAAGAAAAACACTTGTGGCGCAGTGGTTAAAATGCAGCATTGCAGACAAACTCTGCCCACAGCCTAGAGTTCAATCCAGAATGGGGTCTTCCATCTTCTGAGGTCAGTAAAATGAGGATCCAGATTGTTGGGGGTAATATGCTGACATTGTAAAACACCCAAAGAGTGCTGAAAACACTGTGGAGAGGTATATCAGTCTAAGTGCTATTGCTATTGCTAAAACACAATAATGTTACAGCCTTTGACCAGGTGAAGTTGAGTTACACTGATCCTGGAAGATATTGAAGATTTCCAGATATTTCTCTTGAGTACCTTCCTCCACTCCACTCTTCCTAATTATATTTAGTCCTTGCTGTATAGATTAGTTGTATCCACTTCAGATATGTGACTGGTAAAAATCAGGAAAGCCCATAAGATACCTAGGCAGTTAATAAATCACTTACTGAATTAAACATATTTACTCATTAATATATTATTTAAAGAAATGTATCAACTGTCCAATTAATGTAGAGGTGTATGTGTATTGTTGCTTGTTCGTAGTATCATGAGACAAGTTATATTTTCAGGTGGTTTATTGGAGAATGTACAGAGTATTGCCTTAAAAGCACTATATAAATAAGGAAAATGTATAGATTGTGTAATAAATTGTTTGTTGTCACACAGAGAGTGCTTCCAATGAAAAACCATTCAGAAAAGGTAGCTCTGATAAAACACTGAGCTAAAGAACAGATTTGCTGGTAGGATATATGCATTCATGCTATCAGATTTACTCATTTCAGTGCTTATACTGGGTTTCAGAATGTGTTTAACAGTGCTTGAAATGAGTACAATTAAAACATAAAACTAAAGTGTAACTCTCAAGATATCAATATGTGAAAACGATTTTTGCAAAACTATTCTTGCAAAAGCAATCTTATCTGGCTAAGGAGAAAAGTGAATAGCGTAACAAGAGGATTTATACATTTTGTTGACATTTACCATAAATTTATGTATGTATTTATGTCCCACGTTTAAGGGGATGTAACGGCTCAGTGATTAAAGATGCTGAACGTGTCAGCTGGAAAGTTGCCAGCCTGGATTTGAGACCCAAGTGCCACAAAATTGGGTAAGCTCCCATTCCTTCCCCAGTTCCTACCCATCTAGCAGTTTTAAAGTATACACATGCAAACAGAGTAATAGGTACCATTTTGATCAGTAGTGGGATTCAAATATTGTTGCCACCGGTTCGGTGGCTGTAGCTTGGTGAGCGCGCTTTGCGCGCATGCACACTTTGCGTGCACACATGCACCAAATGCACACTTTGCGCAGGTGCAGAGGTGTTTGCGCAGGCACAGAGGCATTCTAACTTGCCTCCTGAAAGCCTGCACAACCGCAGTCGCTTCAGTAGCTGCCACATGGCACTCTTCTATGCCGCGCAAAGCAGTTGCGCTTCAGATATAGAGGATAACAGAGAGTATGGGAACCTGGGCGGGTGGGTGGCCCAAGAGCAGAGTGGCGGAGATAACCAGTTCGGTCTCCACTGCTCATCGCTCGGCTTGTCAGAACCCTGGCAGAACTGGTCGAATACCACCACTGATTTTGATGGGAAGAAAACTGTGTTCCATGTGCCTTTAGTCTATAGCCATGCTGGCCACATGACCCCAGAAATTGTCTTTGGACAATGCTAGCTCCTTCAGCCAAGAAATGGAGATGAGCACTGTGCCCTAGAGTCAGACATGACCAACACAGAAACCTTTACCTATATCTTTGTTACTTTTATAAATAATTCAAGGTGATGAACATATCTAATACTCCTTCCTCCTCCTATTTTCCTCACACCTTCATGAGATGAGTTAGTATGAGAGAGAATAACTAGTCCAAAGTCACCCATCCAGTTTTTCATGCCTATAATAGGACTAGAACTCACCATGTCCTGGTTTTTATCTTGCTGTCTTAACCATAACTGATCCAAATCCTTGAAATGAGATGAAGCAGAAACAGGAAGGACACTGAGATCAGGATATTGGGGTGAAGATAGCCACACCACTTTCATCCATATGGACACATAACAGACACATACATATAAAAACAAATATATAAACAAATGCTGCAATAATTTTTTGAGATTTTTTTTCTGGTCTCTCTTGACTCTCTTGCTCACCTTAAAGGAAAACAATTGCTTGCATAAAACAGAAAAAAAAATCTCACTTCAATCCTCAGGAATCATATATGGATACCTTATTTCTACCTTACGGGTATATCTTATTTCTGAGGCACCAGATTGTCTTGTATTTCATTGCACAATTAATTTTCCAGGACACCGCAGTCTCTTTGGTTTTCCATGTTTCAATTACACCCACAGGAAGACAGTCTTTAATGCATTTCACCAACTTCTGGGCAGGTTATATTGACTCTTAAAGCTCCACACAAATTTGACCAGGCTGTTTGCAAAACTTCATTCTTCCTTACAGAGCTGCTTAAAAGCCTAAAGACATAACAGATAAATGCTTTTTATCTATTGCCTTCCCTCCAACACATATATACACCCACACAGACTACTGGAGACATATTTGATGGAAACATATTTGATTCACACCTTAGGCTAGATTGTTTTGCTTTCCTCATAGTGGCAGGCAAGAGATTATATTTCACATAATTTTTGTTTTAATTTTAATGCAGAGAAACTAGTGGGATAGCATATTATGCAATTCTGGTTGCCACACTGAAAAAGATATAACAGACCTATGTAAAAAGTGCAGAAAAAAATCAAGCAAATGGTCAAGGAGTTCAAACAGTTTCATTAAAAGCAAAAGCTGTCATGTTTGGGACACCTTTAGGCTGACAAAAAGGAAATGCAATGGGGACATTACTGAGATATTTGAAATAAGGCATGGCATGTGAACAGTGAGTAGGCGGAAGTTTTTCCTCTCTTTCTCAGAAATCCAGGACCAAAGGTCATCCAATGAAGCTAGGAGTTGGAAGGAGTTTTAGAGCAGACAAAAAACCATTTCTACACACATCAGATCATTAACCTGTGGAATTCATTAACATAAGATGTAGTTCATGTCTATCAAGAAATATTAATCTTGGAACTTAATGTTATCTCCGATTTGGGAGCAGCCATATACCAATTGCAGGGAACAACTAAAGAGAGCAATACATTTCCATTTTCTGCTTATGAATACCCTGAGGGTGTGTGGGCCACTGTGGGATGAATGCTGGAATATATGGCTTAGGGCTGGGGTATTTACGGGACCATCTACTGCCAGCAACATCTTCCCAGCATCCCGTGCGCTCCCACAGACAGGGCCTCCTCAGAGTGCCGTCAGCTAGACAGTGTCACCTGGCAACCCCCAGGGGGAGAGCCTTCTCTGTGGGCGCACCCACCTTGTGGAAACAGCTGCCCTTGGAGCTGCGGATGGCCCCTGACCTTCGATCCTTCCGTCGCGGCCTGAAGACATGGCTTTTTCAACAGGCCAACCTGGACTGAGGGGAGGGGTTATTTCTATTGTTTTATTTGCTTTTAATCTAGAATTATTGGGATTCTGATTTAATAGTTTTTTAAATCTTAAATCTTGTACTGTTCTTTTTATTGTTGTGAGCCACCCTGAGTCCTTCGGGAGATAGGGCGGCATATAAATCCCAAAAATAAATAAATAAATAAATAAATTTGGCTTGTTCCAGGCAGGCTATTCTTATTCTTCAGCCATGTAGCTTAATAAATATACTGACAATAATAGTTCAAAGATCACTAATAGACAAAGATCACATAATGGTAAATAATTCAGGTCAGATTTATAGAAAGTCAGTTTGGCGTTGTAAATAGAGATGTGTGATGACCCGGAGTGTACCACAAATGTAACAAAAATCAAAACATAAATAAATGTTCTTCAATGCCTTCAACTTGGCTTCACTGTTCAATTGTTCACAGTTGGATTAAACTCTTTCCAAAATAACATTCCAAACGAAAGAAATACAGTCCAAATTCAAAGAGCAGATAACGAAGCAATAAAAAGCCAAAAACAAACCGCACTGAAGAAAGTTCCATGACAGACCAGGATAATTAATTACAAACTTCAAGAAGATAACCAGGTATAGTCCATTGGAAGAATGCCAACCAAGATAAACCTCATCCAGGAATAAAACACTCTTTGTTTCCAGCATTTGCTAGCACGCAGGTCCAAACTCTTATGCAGTTCTCACACCTGCATCCCATGAAGAGGATCAAGGCCCCCTCCTCCCGAGTAGACCACATCTTTCCATTATCCTCTCCTCCCTGCGTGCCCTAGGATAGATAGGGGATGGGCCTGGGTCCTCCTCTGCCTGCTCAGCCGGCCTCTGCCCTTCCCCAGCCTCCTCCACAACCTCTGGAGTCAGCCTTCCACTCCCTGTTTGCTGTTCCTCATCTCCCTCAGATTCAGTCTCCACCAGGGGCATGACAAGATGCTAGCTTAGAAACGGGGAGACTCTAAGTTGTAGGCCTCACTTAGGAAAGAAATTTGGTTGGTAACTTTGGGTCAATCATTGTCTCTCAGCCCAACCCATCTTACAGGGTTGTTGTTGTGGGGAATACAGGATGCAAGAATGTTAGGTTTCTTTTCTATCTTCAGTTATGTATAGAAATATGGGAATAATAATAATATTTTCCAAGATTCAGAATGGGTAGAGGATTCCTATAGAAGAAACAAATTGTGGAGGACAACAAACATGGTCTGAATAACTACATTAAGAAAAGCTAAGAACCCTTGCTGAAGGAAGTTAATCAGAAAATTTTTGAAAACAACAAAGGGGAAAGCTGAACATAGAAAAGAAACAACTAAAAACTAATTCGTTCATTGGAAGAATAAGCCAATGCATAGTCAATTTCAAGAATGCAAAAGGGAAAGCTGATAAAAAATCTCACATGGAGTCAGTGGTGGGATTCAAAAATGTTTACTACCGGTTCTGTGGGCATGGCTTGATGGGCATGGTGTGGCTTGGTGGGCGTGGCTTGGTGGGCATAGCAGGGGAAGGATACTGTAAAATCTCCATTCCCACCCCACTCCAGGGAAAGGATACTGCAAAATCCCATTCCCTCCTCACCCCCCTAACCTGCTTTCCAGCTCCCTTCTCCTGTGCAGGGCAACAAAAGAAGACCCAGCCGATCAGCTGGGACTCAGGAGGCAGAGAATAGATGGGGGCTGGGCCAGTCAGAGGTGATATTCCGAACTACTCAAAATTTCCGCTTCCGGTTCTCCAGAACTGGTCAGAACCTGCTGAATACCACCTCTGCATGGAGTTTGTTAATATTAGGAGTGTTAAAGAAAGAAATGGAAGGTTTTATTTTAGTGGCTCAAGAACAAGCTTTGCTAAATTGTTGCATGAAAGTGAAAATTCAACTTGTAATAAACAATAGCAAATGTTATCTTTGTAGTGAAAAGGATGAAAAAATTGATCATTTGACTGCAGCAAAATTTCACAAACTGAGAAAGGCAGCATCATGGCCTCATTGCCAAAATTATTCACTGAAAACTTTGCCAGAGGTTTAGATTCAAATGTAGTAAAAATATTGGTACTATCAAGTTGAGAAGGTTTTGTAAAATGATCAGGTTAAAATCATATGGGATTTTAAGATACAAACAGGCAGGCATTTTGTTAATGACAAGTCTACTGTAATAGTTATTGAAAAGAAGAAAATCTAGTCCATTAATGTTGTTGTACAATGGGGGCTGCAAGACTGAAGAAAAAAAAATAGAAAAACACTATGAAATACCGGGACTTGCAAATCAAAGTTGAACACTCTGGAAATCTATTGTTACACCAATTATGATTGAAGTTCTTACAGCAACAGCTAAAGGACATTCTTCATATCTGGAAATACTGAATTCATCAGACCTGAACACCCTAAATTTACAGAAGAATCACCCTGCTTGGAACTATCTATATTCTTAGACCTATCTTAATCATTCTTGGGCACTTAGTTAGGACTTGAATTATTACATTTCCACCAGTCTTAGACTATGAATCTAACTGTAGATTACTCACACAAAATAACATTCAAAATATAGAGGATTCTGTACAGGTAAATAAATGTCATACAGTATATACAAGTGAATAGGAGATGTCTACGTATGTATAGGAGAGGTACAGGTTTATGGAACTGATTAGACTGAACTTGAACAAAAATTGGTTAAGACTCATGTGAGCTGTAAAGTGGTAAGTTACCTTGGACCTTCTCATATCTTATTCTGTCATATGCCGTCAGCAAACAAGATATGAACAGTGCTATTATTTCTGAATATTAAGGAATACTTTATAGTTTTAGAAACTTTGGAGCAGACTGAATACATGGAATATAGAGATTTGTAGAGGTTATTAAAAAAAGAATTCAGAGACTGAAAAATGCGATCTCTTGAAAAGAGCAGCAGATCTAAAGAAAATCTCAAAATGAAATTTTAATCCAGCTGTGCACAAGTTAAATCTTTACTACCTGGTATATTTTTGGAGCTGTTTTGTTTCCTTTTAAAACATATAATCCTTTTGGTTGGTGACTATCTTACCTACCCATGAATAAAATGAATATGAATTAAGCAAATAATTACAAATCTTTATATTGGCTTTATGGGAGAACATTGTATTATGGGGGGAAAACAATGAAAAAATATGTGCTCAATTGTTTTTGACAAAAAAAGAATCTCAAAAGTTATGACAACTCAATACAGTTTGAAATAATCAAAATATCTTTTGTTTAGCTCTCCTTTTAACTTTATGTAAAATACTCAAATGTAAGTGCATCGTGGCCCAATTTTGATTGGGTGCACAAGATGTCTAATCTTCCCCACTTTCAGCCTTTTGTTTACAAAAGTCAGATACTCACACACCCCTGGCATAGTTAAATTCATTGGTCTATGGCAGTGATTCACAACCTGTAGTCCATGGATCCCTAGGGGTACCACGATGTCATCACAGGGTTTCCGTGAATGCTTGAAGAAATGTTATGATTTAATTCTTGAGTTAAATCTTGGTGGTCCCTGGCTATGGTCCATGGTGACAAAAGGTATTTAAGGGGGGTCCATGATAGGAAGATTGAAAACCACTGGTTTATGGAGTTTTTGTATCTTACGACCAAAGAAAAGTGGTAAGATTTATTTTTCAAACTTTAGGATATATTTTGAACTAAGTTACACTTAGTTCAAAATATATCCCAAGTTAGCAGTTACACTAGCAGTTACACTAACGTAGTTAGCAGTTACACTAATGTACAGCAAAAAAAGATATATAACGCATAAACCTTTCCTTGATTTCAAGATTGATGCCAAAAATATATTTTAATCCTTTCCATTAAAACCAGAGGTGTTTAGATGTGCAGAATGTAGCTTTTTTGGAATATACTAATGTTTTACAAAATTATTTATATAAAACACTGACCACAATCCAGATGTTCTTCTTGTTGTTGATGGCACTGAAACTATTGGGATAAATGGACATTAATTAAAAAGACTTATGTACTTAAATGAAGACTAAGCCTTTTTTTTACAACACAGGAAAATTAAGGAGAATTTTTTTAAAAGAGAAAAACTAAAAAATATTATGGTGGCATAAGTTTAGAGATGCCTATTTCATACTTTTTGCTTTATACATCTGTAAAATGATGAACAATGAGAGAACTACAGGTATTTTAAATGAACTTTTCTTTAGGCCTGACAATTCTGAACTTTCAACATGGGTTAGAAGAAGATAAAAAGGAGGAGCAAGCAAAAAAGTTTTTAAAAAGGGAAATTGACTTTTTGGCAAAAAGATTCAATGGCAACATATTCATATCTGAAAGGAAGAGTGTTCTCATTCACAAGTAGAATTTGGATGAAAAATTTCTCACCAGCATTTTAATGGCATGATTATGGTGTTGCAACTATTGGATGCAAATTATAATGTTGGCATATGAGACACTTATTGTCACAACAGGCCCTAACCAGCTGTCATATTTTAGTTTGTTTTTAATTTTGTTATGTTGCTTGTACCCAAATCTTTTTGCAAGTGAGCATGATTTAGTAGAAGACAATCTGATCGTATTTTAAGAGCTCTCATCTGAGTCATTTGTTCCAGATTAAAACAAGCTTTTCCGTTTCCCTCAAAAGCACCAGCTGCATTTATAGCATAGCTAATGCCAATGTGCATTTAGCTTTCAAGAGAATCATTTCATGAGAACATGTTTAACTGTGTCTAATGCATTACATGAGACAGTCAAACAACTTGCAGGATTAGAGGAAAACACTGTGGGAATAAATCATGCATGGTTTGTATCTATGCTCTTATTTTTGAAATGCACCTATGATTAGTAATATTCACCTAAGCAAGTTATGTCAGGGAATATAAGAATTAAATATCTGGGTATCTACAATTACAAGAATCTGAATGTTGGGTTTGCTATGATGCTGTAATAAAATCTAGCTTGTCTACTTGCAGAAAGCATGGGCATTCTGAGCCCCAAGAGCACTTACCTCTCATTTCCCCAAATCTTCATTTTATAGCCAGGGAAACACTTCCTACAGTAAGTGTTAAAATGATTAACAAAGCAATCTCTCAATTTTAAGTAGGGAACATATGAAAAGTGAAGTGCAATCCCTAGAGATGAGTTTTTTTAGGTTTTTTTTTAAAGAAACAAAATCAAACTCCATCCCTCACACTAAAAAAACCTTCAGAAAAAGTAAAATTTGGGCACTGCCCACATATATAATCCAAATCCCCTTGCTTTACATTATCCCTTCATAAGGTGCAACTTGAAACCAACTAGGTAATTTATACTAATTTCCCAAAGACTTTTCATAATTTTGTCTTTCTTCTATTGGCATCCCGAATCTATTGAGAAGACCTCTTCAACATAAATCCAATAAGAATTTCAAATATTTATTATACTGTCACCAGAGTTGGTCAGGCAATTCACATAATTAAGTAAGTAAATAAATAATAACACTAAAGTCTCTGGAATCTAGATGAGATCCATCATCATGATAAAGCCTTTAGTTGTAAGATAAGTGTTACTGATATATTTAGTTCAATATTTCAGAAATGTAAGAGTTTTGGACACATACTTGGAGGGGATGTGTGTGAAAGCATATTTATTTATTTATTTATTTAGATTTATATGCCGCCCCATCTCTGGGGGGACTTGGGGCGGCTTACACAGAAATATATAAATAATAAATAAAACATTTATCAAATTATCTAATCCAATTATAACAAAATCTAATTAAAATACCCTTAAATTAAAATTCCCAACCCTGCTCAGTCCAGGCCGGCCTGTGCAAACAGCCAAGTCTTGAGATCACGGCAGAAGGAGCGCAGGTCCAGGGCCAAATGCAACTCTAGAGATAGCTGATTCCAAAGGGTGGGCGTCCCCACAGAGAAGGCCCTCCCCAGGGGACCGCCAACTGACATTGTCTGGCCAACGGCACCCCCAGGAGGGCCTGCCTGTGGGAGCGTACCGGGCGATCAGACCTCGATGCTGGTAGGAGGCACTCCTGCAAGTACCCCGGACCCGAGCCATACAGGGCTTTATAGGTTAATACCAGCACCTTGAATCTTACACGGAGGGCAACTGGCAACCAATGAAGATCGCACAGGAGGGTGTCACATGGGAGAATCGGGCTGCTCCCATCACCCATGGCGCATTCTGTACCAGCTGAAGCCTCCGTATAGTCTGTAAGGGCAGCCCCAGGTAGAGAGCATTGCAGTAGTCAAGACAGGAGGCAACGATCGCATGAGTGACCGTGTGTAGGGAATCTCGGTCCAAGTAGGGGTGCAACTGGTGCACCAGGCGAACCTGGGCAAAAGCCCCTGGCGGCTCCCACCTGCTCCTCCATACTGAGCCGTACGCCCAGGAGGACACCTAAGTTGCACCCTATCCACAGGGGGCAACACCTCTCCCCCTATGGCCAAAGATGGAATTTCTTGAATCCGAGATGCCGGTATGCACAGCCACTCAGTCTTGTCTGGGTTGAGCTGGAGCCTGTTCCTCCCCATCCAGATCTGCACCGCCTCCAGGCACTGGGAGAGCACAGGGCGGGCATAACTGAGGTGGTCCAGGGTGGAGATGTAAAGCTGGGTATCATCAGCATATTGATGATACCTCACCCCGAACCACAGATGATCTCACTCAGCGGCTTCATGTAGATGTTGAACAGGAGGGGAGAAAGCACCAACCCCTGAAGAACCCCACAAGTGAGGGTCCTTGGGGTCGATCTCTGCCCCCCCTGTCAACACCGACTATGTGCGTCCCGAGAGGAAGGAAGAGATAGGATTCTGAATGAAATGCACTGAAATTCAATTCTGGAATATGCCTGTTTTAGAGATCAGAAGCATATAATAATACAGGCATGTATGTAATAATGTATCAGAACTGAAGAAATGATGGGAAACATAACATATTGTTCTCTCAGCAATTAAGCCAAGGAATATTGTTAGTTGGACATTTTTTTTGTTTTCCAAATTCCCAAAGCAACCATACTGACAAAACTCCTTTCTTACACACTTTAACCCAAAGTGACTTGGCATGTCCATGATATACAGTTTGAGTTTGACTATATCAAAATCTTGTACTGTAAGTAGCTGCAAGTAGCCCCAAATGCATTTTGCATGGGATTTATGTTGCTTTGGAAAGAAATCCATGTACTATACACAATTTATCTTATGGAGATTTTCTCCTATAATAAAGCAAAAAGATTTCCTTCTTGCCTAACTGTTGTATAAGGTTTCTTTATAACATTTCTTTCATTCCTGACATGCCAATTATGTGATACACTTTATCAGTGATATGGGACCATATATCAACATTTTTCTCAATAAACAGGCAAAATGTTAAAAGCAGATGCAGATCTCTAAATACATCAGTAGGCTTATGTTTGTTTGATTTGCCCAATCTTGGTTTCCTCCAGAGTGACCTCAAACATTTAGAGATGAGTTCTTTTCATACTTTACACGTGAAGTAGGGGATATGTCCAGTACAAAACTATTATGCAAATCAATGTGATAATCAGACAGACACTAATCACAAAGTCCTGAATTGTTATAACCACCTTATGAAATAAAATATTTTTCTGTCAAAGATAAAACCACAGTCCCCTCCCCAAGGATCTCAGTTAGTTGCTGAAACAATACTGTTACTGAAAAATAAATTGCAGAATATTGCAGAAACCAACCAAGATCTCATGATAACAGAACATAATCAAGATTAATAATTTAAAAGTATATAGCTATATTGATCCCCTCTCAGTAAAAAAAACTGTGATACAAAAAATAATATTGCCAGACAGCAAACAGAGTTCTCAAGCATTTGAGAGTCAATCAACAACCTTGTCTCATGCTGATCCCATCACTGCCAGCACAACTTACAGTAACCATTTACTAATAAGCTCATTAGGATATTTAGGACAGAAAACATGGTCAGGATGTGTTGAAATCAAGAAGCGGTACTATTGAAATATGTACTCATATTTGAAATCACATTTGCTGTTACTGTTCTTCTGATGAAAAGAATTTTTGGGACCATAATCTCTAAAATCTACATTTGGAGAATCAACAGAAGGAAGATTTATTTATTCAAACAAATATTTAAATCCAGTTTAAAATTTCCTAACTCTGACACTGATTGCTTTTGAGTTTCAGCCAGATACATATGTGAACGTTTTATCAATGCTAATAGAGAATTTAGAAAAAGAGCAGGTCTATTGCAAATGAGTTGTCTGGCAAATATAAACTGACTAGAACTACCCTAAGTTTCTTGTAAAAAATTGATCATGTTTCTTCTTATGCTTTGATACAGACTAGATTTGGTTTTTGTTCCTGGCTTTTTTCTGTAAGCAAGTAGATACTAGAAATGGGCAGTGACTGGAAAATATAAATTCCTAGTCTCTTGATCATTTACAATGTCAAGGATCATTTAGGAAACAATCTGTCTTGTTTCCTAATCAATCACTTATAATCATCGATATTGTAATTGGACAAGGTATTAAAAATCATAAACTAGCTAGTAGGAAAATTCATAATAAATATAAACATAGAAGCATTTAGAAGTATTAAACAGGAAGCTGTAAAAAGCAGACCTGTACAATGATGGCCTGTTTTATAAGATTTAAATGTATCAATAGAATTTTTTTACTAATCAAAAATTAAAAAAAAATACTATAGGATGTTGTATAGTCCTATCTTAGGAATACAAGCCAGTTGGGTGACTTTGAATCAGTCATTTTCACCCACCTCAATTCACTTCATGGTTGGTTATAGAAAAATAGCAGGAGGAAGGAAGTGAGGAAGTTCACCGCCTTGATTTAGTTATAAAAATAATAAAAGGATAAAAGAAAATAATAATAACAAATATACCCTAACAATTTCAAATAATGTATTTTTGGAGTTATTTTTCCTTTATAAATCATACAAAATCTAACTAGTCATAACCAATAAAAAGCTGCATTAAAAGACACTTGAATCATTCAGCTTTTTTGAACAAGACCTATCAGCAATATAAAAATATTTATTTCTTAATCCAAAAAATTTCAACATAAACCATGCAGCTGTTTTCCCCTCCTTTTTTAAAAAATAACATTGCCAGATTTAGGGATAACCAAGACATGTATTAATTTAATTTGGAATGGAATAGCTTTAGAAAGGAATATCTTAAAATAATTTTAAAATAGTTTTAGAGCTTTCTATTTTTTGAAAAAAGGGCATCAGAGATAGAGCAAGCATCTTGATTTTCTTCCTGTTTAAAATTTCACACAATCTCTAAACTTTTAAAAATCCATTGATTGAAGAAGCTAATCAAAAATCTTCTGAGAACAACATGTGGGGGAATCATTTAGAATATCATAAATCCAAATTTCTTTCTATTCTTTCTTTAGCATTATTTATATTCTGCTTACCCAAGCAATTCTAGGCAACTTAGGTTGTGCAAAACTAAAGCTCTATACTCTTGATCCCTCTAAAACTGTATCTCTTCTGTTTGAAGCTAAATTGTTCTTCACTGAACGCCCTCTGAGACAGGAATATTTTATCCAACTTTTTAAAAACCAAAAGGTGGGAGATAAGTTACCATCTGGGGAAAGCTATTTAAAGGAACCTTTGCCAGGTCTTGTGCTGGTCATTGTCTCTAAGGTGAACATCCATGGCATCCTCTTCCAGTTAGACCATGTAGGTGAACAGATTTTACTCATTGTAGAATCTTCATCACTTTAAATTTGCCACAAGAGGTGAGGTCTTCACACACCCTTCTGGCCCCTCAGGAAATGCCTTAAAACTTGGCTATTTGGCATGGGGCCCTGAAGGAGAAGCTTTGGCTGGAGATGACTAGTGTAATAACAGAGAAGCTAAAGCTACCACCCCACTCTAAATCCATGGGGTTTTAGTTTGTTTTAATCTCCTACAATTTTAATCATTATCATCATCATCATCATCATCATCATCATCATTTAAAAAAATTAAAATGTTTTTATATTTCATAATTGTTTTTATTCCATAGATTTTATTATGCTGTAAGCTATTCAGTGTCTCCTCACACTGCAAGATGAGCAGCATATAAATTTGACAAATAATAAAATTAATGTTTTAAAGACATTCTTATTTCTTGGCTTCAAGATATATGACAGACATAACTCCTCCATGAAAAAAATGTACTTTTAAGAAAAATAAATCTGGATTACTGTAACATTTCAGCAGAGGTTACATCTTTATTGAAACTGAGGATCAGTACAAAACCATCATTTAGCCAGAAGTTTCAAAGAAAGGGAGTGATTAATCGTTCCTTTTTCCTAGTCAGGAACTCTGAAAAATATGATAGCAGAAAAAGAGATAAATTAATTATGAATAACCATTATCTACTTTCCTCCCATCAAACACTAAACCATCAGTAAATTACTGAGTACTTTTCATCCTGAATCCTGAAAGTCTTGGACTTTTCCATCCTCCACCAGTGATTCATTTCAATAAATTCATAAACAAAATATGGATTTTAGTCTCCTCTTTGCTTTTGCCTTTTTTAAATTTCTGAATAAAATCTTCTGCAAGCCAGTAGTCCACCATATTTGATAGGGTGCATTTTTATATAGTTAAAAATGGAAATACCTTTTTTGGGGGGCCACTTCATAAAAGGAAAACAAAACCCTGGTATGCTACACTTATAGCAGCATGCAAAGCCACTACTGGTGTGAGTTTTGTGCTAGGGTACTTTTCAAATCTCCTCCTCTTCTGAATACACATAAGCTGAAATGCCTAGAGCTCTTTCCCTCTATTATTTTTTTTCACTAGATAACACACAATGTAAAGCAGAGGCAATTGTAGCAGGCATAGGAGAGCTGGAGAGTATACAATGAAAGGAAACCTCTATAATTGTACTTTCCCAATATAGTCAAATCATCAAGTTCTTTGCAGTAAGTTGTGTATATTATTTGCATTTCAATAGAAAGCACTCTCCCTTCTAATCCTTTCTTTTCTTCTGTAACCACCAGTACCTCTGAATAAGAAAGTATTACTATGCAAATTAGTACATTCAGACAGATTGGTGCAGGGATTCCAAGGAAGTATTTTACACAGTATAGGAAAACTGATTTTTTTTGTTAAACAGCAAAATCCTGTCACAGAAGACACTCCAAGATTTCATGGGTAACACCAATGACATTGAAAGGATCTATCTATCTATCTATGTACCTACCTACCTACCTACCTCTCTCCATCTTTCCAACTGCATGTCTATCTGACTTTTATAACACTAACCTATTCTGGAAACAAAAGTATTGACCTAAATGGTAACTGGCATTTTAAAAATGCACATGCAGTTTTCAGTAGAATTTATCTTGATGTATTTTCCCTTTTAGTTTGATTTAATTTTGAAAATGTCAGTGCCTGCTTACTTTATAAATGCAGAACTATTTTAATAAAGGAAGGAAGGAAGGAAGGAAGGAAGGAAGGAAGGAAGGAAGGAAGGAAGGAAGGAAGGAAGGAAGGAATACAGTTTGATGGGTAATGCAATTCTGAAAGTCAATTAATTAAAAAATGTTACTGATCTCAGTTTTTCTACAATTAAATACTGTTCTGAAACTATCTTCATAAATTTCTTATCCCAACAGTTAATGTACATAACTGGAAGAATACTTTTTCAACCTGGAGATAGAGAAATTCATAAATTTCTTATGGGCAGTAGAATCAGCTGTAGTCAGAAATGTAACACATTCAAAAGGTATTTCCATAACACTTTTTTGCACCCATTTATTACCAATTGCAGGACCATATGATACTATATCATGATGTTATCCTTTTGAAGAGTAATCTGTGATTCTTATTTAGTTTATTGGAAATCATAGCAAAGATGGTATTTTTCTTAGCTACCCTATTGCAGACCTTTTGAATGGTCGGTTTCCCCTGGCAGAATTCTTTTCTTGGAGAAAAAATAGAAAGTGTGGGGACATGCAGAAAAAATATTTTCCTATAAATGTTCAATGCAACTATATTTTTCAGTCTTCTAATGACTTGGTAAGGTTGATGCAAAGGAATTAAAATACTTGTGATGCCTGGATTACAATTAATTAATGTTTAGGACAATCTTGCACGCAGCTTAATAATGCTAGAAGACAAATCTTATATAGAATCAGAAATACATTTTACCAATGGCATTTTTACAAGACTAATTTAACAATTTACTGTTTTCAATTTCATACCCCATCAAGCAAAAAAATGTTCATGTTGAAATACAAACTAAAGCCTTAAGAAAGAAATGTTGATTCATTTAAACAAGGTTCTCTTTTCTATCTCCTCCTTCTCTCACCTCCTACCCAAGAGATCATGTTGTATATTTAGGCAGAAAGTGAAAAAGGATATTTAAGGATGCTTACATTTTCTAAAATTGCCAATAATATCAGCAACAATTATTAGAATAGGAATTATTTAATTCACTACTGTTTAATTAATTAAAATTATAGAATTAAATAGCTCTATTGTTTTATGGCTTTCATTGACATTTCTATTTTTACAATAAATCTTTGCCATTATGATATACTTTAACAAAAACATATGACAGTATACATTTTATTCATACACACAAACACACACACAGTAATGAAGACAGAAGGAAGCAGTTTTATATTTCTTTATATATATGTAGCATTATGTTCTTTATCTTACCCCAAAGGCCATAATAGAAGGGCCAATAGAAATACTGTGTTTAAAACACAAAGCCCTGAAAGGATTATATTGCTGCTATATCAAAAGTGTCCTGAACAAAACAAAGACATTATGTACTTGCAGTTATTAAACACTATGAAGTTAAATCAATGGCACAACATCCCTGTGGAGCCAAGTTGGTCCTCTTGTCAAGTTTTTGCCCTGTTCGAACAGTCTAATTTTTAAAGTACTTTTTTTCAGATGCTCCAATCTGTGTCAACTCTGGTTTATGAATAGAATTAGATACTGTGTAGGCTGGAGTATTTTTAACAAAACTTGCTATTTATAACGGTTTTAGACCCTTAATGCTGGTGTATAAATATCAAACCACTTGGAAGAAAATTAGATCTGACAAATTAACATTATTTGGGTTCTTCTACTCCATTAAGTTAGAAGAAACAAGTACTCTCTCTAAAGATATATATGGAGCCATGGAGCATAAATCTGACCTAAGCAGAATACCAAAACTTTAATTAAAGTGAAAGGTACTTAGTAGTTTATGTACAGCATATCTTATACAACTAGAAGTTCCTAACCATACAAGGACATTTACCATGGTTTCCTGAAATGTTCTTTCTTCACTCCTGCTAGATGGAAGGAAAAGAAAAATGCCAACATCTTTGTGACAGATTGAAATTATTGAACAAATCCTTCATTACTGCCTATTTTACAGTTAAATTCAGAATACTCTTAGAGTTTTCCACTGCTTTCTATTTTCTGTACTCACTTATTCTTTCTGATAAAGACCCTTCATAACTTTTAATGTTCTATCAGAGGCACCAGGCAGAATTGTCATATCCTGTATTTATTCTTCCCCAATTTTTAATTTTTGTCTCACAGATTTTTCAGTGTTACAGATTTTTCTAATTAGTGTTGCAGCATTTAGATTTTTATAGGTTTTAGATTTAGCCATAATTTTACATTTATGTGTTTCAAATTAGTACTTCCTAATTCTATAGTTATTATCTTGCAGGATATTAGCCATTCAGAAGTTATAGCTGTAAATCTTATGACTAATTTTCTTGTTTTATGTTTTCTACTATTGGTCAAAGAACAAAATCAATGATTAACTGGGTGGACATAATGGAATATTACCAGGAATTACCATTGAACCTAGGGCTAAGCACTTTATATGCAAGCAATGTTTTCCATAAAGGTTGAACTTCAACTTCCATTCAGCTTCCACAATCTCTCAGCTTCCATAACAAGAACCCCCATTAGGTTTCTGATATTAATACAGTTGAGAAAGTCCATAAATATTTCACAAGAAGAATTCTCCACTCCTCTACTCGTTGCAGAATACCTTATGCCACCAGACTTGAAATTCTAGACCCAGAAAACCTAGAACTACGTCGCCTTAGGTCCGATCTAAGTATAATATATAAAATTATACATTGTAATGTACTATCTGTCAATGAATACTTCAGCTTCAACCATAACAATACAAGAGCACACAATAGATACAAACTCAAGGTAAACCGCACCAAACTTGATTGCAGGAAATACGACTTCAGCAACAGAGTGGTCAATGTCTGGAATACTCTACTGACTCTGTGGTTTCTTCCCCAAACCCCAAAAACTTTAACCTTAGACTGTCTACTATTGACCTCACCCCTTTCTTAAGAGGTCTGTAGGGGCCTGCATAAGTGCACCAATGTGCCTATTGTCCCTGTCCTATTGTTTCTTTTATTTTTTGTTTTATTTTTCTTCTATGTATCCATTTCATGTATTCATAACTACGTTTATACTTATACCTGATATCTTATAATCGCTTGACAAAATAAATAAATAAATAAAAATAAATAAAATAAACACAAAATCCCAAGTCTAGGGCTCTTCTTTGTCTATGCAAATGCCTTTGCCAAAGAGAAACTATTGCATGGTCAAGATAACAACTTGTCAGCCCAATGTTATTCCAATATATGTAATGGGACACAAATGATCGTTCAACTGATTTATATTAACTACCTTAAGCCATATATGGAGATATAAATGGAAAGGTGAAAATGAAAACACAAAAACTGAAACCAGTAAAGTAACAGTCAATACTTGATCATTTAAAGAACCATTTGTTGCACATCTTTAAGACTAGGACTGGAAGGGCAGATTTGTCTAAACCATCAATGGCTATGCAAGCCTTCAAAAAAAATAAGATGAGTCAGTGTATTTTAAGTAGGCTTTTCTGTGTTCTAATACAGGTAGTCCTCGACTTACAACAGTTCGCTTAGTGACCATTCAAAGTTACACTGGCACTGAAAAAATAACTCATGACCATTTTTCACCCTTATGACCATTGCAGCATCCCCATTTGGATGCTTGGTAACTGGTTCATATTTGTGATGGTTGCAGTGTCCCAGGGTCATGTGATCACCTTTTGCGACCTTCTATCAAGCAAAGTGAATGGGGAAGCCAGATTCATGGAACAACTGTAATGAACCTCTTAACAAGTGTGGCAAGAAAAGTCGTAAAATGGGGCAAAACTTACCTAACAAATTTCTCACTTAGCAACATAAATTTCAGATTCAATTGTGGTCATAAATTGAGGACTACCTGTACTTTGGATTAAGTACTTTCCAAAAGAGAAAATGTTCAACTCCCCTAAATTTAACATATGGGAAGGTATCACACTAGGAAAGGATAAATTGGAACGAATCTAATTGAGAAATCATTTGCAGATTACTCTCTTCATTTGAACCCTAAGCCATCATATTCAATGAATTACAATAATTTTCTTCAGTAAAGCCTATGTACTAGTAAAGCTGATTGATTGACAAACCTAACAATACGATTATAATACTCTGGAACAAAAGTGTCAAGAAAAACATGGAACAGGTTCTTCCATAATAGAACAAACTGAAATCTGAAATCAGGAAGAAAAGGAGGTTAGAGGGAAGACTAGAGGACTGAATGTACCTTTAAAAAAAAAGTAAACTTCTAAAAAATGTATTCCAACAAATAAATAATTTTTCAGATCTTGATTTCCATATGTGTCACACCATGGAAAATTCTGGCTGGAAAATTACATAAGCCAAAGATAAATTAAAAGGGCAATGCAAAGAATGCCAGCTCTTTTCCAACAGTCCATCCCAGATTTGACTGCTGACATCCGGAACTGTATTATTATTACTTGGCTGACCTTGGGATAAATCTAGCGTGTCCTATCCCCTGCTATTTTAAGCACTATCAAACCTTTGAGGTTGCGTCAATTGGCACTCAATGTAAGCTAAGTGAAATCTGAAATCTGGGGGACACAATCACTTCTGGAAGTGGGGAAGATCTTTGCGGTTGTTAGGTTATTGCAATAGTTGATTTTCATCACACAGGGAAGAACATAAACATTTGGATGAACCAAACTAGTGCAAGTGAAGCCAAAAGATGACTTCCTCCCTCCCTCTCAAGGAGCCATTATTGCTCTTACTTTCTCCACAACAATCACCTGTGAGACAGGTTTGGTTAACAGAGAGTGAACTGGTTCAGAATCACCCTTTGAGGTATTCTGGGAAGAGTACATTTGTTTAGTGAAGGGTTATTTTCAACAAATGCTACTGAATAAATACAGTTTCCCTGATTATAACACTTATTATACTCTACTTAGCATCACCATTTTATGGCAAATAAAGTTGACCAGCTTTCAATAAGGTAGAAAATAGAAACATATTTCCTATGAGTTATGTGATTCTTGATCTTAAGCAGGTCAACCTTATGTGCTACGATTTAGTTTCCCATTGCTTGCTGTTTAGAAACACAAGATTAAATAGCCAATACCATACAAAAGGTTCATCATCTTGTCATCTGCTCTTTGATTGCAACAATATCTGGAAATGAGCAGTCATCACCATATATTTGAGCAAAACTAATATATGTTAGCTATTAAATTATATAGAGAATACAATATCTTCACTAATCCAGCAATTTATGTTTGGACACATATCTGAATATATGATTTGGCTTGATTAATTCAATGCATTCAGTAAACAACAGTATTACCCCGTATGACTTCTGTTTGATCCATCTGAGTTTATGAGCGAGATGCTCTCTGTTTAAGAATTGGATCAGACCTTTCTGATAAGACATTCTCTTTTTCTTTCCACAACTGTGACATTTTGATGCAGTCAAACTTTAATATATCATAGCAGTGAGAGTTGCAGAATTGTAGGGTTTCCATCCCATGTCAAGGTATTCCTGTGGAATAGCATGCAGTTTTCACAATGCATTCATTTGCTAGTATAAACAACACACACACACACAAACTTCTTCAACCATGTTGTCTTTGGGGATTTGTCTGCTCAAGTGTGCTATTACATCATGCAGGCAAGCCAGCAATCACCATGTAAAAGACAGCACACAGGAACATATTGTGAATTTGCTATGTGCCTCAGAAGTTCCTGGAACATTATTTCTAAAAACTCCAGTAATTGCATTATAACTTACCTCACTGTTCCAAACAATGAGTAACTAATTACTTAAATTAATGTGTAAGGCAACAATGCCATTCTGTGAAAGGAAGCATCAAATATACTTGTCTAATTACTGTAAATGTCACATGACTTAAAGATCCATTTATAATATGCTAAGCTATTTGACATATCTTAGATTTAGGGTCATTCATTAAAGAAGCAAAAAGTAATAAACACTGTTTAGAAAGTTTTTGATGGAGCCATATGGTCTCTTGGTTTTCAATGAGGAACTTTTGTTAACATTTAGCTCATGATATAAAACAGATATCCTGGATTTTAGGCTTGGGAAATCTAGGTAATGAAATTTACCATGGAATTTAAAACATAAGTTATTATCCAAAGCTGCAAAACCAATGCAGCCCCTTTAATCCTCCTAGTTTATGGTAGAAAATATCCTTTTCCTCTGACAAATTTGATGAACAGCAGAGTCATTGCTTTGGTTGTTGGAGGTCACAAATAAACTGTTATGGCTCAGAGTTCCGGGTATTACAGTAACTGAGTTATGAAGAACTGTCTACACTTAAGGCTACTTTTAGCAATTATTATGTCTTCCTCCACCCCAAAATATGCAGCAATACAATTCTATTGCCCTGTTATATTAGCAAATAATCCAAGCTATGACTTAAAAAGAACCCTTATACATAATTCACTAAGGCATTAAAATGTTGCTAAGATAAGATAGCTCAGATAGTGGTTTTATTTTTTCATAGTTGTGCCAGCTAAAAATAATGCTGAATCATTAGTTACACAATACCTTCCTTAGAAACCACGGATGGTAAATAATATTTTAATAATTGACTTACCAGACCATAGATACAACAGCTTTTAAAACAAAAGCAATTATCAACTGGTATTCTGTTGCATTCTTAATATATAATCTGTGGACCTCACACGAAACTGCTGTGTAATTTCCAATATTGAGGAATACATTCATATTGCACTTTAATTATTAAGAATAAATGTAATAATTCAGGGAAGCTGCCAAGAGATCTTCTCCACAGAAGGTAAGATAAAAATGTAACAAATGATTGGTTTAAAAAGTGCGGGAAAACCCGGCACTCTGATTGGCTGGCAACTGCGGCTTCTGGCTATAAGTAGCAGCCGCAGCCCAGCCAAAGTGGCTTCGTTCTGAGCTGTAGTCACTAATAAACAAAGAGCTTGAAGCACTCCGCGTCTGTCTCTTCATGCAAACTTAACACTGGCGATGAAGGTGGGATCTCCCTGAAGAAGAAGGCAACACGGAACAGAAGAAGAGAAAGATGGCTGCGCTGAACACCCCCCCAGCCACATTCGATCTGACGGCAGAAGACTGGGAGACGTATGCAGATCGTTTCCAAATGTATCTGGAAGGAAACGATCTTGCCGACATTTCCGAGAAGTGGAAGAGGGCGGTCTTTCTCACGCACTGCTGTCCGGCAGTTTTCAAGATGGCAAAGGCATTGGTAGGAGCTGCAGACGTGAAGGTAATGGAATGGCCTGACTTAGAAAAGTTGTTAAGAGCCCATTACCCACAAGTATCGTGCCTCATTAAGAACACGAGTTTTACCGTCAGGATCAAGGGGAAAGCAGCGTAAACAACCGTGGAAAGTTTAAGAGACATTGGGGTGCATGTGAATTTAACAATTTAGAAGAGGCCATGCGCGATCGATTTGTTCTGGGCCTTAAAGACAAGGTGCTTCAGAGCAAGTTATTACTAAGACCTAAGATCAGCTGAAGGAAGCAATAGAAGAGGCCTCTTCAGCAGAAGCTACCAAGTCCTCAGCAGCAGCCATGAAGAAAATTAGCAAGGCCACAAGCCATCCTGATGTGGAAAAGTCCACAGCAACTCATTGTGAGCAAATAGATTCTGAGTCAGACTGTAGTGAAGTGGAGGAAGGAATTTATAGACTCAGAATGGAGCGGAAAAAGAAAGACCTGAGAAGAAAGAGGCAAGATTTCTACTGCAGAGGTTGTGGGGGAAGCCACCCCCGCATTGATTGCAAGTTCCTAGACCATCTGCCTCTGTTGTGAAAAAAGAGGACACCTAGCAAGAGTCTGCAAATCATCCAGAACTCCACCCAACAGAAGGAAGTTTCCTGACAAAGAATTCAAGCCCAACAACCTCAGTGAGAAAATGGGGGCAGCACAGAAGCAAAGGGGAAGAATGAAACTCATCAGACAGTAACTATTGGTCATTCTTCTTCTATCAATAACAGAAAAGTGCATGTCAAGGTACTAATTGAAGGAAGGCCTTGCCAAATGGAAGTGGACTCAGGCTCATATTTATCTATGGTGTCATGGGACACTATTCACAGACTACTCCCAAACATTCAGAAGAAGCATTTCAAGAAGCAAGCACTGACTCTTAAAGACTACCAAGGGAACAAGATTCCAGTAGTTGGAACAAGAGAATTCAACGTGAAGTTCAAAGGCCACACCAAGCGCTTGCCCCTGACCATCATGGACAAGGACCACCCAAGCTTGCTGGGACTTGAGGGGTTCAATCCACTAGGCATCGAGGTGACTGGCATCAATCACATGAGCAACACTGAATGGGAGGAGGCCTTGAAGTCTGAGTTTCCAGAGGTCTTCAGCGGAGTTGGGCAAGTATATGGGGACCCCTATCACTTTCAATCTAGATCCCAAGGTGCCACCAATTCGCTTAAAGGCCAGAAGGGTCCCATTTGCCTTAAAGGAAAAAATTGATGCACAATTAGATAAACTAATAGCTCAAGGAGTTTTAGAGCCCACTGACCACTCCAGGTGGGAGACAACGATAGTCACACCAGTCAAGACTGATGGGTCAGTGAGAATCTGTGGAGACTATAAGGGGACATTGAACCATGCAGCTTCAACAGCGCATATCCAGTTCCAGTGGTGCATCATTTACTACATTCACTTGGCAGGGGTACAGTCTTTGCCAAATTGGATCTGGCCCAGGCATATCAACAATTAACAGCTGATGATGCCACTGCAGAGGCCCAAACCATTGTGACTCATAGAGGTGCTTTCAAATGTAAAAGGTTACAGTTTGGAGTAAGCGTGGCACCAGGCATCTTCCAAAGCCTTATGGAAAGGATGCTCCAAGGACTGCCAGGGTAGTACCTTACTTTGATGATGTGTTAATCTCTGCTGAAAATGACACTCAGTTACAAGAGAGACTCAGAGAAGTCCTTACCAGATTCAAAAAGTGGGGTTAAAAGTCAAGGAAGAAAAATGCACTCTTAGAACTGACAAGGTTGAGTTCTTGGGCTATATGATTGACAAGCATGGTATCCACCCCACAGATGCCAAGGTTCAGGCAATCAGAAGCCCCTAGACCAAAATGTAAAACAGATTTGCAAGCCTTCCTTGGACTCATTAACTTTTATCACATGTTCCTACCTCAGAAGGCAACCATTGCAGAACCACTGCACAGATTATTAGACAAAAAGTCTGTGGGTCTGGGGCAGAAAAGAACAATCTGCATTTAACAATATTAAAGACTAATCACGTCTGATGCTGTACTGATACAGTTCTCTGAGAATTTACCTGTTGTACTGACTTGTGATGGATCCCCTTTTGGAGTGGGCGGGGGGGTTTGAGCCACAGGCTTCCCAGCGGGAGGGAAGCTCCTATTGCATTTTACTCGCACCTTGACCAAAGCAGAGGAACTACAGCCAACTGGACAAGGAAGCCTTGGCAATTGTTGCAGCTGTCAAGAAATTCCATTAGTATTTATATGGGAGAACATTTACCATTGTCACAGATCACAAACCTCTGTTAGGCATTGTGGCAGGAGACAAACCACCACTATCCTGTCACCAAGAATGCTGAGGTGGACTGAATTTCTTGCTGCTTATTCATACAAACTCATCCACAGGCCTGGCAAAGACATTGGGCATGCAGATGCTTTGAGTCGCTGCCCACTTCCTTCTCACACTGAGGACTTTGCTCCTGAGACTTACACCTTTTTCCTAGAAACTGTTGCCAGTACACGCTGCTGAAATTGCCAGAGAGACTGCCAAAGACACTGTATTGGCTCCTGTTATAGGCTGGATTAAGAAAGGTTGGCCACTTCAAGATCTACCTCAACTTGCCCAACCTTTTAAATCCAGGTAAACTGAATTATCTGTATTAAGAGGATGTATTTTGTGGGGTAACAGGGTGGTTATTCCTACAAAACTGCAAAAAGAGGTTTTGGAAATGTTACATGAGGGTCATCCAGGTATTGTCAGAATGAAGGGATTGGCCAGGAGTTATGTATGGTGGCCAGGTATTGACAAAATGGTTGAAAACTGGGTTGCATCTTGTCCCAACTGTCAGGTAGTCAGGCCTGCACCACCTCTCACCCCCACACAGGAATGGGAATGTCCTAGGGGCCCGTGGTCCAGGATTCACATTGATTTTGCTGGCCCTACCAGAGGGCACACTTTCCTTATTATAGTTGATGCATATTCCAAATGGCTAGAGGTTATCCCTATGGCATCCACCACAACTGATGCTGTCATCAAACAGCTTAAAAAGATTTTTGTAACTCACGGGTTACCTGATGTGCTTGTTTCTGACAATGGCCCTCAATTTACATCCAACCTTTTGAATCATATCTAGCACAACAGGGTATCAGACATGCCCTGACAGCCCCTGGGCATCCTCGCTAACTGCGGGCTGAACGTATGGTACGATTTACCAAGGAAAAACTTCAGCAATTGGGTCCAGGGGATATCACTGAGAGAATTGAAAAACTTCTCAGTGTTCAGCATATCACTCCCAACCCCTCAACTAATTTGTCCCCAGCTGAATTGTTGATGGGTAGGAAACTCAGGTCTCCACTTGATCGCCTTCATCCCACTTACGCACCCAACGCACCACTAGATTCGCACATTCCAAAATTCGCACATTCACTGTGGGTGATTCTGTTTATGCTAAGAACCTTATGGGTGAACCATTATGGATTCCTGCTGAGATAACCCAAATCACAGGCCCCAGGTCTTACAGGGTACAAACGGAGGATGGTGTCCTCTGGAGCAGGCACATTGATCAGTTAAGATTCAGATTGCCTCAGGAGCATCGCTTTTGCTCCTCTCTGGTTCCCATACCTACTGCCTCTTTTAGGGGGGAAGGGGAGGATCATGAGTGTAATGAACAAGCAAGAATCAACCCCATGTATAACAAGCTAACACGACAGGAACCATCCCAAAACCTGTCACAATACCAACAACCAATTTCACAAATGGAAGATTGCACATCATTACCTGATTTAGGTGCTCACATTGGGTTGGAGATGGATTGGGAGGAGAGACCAGGTTGTAGTAACCAAACAGGTTCTACCATTACTACAAGTCCTAGTAAGGAAATGTCAGCAGACACATTTCCTCCCTCACAAGGTGAGAACCTTAAAACATCTGAACCACGTGGTCTCACACGTAAGAGCCCCACCTATTTAAAAGAATACATTAGATAGGCTGGGGTTTGGGTATGGACTGAACCTAGTGGGGAGGGGTGTTATGTATGCAGGTTTAAAGTCATTGGTTTAGTTTGAACTGTTCTTGTAAAATGTAAGAAATGATTGGTTTAAAAAGTGCGGGAAAACCCTGCACTCTGATTGGCTGGCAACTGCGGCTGCTGGCTATAAGTAGCAGCCGCAGCCCAGCCAAAGTGGGTTCATTCTGAGCTGTAGTCACTAATAAACAAAGAGCTTGAAGCACTCCGCGTCTGTCTCTTCATGCAAACTTAACAGAAATGATTTTGATTGTGGGGATATTCAATGAATAGAGTACTACAATACTCATATTAGGATGTAAGGAATGCAGTTGGCAAGGCACAAACCTGGGGTTCCAAGACAAGAGAAGGATGAGTATCTTTCAAGGCCACAAAGCATACATTTGTTGATTTGGAAAGTCAAGAGGGAAAAGGCAGAACTTAAACTCTGAGAAATAAACCTATACAATGAGTTTGATTTTTGGGTATTGCATGGACAAATTCTCGGTGTGTATGTGGCTTAATTTGCAATAAAGGAATTAATTGAGCTGGATCAAATCTCAGAGCCTTCTGCTAGGTAAACTAATCCTGACCATGTAAAATGTCTGGAGAGCTGAGGTTTACAGCTGAACCAAATATAAAATCTGATAGACCATGAACTTGTGAATGTTTTTATCAAGAATCCAGTGAAGATTTTTACTCTCAAGAAAAAGGCCAAAAGGAAAGATTCCTCAGGACATATTTCCCCTTCCCCATTTTTAAATATATCTTTCCTGTTCTCTGTTATCCTGATAATGAACTTTCCCTATTTCCAAATTCTTTCTGTATGTAAACATTTGGGAGGGAAATACAAACATGCATACACAGACACAAAATAAAAATTTCAGTATATATTTAAGGCTCTGATTACTACCAGGCACTTCTACTATTCATTTCCATACGCATCATCCGTACATTTCTGTTCTGCTCTTTGTCTTAACAGGGATCACCTGGATACCTGACAAATCCATTAGCAAGGCTTTACTTGATCTTGGATTAAGCTAGAATTTATATTTAGAAGTCACAATAAAGAAGAAAGTTCATCTAGGAATGCATACGTTATCCACCCCCTATTGAAAAAAAAAAAACCCAAAGACCTCTACCAGATAATGTAAGAAGTAGAGTGCATGCTCTCATTAGAGAACAACTTGCTTCAACAGTGGTATTTTCTTTTGGGGGCAGAGCCACCATTTTTTTCTACAATGCTGACAGAACCATTTTTCATAATACGTATCTATTTTGTGAAATAACATGTAACTAGGGAGGAAAGAAAGATTATAACACTGTTTACAGTGCTCCATCTGCTTTATTATCAGGCTTGCTTTATTGCCCGCATACTTTCAAATAAAACCTTGTTATTCGTCTCATTTGGTTTGTCACAGAAGCATTGACCTAACTGAACTCATCAACCAGGGCTAAAACAATTGCTATTCTCTAATATATCTCAAGCTACTTAACAGAATTTAAAGTTTGTAAAGTTATAAATTAAGATATTGGGTTTATCAACCGGAAGGTTGGCAGTTTGAGACCCAAGTACCACATGATGGGTGAACTCCCATTCTTGCCCCAGCTCCTGCCAACCTAGCAGTTCAAAAGCATTTAACTGTGAGTAGATAAATAAATGGGAAGCCTTCTGTGGCCCTGGGCTTACAGTCATGCTAGTCACATGACCATGGAAGCATGCTTGGACAACACTGGCTCCCTCTGCTAGGAAATGGAAATGAGTAACTCCTCTAGAGTTGGACATGACTGGACATGGCTCTACCTTTCTTTCTTTCTTTCTTTCTGTTAAGTTTGCCCTCCCCACTAGGTTCAGTCCATACCAAACCCCAACCTATCTAATGTATTCTTTTAAATAGGTGGGGCTCTTGCGTGTACGTTGAGACCTTCGTGGTTCAGAAGTTTTAACATTCTCACCCAGTGAGAGAGGAAATGTGTCTGCTGACATTTCCCTACTGGGACTTCCTGTGAAAGAAGACCCTGTTTGATTGTTAGAATCTGGTCTCTCCTCCCAACCCATCTCCAGCCCAATGTCAGCACCCAAGTCAGGTAGTGATGTACAATCTTCCACTTCTAAGGATGGATTTTGGCATTGTGACAGGTTTTGGAATGGTTCCTGTCGTAATGGCTCGTTACACATGGGGTTGATTCTTGCTTGCTGATTTTCCTCCTGTTCCTCCCTTTCCCCTCTAGAATTGACATCAGATGAGGGAACTAGAGAGGAACAAGTGCGATGTTCCTGAGAGAACCTGGATCTAAGTTGATCAATGTGCCTGCTCCAGAAGAGTCCATCCTCTGTTTGCACCCTGTAAGAACGAGGGCCTGTGATCTGAGTTATCTCAGCAGGAATCCACAAAGGTTCACCCATAAAGTTCTTAGCATAAACAGAATCACCCACACTGAATGTGTGAACTTTGGAAGTGGAATCTAGTGGTGCGTGCGTAAGTGGGATGAAGGTGGTCAAGGGAAGACCTAAGTTTCCTACCCATCAACAACTCTGCTGGGGATAAGTTATTAGATGGGTTAGGAGTGATGTGCTGAACACTAAGAAGTTTTTCAACTTTCTCAGTGATGTCTCCAGGACCCAATTGCTGAAGCTTCTCCTTGGTAAAACGTACCATGCGTTCAGCCTGGCCGTTAGCCGAAGGGTGCCCAGGGGCAGTAAGGGCATGTCTGATACCCTGTTGTGCTAAATAGGATTCAAAAAGGTTGGATGTAAATTGAGGGCCATTGTCAGAGACAAGAACATCAGGTAACCCGTGGGTTACAAAAGTTTTTGAGCTGTTTGATGACAGCATCAGTTGTGCTGGATGCCATGGGAATTACCTCTAGCCATTTGGAATATGCATCTACTCTAATCAGAAAGGTGTGCCCTCTGGTAGGGCCAGCAAAATCAATGTGAATCCTGGACCACGGGCCCCTAGGACATTCCCATTCCTGTGTGGGGGCGAGAGGTGGTGCAGGCCTGACTACCTGACAGTTGGGACAAGATGCAACCCAGTTTTCAACCATTTTGTCAATACCTGGCCACCATACATAACTCCTGCCAATCCCTTCATTCTTCCCATTTGCTTCTGAGTTGCGCCCCATTTTCTCACTGAAGTTGTTGGGCTTGAATTCTTTCTCAGGAAATTTCTTCCTACTAGGTGGAGTTCTGGATGATTTGCAGACTCTTGCTAGGTGACCTCTTTCTTCCAAGGTCTTTCCTTTTCTTCTCCATTCTGAGTCTATAAATTCCTTCCTCCACCTCACTACAGTCCGAATCAGAATCTATTTGCTCACAATGGGTTGTTGTGGACTTTTCCACATCAGAATGGCTTGAGGCCTTGTTAATTTTCTTCATGGCTGCTGCTGAGGACTTGGTTGCTTCCGCTGAAACAGCTTCCTCTATGGCCTCCTTAAACGTGATCTTAGGTTTCATTAGTAATTTGCTCTGTAAGACCTTATCTTTAAGGCCTAGAACAAACCCACGCATGGCCTCTTCTAAGTTGGTAAACTCACAAGCACCCCCAATGTCCCTTAAACTTGCCATGAAGTCGTTAACATTTTCGCTTTCCCCTTGATCCCGACGATAAAACTCGTGTCTCTTAATGAGGCATGATACTTGTGGGGTGTAATGGGCTCTTAAAAGCTTTTCTAAATCAGACTATTCCATTACCTTCAAGTCTGCAGCTCCCGCCAATGCCTTCGTCATCTTGAAGACTGCCGGACCGCAGTGCGTGAGAAATACCGCCCTCTTCCGCTTCTCGGGGATGTCGGCGAGGTTGTTTCCTTCCAAATACATTTGAAAGTGATCCACATACGATTCCCAGTCTTCTGCCACCGGATCGAACGGGGCTGGGGGGGGTGTTCAGCGCAGCCATCTCGCTCTTCTGCTTGTCTTCTGTGTCGTCTCTTCTTCAGGGGAACCCCACCTTCATCGCCAGTGTTAAGTTTGCATGAAGAGTCAGACGCAAAGAGCTTCAGTGAAGAGTTTATTAAGTGACTACAGCTCGAATGGACCCAACTTGGCTGGGCTATGGCTGCTTCTTATAGCCAGCAGCCCTAGTTGCCAGCCAATCAGAGTGCAGGGTTTTCCTGCACTATTTAAACCAATCTTATTTGACATTTTACAAGAACAATTCAAACTAAACCAATGACATTCAAACCTACATACATAACTCTTTCTTTCTTTCTTTCTTTCTTTCTTTTACAGTTGAAAGGAACTTTAAGAAACAATCTAGAGTCTATGTTTAGAAAACAACTAATGCTTTCTCATTCATCTGTGAAACAAGGAAAGACTCTGAATTATTTTAACAGGGATTGAAGCATAATCTAGGTCAGGGCTCCTCATTCCCTGGGCCACAGCCAAATACCAGGCTTTGAGCAATTTGGAACTGGACTGCAGAAGTGGTGGGCGAGCGCACATAAGCACATGTATCTCCACCTGTGTGAGCAGTGGGCAAGTGCACCCCTGCTAAATTTGCACGAGTGCCCACCACTTGCACAAATGGAGCTGTGAGCGCACACTTGCCTGCCACTTGTGCGAAAGCATCCCTGCCTCCCCTCTTCCCCAGAGGCTGGGGAACTCTGATCTATGTACAATATGGATTTAAATGTTAAAACTAATAGTAAACAATCCAAAAACATGTTGTGAGTCATGTGCAGTGTTCATATAAATTCTGATTCTCCTGTATTCATATTAAGAAAGCTGTTAAATTGGAGAATAGGGCATCCCATTTATAAATAATGGAAAATGATACAAATGGCAATTTGCTTCATTTGAGAAATGACAATGCAATTAGCATAAATCACAATGAACGTTTGGACAGTACATGTGAGGTTTTTGTATCAAGGTCTGATAAAATGATGTTTCACTGTACTATTTCAGGATCATTTGATAGTCTAGAAATAATGAAGTTGTGGCCTTCCAGATGCCCCTGATCCTTTAGCAGCACATGGCCAATGGTGAGACATACTGAGAATTATTATCTAGCATCAGGTTTTACAATTTCTTTTGATGGATTGATTATATGTCATCAAGTCCTAGCATACATCAATTTCCTTCATTCGATATTATATCAGGATGCCAATGGCATCACTAAAAGCTTAAACCTCAGCATTAGATTCCATCATGTTGAAAGCAAACTCAATCTTATAAGGTCAACTAGGAGAGCTCTTCCAACTTCACCTACAGCTTTTTAGCCCATGCAAACTATAACCAAGAACCAGTTTGGTGTAGTGGTTATGGCATTGGATTAAAATCTAGGAAATCATAATTCTCATCCTGCTTTAGGCATGAAAACTGACTGGGTGACTTTGGCCAGTCTCTCCTACTCAGTGCATTTCCCTCATAGGCTTTCTATTATGGAAAAAATAGGCAGCGGGAGCAGTATGAACATCACCTTGAGCTGTACAAAATAAAGCCAGGATATAAATCTAATAATAAATACAATGAAAATAGTAAGGCAGTGTTATAATTGGAATATTTTATAAATCTTTCCAAACATGATCCCAATTCAGCAGATGTACAAATCATCATGGAATACCACAGCTCATACTCATATTCAGAATTATAATAATTATTTCTAAATATGTGCTCCATGCTTCAGAACAATAAATGACCCAATAGCACTTTCAAAGGGAAAATGTTTCCAAACAATTTCTAAATATTTCATTCACACTTTCCAACACAAGAAGAGAGCATAGGTTGGAAAATTATTTGATTGGGGAGTTTGTTTTATATTTCAGAAATGGAAAGCTAGGGTCATTGCTGTGATTGTAAAATTTAAAATCAGCAGCTACAGTTCTGTGTCTTTTTATTTGTTAAGTCTGGGGACATATTTGAACAATGAACGGACAGGTTTAGAATAATAAATCATTAATTACAGCTAAAGAATAATAAATCAATAATAAATCACTTCCCTCCATACTCTGAAATGCAGATGAGTATATTCATGCCAGGTCTTAAAGACTGCACTATGTTTTTCACTTTAGCTACAGACTGGCTAATAGGCATTAAGGTTCCTGATGCTTTATAATTGTATCTATTAGTCAGCATCTTGCTATTTCGTTCAAACCATTTGTTCAAACTGAAACATTAAATTGGTACATTAATCATTCCTTTTACATAGGAAGCCCTAGAAAAGACAGCTTTCTGAAGAAGCAGTATTTCCCTCAACACTCTCTTTGTAGCATCTTTCCAAGGACTTTTTTTAAAGGAAGCCAAAACCAATAAAACTGACGCAGGCTTGAGATGTGGATATACAGGACCCCCTAAGTGACAAAGCAAAATTATCCTTTGTCCTTGCATTTTTTCAAGCTAGAGTAAGAACAGTAGTATTAGATGATGTAAAAATCACACCGTTTCATTTCCCACAAGGCTGGTTTCATTCAAAGGCCCTCCTTTCCTTATGCAATGAAAGCAGACCAGCAGTATGTTGAAAACCTAACATCAATGGATTTTGGATCACTGAGCTGCCTATGTTGCAGAGAATGTTGATCTTGCCTTGCTTCATAGATTTCATGCGTCAGCTCAATGACATGGCCTATCTCCCACAGACTAGTCTCTGGGATCTTGGGTGCACGATTAATTAATAACAAATTATAGGAGGGATTCTGTTAAGCAGTGGCAGCACTTCTACTTCTGTTTGAACAGTCAGGACAAATGTTGGCAGGATCATATACAACAAAGATAAAAGCTGGCACCTGTTGCTTTCAGATAGTAAACGGCTAATCTGATGCATGGAATTACTGTACCAGAAAGACAAGTCCCTCAGTTTTGACATACATGCCTTACCTCTGTGATGCAAAAAGAAACCCCTCAATACACATGTAACCTCAATTCACTGCCAGACCTCTATGAGATGCATCCTAAACACACATGTGAACTATTTAACATGTTTTTAGAGAAAATATTCACAGCAAAATGAATTGATCCTAAGTAGCAGAAGAAGGAAGAATCAGTAAGGAATCTCTGGCCTTGCCTGTGTGCACCTTCAAGTCAACTTTCATCTCCTGGTGACTGCCTGGACAAGTCCCTGAAGTTTTCTTGGTAAGATTTTCAGAAGTGCTTGCCATTGCTTCCCTCCTAGGACTGAGAGAGAAACTGGCCCAATATCACCCATTTGGCTTTGTGCCTAAGAAGGAACAATCCCCTGGTTTCTACCCTGGTGTCTTAACCGCTATAAACATATATACTAATACACACACACACACACACACACACAGAGCCTTTGTTATTCTCTTTAGGATTGTAACCTAGTTCTAAATGGGCCTAAGAATCTAGGGTAGCCTGTTAAGCTAGCCATACATCTCCGAATTTTCCTCACAATAAAATTTCAGCTAATCAATTTTTAATCTACAAATGACTAAAGATATACCATTCTAATGACAGAAGGACCTTTGAACTAGAAGAGGATTATATTTGTCATTCCTGCAGGTTGTGTCAAAATACTCAAGACAGTGTCTACAATGATGTGATAGAAATGTTGCAGTTTGCTTGTGTGTGTGTTGTACATGCATCACACATAAGAAACAGATAGAGCTTCAATCGTACAACTGAACGATTGACTTTTTTGATCATATCTTGTAGATATCCATGGAATTACTTGATTCCCCATCCACTGGTAAACTCCTACATGCTTGTCAGAGTTTTCAGATCAATGTGGAAGATTTATAGGTGGCTCTTGCAAAAATTCTCCTTGGAAATTAAGCCAGTATACCTAAAATTTGTGCATGGATGGGTGGGGTACAATACAGTTAAAAGACACAAAAAGAAACCTGCTATCCAGAGGGTTGGGGCTTTAATTTGGTTCTTTTTTATTTGTTTAGCAGCTAAAGAAGTCTTCTTTACATTTTCTCATGACAACCTATGACATGACCCTGTATTTATAATGCACACAAGTCACAGTGGACATATGTTTCTTTCTATTTACAAAAAAAACAAAAACAAATTTTGTTGCATTTCACACAGGATAAAATGTCCAAAACTTTCCTGTTTAAAAAGATTTCAACACTATTCATTTTCACACCAAACAACAACGAAGTATTTTTGTCTTTCTCAGACACAAAAGCAAAGGATCTACTAGCTTGCCAGTTTGGGAACAGATCCTTTATCATCAACCTAAGCATGTGTAGAAAAAGATGTAGAAAAATGTGCAGAATGCATATTTATTTTTAAAAAGATTTCTCAGACTCAACAGCCTATCATAACCAATTCCACCTCTATAGGGTTCAATCAAAGGAAACACAAACCAAAATAACAACGCTATAACAAACACAGCCAGTGTATCATGAACAACTGATCTGTGGGGAGGCATTTTGTATTAATAAGATACAATGAAATATAATGCTATATATTTAATATTTAATAATATTTGAGATAACAATAATACAGAATGCTGAAAATGTTGCTCATCACTGATGAGGACATATTTGCATGAAAAACCCAATCAAACCCCACTTAACTTTTCCAATTCATGGAAAAAATAAAACTAAGCAGAAACCAATGAGAAAGCCAATTTTTTTCATAACTTTTCCAAACTGGAATCCTGATCTTCCCGAGCAAACCAGATTCTGTACTGGAATTATGAAATTAATTTCCATTTCCTTGGTTTACTAGGGAAATGAGTCTTCAGGGTTAATTTTTTGATTCTAAAGGAAGCTATTGCTTTCATTTCCATTTCTGGTGAGTTTCATTGTTCTTGCAAGTAAGGGCAATCTGACAACCTTTATCAATATTAATCTTCAATACTAACAATAAATGGGATGCTTAGCAATTCTGGATTATCATAATACTATGCTGTTGTTCAATGCTTCGTTTGTACAAAGATTCATGAAAGCCAAATTATGCTAATCAAATTATCTTGAAAGTTTTGTTGAGTTCAAAAGAATGTACTTAGGAATAAAATTGTACATCATAAAAGTAAATATTTCTGACTTCATAATACATCAAGATGTTTTTGATGTCATGAACATTCTGATTTATTACCTTGCTGATTATCACTGCTCCTATTATATTGAAGGAAGCATACCATAAATTCTAAATAGTGTCATATATACCAAAAATATATATGAAAAATATATAGAAAAAAGTCTGATGTGACAAACTTCAAAAGTCTGATTGACAGTACAGACTACCTATATAATGTCTTGAAATAAAATATATTTTTCCCATCCCAAATTAACAAACACTTTTCAGGGGATGTAATACTTATTATATTATATGGATGGCTTTCAATTGATATAAATAGGCACCATAAACAAATTCTAAAGTATTTGTTCCTACCTTTGCAGCCACTGATGAATTGGGCTTTTCCAACAAGTCCCAGAGTTTTTTCCTTTTCTCTGGGCAGCAAGCATTATCAAATTCTTCACCATCTCTTTCTCTCATTGTTTCTGCCTCTCTCCTTAATTCTTCATTCATTTGCTCTTTCTTCTGATGATACCTTGCCTGGCAACAGGACTCTAAATATATTTCATCAATCCCCCAGTAATCTAATTCTTGGCCAAAAGAGAGAGCACACATTTCCTCCATCATATGTAACTTTCCTGTCCTGTAGAAATTCAGGATAGAGGTGAAAGCACCTGGGTGTCTATCAAAGAAATATTCATTCTCATTAAGATTATAGTCATCACATACTTCTAGTAAAGAGTCATTAGTATTGCAGTCTCTGAGCTTCCCTAAACGTGTCCGTGGAAGTCTATCTAAAGTCCTCCATAGAACTTCATGATTGAGTCCACCTACATTGATTCTCACTCTCCTAGAACATGCTTTGCTTCTGATTATGTCCACTGGTTCTGGTGGAAGAGACTGTGTAGACCTGGATGTCTTTTTGTTCATACCTGGAGCCTTTTCGGCCATCCTGATAAGGAAGTGGCAACAAAGCCAGAGTCTTTAAGAGAATTAAAATTGACTGATATGGTAAATTAGGTCCTTCTTAGATAAGTTCTTCCATCTCTGAAGCTGAAAAGAGGAGAAAAGGGCACATTTTAGTACAGCAAAATAGCAACTCTCAATGCTATAATAAATAAAGATTTTAACCAGGAGCATTCATTTCTTATAATACTCTTATAGGATCATGTAATATTATATTGACCACATGTATTGTTAAGAAAAAGAGAACACAACTTTTGCAATGCTGAAAAGTAATTTGAAAAATTAGTTCCCCAAAACAGTGGAATGTTATTATGGGAGAATGATTAAGTAGAAATGCAAACATACTGCATATTTAACAATAATTTGCTGAAGGAGATTTAGGAGAAAAACAGATAATTTTTCATCTATATTAAACAAAATTGTTCCTATTTAAAGAAGCCCTTACCACTTGGTTATCCCTAGACCCTGGATCAGAGTGGGTGATGTGAAATTCTGGTTTGGATGTGTGATTATGATTTATTTTTCCCCTTAGACTTCCTTTTTGGATGATATCATCTGTGTTTCTACTGTGTTTTTCTTATTGTATTTTGTAACATTGCAACAAATTGGGGAAACCTATAATTCTCATAAATAAAGAAATGAACAGCAATACTTTATTTAACATGTAAAACTTTTTTGTTTTGATATTATGAGAAGAAATCATTTTCATTTCTCTAAGAATTAGTAAAGACTGACCTCCATCAATCAATGATGAGTGTAAGAAAATGACTTTAATCACATTTATTTTCAGACAAAAAAACTATTCATTCAATGTGAATGGACAGTTGAAGACATAAAAAACCATTATAAAACTCAGCTACGTGTTTGCTGTGAACCTTCAATTGCAAATATCAGTAGCTGTTTTATTCTTCCTTATAGTTTTTGCAATGTTGTAAAACACGAAGGTCCATCCTGCCTTCTTTGAAACATCTTGATTTTTCTAACAAAGAGGAAGAAAAAAATGTCTAAAACATTTTTAACCTACTCTCTAACAAACGATTTGATTTCAGAAAAAACTATCCTGTAATCTGCAACTCTTAACTGCAAAAACATATGGACTACACAACTCGATCAGGGCAAAGCAATAGACTCAATTTACATAGACTTCTGTAAAGCCTTTGATTCAGTGGTACACGGCAAACTACTCCTAAAACTAAAGTCTTATGGTATCTCTGGAATACCTGCATAACTGGATAGAAGCATTCCTGTCAAACAGGCAACAGATGGTCAAAATTGGGAATGTCCTATCAAATTCTGTATCTGTCAACAGTGGTGTCCCCCAAGGCAGTGTTGTAGGACCAACTCTCTTCATACGCTACATAAATAACCTCTGTGATCATATTAAGAGCAACTGCATTCTCTTCGCCGATGATATAAAGCTATTCAACACCACCGACAATACTGCTACCCTTCAAAAAGACCTCAACTATGTATCTGAATGGTCAAACAAATGGCAACTTCAAATCTCAACAAATAAATGCTCTGTCTTACATATTGGCAAAAAAAATCAGAAAATAAAATACAAGCTGAATTGTCAAGACCTTGTTGATGATCCAAACTCTGTCAAGGACCTTGAAGTACTCATCTCTAATGATCTAAGTGCTAGAGCCCACTGTAACTACATAGCCAAAAAGGCATTAAGAGTTATTAACCTAATCCTGCATAGCTTTTTCTCTGGTAATATCACCATACTAACTACAGCATACAAAACATTTGCTAGACCAATACTTGAATACAGCTCATTAGTCTGGAACCCGCATTACATATCTGATATTAATACAGTTGAGAAAGTCCAGAAATATTTCACAAGAAGAGTTTTCCATTCCTGTACCTGTTGCAGAATACCTTATGCCACCAGACTTGAAATTCTAGACCTAGAGAACCTAGAACTATGCCACCTTTGGTCCAATCTAAGTATAGTACATAAAATTATATATTACAATGTCCTACCTGTCAATGAATACTTCAGCTTCAACCATAACAATACAAGAGCACACAATAGATACACACTCAAAGTAAACCACACCAAACTTAATTGCAGGAAATATGACTTCAGCAACAAACTGGTCAATGTCTGGAATACTCTGCCTGACTCTGTGGTTTCTTCTCCAAACCACAAAAACTTTGACCTTAGACTGTCTACTATTGACCTCATCCCTTTCCTAAGAGGTCTGTAGGGGGCGTGCATAAGTGCACCAACATGCCTACCATCCCTGTCCTATTGATTTTTTATTTTTCTTATATGTATCCATTTCATGTATTCATAACTATGTTTATACTTATACCTGTTGTTATGTATGTAGGTTTGAATGTCATTGGTTTAGTTTGAATTGTTCTTGTAAAATGTCAAATAGGATTGGTTTGAATAGTGTGGGAAAACCCTGCACTCTGATTGGCTGGCAACTACGGCTGCTGGCTCTAAGAAGCAGCCGTAGCCCAGCCAAGTTGGGTCCATTCGAGCTGTAGTCACTTAATAAACACTTCACTGAAGCTCTTCGCGTCTGACTCTTCATGCAAACTTAACACCTGTTATCTTATAATTGCTTGACAAAATAAAATAAATAACTAAAATAAAAAAACAAACATCTAACTATACATAGAACTTAATTCTCTACATTGATCTTCACTTGACATCTTGTAAAATAAAAGTCATATCAGTACAATAGTTTTCTTAACTTTAGTCTTGCCTTTGAAGGAGCTGTCATTTTCCACAAGGCATGAATATTATAGAATATAGATCATGGAACCTGTTTTTTTTCCACATGTCTTTTATAAAAGTTTACATCATTGGAAGCAGTATGGGTAACAGGAGCTCCACCCAACCTATCTGAAGAACTTCAATTTGCAAAAAGTTGCTATAGACAAGCTAGTCAAATTATGTATGTCCAGAAGGTCTATGCTCTGAACCTGGAAAAATTCTGAAAGGAGAAGAATAATTATATAAAAGATTTGGGAAATGCTTACCACTGTGACTCCACCATTCTATGTTGCTTTGCTAATCTTTCAGATTTGTTTATTTCTTATTTGCAGTCCCTTTTCTACCCCACAAGAATATGATTATATCAAGAAAGTAAACTTCAAAGGATGGTTGGAGTCAAAGAGAGGTATTCAGTAAATTTCTATGCTGTTATTTCAGCAAAAGCTTATTGTTTTTAAAGGAAATCAGCATTGATTTGGGGCATTGGCACTGTTCTTGTGGGTTCCTATGATGTCCTTCACTTCTAGCACTCTTCTTATGCTGAGACAATTTCAGAAATTAATTGATTAACTGAGGCTACAGAAAAAACCCACACTGAATATGGTTCTGTTATGTTTCCTCTGGAATCCCATGGTGGGAAATCCTGACTATCTTGCTTCCCATCTCTTGAGATTTTTTCTTCCCTTCTAAAGCAAGAGTGCCAGGGGGTCTTGCCATCAATTCCCAACACTCCAACCTTAGTTCTTCCATAGTGTCTAATTACTAGGAGTTGCTCTTTTTCACTTCTTTCTTGCCACCATTAAAAAATAAACCCAGAAAAAAGAACAAAGGAAAGTGAGGCATCAATTTGTTTTAGTTCTACTCCAAAGGCCAGGTGAGGAGGAATGCCAGGTGGCTGGTAGAAGGGGCCACATAGGTCTCTTGAAGTGTAGAAACAAGCCCTGTGAAAATGTTGCTGATAGCTTAAGAGGTAAAACCACAAATTATTTAGAATTAATATTTATATTCATTTATACATGTCATTGTGGACATACTATATATATAAATGTAAAATATGTTGAAATGTAGAGATTTCTTTTTTAAATGGATTTCAATTCTGCAGTATTTTTTTCATTTTTATGAAAATAAAGGCTCCTATTTAATTTAATTTTTAATTTTAAGTTTATTTGATGTACAGTAATCTAGACACAATTGTAACAATAAGTCGTGCTTTGCAAAAGCAATTCTTTGGTTGCTTGGCTAATTGGCTGCCTGTGTCCAACTTTTCATTCATATTTGTTCCTTTATTAACCTAGTGAAACCACCTTTCTACCACCTTCACCACCATGAATTATATCAGCCTTTCTCTGTCACGGTGACTTTAAGATGTGTGGACTTTTACTCCCAGACTTCCTACCATATTGGCAGAGGAATTCTGGGAGTGGAAGTTACACAATTTAAAATTAGCGAAGGTGCAAAACACTGCATTACCGCATGGCATACTCTATCCTCACTGTATGCAACTTACTTCTATCTTACCTATTCTAAAATATGAGCAATCAGAAATCTACATATTTGGGTCCTGTGCTCTGATATATCATCAAGGGCCTGCCATTTTAATTTCCACTATAACTATTATGTATATTATAGTCTATACAGTATGTATAGACATGTGTATATACAGTTCTTGACTTATTATCTTAATGGAACCTGCCTGTTATGATCGTAAGGCATGACAGTCATGAAACAATTTTACAGGGTTTTTTGCAGTTCTCATTAAGCAAGCACACTGTGGCTATGTACCAAATGTTAATGGAAAGTTTTGGCAAAACGATCATAAAATGTGATCACATGACAGTGGGATGCTGTAAATGGCCGTAAATGCAACCTAGTTTGCCAAGATCCCAAAGTTTGCTTATGTGACTGAGGGGGGCTGGAGGGGGGACAACTGATAGAACTTTGAATCTGCATTGTAAATAATCCCAAAATAATTTCAAATGTTGCTAATGACTGGTTGTTAAGTTGAGGATTACCTATGAATACACACACATGATGTTTTAAGTATTTAATCATGATTATTTCTTGGCCACTGACTGTTAAAATTTTGAGGTGACAAAAAAACCAACAACTTTGTCTGGAACTCTGACTTGGAATAGCTTAGCAGGATATACGGCCCAAACTGACCCTTTGAGATTTCTACCTTTTGAGCATCAATTGCACAGCCTTTGTTAAAACCTAGAACAGAGCATAGCAAATAAAGGCTATTCTATTTTCAGAACCCAATTTTTATACATTAAGACGTAGACACAGGCTGACATAATTGAATTTTGATTGGTGGCAAATTAAAACCACTCCTACATTTTCTGTTGCTACCACAATGACTGCTCTTATTGCTAAAGAATCACAGTCCTTTTATACCGAAGAACTCTGCAGATTTACAGTGAAATATATTGGTGTACTTCTCTAATATAAATTGAGCAACTTAGAATAGATTTTTTGGTACTATGAATAATATACATCAATACTGAACTATTACCTGCTTAAATTTTACATTGTTGGTTTACTTTATTTTAGTAAAAAACAAACAAAACAAAAAACAAAAAAATGCTAAAGCAACTCATATAAATGAAAGATACACAACTTTAAAAAATCCATCCCTCTGTAGTTTGGAATGCAGTAATTATGGAAAAAGAGAGAGAAAACCCTATGAAATCAATGGGAGTCCATTTTATTAGATGGCTTTAATAGTCTTTTCTTTGATCAAAGTAATTAATTTCAGGGTGGCTGGAAATTCTGTACTAAAACTGGTATGATGTCTCTTTCTTTCTTTCTTTCTTTCTTTCTTTCTTTCCCTCTCTCTCTCTTTCTTTCCTCTCTTTCTTGCTTTCCTTTCTTTCTCCCTCCCTCCCCTCCCTCCCTCTTTCTTCTTTTCCTTCTTTTATTTCTGTTTTCTCCCCCCCCCTCTTCCCACCTTGCAACAATCCTAACATCCCATCCCTGATAAAAAGTCAGTTGAAGATTTCTGGGCTAGTGAAGTTATGTATTTGCTAGTCTTCCATGACACTCCCAAAATGACTGTCCAAGGCATCTTTGTATCTCTGCCTAAAAACTTGGGCAGTTCAAGTATGATATGGGAAACATTCGGATGTTACACTTTGAGTCATAGTCTCCTTTTCACTGACTTATCTTGGCAGTGTCTTCTTACAGACCCAGGTACCTCTGTAACACTGGAACTCTGGTGACAACTCTGAAGATTGTTCCAGTTCTAAAAAGGCAAGCAATTTTTAGAGGCCTTTGAATTGCTGGGAACATTTGGCAGCGCTTTCTGTGCCCACTGGCTAATGTTCTCAAGACTAAATACTTGGTGAAAATAAATGAAATTTCCACTGAATCAGGCAGGAAATTTACTCTCTGTCTCCTGCCCCCCCTCCCTTTCCTCCTCTTCCTCTCCATTCTGGATCTTAAAACTACAGAAGGAGTCATAAATATATTAGTTTAGTCTCTTGGACCTCTCCAGGTTTAAAGTCCAGTAACTTCAAGCAGAAAATTCTTATCTGCTTCCTAGCTCTGCCAAGTGGTGTCAAAACACCTGGTTAAATGGCTCAGGTATAGAGGCTTCCTATCTCGGTAAGCTATGGCTCCTTCTCCTGTCTAATCTTCCTATCTTGTAATATTTATATCCAATCTGTTTCTACCTAAGATTTATGTTTTCCCCACCCATTTAAAAAGTCCTCTTTCCAGAGCAGTTTACAAAATGTATAACAAGGAGAAGAGGAGAAGGAGAAAGAGGGGGGGAGGAAGGAAAGGAGGGGGGAGAGGGCGGGAGGGAGAGTGGAAGAAGAGAAGGAGGGTGAAGAAGCTACAGCATGTATGCTTGTATGTATGTATATCATTATGGCTGGCAAAGAGGTTGGTTTATCACAGGCCAGAGAATGGAAGTGCTGTAGAAAAGGCACAAGTCTGTATTGGGGTAGGATGAAGTGTGACAATTTATTGGTTTACAATCTTACCAGAAATGGGTTTCTTACTCAGAAATGTAGAAGCAGTGATCCATATGAAGCTCAATCAAATCTTATAAAAAGCATCCACCAAAAAGGCAGGTCAGTTTGAATAAAGTCTCAAGTTAGGCTTCTTCTTCACAGGACGAAGATGGTAAACTTTGCAGGATCTTTCCTGGCTTGCATCTAGCCATTAATCATAAGTACACATATGTTGATGGCCCTCCATTAATACAATCACTTAATACAGTCCTTCAACTTTATTAGCAGGAAAAGCAGAAGTAGAATTACTCAAAGTTCTCTTGCCTCCTAAACATTTATTTATTTATTTATTTATTTATTTATTTATTTATTTATTTATTTATTCGTGGGACTTATATGCTGCCCCATCTCCGAAGACTCGGGGCGGCTCACAATAAAACAACAATAAATACTTAAAAAAGAATTAAACTAACAGTCCCAAAACACAATTACAATCACAAGATACAAAACTTAAAATCAATCCAAAAATCTAAAACCCCCCTTCCCAAGGGTCACAACCCAGATTGGTCAAATAACCAGGTCTTCAGGTCATGGTGGAAGGTGCGGAGGTCAGGGGCCAGGCGGAGCCCCAAGGGAAGTTGATTCCAGAGGTCGGGGACCGCGACAGAGTAGGCACGTCATCGGGGGACCGCCAGCCGGCATTGCCCAGCCGACGGGACCCCAAGGAGTCCCTGTCTATGACTTCGCACAGAACTATGATTAAGATCCATAAGCCTGAAGATCCATATTCATGTATGATCATTAGTACAATTATTATAAAGTAGCAAAATGAAAAAAGTTTTTATACCAACTGCAGTTTCCCTTCCTCTAAAAAAAAAATCAGCAAAAATATTATTGTATGCCGCTATTGTTTAATTTTCCCAATAAGAGATGTTAAAATGAAAATTCAATCTACTGTGGAGGAATCTGCAATAAAATGTTGCAACATATAATACAATGTTTCTATTCAAAATTCTAGCCAGGTAGCCATGCCCAATTTCTAAGATCTTTTATTGTGTTTTCCCGCACAGTTTTCATCTGTTCTAAACATCAGTCAGCATGTCATGACAGGAGCTGTTTTTGTTCTTTATCTTCTTATCCTTTTTCCTAAAGTACATTAGGGTTATATGATGCTTTAGAATTGATTCCAAAAGAGTTCTCTACATGGCAGCTGCAAAGGACAGCCATATGATCCTGGGAAAGACAGAACTACTTTAAAAAAGAATGGCAGACAAAGGCTATGTGAGCATTTCTGCCGATCCCAGAATGCCTTTTGTAAACTATTTTCAAAGTAATGCACAGCCCTAATACTGTATTTGTTTCCCTCTTTTGAACATGAAACTTAACTTTTTGTTACCTAAAGAACCATATTGTTAGTTTATACTCCATATTATAACCCAAAGATAAGCAGTCACAGAAGCTTTTAAAATATGATACAGAGATTACAGAGGCAAAAAAAGTAATACATGGTTACTGATCGGTACAGATTTCATATCTATACATCTTTTCATACAGATTAACTGCATCCAATATAAGAGCTAGGGGTGGTTATCAAGCTTTATTATGCCCTTCTAAATAACAATATAATTGGATGGATGTAAAGTAAGAAAAAAACAACTAAAAGGAGAAAACATTTTACATGAGACTACCTTTGAACAGCATCTGGAAGCTGCAGCAAGAGGAGAATACAATGGTGAGCATGTTACATTTCTCTTTTGCAAGTTACACCAGAATTGTTCTGCTTATTACGCTCTGGATGGGTATAAAACAGACAGAGCAACTCCACAAAACATCTATACAAAGTCTTTTTATTGGTTCATCAGGTATCCTGTCAACTCACAGTTATGACGAGGTTCTTCTTAATGTCCAATCCTTTGCATTTCTGAATTGTGGTGTAGAAAGATATTAAACTCTCATCCCTATGATGATAACCATGATAATAATTGTAGTGACCGCATGGTATAGGATTCAGGCTAGAGTGAAGGGAGCCTCCCCAACCCAACAAGGGTCAATTTAGTGACCCATCAGGATTACAGATGTGACCACATGACATGGACTACATTTCCCAGGATACCTTAACTACATTTACCATGATGCATTCCCCTAAGGGGACAGCTCTCAATTTCTAACTACCTATCCCAAATCCCATTAACTCTAAACTGGCTAGACTGCACACTCCCCGCCTGGAATTGTAAATTCCACTAAGTAAGGAGCAATTAACTAAGATAAACAGTAAAGAGTAATACTAACTGAATAGCAGATAACTATATAACTAAAATAAACAGGTAGCTATATAAGTAAAGGAAACAGTAAATAGCAATAAAGCATCAAACAAAGCAAAGCATGCAAAGCTTGAGGTTCAATCTTCAAGTTCAGCCTTTCTCTGCAGCAACACTAGGTCGGTGACTGGTTAGGTGTAGAGACTGGTCTTGGTGCAAGTCTGGTGGTTGCTTCTGGCAGCTTTTAGGGTTGGAGTGGTACTCTTGTTTCCACGGTGTCAAAGGGCATCGGGAAGCTGTTGGAAAGGGTGTTGCGGAGGCATATGCCTGTGTAAAGTATCTTAGTGGATGTCTGGTGTTGCAATGTGGCTGCGGTCATCTGGTATCCTGTCCCATTCTAACACGAGCGGCAATAGGAACTGGGAACTTCCATCTAATGACTCTATACAGAGTCCAGTAGCTCTCCTCCCCGCCGTGCGTCTTGGTGCGGTGCACATTGATATCGTGAAGTGCACTTCTTCCTTCTGCACATCAAAGAGGTTGAAGAATGCAGACCTGGCTAGTGACCGATTGCTCTGAGGATCTAGGATTACGTACATTTTCACTGCTTCTTGTGGGCATCCATCAGGGTAGACTTAGGCTAAGCAGATCTAATGACACAAGCGAGGGGCTGGTGTGTTATAGCACACTGATGTGCAATGGACACTTACCACTGGCTCTGATTGTGCTTTCGTGGCGTGCTGAGGCTCCTTGTTCAAAGGAGGGTTAGGAGTTGTCTGCTGTGGTGATTCAGAGTCTGGATGCAGAGCAGTTGGGTGCTCATTGCTGTTTCATAGATGGCATTCCACCTTGGCTATGCAGTCTTTTGGCGCATGTTTAGAAGATTTGCAACACTTGTAGCAGACTCTGAATTCCCATAACAAATCTTTCCTTTGGGTCAGGGATTTCACTGCAAACCCCTGGCACCTGTTCAGCAAGTGTTGGGTGTTGTGCAAAGGACAAAGCTCAACTCTCTTTGTAATTGGAGATCTAGATCGGGTTGAGGCCGACGAGTTAGCAGCTGAACTCTTTATGGTTGAGGAGTCGATCTTGGTTTTATGGACAACCATGAAGGGTTTTCCCCTTGCAGTGGGTGTAGGGTCTGTGGACAGTATATAGTTGCTGTTGTATCTTTTTTCATTTGGAGAACTAACAGCTCTAAGTCTGCGGGCCCTGGGGGTGTTGCACACTGTTGCCTGGTGGACGACGAATTCTTCAAGAATGGTAAAGGGTATATAGTTGTGGCAACCCTTGGCCATGAAGGCATCAGGCAACTGGAGCCACTGTTCAATTAGCACCTGTGGGAGTTTCCAAATGATTTTGTTTTGCATGTCGACATGGCCAAGACAAGCAAGTAACCATGGATCCCATTGTGCTGCTTTCAGTTGTATAAGTATATTAGATAGTTCCGCGACCAGGTGAGGCCTGTCGATAGGAATTTTAGGAAATCTGTTGAGGCTGTTCAAGAGCATTGATTCTACTGCTGTGGGAGTGCCATACAGTTCGTCAAGTCTTTTCCATGCCAACCGTAGGGCAGCGTCTAAGTGGGAGGTATAAAGGCCTTCATTGCTTTGGCAGACCGCGGCCCTAGCCACGTTATCAAGTGTACGAGTACTTCATCGGGTTTCAGGTGTGGACCCTGAATGGTGCACAGGAAAATTTTCTTCCAGAGGAGATATTCGCCGCCTAGCTCATCAGAGAATTTGTATACCCCATTGGCGGCCAAATCTAGCTTTCCTTTCCTGAGTGCCAACTCTCTCCAGTAGTCTGCATCATCTGTAGAGGTGGATTGGGTAAGGGGCATTGATGTAGAGGGTGGGTTCGGGTTGTATGCCAATGATGGGTTGTAGTGTTCCTCCCAGTGCTTATAGAGGATGTCGTCCTGCCATTCCAGAGACGATGGTGGAGCTTCATGCTGCTGTGTAGGCTGGCCACAGTTAGCTTGTTGTACCTGTGAGCTCAGGTAGTGTTGAGATTGTGGCTGGAATGGTACTGCCTGTGGATTGAGTGTGGCAGGTGTCGTTGGTTGCATGTCTACTTGTCGAGAAGTCGTCGTGATCACTGGTGGGCTAAGGTGCTTGCCTGGCAGACCATAAGATATTGGAGTAGGGTTGCTGATTCTAGGAAGAGAATCTTGGACTTTTGGTCGTACAACATCGGTTGGGGAAGATTTGCTGTTGGTGGGAAGTAAATCTCGTATTTTGGGTCTTACAACGTCAATTGCATGACTGACATTTGGAGTCTATGGTTGAGATTCTTCCCTGTACTCCCCTGGTTGTGGGAGACTGCTAGGCAACTGAGGCGGTTCTACCTGCTCGTTTCGTAGTGAGTGCTGCTCATCCATGTAGGCCTTGACCCACGTATCTGGGTTCTCTTCTCCCAACTCTTCGAGGTCAAAGGTGAGGGAGACAGCATTGGCTGCCTTCTGCCATGCTGTGGCCCATGCTGTTTTTTGCTACTGTGTCGCTTTGTTGTTCGAGTAACTCCACTTGGGCCTGAGCTTTGGCTACTTCTGCTTGTTGTTTGGCCATTTCTGCTTTCTGCTGTATCACCTCTGTTGTAATACGTAAATCTGCCTCTGCTACTGCAGCTTCAATTTGAGCTTCTATAGCTTGTTTGGCGTAACTTGCTGCTTTGGAGGCCTTAGATGCGTCACTGTGATGGGAGGATGCTCTGGAAGGATGGTGAGAGTCGGCAGCAGAGAATTGGCGCAAGACACTGGAACCTCCATGCGATCTAGCCAGTTTGGGTGGAGGAAGGAAGCTTTCTTAGAATGGTGGGAGGAGGCTGCTTGTGATTGAAGACCTATTTCGGATGTGGCCCTCTCCCTTGCTCCTTGTTCCTTTTGAAGCACATTGAGGAGCGCTGCCTGGAGGGCTTTTTTGCTTTCCTCAATGCAGTCTTCACGTTCTTTGTGAAACTCCTCGAAGCATTGGATGTGTGCTTGGAGTTTTGGGTCACCCAGTCTTGACTGGATGGACTTGAGTTTATCTTCACTGTTTCTACACTATGCGAGAAGGGAATCTAGATCATCTAGCAGTGTGCGGATTTTCTCAGGGGGCAGATTGTGTTTTGGGGCATCACAGATCTCCTCCAGCTCCAGCCATGAATCTGCATAGCAGCATATTGCCTCTCCCAATCCTCTCTCAAGTGTGCCTCCATGGGTTCTGTAAGCTTCCTATTCCTTCTGAGGTCGTAGGCTTTGTGAGGTCCAGCTGCCTCTGGGTTTTGGGAACCAGGCTTCATGTTTACGTCTAGGGTGGTTGGAGGGTTTGAGTCCTCTGGTACATCAGGGACATCTGTCATGGCTGGAGAAGTTGCCATGCTTCCAATTGGCAAAGGTGAATTTTGGAAAATTTAGTAGTTTTCCTTTATTTTGCTAGGGCGCTGTGCGAAGGAAGCAGAAAGGAGTGTCTGATAGATTTAGTACTAGAGCATGTAGGTGGCGCTGCACAATATGGCTGCTTTTAGGGTGCGATGCGTGCTTGCAACACAAGTGGGTGCTATAGAGGACGTTGTCGCTGAGTCTGAAGACTTGAGAGCAAAACGCAAGTTTGCCTGTTAGTGTTGCTTGCTAGGTCTGGAAGATACTGTTGCTAAGCACAGGTTAGGCTGCAGATAGTACTGGAACCTTGCATTAAGTTACTTAATATTTCCACAAATATTACAAAAAAAAAGGAATTGTCATTGGTTAAACACTGGTTAAATTTGGGAAAATTCGCAGACAAGTCTTTCAATTCTCTGGGAAATTTCTCATAGACCACCAGATGGTGCTGTGGGCTGCTTTGCTTAAGTCTGTAGGGGGGTGAACCCCAAAGAAATTTATTTGCATACTCGCTGGAAGAGAAAGTAATCAAACAAAGACAGCATTCCAAAGGTTGCATACAGAGTTATACTTTTAAATTTTTTAGTAAAGATGGATAAACTCTAGGTTTTTAAGTAAAAAAGAAATTGCTCCTTTGTTCATATAGCTGCCTGAATTAGCCTTGTGTCTTGGGAGGGGGGAATGGGCTCCCTTGCTTTGAAGATGGTCCTTCAACTAATGAATTATCCCTATGATGCTAACCATGATGATAATTGTAGTGACTGCATGGTATAGGATTCAGGCTAGAGTGAGGGAGCCTCCCCCAACCCAACAAGGATCAATTTAGCGACCCATCAGGATTACAGATGTGACCACATGACATGGACTACATTTCCCAGGATACCTTAACTACATTTACCATGATGCATTCCCTTAAAGGGATAGCTCTCAATTCCTAACTACCTATCCCAAATCCCATTAACTCTAAACTGGCTGGACAGCACAAGAATGCTTCCTGGTTCAATTCAAGGTGCATGTAATAATCCATAGAACTCTTCAATACACAGGGATGCATTATTTGAAGGACCATCTCCTTCCGTTTACATCACTTGTTAGGTCAGAAGAATCTTGCCTGGGGTTCCATCTATTAGGACCTAGGAAGAGAGCATTTTCTGCTGTGGTACCTGCCCTTTAGAATTTCATTCCCTTGGAGATTATCTTAGTCTCTACCTTACTGGCTTTTTAGAAGGCAATTCATTGGTGGTGGTGGGTTTTGTATTCAGATTGCTGCTTGTGTTTTTAAGGTTTTATATGGTTTTATATGATTATATATTCATACAGTTCTTACTGTTGTTAGCCATCTAGAATCATGAATGTGCAATGGGGAGCCATATAACTAGAAATAATAAATATTTTAAAAGTACAATGTATATTTATTTAAATCATTTTTTAAAATTCAAGAGATTCTTTTTTATTTATACCAACCCAAAGTTTTATATTGGTGAAGTACAACTTTTTCCAGACTTACAGGACTTGGCTTTTGAGTGGTGTGCCCCTTTCCAAAAATTAGTGGATGGAGCTACAAAAAAACCTATCTTTAACTCTTAATTAATTAAATATATAACTATTCTCTAGTCATCTATTCAATATTTCTGCCTTTGATCATATTAAATAGTATTGCTTATTAGCAAGTTTTGCAGGCTTTTGTTGGCTGCTGCAAAAGTTGGGAAGGAAACCTCAACCATCAAACCTCAAACAAACTTCTGTGTTCTACAACATTCTGGGAAGTTACAATGTAACAGAATAAAACTAAATTAGAGGGGAGAAGTAGAATTTAAAAGTAAAGAATAGGCAGTAAGAAGTAGGCAGGTGCAGAAGTTAAAATGAGGCATTTCCTGTAAAGCAAATGCCTTCTTAAATAGTCTTTGGTATATTTGAGGTACAGCCATGAAAAAGACACTATTGGCCAGGACTTCACAACAGGATTATAAAAAAAGGTTCTGTATTGAATTGTAGGAAGGCAAGCATGGAGAAAGGCATTTCTTCTAAGATATTCTGGCCTTAAGCTCTTAAGGACTTTAAAGATCTTCATTACCATGTTGAACTGGAAACAAATTGATAACCAGAACAGCCCTTGAATTACAGGTGAGGTCTGTATGCAAGTCATATGGGTAGTATAACTCCAGAAGAAATATTGTTTGTCTTTGCTATACCACAACATGCAAACTAATATGCTTGTAATAATTATGTCATCTGATGTAACAAGTTTTAACACCACTGAATCTTCTTTTTTTGATAAGGGTGAGTCAGTACAAGAGAGATAAGTATTTATTGTCAGTTTACTACTAAGCATTATAGTTGAAAATGTATGAATTCAGTTGCATTTCTTTTGTTAAAATTTTCAACAATATTTATATGTGCTTTCTGAAGTAATTATCGAATCTGTAATAATCAAAACAAAGATCTGAAGGATTCAAGTCAAGCCTTCTGAATTAATTTTCAAATCGAGTATAGGTACAGGGAATGCATATTAAGAAAAAGAGGCAGCAACAGAATATAACTGCCATATATACATATATTGATAAGTTATGATAATGTTAGACTCTTAATTGCTTGTTTCTCTGTACCTGCTGTAATATATCTTATAGATATAAAAGGACTGTAGATACATAAGGAGATAATCTTTTCTAGAGTGGTCAACAATAATATCAGAAGGTCTTTCTTCACTGTTTTTCAGAAAATATAATCTTTGTCCTACATTCTGAACAGTGAACTGTACAGTCATTTCTAAAGTATTATAATGACATAAATGAAATGCAGAATTCCAAGGAGTTCCTAGCTAAAAAGAAGTTTATGACATGTTCTTCCTTTAGGAATGAATGCATGCTAACCATGAACTTTATGAGCTGAAAATCAGAGAACAAAGCAAGCAACGTGAACTATAAGCACCCCAGTGAATATATTTTTGTATATATATTTTTTAACTTCACATTTTTAGATGCTGAACTACAAGATGGCAATCAAGCTTATAAAAACAGTGGTAATAGAAATAGGCATCGTGAACGTCCCATTAAACCAAAATATTCAAACAAATGTAGACGTGCTTATAGCATCACTCAGTACCTGATGCAAATGGCAAGATGTTTTGACAATTATTAGAAAAAGCCATGTACAGGTGCTTAAATCCTTATGTATAGCAAGATTGTTATAATCATTGAATAGGGAATGACTGGGGCATTGAAAACATTTAACAAAATAGCTTAAAAATGCATGATGGATTTTAAAAGATAAATTGCATGTGTTTTGTTAAAAAGGGGGTTTGGCTTTAGGCTGTATCTCACTGTTCTGATCAAACTATTCACTGGGTCTTCAGAACATGCTTTTTACCACACCCACTTATGATCATTACTCAAACCTATGACCATGACAGGGACACTAACCTCAGATTGTGCTTTGAAGAAAAGCTAAGACAGATCTTCCTCCTTTTCTTTCTTAAACCTCACTTAAGAGTTCTGGGAAAGCAAGCAAACTTGAACAGAGTCAGTCCTTCTGTCTTACAAGCCAAAGTCTTGCAAGTCTCCAGCTGGTCTCTCTCTTCAGAAGCTTGCATAGTTTGCTGCTCTTCTTCTCTTATTAAACTGGCCCTGGCAGCTTTTCTGCATTACTGTATGGGGAAGGATTATTGACTGAAGTCTGTTTCTCTTAGAGGTAGGAGCTTGATTGCTGTTTATTTGCAAAGTGACAGTCCTGCCTCTTGAGTGTGTTAATGCTGCCTTCAGAGGCAAGGGAGCAAGCAGGAGTTTCTATTCTTTTTTATTTGTAGGGATAGAAGCAGATGGATTCTGGGGGAGCAAATTAAAATGTCAAAAGGAGCTTTAAAAGGCACTATTTATTTTTTAGATTAATGTTTTGGGTAGTTCAACTTGAAATAAATCTAAGAAATACCATAAAGATGGCCAAAGGTATAGCAAGTGGTACTCTTGCTCTTCAAGTTTGTTTTAAGCAAAAAGATGCTCAGCTGCATAAACACAGTTTGTACATACATCTAACACTCCTATGGGCATGTGACAAAATTATTTCTCTTTAACATACCTTGGCTTAAGAAGGGAAGAGAGATATTTCCACCCCCTCTTCCTGCTCTTTGAAATATCCACGACAGGATGAAGAAAAGGCAGTATGTTTAATGTCAACCTCAATGGCTAGGAGGGCTTATGTTCCCCATTTTTGACAGCTTGAGAAGCATGTCCTCCACACTATGCATGTCACCGTTTGTTAGAGGTCCACCTTACACGGGAAATCACCCGAATCCAACCGCGGCAGTCATTCAGGGAGGAAGGTGATATCTGTCAAACCAGCTCTCTGGGCATGGAAACTGACTCTCTCTCCGCCCCCAAAAAGCAAAACAAAACACTTTTTCTGGGCATTAAACGAGGAGGGGAGGGGCAGAAAAGAGAACCCCCCCCTCACACGCCCCTGCTCCTAAACCATACCTGAAGACATCTCCCCGCACTTAGCTGCTACTTGGAGCCATATGTCAACTATCCGACGGGTAGGAAGAAGCAGAGATGATTCATGCATCGCCTTCTTTCTTTCCAGACTCTGCCAAAAGGCAGAAATCCTCTACTCCCCCCCTCCTTTCCTTCCCTCTCTCTCGCTTACCTTACTCGGCGAGACCGCGTTCAGCATAAACACCGGCGGGGGAAAGCACAAAAGACGCCCGGAATTCCCCCGCCGCCTCCCCGCCGGTTGCTGCTCCTGCTCTCGGATTCTTTTTGCAAATGATCTGTTGACAATCCGCCGAGGTGAAGGCGGGCGAGGTTTGTTTTGGTTGTGAGAGTCCCTGCGCGCGCGCATATGTGTGTGTGTGTGTGTGTGTATGAGAGAGAGAATGAGAATCTTTCGCCTTGCTCACTTCTTCTCCCTCGGGGGCGACGTCCCTCTCGCCTTGCTCTGAATCCCGGCTCCCGAATTACCACCGCCTGCGGGATGGAGGAGGACGGCTACGGGGAGGGAGAGAGGAAGGCAGAGCCGAAAGGCTGCGGGCGGTCGCCGCTTGCAAAACGAAGGAGGCGAGAAAGCTCTCCAGCAGCCCCGCCGTCATCTCCCTTTGTTTGCAATGGGATTTGGGTGCTGCTGCTGCTGGTGGCCACTGCCAGCGAGTCTCTATGTGCGCGTTCGGGTGTTCATCAGCAAGTGGATGCGCCGCGTAAACCGAGCAAGCAGCTGTTTTCTACCCAGCGCTACAAGGGGACACACACGCGCACACGCAATATTTGCCCATATGGCCACCTTCTCCTCAGGGACACGGGTGCAAAGGCCAAAAGTCAGACATACATTAGAACCACTTAGGCGCGGGCTTCCTGGACTTTCACCAACAAAGGGTTCATAGTCCCCCCACGCTCCCGGTGTAATTGACTCAGGTTGAGCTAGGTTGGTCTTTGCACTACCAGCCACCCATCTGCCAAGTTTTTAATTCCAGCTAACCCGAGACGGGTGAAGTATTACATTTGGGGAGGGGGAGTGCTGGAATATGTGTAAGCCCCTTCCTCTCATCATTCGGTCATCAACAGGCCTCCATGCATTCAGCCAGTAGTGGCTGGCTTTGTTTCTGCTTTCATTTGTGGTGGGTGTGTTTATATCTGCTGTGCAGCAGAGTTTATATTGTCACTATTTCTTTCCACATAGCTGCCAGAAATATCTTACGTTCTTTTTTTTTTTGCTATGTGTGAAAAATGTAAATATTTTTTTAAAATTGCCCTTAAGCATAGAATTATCTGTTGATAACTACAATTAAAACAATCATGATTTTTTTTGCCAAGGGAATGTCAAAGTGTGAGAGTAATTTTTAAGTACATGCAGAGTTGTTTTCATTATCCTTACATTTTCATTGCTGTCCTATCCTTCCTTCCTTCTCTCTCCCCACCTCCCACAACTGTGTGAGGTGAGTTGGGCTAAGAATGAGTGACTGGCCCAAAATCACCCAGCCTGCTTTCATGCCTATGACAGAACTAGAATTTACAGTTTCTTGCTTTCTGCTTGGTGCCTTAATTACCAAACAAAACTGGCTCTTTGGGAGAAATAATGGTGCCAAGTGGATATTATTATACATTTAACATAATTGTTGGGGTTGTGATGTTTAAATTCTTTCTGGGAATTGACTTGGGCTTCTTTGTTATTTAAATTTATGGAAGACTTATTTTAGGGCTTATGTATTTTCTCCTCAAATTTATAGAAATCATTGCTATTAATTTTCAGAAATCATGGTGAGAAATGATAAGTTCTGACCTATTAAAAAGGTGTTGGGAATTGTATCCTCCTTTCATTTTGTATTGTGTGGATTTGTTGTGTTTGGTGGTGGTGGGGGAGTTGCCTTCAAGGCAGCGTTGACACCTGGCAACTGTCTGGATTAGGCCCTGAAGTTTTCTTGGCAAGATTTTCAGAAGTGGCTTTCTTCCTAGAGTTAACTGGCCCAAGGTCAGGGAGATGGCTTTGAGCCTAAATGGGATTAGAACAGGGTTGTGTTGACCTGGTTGGGCAGGATGAGGTAGGCATGGCCAGGGGGCATAGCCAGCTTGACCTCACTTGTGTTGGGGTGCCTGTGGTGGCCTGAGCACTCTGCCAGCGAAAATGGGCTCCTGAGCTCTGTTTTTGGCTGCAACAGCCTCCTGCAACCCTCTGCCAGCAAAAATGGAGCTCAGGAGGACCTCCCATGGCCACTGTGGGGCGGTCCTTTGTGGTTTCCAGGGCAGCCTCATGGGCCAATCTAAGCACCCCTCAGGCCGGATACAGCCCCCGGGCCTTGAGTTTGATACCCCTGTATTTTGACACCCCCTGGATTAGAATATGATTTTCCAGTTTTTAGCCTGATGATTTAACCATTATGCCAAACTGGCATTTACTTCTTTAGCTTCATAGTGCGAGTTGTGCCAAAAAACTAATTGGATAAAAAAATTGTTTTGCCCTGAGGTTTGGTATGGGAAAACACACTCAATCCATCACTTATAACTTGATCTAATTGTACCATTTTAGGCATAAGTCCAAATTGATTTTCCTATGGCTTCTTTCTTAATAAGATGTTAATCTTACTGTGCTTGCAGAATAATTCACTAGACATGCTGGATGCACTCCACAAGCACATATATAAGGATATTTATTTCCATGACTATGGAAATGCTATTAACTAGGAAGAACATTTTCATTCAAACACCTTCAAAATGATTGGCCATCTCTTCCCTCCACTTAGCGCAACTGCAAAAACTTTAGTTGTGCTATAACTTCAACTTTATTCCTTTGCCTTTTTAATCAGTTTTTTATATAGTGATACTACATGTATGTTTGCTAGTTATAATCTTTAACTATATGACCTGGGGTCTACAATAGTTATTTGAGAACCTGCTAACTCTTATGCTTTCTACCCTTCCTATAAGATCTGAAACAGTTACCTCACTCCTAGTCCCATCAGTCAAGCAATCTATGGTAGCAGGACCCTGAAGGAAAGTCATATCTATCACTAGCCTTCTGGAACAGCATTTAGAATGACTCTCCCACCTTATTAATATTTAAAACAGCATTAAAAACATGGCTATTCCCCTTGCATTAGGCACTATGTGGGTGGGAAAATAATGATTGGTTTTTTCTCCAACTTCATTATTTGTAGATGTTATTTAGTTTCTAGGCCACCCAGAAACTTTGGGGTTGGTTGGCCTAGAAGTTGACTGACTGACTGACTGACTGACTGACTGAATGAATGAATTTGCATATTTATTCTCTTACTTTTATTAAGCTATTTTTCTTCACTAGTTTCTTTAAAATGGGTATTATAAAGCTGCCATTTTTGGCTATTATAATCTTGTTTTATGGTCCTTCATATGTTTCAGTTTTGGATTACTGAATAAATCCTTTGTGACTTCCATCTTCATCTCTATCACTAATATTATACAAGAGATATATGTCTTATTTCATTAAAACATTTCATAGCTAATTTCTTTCCCCACTAAGTTAATAAATGGATACCTATGAAGAAAACAAAGCCATTTGTCTCAGGCAGAATAGAATGAATGGAATCAAATAGGAGATAGATAAAGGTTGCAAGGTTGGAAGACTGAAATAAAAGAATCATCACCACTGTTAAGGGATTCTGAAAGTTGTAATTCAACAGTATCTGGAGGATTGTTTCCTCTATGAAGATTTAAGGAATGACAGCCACACTACTGTAGGATAAGAAGCAGGGGCAACTCTCATTCAACTATATATCCAGTCTCCAGGGCCTTTTCAGAATGAAGGAGTGTCTTCATCCCTAGGAGACAGTGAGTAGCCTACTAGTACAATGTTGCCTATAGAACTTCTCAGCTGATACATCAGTTCATAAACTTTGGAAATGAACAAAGGCATTGTTCAAAAAGTCCCAGACAATTTTAATAGCTACTCTTGAGGGGGGGAATGAGTAAAAACACTTGAGTTCCCTTACAAATACTTTGGTCTATTTGCCAGGCTGGGCTAGGACAGTGTTAATAGGAGACTTTCTACCCATCCCAATTATATTGCTGCAACTGGGAAGGAGCTTTTTTCTCCTTTCTGTGATTAGATTAGCCTTCACCAAATGGATGCCCTCATCTCCATGTGTTAGGTAAACTCTCCAGCTGTTCATGTTTACACTAGCCATCCAATACATCTGGACATGACAAGGCTGAGGAAGGCTGTTAATCCACAGGCCAAATTAGAGGCAGTGCTCATTTGCACACACAGTGTCACAGGTATAAAGTCAGTGTGCTAGTAGTAGATAAATTACTTCAACCAGGCCATCTGTGTGGTTTTCTGGATTTCTCTATTCTCAGTTCTATTAATGGAAGTTCATAAGACAAGATTATCAAGAAGAAGAGCTCACTGAAAATACTCTTTCCTTCCAGGAAGGGCATATCATGGACAAGATGCTGTTTTCAGAAGAACCACAACATTCAGGGTTTGGGCTGTTTTTAGAAAATGAAATTGATTCCTGTGTTCTTTCTTCTGTTCTAGAAGAAGACTCTGAAGTTTTCAGTTTTTTTAGTCAGAACAGGATAAAAAGGGCAATATGCTGCAAGGGCAAAAACTTTTGCGTGAATTAGAAATTGTAAGTAGACAAAAATCCTTTGAAGTACATGGGAAATGCCAATAATATGATAAAAAGCATCTGCTAAGCTAATTTGTTCAGATGTGGGCATCTTTGAATATGGAACTGTAAATTAATTAGGTTTCTTTTTCTTTCAGAAGATTCTCCAAAGAAAATTTTTATGAAATCACCTAATTTTCAAGCCGATAAACACATTACTGTATATAGAACACATTTGTATGCTGATTAATTTTGTAAAGCGATTTGCTACAATTATATAAATAAAATTTTTGTATATCCATACTAAAAATAGTGTACATATGTAAGTATATTATTTTAGAAAAATGCAGAAATGAATTAAAATTATGTGTGAAAAGTATGCATACTAGGAAATATTCGTAAAATATATTTTAGCAGAAATATTTTATGCATATCTAGAAACAGAAACAATGATGTTCCAAAACAAAACTTTAATTAGGAATTCAAGAAACTGAAAAATACTGACTGCTAAACTTGCCAATCCCTGCACTGAAACAATTATGATCAGTTCAATTTAAATGAAAAACCACATTTTAAATATTTTTGCAATATGTATATTTAGCTAAAATCTGCATCAGTATTGAAATGTATGAATATATTTTCCCAATTTTGTATTTATGCAGTTTCCTAATTCCTAAAATCCTTTTCCTATATTAATTTCATGTGCATTAATATTTCTCTGGATGTTTTGTAATGTACTGTTATATCATAAAATTCAGAAAAAATGTACTGAATAACAGCATTTTACTTTGTGTATTAGTTTAGAAAGTTCAAATTAGATAAAGTTCACATTCAGATGTGAGGTGAATGAATTTCTCCTCCATCCCTACATCAGGAATGGTAATTCTGGCTTACTAGTAATTTGTTTCTCAACAGATGAGGATGGCTAGTTTTGCCCAGAAGCCAAGGCTTCATGATTTTTCAACATGAACTGCATCTTAATTATGATGAAGAATTATGGGAGATGAGCCAAAATTTAGTTTAGTTTACTTTATTGTCATTGCACCTCATACAATGAAATCTTCAGTGCACATCATATCTATCATATCACATCTATCAACAAAGTTGATAGACAAGTTGATCATAAGAGCAAAATGCTATGCTATAGCTCAGTAATTAGATTTTAAATGTGTCACACCAATTATATATGCTTCTTTTTTGACCTCAGACAAAAGCTGTCTTCCCTAGCCTGGTGACCTCTAGATCACTATAATCCTTGTCATTCCATGGCAGCATGGAATGATTGTTCTAGCATGGTCAATATGTATCCTGGGCACTATTAACTGGGAACAAGAGTTCAGCACAGATTGTTAATAATATTGACTAAGGTTGATAGAATTACAATCCAACATAAGTGAAGACTGGAAAGGCTGAACTAAATGTATGAAAACGTAAGGGCTAGTTTGTGGAGATTTTGATTTTTCTCCCAAGGGGTGAGGGCCTTCTCACTGTACATAATAGATGGAAATGTCTATGGAGATTCTCAGTCATCCAGAACATGGTTATCCTAAATGTGGTTTTTCAAAAGGCAACTGGATTTTCTTTGTTTTTCCTTGAAGATGTTTCACTTCTCATCCAAGATGCTTCTTGGATGAGAAGCAAAATGACTTCAAGGAAAAACAAAATCCAGTTGTCTTTTGAAAAGCATCTTTGGGATACAGATGGAAATGTATGAAGATTAGATGAACAGCTTGTCTAGACCTCTTTAAGTATGAGAAAGCTGAGTTGGTTTAGATCCTTCATGGTCTTTCCATGCTTGCAACCTCTCCATTTTGGAATCTGCTAGCCATGAAAATCAGACCAGAGGATCACAGCCACAAGGTTGCATATCTGATTCTGCTAATATTTAATATGCCTTTGACTATTTTGATAGGATTGATATTAAGAATGTATTACCTTAACTGCTGTTGGTGCAATATTTACTGCAACTGACTCATTCCTAATTTGGGCTATAGGTGATTTTCAGATAATAATACATAAAATAACTATCATTAAACACAGACATCAAAATGTGTACCAGTGGCTCTAACAGACAGTCCCTGAAGGCCTCCTGGAAGAGACAGATAGTTAGCAGAGCAAGAGCATCTTTGCCTTAGCAGGCAGGTTATTTCAGTGGGACAGAATTGCTGCAGAAAATGCACACCATCAGACCCCTCCCATCACACCTAGACTAGGCAATTTTTGGCTAACTTGCTAGGCTTTATTATTTATTTATTAATTACTTATGTATATACTATGCAGAAGCATCTCAAAGGATTAGTAAAAATATAATTATACATAAAGACAACAGAAAACAACAAACGATAAATGATAAGCATGTTATATTGTATGTTATTTTATATGGTTTTAATATTTAAGAAGTTTTATATAAAAATCCATCAATAAATAAAAGGTGGGAGGAAAGAAAACAAAAAAGTATTCTTCTAGCATTTGTGTCAGGAAGGTCTGGAGAAAGAAATGAATTTTGAATAGGTACCTAAAAGTTGTTCTAATAAGCACCTTTCAAACTCCAGTTTCCTAAGAATGGGCCCTGCATATTTATGGTTCAGGGTTTATAGACCATGTGTTATGTATGCAGTGTTTGAAATCATTGGTTTAGTTTGAATTGTTCTTGTAAAGTGTTGGAGAAGCCCCCAGGCCAAAATGCAAAACAGATTTGCAAGCATTCTTGGGACTCATTAACTTCTATCACATGTTTCTACCTCAGAAGGCAACCATTGCAGAACCCCTACACAGATTACTGGACAAAAAATCTGTTTGGGTCTGGGGCAGAAAGGAACAAGCTGCATTTAACAATATTAAGAGACAAATCACGTCTGACTCTGTACTAATACAGTTCTCTGAGAATTTGCCTGTTGTACTGACTTGTGATGCATCCCCTTTTGGAGTGGGGGGGGGGGGTTTGAGTCACATGCTTCCCAGTGGGAGGGAAGCTCCTATTGCATTTTACTCTCGCACTTTCACCAAAGCAGAGAGAAATTACAGCCAACTGGACAAGGAAGCTTTGGCAATTGTAGCAGCTGTCAAGAAATTCCATGAGTATCTATATGGGAGAACATTTACTATTGTCACAGATCACAAACCTCTTTTAGGCATCGTGGCAGGAGACAAACCAACGCCCACAATCCTGTCACCAAGAATGCTGAGATGGACCAAATTTTTTGCTGCTTGTTCATATAAACTGATCCACAGACCTGGTAAAGACATTGGGCATGCAGATGCTTTGAGTCGCTGCCCACTTCCTTCATACATTGAGGACCCTGTTCCTGAGACTCACACCTTTTTTCTAGAAACTGTTGCCAAGCTTCCAGTACATGCTGCTGAAATTGCCAGAGAGACTGCCAAAGACACTTTATTGGCACCTGTTGTAGGCTGGATTAAGAAAGGTTGGCGACTTCAAGACCTACCTCAACTTGCCCAACCTTTTAAATCCAGGCAAACTGAATTATCTGTGTTAAGAGGATGTATTTTGTGGGGTAACAGGGTGGTTATTCCTGCAAAACTACAGAAAGAGGTTTTGGAAATGTTACATGAGGGTCATCCGGGAATTGTCAGAATGAAGGGATTGGCCAGGAGTTATGTATGGTGGCCAGGTATTGACAAAATGGTTGAAAACTGGGTTGCATCCTGTCCCAACTGTCAGGTAGTCAGGCCTGCCCCACCTCTCCCCCAAACAGGAATGGGAATGTCCTAGGGCCCATGGTCCAGGATTCACATTGATTTTGCTGGCCCTACCAGAGGGCACACTTTCCTTATTATAGTAGATGCATATTCCAAATGGCTAGAGGTTATCCCTATGGCATCCACCACAACTGAAGCTGTCATCAAACAGCTTAAAAACTTTTGTAACTCATGGGTTACCTGATGTGCTTGTTTCTGACAATGGTCCTCAGTTTACATCCAACCTTTTAAAATCATATTTAGCACAGCAGGGTATCAGACATGCCCTGACAGCCCCTGTGCATCCTTCGCTAACGCCGGGCTGAATGTATGGTACGATTTACCAAGGAAAAACTTCAGCAATTGGGTCCTGGGGACATCACTGAGAAAGTTGAAAACTACTCAGTGTCCAGCATATCACTCCCAACCCCTCAACTAACTTAACACCAGCTGAATTGTTGATGGGTAGGAAACTCAGGTCTCCCTTGACCGCCTTCATCCCACTTACGCACCCAATGCACCACTAGATTCCACTAGCAAAATTCGCACATTCACTGTGGGTGATTCTGTTTATGCTAAGAACCTTATGGGTGAACCATTATGGATTCCTGCTGAGATAACCCAAATCACAGGCCCCAGGTCTTACAGGGTACAAACGGAGGGTGGTGTCCTCTGGAGCAGGCACATTGATCAGTTGAGGTCCAGACTACCTCAGAAGCATCGCCATAGCTCCTCTTTGGTTCCCATACCTACTGCCTCTTCTAGGGGAAGGGAGGATTATGAGGATAATCAGCAAGCAAGAATCAACTCCATGTGTAACGAGCTAACACGACAGGAACCATTCCAAAACCTGTCACAGTGCCAACAACCATTTTTACAGATGGAAGATTGCACATCACTACCTGACTTAGGTGCTGATATTGGGTTGGAGATGGATTGGGAGGAGAGACCAGGTTGTAGTAACCAAACAGGTTCTACCATTACTAGAAGTCCAAGTAAGGAAATGTCAGCAGACACATTTCCTCCCTCACAAGGTGAGAACCTTAAAACATCCGAACCACGTAGGTCTCAACGTACACGTAAGAGCCCCACCTATTTAAAAGAATACATTAGATAGGCTGGGGTTTGAGTATGGACTGAACCTAGTGGGGAGGGGTGTTATGTATACAGTGTTTGAAATCATTGGTTTAGTTTGAATTGTTCTTGTAAAGTGTTGGATATGATTGGTTTAAAAAGTGCGGGAAAACCCTGCACTCTGATTGGCTGTCAGCTGCGGCTGCCAGCTATAAGTAGCAGCCGCAGCAAAGCCAGTTGGGTCCGTTCTGAGCTGAAGTCACTAATAAACTTAAGAGCTGAAGCATTCTGCGTCTGCCTCTCTATACAAACTTAACATTATGTACAATCATAATTATTTGTGGCATGTACAATCATAATTATTTGTGGCATGTACAATCATAATTATTTATGGCATGTAATGGTGACATAATGTTAAAATGCCATACATGCATAAGTAAATAAACTTGATAGAAACTTTCCATTAGTCAATTGCTAATTCCTGAAATGCATTATAGAGTGATTGCTTTTAATGCTTACTTTAACACTTAGTCCTTAGCTCTCATCTCTGTTTCGATTATAAATTTTATTTCAGCAACTGGACATAAAGAACACTGATATGATTATTGATTATTGCTTGCCAACAGTTGCACATATACTCTGGATTAAACTATATAATTGAGAAATGCAAAGAAAGGGCCAAATAAAACATTGTACTCAACATCTTAGCCTCCCTTCCCTAATATTATTTATTATTTGTTTAATTTATGACCCTCTTCTTTCAAGAGCAAGTTGCTATTGGCTTAAATGAGAGGTAGACTTGGATAAAAGTGGAAGAGTGGCCCACATTTTCAGAGTAAATTTCCTCAGAGGATTGGGAACTGGAATCTAGATCTCACATTCCAACCCAGTTAAAATTAAAATTAAACTTGAATTTAAGTTTTAATTTTAAATAAAACTAAAGTTTAATTTTCAATGATATGGTTTGTGTATGATTTAAGTACAAATGCTTTTTAGGGAACCATCCATACATAACCTATCTACACAACTATTGGAGTGCAAACTTGTTCCCTAAATAAATACAAAAAGAAACAATGGAAAATATATTTATTCATAATTATTTATATCCTAAACTTCAGTATCACAATCCTCCAAAGCAGTTTACAAAGAATACAAATAATTGCAAGTGAAAATACAATGCAATTGACTGGGATGATAGGGATGGGAGACCAGCTGAGAAGGTTTTGGGCTTGTCTTTACTTATACAGGTCACTTAAAGTTTGAGGATCCTTAGTGCAGCTTCTTGATGATTGTGCAGTGATCCTACTAAATAGAGCACCTCCTAGACTCTACCTAGGTTTTCATGCATAATTAGCAGTATTTTGTATATTGTATAGCACATAATGAATCAAACACTTTCAGTTCTGTTCAAGCCTACATAAAGTAGTATTTGTATTTCCATTCTTCCAACAATTGGCAATCTAATTATATTGCTATCATACTCCCCTTCCACTCCTCAGGCAGGAATGGTTTTTCTTCTTCTTTTCCCAGCCACCAATCATTGTGCAACTCCATTCCATGGAGGAGTGAACCACACCAGGCTAAATACAACACGTCAAGAGCTGCTCTTCAAAAGCAGACAGAACCAAAAGCCATTTTATGAGGGAGGTTCAGGATGTTAAGTGTGATATGGATGGTTCAACTCCCTAGCCCTAAAAAGGCTAATATTTTTGGCTTCTCTTATGGGACAGCTCTTGAGGTCATGAATTTTGCTCTGAGAAGTCCCAATATAACTTATTTTTTCCTCTAAACATCAGAATCATGCCAAGAATGGTGGATGATTAAGTCATCTTATCTAATGGAAAATGCAGTGGGGATTACCAATAAAAATCAAACTCCAACTACATATTTAAAAAATCGATCTTAACTGTTTTTAAAGTAACACTTAACTGGCCTCCTAAAACGTTCAATGTTAATGTATTACATTATCACCTTCTGATAACTGCATTCAAAGAACCCTTTATGTAAAAACACTCCTTGTATCTTCAATCTGTGGTTCTCATCAGTTCAGTAGATCCCATTGGGTGTTGTTAAAGTCAAGAGGAGTCTTTCTTCTTAATATTACATAACCATAACCATAGACTACAGGGGAGAGCTGTATTCTTGTAAAAAAAATTATACACTATAGAAAAAGTGACATTCTATTAAATGCTACATGGAGGTAAAAATCTAGACTATACTTTCACCCATATCTGAATCATTTATGTATGATTCCAACTGATGTATATATTCAGCCATTCTGTTTTAATTTACCATATTTTCATGAACAAGATAAATTTCAGTTTCTGCTATGTTTATTCTAGATATCACAGTTCCAAGCAAATTCACAAAGAAAATTGCTCCAGGATTGCAGAGGTTTCCATATATGTAACTCCTGTACTACATAGGTTATATTTACACAGTCTTGCTAGGTTGTGGTCTGATGAATATAAAGTGATAACTTCCTAAAGTCCATCTACTAGATTTGCTGTTCCGGGTAAACCAGATCAAATTTTGAATTAGCTTGTTGTTGCCATATTTCTCCTCACATCCCGGACATAAACTGTTTCAACTCCTTCCCTCAAAATGACACTATAGAGCACTGCACACCAGAACAACTATAGACACATGAACAGTTTTTTCCTGAAAGCCATCACTCTGCTAAACAAATAATTCCCTCAACACTGTTCAACTGTTACAAAGTCTGCAATACTATTACAAAATCTGCACTACTATTACTATTAAACTTCTCATCATTCCTTATCACCCATCCCCTCCCACTTGTGACTGTATGACTGTAACTTTGTCGCTTGTATCCTTATGATTTATATTGACTGTTTCCTAGTATGACTTGATTGCTTATTGAACCCTATGACTATCATTAAGTGTTGTATCTATGGTTCTTGACTCTTGATGAAGGTATCTTTTCTTTTATGTATACAGAGAGTATTTGCACCAAGACAAATTCCTTGTGTGTCTAATCACACTTGGCCAATAAAGAATTCTATCCTATTCTATTCTACAATATAGTATTCCATCTTCTTTAGTGAATGAAAAATGCTGAAGTATTTGTTGATGAGTAGGATAGCCAATCCATGATTGCCAACCACATTTATCTCTGCTGTCCTCCAAACTATTTGTAGGCATCTCTCCTTATTCTTCCTTCTCCTTATTAGGAGCATTTACCTTTCACTAAGGATAAAGGAAAGGCAGCCTCTTTAAGAAAATTATTGTTTTGTCCAATACAAAACCATATTCCACATATAACATCCTAAATCTAAAAAAAAAATCAGATCTAGGCAGAAAACTCACATGAATGATTTTAATTCAATCAAAAATATACCATATGTTTTGCAGGACAGTCAGTGTGAGGTTGATATATTAGGTACCATGGGAGGATTAATAAAAAGGACCAAAGAAAGCATGAAAGAAAATTAAGGAAAGAAAAATGATTAAAAAGACAACAATCACCCAAAGAGATCATAGAAACAAGAAAACATTTAATAAATCTATAGCAATGATTATATATGCGGCAAAAAAATCATATTAAGCCTTGGACTTTTAAACCAGGCTTCCCTTGGATGTTAGGATTTTATATACACATATGCACACAACCCATTCACCCTGTTTTCAAAAATATTATTCCTAATCAGCATGTTTCTCTCTTTGGGGGTGCCATTTTATTTTATTTATTATTCAAATTTCTATACTGCCCAACTTACTTCTGTTCATATAAAAATCAATTTAATACAGGCTACATAAATTGTAAGCACAGTTAAGATACTAAAAATCCTAATCCTTCAGCCAATAACATCATCAGAATTTGGCCTTGAGTCTTCGTTAGGTGTGGTTATTAACCTACTTGTTCTGGCTCACAAGTCATCATTTCAAAACAACAACAAAATAATAACAACAACAAAATAAACCTCAGCTTGGAACATTTCTCCCAATTCTGGAAGAAAATCTTGGTTGCCAATATTTACTACTTGACTACCAACTTCTTTCTTTTTTGTATCTCTAACTTATTCTAGTAATTGTAGAAATGAAGGAGGGAAGGTTACTGTATGCCTTCTCTCTGAATCTCTGAGAATTAATTAATATATTAAAATACTAATACAGAGCTCCTGTGATGATCTGTTTCAATTGAGCATAATGTGTTCCAGGAAATAATTCCCTTTCTTTTCATTACTAATCTCAGAACAGTGTGTCTACTGTTTTGTTCTTGTTAACTAGTAGACTTGAATAAAAAGCATATTTCCATTTTCTGCAGATCTAAAGTTTGTAAACATTCTTCCACTCCTTCCCTTTTATAACTCCAAACATTTCTAAAACAGATCCCCCCAAATTGTATGCTATCATATATTATCTTCCACTTCTGTTGTACATAACAACCAGATTTTATCCGTTTGAGTAATCTGATTAATCCTGGTATCAAGATTATCCCCTTCTGTTCAAAGTGACACATTCTAAGAAAGTGTTCTTGGTTTTTTATATAAATAAACTTCTTCCTTTGGGATTCACTATCTCTTAACGAATTATCTCCAATAATAAAATAATAGCAAAATATTCAAGTCCAGCTACTATTTTAAAAAATATAACTTTGTAATATATTGTATGATTTCCCTTTCTGAATCAAACAAGCCTAAACATAAGATTAAAAAATGTGGGATATACAGGATCACCACCAGATGGATTCATAACCGGCTGGAAACTACACTAATATCCCTTGATGGATCTATATGTCCATAAAGAAAATTATGCAGTGGGGTATCTTAAGGCTCTGTTTTAGACCCAGTACTCTTCAACATCTTCATAAATGATTAAGATGAGAGGATGGAAGGAGAACTCATCAAATTTGCAGACAACACCAATTTAGGAGGAATAATCAACACTTTAGGCCAGAAGGACCTTGACAGACTTGAACACTGGCCTCTATCTAACAAAATGAAATTCAGAGGTGAGAAAGTAAGATTTTACACTTAGACAAGAAAAACCAAATGCACAGGTACAGAATAGGTGATACCTGGCTTAACAGCAGGAACTCTGAGAGGAATCTAGGAGTTCTAATAGACAACTGCTCAGATATAAGCCAGAAGTGTGCTGCAGCTGTCCAAAAAGCCAGTGCAACCCTAGGCTTCATCAACAGAGGAATATTATCAAGATCATGTGAAGCATTAGTACAACTGTATACTGCTTTAGTAAAACCACACTTGGAATACTGCATTCCAATTTTTATCACTGTGATATAAAAAAGATATTGAGACACTAGAAAGAGTGCAGAGAAGAGCAACAAAGATGATTAGAGAGCTAGAGGCTAAAACATATGATGAATGGTTGCAGGAACTAAGTACTTCTACTCTAACAAACAGAAGGACTAAGGATGACATGCTAATAGTCTTCCAATATTTGAGGGGCTGTCATAAAGTGAGGGATCAAGCTATTCTCCAAACAATCTGACGGGAAGACAAGAATTAAGAACAGAAACTTATCTAAGAGAGATCTAACCTAAAACTAAGAAGGAATTTCCCAAAAATTAATTAGTGGAATGGGTTGGCTTTAGAAGTTGTGGATATTCCATCATTGGAATATGTTATTAAACATTTCTTATAACAATCTCTTACTCTTCCCACCTCTTCCATCCTGGTAATGTGTGAATGATACATTTATACATGTAATACAGTTTTTCAAAAAGAATAATCCCTAGGAATTTAAATGTTGATTTAAAAATGGTTCCTAAATTGTTCACTTTTGCAAATAATATTAATTACTATAGATACAGTCACACAAGTAAAGATCACTAACTCTTTAGTAGAATCAAAAATTCTACTGCAACGTTTTTCCAACTTCAGTAACTAAATCAGTGTTTTTCAAACAAGACAACTTTAAGATATGTGGAGTTCATATCCCAGAATTCCCCAGCAACCATCCATGCAGTTGATGTCCACATTTTAAAGTTGCCAGCCTTGAAAAACACTGACTAAGCTATCTTGTTGTGTGATCCCAATCCCCTTACAAAAATTTGAGTCCCAGTTCTTTTACTTCTACAACAATTAGCCTAAACTGCCCACATTATTTCAGTAGGTAATCAAAATAAACAGATAGTAGAAGTAATTCCACTCTTTTTTGCAGTCCTTTCTGGAAATGTCATATATCTGGATGTATCCTAAGAAAGTTCCTGAACTAGAAAAGAACATCTGCAGTTTTCAGTGCATGGCTGGGTACTTATCCCTTCACTGCTCCCTCTGTTGGTTTTGAAATGGAGCAGCAGCTTAAATTTTTTTAAAAAATTGGATATTTAGTGGAGAAAATGATAGTTTCTAGGTTCATGTCAATATAATTGCTAACAAATCTGGAAGCAGAGATACATAGACAAAGTGTGGACCTTCAATGCAACTAAGGGACAGAGGCAAAGCTGGGGAAAACAAAGAAATTTCAGGATTATCTTGGGAAAGAATGACTCATGATATCATGACATCACTATGTTAGCAGCTAATGAAGAATTAGGATCTATTGTTAATCTCCTTTTTGAGCCATGGTTGAAATTTAGGTTGGCAGTGAGGATAGCTGCATTGTACACACCCAGTAGTCAGGATAAGGCTTTCTTCTGTAGAAAGTTTCCTGTTTTAAAAATTCTCTGTTTTAATCTTTGGTTTAAGATTTCAAAGTTTTTCCCACCTGAAAACAGAAAATGAGATTTGACAGGGCAACAGAAGGGACTTCGGAGGACAGAGATAGTAGTTTGGAGTTCACATGTAGCTCTGGGTTCATCACTATAAAGATACTGCTATAAGGAGGAATTGCCATAATTTCTGCTCTAGTGGAAATAATCCTCATTCAATTTGTCATCCCAACACTTATTCTAACTACTCTCTCCTATCCAGGCTCACTATCTGTTTAATTTCTGTAAAGCATAGAAGGAATGGAAAGTAGGAACTTTGAAGTTACCTGTGTAGCAGTTAGTTAGAATTAAGATTACTATAGTTCGGCCAATAGAATCATCATACTCAAATCTAGTAATGATTTTTTATTTATGATTCATAAATTATGAGTATGTGGTTCAATAAGATTTTAAAAAATAATAATCCCAAAGATAGCTGACAATAGTTGCTGCATCAATATCACATAAATAAAAATAATACAAAAACAATAGTTTTATTGATTTATCTAAAACTGACCCCCCCCAAAAAGGAAATATCACTATGCTTGCCAATCCCAACTATCATTCTTACATTTCTCACTGTAATTCATGCTTAATACTTTTGTATAAATATTTCAAATATTTGATCGCACATTCCTAATCACAGAAGATATACTGATATACTATGAAACTTTATTACTGGAAATAAATGAAGCATCTCTCCCTTTACTCCCTCCCCTTCTTACTTATAAAACATGCTTGTTTCTTGTATACCCATTATGTACATGCTAATGTATATCTATTACTATGCTTTCTTTAACACTATACTGTCTTTTCAAATCAAGAATATGCTATTTAATTACAATTTAATTAATTAAGCACAGATTTGCCAGAATTAGCTCTACCTGTTCACTTCAGCCAACTTAAGAAAGCCTGCTGAGAATCCTCTCTTGTACTTGGGTATAAAGTAGGAAGTCTTCACTGTGGTGGCCCCTGAAGTATGGAACATGTTACTCTTGGCAGCTTGAAGGATGCCTTCCTTGTTTTGAATTAGGAAAATTGTGAAAACTCGCTTTTGCAATGAGCTTTTGGGTCCCGCTGATTGGTATATAGATGCTCTTCCATACATTACACATTTGTTGTATTTTAATTGTTTATTACTATATTATTATTTATTGTTTATTACTATATTATTAAGTACTGTCCTTGTTTTGTTTTTCTCTACTGTCTTGGGTATCACTCCATAAGATTGGGTTAGTTGATAAATATAGCAAAATCTTAGTTTAGCATTTGCACCACACATAGTAATAATTACTTTCTCAGGATACTTTTCTTTCCCATGATTTTTCTCAATTGCTAGTAGTTGCCTGGGAGAACAAGGTGATTCATTGGATCAATGAAGTAAGCTTCACCAGCATTTCCAAAGGCAGAGAAAAAGACATTAAAAGCCCAATCAGTTTTCGGAAGCAATTGCAAACTTCTGGCGAAAACAATAAAATATTTTCCAAGTTTCCTTAAGAACAATTTCTTTCTCTCCATAATAAGAATCAGTAGAATAGTAGTTTGAAGATTATTCAGTCCCCTGCAGTCTGCACATTGCTGTTGGCAAACATTTAACAATGAGACAAATCTAGCTTTTTTTTATCAGAAAGAAAAAACACCACCCCAAGACAATTAGGAATGCAGCTAATTTTTTTGGCTGGATGGGAAATGCTGGGAGTTGATGTCCCCACATTTTAATGGTGCCAAATTTGAACAACACTGATTTAAATAAAACTTATTAGTCAGAAAAAAAACAGATTCCTTTTTATTTATATTGAGTTCATTCAGAGGGAATCTCTGAAAGATTTGAAATGCTTTCTCAGTTTCTTGCCACTTGGACTGAATTACCATTTTTGAGATAAGCTACCACAGTTACTTATGTTTATTCTCCTTCCGTTTGTTTTCAATATTCCCACAATCTTTTATCACAAATAACTAAAAGTAGTAGGCAAGTTCACATGCAAACTTCATTATAGGTTAATATGCAAATGAGCTTTCTTTTTATATCCTGAAATCTGGGTTTATATCCTGAAATCTTGGTGGTGCAGGCTGATAATAGCCTAGCACTTAGTTCCAGCTGCCTGTAACTATTGCAGGCTCGAATCCCATCAGGCTCAAGGTTGACTCAGCCTTCCATCCTCTCGGGGTAGGTAAACTGAGGACCCAAGATTGTTGGGGGCAATAAGCTGACTTTGTAAAAATGCCGCTTAGTAATAAGCAGGCATATACAATGGAAGGAAGGCTATTGCTGAGCGCATTGGGTTGTATCCCAAAAATTGTAAGCCGCCCTGAGTCTCTGGAGAAGGGCGGGATATAAATATGAATAAAAATAAAAAAATAAAAAATAAAAAAAATCTATTAGAACGAGAATATTCATACACCTTATATTTCTCTAGCACTGTTTTTTTCCCCATTATTTTCTTTTTTGTCCAATGAAGTAAAAGGATTAATAAACAAGTTTGTAAAATGAAAGCTAAAATGCTAAAGTCTTTGGTTTATTGTATATTTTAACTGATTCATTTTATAGCCTTGAATAAAAATAATTGATCTACCAGATTATTTCAAAAATTGAGTCATACATTGATGGGGTCCTCTTCATATCTAAGGCCCTGGGAAGCAGAGATTCTCTCACATCACCATAATCCTTTCCTGCCAATTTCTGCAGAGAAGAATTCATTTGTTGCAAATATTTCTTCGCTATCACAAAAACTCAGATGCTAAGTTTTCTTCCAGCATTTTAAACCATGTTCATTAAAATGGAAAAGATAATTTCAAGGCTGATTTGCTCGCACTGAAATGGGTTATTTTAGTCCATCACTTTTGGGGAGAAAATGACAAAATACTGTAAGTAAGAAGAAAAGACCCAAGGAAACTTGATGAGAAAGGAGAATCAGAGATTTCAAAGGCAATCCATGCCTTCCTTCCTTCCTGTTTTCCTTTTGAAGGCAGAGAAGGCAATCTGATTCATGTCTAAAAAGAAGCTGACTTCACTGAGTTCAATGGGATTTACACTCAAGTAAATCTGCTAAGCAACTAGGAAATGAATTGGATACAAGGGAAGAGAAGGGGGAAGAATGTGCCAGGAAATAAGATATTTTACAAAAATACTTCTCTTCAAATTAATGGGTTAACTTTATGAATTTTTTATGTATGACATCCTCTCACCAACTTTGCCATACAAGAAATGCAAATAATTAAATAGGTGCTAACTTTTGGAAGAAAAACTCATTTGCTATAGCAACTGGATCTGGATTAGTGTCCTAGTGCTAAGTTAAAACACAGATAGTCCCATGGAACAGTTCTAAAAGGAGCTAACATTTAAATTCTGTTGGAAGAAGTGGTTTAGTTATAAACCTGAAATTCCTTGCTAATTGCCTTAATGAAGCCTGAGCTCCATAATCTTACAGACTTTTTAAGCCACCTTTACTGAAAAATTTATGGATGAAATTTCCATAAATAGACATAAATAAATAAATGTGACCATCCCCACCCCTAATTGTATGCCAAATTGAATATCTAATAATTTAGGGTAACCTTTATTGAGACAGATGGTTTTCGCATATTTTCTCTGATTTGCTTATAGTACTGAATAATATGTGTCTGCCTTCAATGTGTTGCTCCAGCAAGATATACGTATTCCTGTATGACTTATATTTACACCTGCTCTTTCTTTTCGTACTTGTCACCACTGCAAATAGTTTTCTGGTTATAACACACATGTGCTTTCCATCAGAACAAAACATTTGGAAAGGGCAAGAAGAGGCTGTGAAATCAAAAAGAAAACTGTGAGAAGAGTTTTATCTCTACCAAAGCAAGTGATGGGACATTATCTTAAATCAATGAGATTTGTTAAGATTTCCATGAAAAAAGCAATGATTTATCCACCAAAATATTATTATATATGAAACCCTCTCACTAAAGGAATGATCTGCCTGCTTTTTTATTTTTAAGAAAAAAAGTTACTTACCTTCATGAAGAAATCTGACACAGCTGTGGCAAATTGAAAATGATTTGTGCAGGAGAAAGAATAAAACATCAAAATATAATCTGATTTCTCTTTACATACTGCCCTGCTAAGAGAGTTGGCCTCTGTGTGCTGGCACTGGAACGTGACAAAGCTTTTGACAGGGATCACTTTTTTAGATGCTAAATTAAACCAGTCCATAGAATCAGGCTATTCAGTTGCAATCCTAAATACACGAAAGAACAGCTCATATGCAATTACATCATGCAGAAAGTAATGTGCAGGCAGTAACCCACATGATCTTGTCCAGAAATATGCATTTAATTTGAGGCTCTGGGCAGGACTTACATTAGAAATAATCTTATTATTATTTCTTAGGGAAGAGGGATATCTTAATTTTGTTGACATTAAACTAAAAAAATATTTTGGAAACCATTTATAAATCCAAACTCTTGAGTTAAAGGAAATATTAAAGAAATAACTGAAATGGTGGTATTCCATTTCTTGGGGCATTTAAGAATGTTTCTGATTTGGCTACTAGTTTCCACCCAACAAATTCCTGTTGTCATTTGGAAAGAAGAGTATTTTTATGGCATGAAATGGGGGAGGGGAGGGCAATCTTCAACCTTTATTAGTCAAGTCTGTTAGGAGACAATGACTAAAAACAGTCTATGGCATCAGTTTCTGGTTAGGTCTAGTGTAAATTACCTGCGAAAACTCACCAAACGCGTAGATGTCAGTTAAGAGAAACAAAAAAACATGTTCTCTTTGCTCTCAAAAGAGCCATGGTGGCGCAGTGGTTAGAATGCTGTACTGCAGACTGACTCAGGTCAGAACCAGGAGTTTCATCCTGACTGACTCAAGGTTGATTCAGCCTTCCAACCTTCTGAGGGCAGTAAAATGAGGACCCAGATTGTTGGGGGCAATATGCTGACTTGTCAACCATGCTGAGAGCATAGTAAAGCATTAACAGGAGGTATATAAGTCCAAGTGCTATTGCTGTTGCTTATAGAGTGATCAACTTAATTTTTCAAGTATAGATCTGATACAGATACAGATAATCAGAGTTGGAAGGGACCTTGTTTGTCATCTAGTCCAACCCCCACCTAAGCAGAAGACCCTACACCATTTCTGACAAAAAGACTCAAGTGATGACGCTCCCACAACTTCCGAGGGCAAGCTGTTCCATTGGTTGACAGTAGCTCTCTTTCTCTCTCTCTCCCTCCCCCTCCTCTCTGTCCATTTATACTATCATAATTCATTATAAAAACATTAAAAACATATAAAAACCAAACAAATAATATACAAAGGGATGTTAATGGAGCCCCTCACAAAGTCAACCATCCCTTGAGGCTCCCAGGCATGCTGGCACATCCAGATCTCAAGGGACTGATAGAAGCTCAAAGTGATGAGGTCATCCTCATCTCACAGACAAGAGATTCCATAAACTGGGTACTACTTCAGAAAAAATCCACCATCTAGGACCCACAAAATGCAGCTCCCTAGATGATGAAATCTATAACATCTCTGCTATTCAGGACATAGCATATAAGCAGGTCCGCAGTGTTGTCTGGGACACTACACATCCTCTTAACGATCTGTTTTCCTGTTTTCCTTCCAGGAGGAATCTTTGTGGTGCCCAAAGCAGAACATATATATAATCAATCATGTGTATATGTGTATTATGAATGGGTATGGGTGCCATATACTTTCTTTTGAGAGCAGGCAACAGAATTTCATTTTTAATGTGTGCCAGTGTGCCCACAATAAAAAAATGTCAATAAAGTTTATTTTATCTACATTATCTTAGGTTTGCTAGTAGAGGTCTGGTGGGATGGAGAGATGAAATAAAGGAGAGCTGGTCTCTCAAGTAACCCTTTCCTGTGCCATGAAGGGGTTTTTAAAAAAGGTAAATTTTTCAACAACATTTAGTGTATTATGGTAAAATATGTGTGCCTTGTTATATTGGCTTGACTTATGCTAGCCTCCTGATCTTATTCAACTTGCAGTTTTCAAACAACCATTTGATACCAAGCCAAGTACAGTGCCTCTCAACAATAAGATGGGAAATTACATTAAATGGTACAGGAGGACAAAAGAACTCATCCAAAGAAGAACACAATGTTCTAGCTGTAAGTAAAAGCAAAGTAGAATATAATTTTCTCTGGAAAATATCACACAAAAAAACACATGAAGATTTGGCTTTTGAGTTTCAGGTAAACTTTCATTATTGTTTTGTGAGTTTCACTCATTTTGTGAAGAAAGCTTCACTTCAGTTTATATTGGCAAACTGCCCAGGATAATGACCTAGCACAATGGTATAAAGGTTTCTGAGGATGAAAATAAATAATTACAAACAGGCCACATAAAGTAAAGTTATCTTTCATTTAGAGTATTTAAAAAGAATTTAGAGTATTTAAAAAAAACTTGAAAGTTTTCTCTTTTATTCAAATTTCATTTGAAGAAAAAAGAGCAAACACAGCAGATAAAGATGCTAAATTGCTATCTCTCTATATTCAAACAGAAGTGATTTAATGCCAACTCTGAACAAAGTGATTGAAGCAAAGATAGGATTAAAATGTCGATGTTTTATTGTTTTCTATTGATCCTGTAATTCAAATGCAGACTAATGTGTTCCAAATGAATAAATACTCTGAAAAGGTCAGTTTTTAATGGGGAAAAAATAACCATGCCTTTTGATGACATTTGTGAAAGGATAATTAAAAAAACTATTGGCACTAAGTTCATGTTTTTTGTTGTTATTGTATAACTGTAAGACAATTTTATAGGGTAGTGCCTTATGGTCTAAAGTCCTACTGTCACCTTATTATTTGGGAAGTGTCAGGAATCACTAGTTCTGTGCATAATCTATCCCATGTGATAAAGCACCAAGATTGTGGCTACTATGGGTGCACCTGGGTAACAAATTATACTTGTACAAGCAAGACAAGCCATGAAGCTATGGTGACATATTTTTCTCAGGCAACATTCAGATTACTAAGCATTTGTTGGCTGTTTTTCTTGAAGTCATCCAACCATTCTGCTCTGATAGTGGGACAGAGCTGTGTGGGCTATATATTTGACCCTAAATTCCAGCTGCTCCTCTCATGTTTGACTTGATTTCTAATTTGGACAGTTACTGTACATCTGCAATTCCAGTTGTATCTGATGTCAAAAAACCAGAACTTTATTGAAACCAAGAATGCTATGTGAACAGAGACAGACACTGAAAGGGGATCAACACAATTGGGGGCATTCTGAAGATATGAACAGGATAGAAGAACAGGAAATTGTCCAATGGAAGGTTTTGTAATCTGAAGTTTGTACTATATACCTTGCAAGCTGTTACCAAAACCACATAAGCACAGGACAGGAGTAGCTTAAATGGTAAGTAAAGTTATCCCCACAACAGTAAAGGTGCTTGTCATTTTCTAAATTGAGAGACATTATACCCAAGGCCAACCAAATGCCTGGAGCCCATAAGGAGCTGGTACGAGAGCACAAAGAATCAATTAATTGCATTTCGATCGCTAACTTTCCATTACATTCAAAATCTGCTGCCTGAAGTGACTGTTTCACTCAATCTTATTTCAAGACTCACTTGTAGGAACTCTTTTTTTCAAAATGGAATTTGGTTGAGGGTTTTTTTTGTGAGCAAAAGAAATATTTCAAGGTCTAGAGCTCTTACCTAGCAGTGAGTGTACAAATAAAGAGTATTCGACCAGGAAGAATATATGGAAGACTCACCAGTTGATTACATCCCACTTTCTTTGTTTAAAAAGAATATGAACTGTGTTTATCTGGTTCCTTCAGAAACAAAAATACAAAAAAGGTTAACTTGTGTTCCAAAGTTTCAACATTAGTATAGCCTAATATATTTTAGAATCAAAAGCTTATTCAGGAAGCACCTTACATAAAATATAAAGGAGGATATAAGTTTTAAAGAAAAATGTTGAACTCAGAAGGAGCATGAGAAAAGAGCTCTATACAATGAAAACATGTATTGATTTTGGGCAATGAATGAATGAATGCAAATGCATATAGTAATCAAAATATTAAAGTAGGGACATAAATTTATTTAGGGTTTTTGAAGAAATGTATGTACAAATACATTCAAATTGAATATGAGCCAGCAATGAGATGTGGCTGTAAATAAATAAATAAATTTTTAGGCAGCAGCAAAAGAAATATAATTCCAAATTTTAGGGAGCAAATCGTTCAATTCTATAAAAATTCTGATTGAAGGTTTGAAGAAATCGCTGAACAGTAAATGGAGTTTGACAATTGATCCAATTTCACCAAAAAGGCTTTAGGTTTCTCTTCATTGGAAGTGTTCAAGAGAAAGCTAGATAAATAGGTCTTTCAAATGCTTTAATTTGTATTCCTACACTGAAATGGGCATGGCCTGCTGGTTTTCTTCTAATGCTAGGAGCCTATGAAATATACCTTTAAAAACATAAAGTTTAAGTTATGGAAGATCCCAATAATGTATATGTGGTCTCAATAATTAAATTTTAATGGCATGTGATATAACCCTTAAAATGTGCTAAAGAAAGTTAAAAATAGCTTTAAAAATTAAGAAAAGGTAAAAAGTCTAGTGCCAGCTTAGCTGCATGATGGCCATACACCTGGTACCCTCACTCAAGTATCACTGCCCTAGGAGTAAACAAAGATCAAATGGTACTTAACTGGCTCAAATAGCAATTGAGGTATATAGCTATTATAGAATAATGTATTTCTTAATATAACCAATACTTTATGTATGCTGGGACTGTCACCTCCAACATTTCACAATGTGATCACAAAGTAGTTGTTGTACTAGAATAGTCTTAAGTTAATAGTCTTAACTTAAAGAAAGCTATTCAGTGAAAAGTTCAATGAAATTTGAGACCTTTCCTTAAAAAAGTGGTATGTTTATATTATATTCCTAACTATTAGATTTGCATGAAGAGTCAGACGCGGAGTGCTTCAGTGAAGAGTTTATTAGTGACTACAGCTCATAACAGACCCGATTTGGCTGGGCTGCGGCTGCTACTTATAGCCAGCAGCCGCAGTTGCCAGCCAATCAGAGTGCAGGGTTTTCCTGCACTTTTTAAACCAATCATTTCTGACATTTTACAAGAACAGTTCAAACTTAACCAATGACATTCAAACCTGCATACATAACACTAACAACTGAGACAAGTCAAGAAGACCTAAGCTTGCTGATCTATTTAAATCTCTATCATAGTTATAGTAATATGGGTGATATGAGGCCTGGGGTGGGGAGTGCGGAATGTAATAACATGTTTAATAAATATTTTAATTTCTGAAAAGTCTAATATGGGTATTGTATTTCTTGCAGGTCAGAGGGTAGCTAAAGTGTGGAATCTCAGTCATATTTCCCACTTTGTGTTGAATGTGCCTTAGACTTGAAGGCCTGGAAGCTACAAAATTTATGGTGATTCCAGATACTTAACAAACTAAATCCTTAGGGGCAAAGTGGGGAGGGAGGGCAGAGAATTTAAAGGACAAATTTGATAGCGATCCAGGTCTATTTTTAGATATGAATATCACAGTACAATGCCTTTTCTGGCGCTCATCACCAAGCTGAAATGAAACTATTATTGGGTACAAGGTCTGTAATAAATTAAACGAAACAGCTATAGGCATGCAGCCTTTAGTTTTGTGTTCTGCCCAAGTTATAGTTGCATTTCTTTTCAATTCTGGTTTGGTGCTGATCATATGGAGAAAAAGTTACTAAAGTAATTTTTAATTCTAATGCTAAGTAATGTAAGTAATGTAATTCTGATGCTTAGCTAATGCTAAGCAGCTTTTTTTCTTGACAGATATTTATTTAGTTATTAGCCATTTAGAAGATGTTACTTTCCTTTACCTTTAGAATATAAATAAGTGATTTTGATTAATTATAAGTAAATTAAAGCAACCAAACAGGACAGGGACAGACTGCAACAAATAGTTAAGACTGCAGAAAGAATAACTGCAATCAGCCTGTCAGACCTGTATATTGTATGGATCAGAAGGAGAGCTGAGAACCTCTCCTATCTGCAAACCTCTCACATCCTGGACATAAACTGTTTTAACTCCTTCCTTTTTATTAGCTCTCTGTTGCTTTGCATGTGCACTGAATGCTTCAGTACTGGAGATAAATTCCTTCTGTGTCTAATCAACTTGGCCAAAAAAAGTATTCAATTCAATTTAATTCACAATTATTTACTTATATATAAGTAAACTTATTTAATCATTAGAAAATTTCTAAAATTTATAAATTTTAACATCTGTGCTGTCCAGCCAGTTTAGAGTTAATGGGATTTGGGATAGGTAGTTAGGAATTGAGAGCTGTCCCCTTAAGGGAATGCATCATGGTAAATATAGTTAAGGTATCCTGGGAAATGTAGTACATGTCATGTGGTCACATCTGTAACCCTGATTGGTCACTGAATTGACCCTTGGTGGGTTGGGGGAGGTTTCTTCATTCTTACATGAACACAGCCGCATGGTAGTATGGCTACCCCCTACCTCTATGACTATGGGATGAGAATTTAATATCTTTCTACACCACAATTCAGATATGCAAGGGATTGGACATTAAGAAGAACCTCATCATAAATGTGAATTGACAGGATGCCTGATGCACTAATAAAAAAGACTTTGTATAGGTGCTTTGTGGAGTTGCTCTGTCTGCTTTATACCCATCCAGAGCGTAATAAGCAGAACAACATCTTCTAAAATCCATTATGAAATTATTGCTAATTATTACCAGTAGCAAAACATAGTTTCCAGTGTTAATTATTCAAAATTGGAGGGTTAAAGCCACTGGAACTGTGTGTATTCTCTTCCTATGATGCATGTATCATCTATCCATGTTGCTTGTATCCACCATTCTTGTAGGTAGATTAAGACCTGTTTTTCATTAGCAGTTCAGTTGATATTTTCCATTTATAAGCTATTTATGTTGTACATTACTTTTTTCCCTATGAGGTAAAACTATAGACTATCTGCCGATTGCCTTTTGATTGGAAATGGTATTGGTTTGGGCATACTCTGGCAGATAGTGGAGGAAAGGCAAGCCTGCCATGCTGTGCTCCATGAGGTGGCGAGGAGTTGGGTATGACTTTGTGACTGAACAACAACAACAAGCTTTTCACCTAGAAGTGCTTAGAAACAGATCTTAGGGCTCCTTCATGGTATATCCAAACTCTGCCTTTCATTAACAGTGAAATGAGACTCATTGGACTCTATTGTATTCAGTTATTGTTAATATTGGTTGATTAATCCTGATTTTGCCTTATTTTGTTAACCATTAGCTTTGACTGCTTATGTACCTTGTAATTCTTGCAAAATATGTGTACATGTGCATATTTCCGAGACAAAATGTATTTTTAATTTCTTTTAGGCAAGCACCAGCCTCAAGAATGATTCTGTATATAAAAATTATACTCCTAGCTTTAGTGCTTCTGTTCTTATGCTTTTTTCCATAGTGTAAAGCTATTTATTATTCAATATAAAGCATTTTGTATGCATTCATACAAAATATGTCTAGTTAAACTATGAAATGTGCGAGCCATTAGATATGGCCACTGTTCAGTTCATTCTTGGACTATAGGGCTATCAGCAGCTACTAGTCTTGCCACCTGTTCAACTTATTTTATTTTATATACACAGAGACATCTGTATTATATATATCAATCTCTCTCTGTCTCTCTTCCATGCCAATAATACTTTATGCCCCAGCTAAAGAATAGATGTATCTGAAATAGGAAAATATCCAGTCATAGCACATTCAGTTGTCTACCCATGATTCCAAAACAGATATGAGAAGCCCAACCATTCATGTAATGCTTTCTAAATAATCTTCCTCTGATTTAGTTCCTAACACAAGTCACTCTGGGTTTCCCATTACAAAATGTGGTAACAAGAATAATTTGCAAAGGAATACGGGTGCTGCATAAACTCAAAACCTTGATATCACACTCCTAAAAAAAGACAGGAATTGCTACTCACAGGAAATAAGTGCAACTTATTCTGTTCCCACATCAATTTTGAATAGTCACATAAAAAGAATATATATGCAAATAAGCAAGTGTGGGCTTTTTTTCTCACTTTAGGTATGTGCATTAAACAAATAAGAGACACAGAAACTCTCACGAATACCTTTCTAGGGATATCTATATATAGTTAAATTATTCATCTGGCAATTTTATTGGTTTGGATTACAATACATTCAGTTCAATATCCAATGACCTTTCTTAAAAGTCTGATTTATTCTCTATGTAATAGATTCACTGTTCATTTAACATTCAAGTAATTATCCAATTATTTCTCTGGCAAATTCTCCTATTACAATTTGATGCCTGATTACAATTGATTATCTGTTTCTGATGTGAGAATTACTAATAGCCAATCATATTAAGTTCTGAGTGCCTTCTGAACATATTACTAAAGGCTTCCTAAAATAATTATTGTAGCCTTTCTAGAACTTCCAAGTCTTATAATTTTTCTGTTCATGTACACTACAAAACTAATTAACTTGCATTTCTTTATATTACTTGCTGTGAAGTTTCAGACCTCATATTTTTGAATGTCTACTCAGAATATGTCTACTGTCTTCTGGTTAACTCATAACAGGCTAAAAGAGTTTATCACTGCAAATGCTCAGAGTCATTAAGAATTGTGTGACATCCAAGTTTAGTAGATGATGATGAGATGATGAAGTTGATGCAGTACTCTATCTTGCTGGGACTACTATCTACTAAATACATCTATATATTTATTCCCCCAGGCTCAAAATAAAATGGATTCCATTTCCAATAGTACATACAATTTTCTACTCTCTTTCCTCTGAACAGTGTAATCAGCAAACCAAAGACTACAACACACTTTTAAAGTGTAAACTTTTGGAACGATTGAATATAGCGTTACGAACATTTCCATTTTAGATTGCAAGAAAGCACTAAATAAAAAACAAGTCTCTCAAACTCAACACTTCTTTTCATAAATGGTCCAACAAAGAAATCAAACAAAGTTTTTTGGTCAGATATTCATCTCTTGTTTTTGCTATGATCAGAGTGGTTATCTGGAAAAATGAGATGCATACTTTTTTTTTCTTTTCACTATGATGGAATACTATGATTCTGGAGTATGGGTTACTTTATTTGGTCTCTTCTGTCCTACAAAATACTATAATACAGGATTAAAAATCTTTTTGATTTAAGAATTAAAGCTGATTCAGAGTAGTGGTGGACATTATTGAAGGAAGTGCAAGCAGAAAAGCCATTTATTCCCTCATTGTGTACAGTAGTTATGTTTTCTAGTATCGATTTGATAAATCTTAAGAAATTCTATGACTGCCTTTAATTTATTACGGGTAACTGTGTTCCAATAGATACATTACTTGATGTGAAGTTCCATTTAGCTTTTAGGACTAAAGAATTTTGGGGTGAGAGAAGACAGAATCATCAATAAAGGGACAAATATAGTGGGAAAAGCAAATGCTAGGTCGAAGAAACCTGACAGATAAAAAAATTCTACACCAACATTACATCCATGTCTGATGCAATGGCTTCAAAGTGAATAATTGATACAAAGATCATTTTATCCTTTATTGGAATGGTTGGAGGTTTTGATTTGGGTTTAGGTTTTTATATTAGCCTTAACTTTTTGTCCATTAGCATCCATCTTTTATATTAGCATCTATCAATATTCATCTTAGCTATTGGAGGATATGAACAGTGTAAGTTTAGTTGTGGACTTAGTTGATTTCTGAGCGATTTGTAGTAATTCATCAATTTCTAACTTCCAAAGGCTGCAGCAACTACATAGTACAACTCCCACTGATTACTCTACTGCTTCAATTTAATTTTGCTTCTCAGAAAAGTTCATGGGCTTCCTTCCTTCCTTCCTTCCTTCCCTCCTTCCCTCCCCCCTCTCTTTATTCCTTTTCTAAGTTTCTAAGTCTTATCAGGTTTGGTTATCAGCTCTTGAGATTTTAAAGGGGGGGGGGAAGTAGGTCACAGAAGCTGGAAGCCTACCCCACATATAATTTAGATTAGTTGCAAATTATTGGTATGGTACCCAGTGCTCAGGTCAGATTGATTTTGCTTTTTGTGTAAAGAAGCTGTACATCTTTGTGAATCATGATGTACAGTGGCTTAGTGCAATGTGTGAATCTAGTCACTTGTGTCTAAGTTGGGGAACATCAATTGATGGTCTGAGTATTAAATCACTAGGAAAATATTACTTATGCCTTCTTCAATTTAGTTGCTTACCAAATTTATTTAATTATTAGACCATCTCCTTTAACAAATGACTCTGGGTAGCTAGCAATAATTTAAAACACCATCAACAAACATAGATAGCAGTCATCAATACAGTGCAAAGGCATGTGGTCTAACACAAAAATCTCCCAACATAGAAGCTGTAAGAACCAGGCTCACTTTCTATTTAACCCAAGGCTTGGGAAACAGATAGACCTTTAGGGTCTTATGAAAAGCATATAGCATTGGAACTTGGGGAGACCAATGTCCATAAGGCAAGTGCTACAACAGAGATATCTATGGAGATTCTCAGTCATCCAGGTCATATTTGTCCTAAAAGTGTTTTTCAAAAGGCAACTGGACTTTCTTGGTTTTCCTTAAAGACATTCTCATCCAAGAGTTCTGAACTGAAAATCCAATTGCCTTTTGAAAAAATACCTTTGGGGCTACAACAGAGAATATGTTGTGACGTATATAAGTTGGAAAATGTTTTCTATCCATTGCCTTGTGACTTCAAAAATCCAAGAACATTGAATTCATTATTGGAGAAGTTTTCACTGACATTAAGCATTTAGTTTCTTTTACTTTCATTGAGTTTCATTTACTTTACTTCAGTATACTTTAGTGTGTTTAAGTTTGCATTGACTCATGGAAACTGCCTGGAAAAATCGCTGCAGTTTTCTTCTCATGGTTTTTCATAAGTGATTTGTCCTTGTCTTCTTTTTAGGGCTGATAAAATGACTGGTTTTCAAGGTTACCCAGCTGGCTTTGTGCTTATGGCAGGATGAGAACTCATGGTCTTCTGATTTCTAGCTTGATGCCTGAACCACTGCATCAAACTGCTCTCATCATTTTACCACTATGGTACATTTAAATTTTTACTGTTTATTTTTTACAAAAATGAATGTGGTCAATATACTGGAAACTTGGTTTAAGGAACTGAAGTATGCTATATTCCCCGGTGATTGTTAGACATATCTTAGAAATGTTTCATATAATTCAAACATTCAGATCTGCAAATCTTTCTAAACGATTCTAAAATAATCTTTTTAAAAAATTGTCTGTCATCCTTATTAAAGTTGTAATCAATCTGAAGGAATTTTGGTACATGTCATGGTGCCTCCCCTAGAAATTCCTTATTGTTAAAATATTATTAATCTGCTGAATTAGGACTTGGGAGGCAGTTAGAGATTTAGAAGGTCAATGTTTTCCTAAATTATTTTCCAACTATCTGGGATATGTTATCTCAATTTATGAAGCCTTTTGGATCTACTGCATTTGAATTTGGATTGTTCTGAAAGATGCAATTATGTACTTCGGAAAGAATGTCTGTATGTCAGATTATCCAAACCAGTTTAATGAAATTCATTATTTGTCAGGATTTGAATTAGTCCTGCATTAAAACTGTGCACAATCTAGGGTTTCTTGTGGCCCGCCAGCGGCTGGTGGAGCTGACAGCAGAGTGGGACAGTAGTGAGAAGGTTGGGGAGGAACCTGGGCCAGTCCTGGAGGCTGAGGAAGGCTCAGATGAGGGCTCTGCATCAGAGGCAGGGATGGGGCCAGGGCAGGCTGGCAGTCATCAGCTGCCTTCGGGCTCTGACAGCAGTGAGGCGGGGGAGCTTCTGGAACTAGTTCCCAGCCTGCGCATGTGCAGAGCTGCCAAAAGGAATTAAGAACTCAGGGTCAACGTGGGAGTAAGACCACAGGTGGACAATGAATGGCCCCTCCCATCAGGATTAAAAGAGAAGCAAAGGGGGAGGGGGCTTTTGCAGGAAACAACTTGCTTGTTTGTTCGTTCCAGCCTCATGAAGATTCGTTTGTATAACCCAGCCATTCCCTGTCAGCACTGAGTGTGGAATTTTACCGGGTAGCATTCCAGGATTGATAAAGGTCTGAGCTAATTAGTATACCTTCATAAGACTATTTGCCAAGCCATTGGCTGATTGTGAATGAAATAAATTCACATTAATGTAATAAAAGAGGCTTTTGCAGGGACTCAGAATTGACTTAGTGCTTTTTGGGGAGGCCTAGGATAGAACAGGTTTGGTGTAATTGATCTTAATAAAATTGATAAAACTTAAAAACTTTAAATAAAAATAAAATAAAATGGCTTACTTTGGATCCTGTCAGCAAAAAATTTCAGGTGGCAGGGTCGAGAAGAAGATCCTTTTCTGATGAGGTCCCCCTGGAAGAGAGGGGGATGGAGGGAGGGGGTGAATTAAAAGTGAAAGTATTTGTACACAGAAACAAGGGCTTGTTAAATTCAGTGAAGCAGGATTTATCTCATTTCTTACTACAGTCTTCTCGTAACTATAAAGGTAATGGTTTCCCTGTCAATTGTGTCCAGCTCTAGGGCACAGTAGTTGTTATGTATGCAGGTTTAAAGTCATTGGTTTAGTTTGAACTGTTCTTGTAAAATGTAAGAAATGATTGGTTTAAAAAGTGCGGGAAAACCCTGCACTCTGATTGGCTGGCAACTGCGGCTGCTGGCTATAAGTAGCAGCCGCAGCCCAGCCAAAGTGGCTTCATTCTGAGCTGTAGTCACTAATAAACAAAGAGCTTGAAGCACTCCACGTCTGTCTCTTCATGCAAACTTAACACTGGCGACGAGGGTGGGATCTCCCTGAAGAAGAAGGCAAGCGGAACAGAAGAAGAGAGATGGCTGCGCTGAACACCCCCCAGCCCCATTCGATCCGACGGCAGAAGACTGGGAGACGTATGCAGATCGTTTCCAAATGTATCTGGAAGGAAACGATCTTGCCGACATTTCTGAGAGCGGAAGAGGGCGGTCTTTCTCACGCACTGCGGTCCGGCAGTTTTCAAGATGGCGAAGGCATTGGCGGGAGCTGCAGATGTGAAGGTAATGGAATGGCCTGACTTAGAAAAGTTGTTAAGAGCCCATTACGCCCCACAAGTATCGTGCCTCATTAAGAGACACGAATTCTACCGTCGGGATCAAGGGGAAAGTGAAAACGTAAACGACTTCGTGGCAAGTTTAAGAGACATTGGGGGTGCATGTGAATTTAACAATTTAGAAGAGGCCATGCACGATCGATTTGTTCTGGGCCTTAAAGACAAGGTGCTTCAGAGCAAGTTATTACTAAGACCTAAGATCACGCTGAAGGAAGCAATAGAAGAGGCCTCTTCAGCAGAAGCTACCAAGTCCTCAGCAGCAGCCATGAAGAAAATTAACAAGGCCACAAGCCATCCTGATGTGGAAAAGTCCACAGCAACTCATTGTGAGCAAATAGATTCTGAGTCAGACTGTAGTGAAGTGGAGGAAGGAATTTATAGACTCAGAATGGAGCGGAAAAAGAAAGACCTGGGAAGAAAGAGGCAAGATTTCTACTGCAGAGGTTGTGGGGAAGCCACCCCCGCACTGAATGCAAGTTCCTAGATACCATCTGCCTCCGTTGTGAAAAAAGAGGACACCTAGCAAGAGTTTGCAAATCATCCAGAACTCCACCCAACAGAAGGAAGTTTCCTGACAAAGAATTCAAGCCCAACAACCTCAGTGACAAAATGGGGCGCAGCACAGAAGCAAAGGGGAAGAATGAAACTCATCAGACAGTAACTATTGGTCATTCTTCTTCTATCAATAACAGAAAAGTACATGTCAAGGTACTAATTGAAGGAAGGCCTTGCCAAATGGAAGTGGACTCAGGCTCATATTTATCTATGGTGTCATGGGACACTATTCACAGACTACTCCCAAACATTCAGAAGAAGCATTTCAAGAAGCAAGCACTGACACTTAAAGACTACCAAGGGAACAAGATTCCAGTAGTTGGAACAAGAGAATTCAACGTGAAGTTCAAAGGCCACACCAAACGCTTGCCCCTGACCATCATGGACAAGGATCGCCCAAGCTTGCTGGGACTTGAGTGGTTCAATCCACTAGGCATCGAGGTGACTGGCATCAATCACGTGAGCAACACTGAATAGGAGGAGGCCTTGAAGTCTGAGTTTCCAGAGGTCTTCAGCGACAGATTGGGCAAGTATATGGGGACCCCTTTCAACCTAGATCCCAAGGTGCCCCCAATTCGCTTAAAGCCCAGAAGGGTCCCATTTGCCTTAAAGGAAAAAACTGATGCACAATTAGATAAACTAATAGCTCAAGGAGTTTTAGAGCCCATTGACCACTCCAGATGGGAGACACCCATAGTCACACCAGTCAAGACTGATGGGTCAGTGAGAATCTGTGGAGACTATAAGGGGACATTGAACCATGCGCTTCAACAGAGTGCATATCCAGTTCCAGTGGTGCATCATTTACTACATTCACTTGGCAAGGGTACAGTCTTTGCCAAATTGGATCTGGCCCAGGCATATCAACAATTAAGAGTTGATGATGCCACTTCAGAGGCCCAAACCATTGTGACTCATAGAGGTGCTTTCAAATGTAAAAGGTTACAGTTTGGAGTAAGCGTGGCACCAGGCATCTTCCAAAGCCTTATGGAAAGGATGCTCCAAGGACTGCCAGGGGTAGTACCTTACTTTGATGATGTGTTAATCTCTGCTGAAAATGACACTCAGTTACAAGAGAGACTCAGAGAAGTCCTTACCAGATTCAGGAAAGTGGGGTTAAAAGTCAAGGAAGAAAAATGCACTCTTAGAACTGACAAGGTTGAGTTCTTGGGCTATATGATTGACAAGCATGGTATCCACCCCACAGATGCCAAGGTTCAGGCAATCAAAGAAGCCCCTAGACCAAAATGTAAAACAGATTTGCAAGCCTTCCTTGGACTCATTAACTTTTATCACATGTTCCTACCTCAGGCCACCATTGCAGAACCACTGCACAGATTATTAGACAAAAAGTCTGCGTGGGTCTGGGGCAGAAAAGAACAATCTGCATTTAACAATATTAAAAGACTAATCACGTCTGATTCTGTACTGATACAGTTCTCTGAGAATTTGCCTGTTGTACTGACTTGTGATGCATCCCCTTTTGGAGTGTGGGGGGGTTTTAAGCCACAGGATTCCCAGCGGGAGGGAAGCTCCTATTGCATTTTACTCTCACACCTTGACCAAAGCAGAGAGGAACTACAGCCAACTGGACAAGAAAGCCTTGGCAATTGTTGCAGCTGTCAAGAAATTCCACGAGTATTTATATGGGAGAACATTTACCATTGTCACAGATCACAAACCTCTGTTAGGCATTGTGGCAGGAGACAAACCTACACTATCCTGTCACCAAGAATGCTGAGGTGGACTGAATTTCTTGCTGCTTATTCATACAAACTCATCCACAGGCCTGGCAAAGACATTGGGCATGCAGATGCTTTGAGTCGCTGCCCACTTCCTTCTCACACTGAGGACTTTGCTCCTGAGACTTACACCTTTTTCCTAGAAACTGTTGCCAAGCTTCCAGTACACGCTGCTGAAATTGCCAGAGAGACTGCCAAAGTCACTTTATTGGCTCCTGTTATAGGCTGGATTAAGAAAGGTTGGCCTCTTCAAGATCTACCTCAACTTGCCCAACCTTTTAAATCCAGGCAAACTGAATTATCTGTATTAAGAGGATGTATTTTGTGGGGTAACAGGGTGGTTATTCCTGCAAAACTGCAAAAAGAGGTTTTGGAAATGTTACATGAGGGTCATCCAGGTATTGTCAGAATGAAGGGATTGGCCAGGAGTTATGTATGGTGGCCAGGTATTGACAAAATGGTTGAAAACTGGGTTGCATCCTGTCCCAACTGTCAGGTAGTCAGGCCTGCCCCACCTCTCGCCCCCACACAGGAATGGGAATGTCCTAGGGGCCATGGTCCAGGATTCACATTGATTTTGCTGGCCCTACCAGAGGGCACACTTTCCTTATTATAGTAGATGCATATTCCAAATGGCTAGAGGTCATCCCTATGGCATCCACCACAACTGATGCCGTCATCAAACAGCTTAAAAAGCTTTTTGTTACTCACGGGTTATCTGATGTACTCGTTTCTGACAATGGTCCTCAATTTACATCCAACCTTTTTGAATCATATCTAGCACAGCAGGGTATCAGACATGCCCTGACAGCCCCTGGGCATCCTTTGGCTAACGGCCGGGCTGAATGTATGGTATGATTTACCAAGGAAAAACTTCAGCAATTGGGTCCAGGGGATATCACTGAGAGAGTTGAAAAACTTCTCAGTGTCCAGCATATCACTCCCAACCCATCAACTAACTTATCCCCAGCAGAGTTGTTGATGGGTAGGAAACTCAGGTCTCCCCTTGACTGCCTTCATCCCACTTACGCACCCAACGCACCACTAGATTCCACTAGCAAAGTTCCCCCCTTCACTGTGGGTGATTCTGTTTATGCTAAGAACCTTATGGGTGAACCATTATGGATTCCTGCTGAGATAACCCAAATCACAGGCCCTCGATCTTACAGGGTACAAACAGAGGATGGTGTCCTCTGGAGCAGGCACATTGATCAGCTTAGATCCAGGAACATCGCAATTGCTCCTCTCTAGTTCCCATACCTAATACCTCTTCTAGGGGGAAAGGGGAGGATCATGAGTGTAATGAACAAGCAAGAATCAACCCCATGTGTAACGAGCTAACATGACAGGAACCATCCCAAAACCTGTCACAATACCAACAACCATTTTCACAAATGGAAGATTGCACATCATTACCTGATTTAGGTGCTGACATTGGGTTGGAGATGGATTGGGAGGAGAGACCAGGTTGTAGTAAGCAAACAGGTTCTACCATTACTACAAGTCCTAGTAAGGAAATGTCAGCAGACACATTTCCTCCCTCACAAGGTGAGAACCTTAAAACATCTGAACCACGTAGGTCTCAACGTACACGTAAGAGCCCCACCTATTTAAAAGAATACATTAGATAGATGGGGTTTGAGTATGGACTGAACCTAGTGGGTGTGTGTGTTATGTATGCAGGTTTAAAGTCATTGGTTTAGTTTGAACTGTTCTTGTAAAATGTAAGAAATGATTGGTTTAAAAAGTGCGGGAAAACCCTGCACTCTGATTGGCTGGCAACTGCGGCTGCTGGCTATAAGTAGCAGCCACAGCCCAACCAAAGTGGGTTCATTCTGAGCTGTAGTCACGAATAAACAAAGAGCTTGAAGCACTCCACATCTGTCTCTTCATGCAAACTTAACAGTAGTCATCTCCATTTCTTGGCCCAGGGAGCCAGTGTTGTCTAAAGACAATTTCCATGGTGATTTGGCCAGCACAGCTATATGCCAAAGGCACACGGAAAGCTGTTATCTTCTCATCAAAGTGGTACCTATTAATTTATTTACATTTGCATACTTTAGAACTGCTAGGTGGGCAGGAGCTGAGGCAAGTAATGGGAACCCATCCTGTTGTGTGGAATTTTGGTCTCAAACCCAGGCTGTCGGTTCTCCAGCTGACAAACTCAGTGTCTTTAACCACTGAGCCATCGCATCACCTTCTGAGCCATCACACCCTGTTCTCTTAACTATATTACCTATACATATGGTAATAGAAATTACACTGCAACCAGACACTTCTTAAGGTCAGGCAATTGTCCTGCATTCTACCCTTACAGAAATTTCCCCCCAAAATAGGTTCAGTATTGGAAATTCAGACAATTTCAGACAGACAAGATAAACATTTGCTTTATTATTTATTAATAATGGTATAAAATTTAAAAAAGAGTGCGTCCTCTTTCATTTTCAGTGTTTTATATCTAGCTGTATTTCTTCTGCCTGTAGTTCTTTTTCTTTCCTTTTTTTAAAAAAAGAACTCATATTAGCATGAAAATGAAATTTTCTTGTATGTGCCTTCTCATACCTATGAAAACCTGTCTTACACGTGTAGAAAAGATATCTTGAAGTTAGAGGAATAAGATTATTTCAATGTTCTTTTTTCCCTAAATCCTTTTGGACTAATTGTCAGGTACACTTATCTCTTTAATATGTTTGCCTGTTTTCTGAGTGATTTGTAATAATGTTGTTTTGTGTGCTAGAAAGGATTGGAGGACCACTTCAAAAGAAGCGAGGTCACACCAAGGTTTTGTGTTAAAAAAAGGTCCCTAAATGAACTTTGGTGCCCTCAGAAGAGCTGTTCATATATAAAAAATGTTTCTATTGTGGCAGTGCTAATTCACTACAGCCTCTGGACTTAACCTGGAAGGCTCTTAAATGCTCAGCAGCCAGGAAATGGACTGACATTTGCACAGAGGATCCCAGATGCCAGCATAAACAATCCAGAGATCAGTAGAGTCCTGTGAGAGATATCAAACATCAGTAGCACAGATCTGCTGTGAAGTGATTCCAAGAACTGGATGTTTTTTGTGAATGGCAAGCCCAACTGTTAAAATTAAGTCGAGATTATCTGGGGCTAGTATATAAATAGCATTCTGTTCCCCTGCTATTGCGTTTGCAGAGTAAATGGGGATTTACACAGATCATCTGTAAATCAGCATCTGCCATTCATACACATCTTATTATGTCAAGAATAATTACTATCACATTGTCCTGTTATTTTTAGCTTGTTTTGATTGCTGGTTGTTTAAAATCGGGGACTTGTTCTGGAATACCTACATGGATACTGCTGGGATTAAAAAAACTCTATACTGGAGCTATTATACTTCAAATCTTCCTGTATAAAAGGAGCGGGCAATATTTGGTGCCCAAGAGATGCATTTAATTTGGGGACCTGCTGGGAGGTGGTTGAAGGTTTGTAGCAGGGTGGGACAGAGCTGCAACGTGTGTGATATCTCTCACAGACAGACCTGAAATTGTCTTTTCTTTTCTTCTTTATCCTTTTGGTTATATGGTAAGGACCTTGAGAAGCGTTTTTTGTTGTTGTTGTTGCCTGGCTTTTATTTGTTTGTTAAGTCTATTTTAAGTTTAATTTTTAGGTGTTTTCTACCTTGAAAGTATCGTGTTAAGCAACCAGGACTAGAAAGCTTTCTTAAGGCTGGAAAAAAACTGTTCAGGAACTACAGGTAGTCCTGGACTTACAATAGTTTGTTTAGTAACTGTTCAAAATTACGATGACACTGAAAAAAGAGACTTAAGATCGTTTTTCACAATAGAGACCGTTGCAGCATCCCTATGGTCACGTGATTAAAATTCAGATGCTTGGAAATTGGTCCATATTTATACTGGTTGCAGTGTCTTGGGAATCATGTAATCACCTTTTCCAACCTTCTGATAAGCAAAGTCTATGGGGAAGTCAGAGTCACTTAACAACATTGTTACCGACTTAACAACTGCAGTCATTCACTTAACAATTGTGGCAAGAAAGATCATAAAACAGGACAAAACTCAACGGATATCTTGCTTAACAATGGAAATTTAAGACTACCTGTATATGTTGGTATGTAGCAAAAAGGTTTTCCCTCCTCATTTAGGGTGAAACTGTGGTTGCACTGGTGAGCTTTCGATCCAGTAAAAAATGAACACCAGAGTAAAAAAGAAATGAGCAAGCATGGGAAGAAATTTTCCTCTCTAGCTGTAATTATTACTTAATGAAAATGATTAAGAAATTTGATTTATGAATTAATCACTTGCATTTAATCTGGCTCTTACTCATTAAATAAGAAAAGAGAAAAATCAATTAACTGATTATGTGCAAATATAGCAAGAAGCATCCTGTTGTTGGGACTAAATGCTCAGTACCAGGGGTGGGATTCAAATTTTTTAACAACCGGTTCTGTGGGCGTGGCTTAGTTGGTGGGCATGGCTTGGTGGTCATGTTATTGGCTGGGTGTGGCCAACTCAATATTACTCACATCGAGGCATGCATCTCCTCGCCTGGCCTCTCATGACTGTAGGGATGCTGCAACAGTCGTAAGTGTGAAAAATGGTCATAAGTCACTTTTTTCAGTGCCATTGTAACTTTGAATGGTCACTCCACACAAGCAAAGTACCAGCAAAGGAGGGGAAAAAAACTCCAGAGAAATTCCTGAGACAGGAAGTCTAGTCCTGCCAAGGTTAATGGAGAGGCAGTTTCTGTAAGCAACACCAGAATGTTTCCTTCCTGCCTTCCTTACAGGATTAGGCCAGTAATTTCTTCTAACAACCGGTTCTCCGAACTGCTTAGAATGTTAACAACCGGTTCTAGAAAATAGGTGAAAACTGGTAGAATCCCACCCCTGCTCAGTATTTCAAGAGCAGAGGCTTGAGGCACAGGCAACACATGGAAATTATCCATCCTGTAAATGCTCATCCAAGGCTTCAATTTTCTGTTATTCTCTCTCTCTCTGCCTTCCCCAGTATAGATCAATCTGTGATAAATCCTCAGGTTTTGGTATAGCACAACAATGATACACATGCCCCTGAAAATACCTAATACCTTTTCTCATGCCGAGATGCCTGAATAAATGCAATCCTGTTTTTGTTGCATTGTGTAAATCTGATTTGTATTATGGCACAACGGATGAAAACAAGGATTTGCCTTTAATGTTTTTCCCAAGGGTTTCACTGATAGATAATTTATGATTTGCTGGATAGACTAAGAACATCAGAGATGAAGACATCCTTTGATCTAGCAATATAACAAATTTTCCAAAGATTCTGGCTTTCACATTCTGTAAAACATTCTGTAAAAGAGGCTAATACTGTTGATCTGGCATTCATCATCATGTCCTGTGCTAAGCACATTGGGCTCCAAGCGTACTCCACAGTTCTCGATCTGCAGCTTCTGTCTCTGCATCCTTCTATTTAAGATCAGTGATTTTCAGACCTGAAATGTTTGATCTGTTATTAAACTTGCTAAAATTCTTTTAAACACAGAACATAAAGTGCATGTTAATTTTCACAGCAACAGCACTGAAGCCATTTGTGACTCTAAATCCTTCTTCCTGCCAAATGATTCTAGGAAACAATGGGGTGTGTATCTGTGTAGGCATGAAAAAATCAAGAGGGCGGTCATTGTACTGTAATGAAGTCATAGCCTTTTGCATGCACTTGTGATATGGACACATATCCAAAAGAGACACTTTGTTTAAACTGCCATCTTCAGACACTGCTGTTAGGAAATGCAAGAAATAGAAAATCACATATTCTTAACCTTGTGATGACATTAATGTCTCAAGTTCCTGTAATTTATGTAACAATATTCAAAGTATTTTCGAGTGGTGGCTGTGGCAATAATCCCCTTAACAAATTTTAAGAAGTCTGGTTGATATTTCCCACACTTCACAAAAGAAACATCTTTAGCAGTCCATAGAATCTTTGTGTTTTCACTATTTCTTTCTTCCTCATTTATTTGTAATGCAAAGTAAAATTTGATAGATAACAGTGTATAGAACCAAGTTTAACACATAGATGGACATAAAATGCATATTGATAACACAAGAGATATTTGGAGATGAAATTTTCCAGGACTATTTTATAGTTCTCTCCAAACAATAAAAAGTAGCATCTGAAATCTATAAATGGGAAAGTTCCTCATTTGCTGAGAATATATTCAGTAAATTTCCAGTTCCTGGCATATTAGTTATACAGATTCAGTTGTTTATGAAATCATTATTTATAGTGTCTGTGATTGACAAAACATTTTAATAATCTAGACTGATTTGTGGAATTTTAGTTCCACAACTTTAAAATATACAAAGTTATCCCAAGATCAGAGTTTTTAAAGTGGACCTCTGTTGATTCCCAACATGGTCCTAAGTTTCCCAAGACTTCCCAGGGATGTCAAAATTAAAATTATTTGCTAGGCTATGTTAAAAAAATACAAAATTAAAATCAAACCATCAAATAATCATGAAAAGGAGTAGCTACAGACAATTTTAATTGTTAATAAATAAATACCAATAATTATAAGCTATACAAATAAAACTCTTTTGGAGCCTTTCATAATTTTTAAAAGTATAAAAACGATTGTGAGAGAATAAAGTATAAGAAACATTGTACTGGGTATTATTGCCATGGCTTACATAAATATGAGTGTTTTTCCTTTCCTATACTTAAAAAATATCCTTTTTAATAACAGAAATACCAAGAAATACCTAGAAGAATATGATTTGAAATATATAGAGAAAAACAGAGTCAGAAAGACAGAAAAAATAAGAAATACGTTTTGCTTTCCTGAGGTAAAGTAATGCAGTAATGCAGTATTTTTGAAGCTTATTGGTTTTCATAAGTATCATGTTAAAACAAAAAGCAAGTGTCATCCTGCCTTTTTTACTGAGGGATTTTCCCATTATATTGTTGCACTTTGATGGTTTCCATGGCTTAGCACTGTGTGCTGAGATCTGATGTCAACATGCATAGTTCAGTCTTTATTTGAACTGCATGGTTGCCATCAAGTGGTTTACAATAACATTTCTTGTAAGTAAAAAATATTTCATAAAGCCAATACTTTGACTCTACCATCCAAAACAATGTAATAAAAAGAAAAGAAAGTGCTTATCACTTTAATTTTTTATTTGGAAGTTTTGTTTCACAAATCAAGATAAAAATAATGAAGACGCTATAGGCAGTATCATTGCAAACTGAATATTTTCCAATTGTTAAAACAGTTATTGTATTTATCTGCTATACAATTATCTTTAATTTTTTCACAGTGTGTTCTATTTGTCTCATGATGGATCTGGAGAATGGGACTTGCAGTCTAACACATCCAGAGGGATCACATTTGGATAGCCAATGCAGATGATAAAATGTTACTTATTCAAAACTGGCTTATTTGCATTAAAATGCTTGTTAATTAGAAACCCTATCCAAACTGGGAAGAGAATAATTTTTGAGAAAGTTTGGATCTATACAGTACATGTACACCTTCCTTGAAGGAGTGGCACATCTATGACAATATAATATTTTTATGTATCTACTGTATGTTAAACTGATTAATATTAATCACCAGGTTCTGTAGTACCAGCAGCAGAGAAAGGAAGCTATTTGCGGCTATGTTGTTAATCGCTAAGTCATGTCCGACCCATCGCAACCCCATGGACAATGTTCCTCCAGGCCTTCTTGTCCTCTATCATCCCCCAGAGTCCATTTAAGCTCACGCCGACTGCTTCAGTGACTCCATCCAGCCACTTCATCCTCTGCTGTCTCCTTCTTCTTTTGCCCTCAATCGTTTCCAGCATTAGGTTCTTCTCAGTGAGTCCTTCCTTCTTATTAGGTGGCCAGATAATTTGAGTTTCATTTGTGGCTGTATCCTAGGTCTATAATCTAGTCATACTGTATAAACAGCAAAGAGATGGGGAGGACAAAAAAAAATTGCTGCCACAATTGACACCCTAAACAGCAACTTGGCAAAGTGATAATGGTAGCTTACCAAGTACACATCTGTCTTTTCATCTTTCAGTTGTAGAATGCTCTGATTTCACATATTCTATGTCAAACCACCACAAAATCTATGTATAATTATTTATGCCAAGCAAGAGTATTTAACATCAGTGGCAATCTATTATATAATAATATTTGTTACTGCTAAACTGTTCATCTATATTATTAGTTAGGAAGTTGGGAGTGATGTTACATTCAGTTCTTTGTTAATAATACAGAAACTAAAAAAATATTTTTATTCTATTCATTTCTACATTTCAGGACATAATATTGGTTATTAGAGTTGAAAAGCAATATGTGATTTGAACTGAACTTACATTTAAAAAATTCATTCTTAGTTTAATTTTACTGTTGTGCAAATAAAATATTATTGCTTTACTGCAAATAGACGGCTTACAGTTTCCTATAATAAAAGGACAGAAGCCATAAAATGTTTTTTTATTGACTGTTTTGGACAGCAATTCTAGTATGTAACACACTAGAATTATACCTGGCCACATGGAACTGATAGCCAGTATGGCATTTGTGCTAATTATATTATAAAGACTTACAATCAGCAGTATATGACACTTATTTTAGGTAAGTGTGCCCACAGGCCAAGTATCCAGGAAGGTCTACTAACTATATATTTATGAATGTCCATGAAGAATGAAAAAATTGTGGATGAAAGCATATTCAATATGTAAACAATTCAATGCACATAATCTATTCTTTTCTATCTTTTCTATATTCATCAATAATCATAATAATTACTTACTTAGAGACAGATGGAGACTTTCTTGAGAGATAATCTGATGATCCCTGCTCTGGCTTTGCTCTTTTAAATATAGCTGATCATCTCATGAGTCAGTTGTTCCAAAGTCTATTTAGCCATCTGTTTGGTTTTAAAACCTGGGTTGAAAATATAAGAATAAAATATATTTCCATTTCTTTACTTTAATTCCATAATGAGATTATAAAATTGGCCAGTATGGGACAGAGACATAAAAATAGGTTTTTTTTCTTTTCTTCATTAACTATTTCATAAAAATAGTTAATGCTGTTAGAGATAATTTCAATATTTTATGTCAAGTAAGCAGAGTTTTAAAATTGTTGGCAATCAAACATGACATATTTGCATCAGTGAGGCAGATGCCACCATCATGTATTTAACTTGTTAATTCTTTGGGATTCCATGTTGTTATGTGCCTTGTTATGTGCCACATATTCTAAACAATTTTTTACCATTTCTGACACCTGTCCTAACCAAACATAGGTGCTTCCTTCTTTTTATGTTTTCTGTGTTTTCTTTGGATTTTGTGCAATAAGAACACAATCCTAAATTCTACAACATCCTAAATGTTATAAAAATATAAATGTTATATGTATAAGTGATGTGTGATTTTATGTGAATGTGCATATATTTTTAAAAGCTCATGTCCTACCTGTTCCTCAAAAAAAATTGTGATGGTTAATAATTTTAAATATGATCTTAAAAATCCAAATAACTTAACAAAAATGAAAGAGCACAGAAGCTCTATTAATTTTAACCAAATGCTTCCTTAAAAACCATGTTCATCTACAACACAACAGAGGTTTTCTTAAAAAGATTAGTGCAGTTGACTAACATTGGCTTGTATATTAAAAGGTAAAGGTAAAGATTCCCCTTGCACATACATGCTAGTTGTTTCCAGTGCTCATCTCCATTACAAAGTTGAAGAGCCAACACTGTCTGAAGATGTCTCCGTGGTTATGTGGCCGGCATGACTAAACGCCGAAGGTGTACAGAACTCTGTTACCTTCCCACCAAAGTGGTCCCTATTTTTCTACTTGCACTTTTACATGCTTTTGAACTGCTAGGTTGGCAGAAGCTGGAGCTCACTCCATTACGCGGTGCTAGGAATTTGAACTGCCGAACTACCAACCTTTCTGATCGACAAGCTCAGCGTCTTAGCCACTGAGCCACTGCATCCCTGGCCTGTATATTAGAACTGGTCAAACCTCATGAGACAAGTAGTTCTTAAATAGTATCCAGAAGCTCACTGGAGTATATGGAGAGAAGCACCCCTTTCTGAGGGCATCAATAGCAACTGAATTGAACCCAGAAGCAAAATGGCAGCCAATAGAGTCAAGCTATACATAACATATCATAGCTCTCATAAAATGGTGCAAAACTGACTTAAAAATAACAACAGAAATTTTGGGCTCTGTTATGGTTGTAAGTCAAGGACTACCTATATTCCATATAATGACAAAAAGAATTCCCCAGGACAAGTGAGTTTGTTAAGATTGATTTTATTTATTAAAAAAGCACCGAGCTGTACATTTTCACATTGCTAATTCAAACAATGGCATCATCATGCCAATAGGAATAATGTGGAAACTGACTTCCGGGTTGAGCCCTCTCACTAACGGGCAGCGGTTTGCGATCATGCGCGACCGCAGCCCGGCTCTTTCGTCTGAGAGCCCCGATACTCACGGCTCGGGGCTGAAGCTGCCTCGTAGGGGCCACGGAGAAAGGGAAAGCTGCCAGACAGAGTGAGGGGAGCCGCATCTCCCCTCTGAGTCTGATCTTTTCCCTCTGAAGATGATAAGAAGTGGTGGTCAATATGGCCACCTTGAAGAGAAGGTCTCAACTGGATTAAGATTTGTGCAGGAGGAAAGAAAGAAGTTGACAGCAGAAGAATCGAGTATTGGAAGGTAAAATCAACAAAGGTACCCGGACTAAGATAAAATGAGCTTTTTAAAAAAGAAAAGAAGCGGCGCGACTATCAAGTGAAGGAAAAATAGTAAAATATTCTTGACAGCTATAAGGGCTTCGACCGGGAAAGGTAGAAGCCCGTAAGAATTTAAGTTTGAGGCTTGAAAAACCCTGAATATTAAAACAAAAGGAAAGGAGAAGATTTTTGTGACAGAAAGTGCCACTCAGTGGATAAAAACTGGAATTTAAAGAAGAAGGAAAATATCTTGTTCCTTTGTGGATTGGAATTGTTACAATTTTAAACAAATATTGAAACAAAAAAGCAAGAACTACAGAAGGTGAAAGTTTGAACTTAAATAAAAGACAGACTACTGGACTAGTTGGTGATATTGATACAGACTCTGGGCATGGGTTGAGATTTAAAAAAAAACCAAAGAAGAAGAAATAAGGAAAATAAAAACTTTTGTGGCCATACAAGGAATTAAAATGGAATCTAAAAGCATGAAAGAACTGCTACAGGAAGTGACTGAATTAATTTGGCTTTTGGTCGAAGACATGGAAATGGCAAACAAAGAACAAGAAGAAGGAATCCTGGAAAGGGAGGAGCCAGCACAAGGGAAAGCCATCTTAAAGAGACAACTAACACAAAGATCACTACAAATAAAAGGGAAAGGAAGGGTGGTCCAAAAATGAAATCTAAGAAAGCAATTAAAAGGGGAACATTTATGGAATTAGGCAAGGTAGAAAGGCCCAGAAGAAAAGAGAGCAGAAAGATAATGAGAGAGAGAGGGATTCAAATTGGATGGAGAAGGACATAGCAGAAAGAGGAGGAGGGGAACAAGAAACAGGAGCAGAAGATAGAGAAATATGGGAATTATATAATGAAGAAAGAAACTCATTTACATAGAGATAATGGCTAAGGTATTAAGAAGGGGGTTCTGCATGGAGAAGATGGGTAATAAGAATATACCATAATTATTAAAATATAAAACAATAGAGGGGCTACTGACAACAATTTTTTTAGATGAAGGTACACTCTCACTTTTACTTATAAAAAAGGTAAATGTTGATTAGATAAATTGAATTAATTGAAATAATTCTTGAAGATGTCTAAAAATGAGAGTTGTCAGTAATCAAGGTTAATTATTTTTACTATTACTTTGAAATTATAAATAAATAAATTTTAAATTGGGGGATATAGTGTTGCAGAACCCGACAAGGTCAGCTAAAAAGATATATAATGTTATGTAGTTTAATTCTTCTCTTCTTTTTGTTACTCTATTTTTCCAAAGGGAATGATTATTATAATGTTATTATGTTAATCACTGAGGTGACACTTTCAAAGTAGTAAAGGGGGTAAGTCTAGGTTTTTTTTTATTCTGTGTTAAAGCTTGTATTGATTTAGAATTATGGAAAGAATACGTGATGAAAGGGCAAATCTGATGGATAAAAGAAATATGTAAATGATAAAAGAGCATTAATAATGTGAAGATAGTTTAAGGATAGATATGGATAAACTTTATTCTTTATATAATGAGCAAACATATTGTTATTTTTAAAAGAAATATAAATGCTTAAGAACTATTTATAATAATTTGAAATGAAATGGGGTTACATAGATTGAGATTAAGATTTGAGACTAGGATTAATTTGGCTCTTTGTCTGCAAAAAATGGAATGGAAGTAAAAATGGGATAAAATACGAAGTTAAATGTTAAAAATACTATAAAACTATTGTCATATTTGCATGTAAAAGTGACGACCCGGAAATATGCTGTCTACTGAAAAGAGACTTGTTTAAATTGTTAAAAATTGAATAAAACTTGTTTGGAAAAAAAAGGAATAAAGTGGAAACTGCTTTGCTTATCCTGACATAAAACACTACTTCTTGGAAATTAACATGATTAAAAAGAAAAAGAAATAGGAATTTATAAAGGTAAATTTGGGCACATATAACATGGATATTAGACAGCCAATCTGGTGTAGTGGTTAAAGCATGAGGCTAGAAACTGGGAGTCCATGGATTCTAGTCCTTCCTTAAGCACAAAGCCAACTGGATGACTTTGGCTCAGTCACTTTCTCTCAGCCCTAGGAAGTAGGCAATGGCACACCATTTCTGAAAAGCCTTGCCAAGAAAACTACAAGTACAAGGGGCCTAATGGGCGGGTGGGCTTGCTGCTTGCATACCTTTCCCCCAGCTGTGTGGCAGCGGCCCTGCCTGGGCTTCTTGATCTCCTCTCCGGGGTGGCAGTGGAGCTCCCGGACCTTATGGTCCTGGGAGACTTCAACCTGCCTTCCCTGGGGTCGGGTTTGGCCCAGGAATTCATGGCTTCTATGGAGGCCATGGGCCTGACCCAATTGATTCAAGGCCCTACTCATGGAGGGGGAAATACTCTTGACCTAGTTTTTGTCTCTGAACAGTGGCGGAGTGACAGAGGGCAGGTCACTATTACGACTTTGCCTGTTCCATGGTCTGATCACTATCTCCCACGGCTGGTCTTCCAACAGGCCGTCCCCCACTGCTGGGATGAGGAGCCACTTAGATGGTTCCGCCCCAGGCGCCTGATGGACCCTGAGAGGTTCCAGGCAGAACTGGGGTTTTTCCTTCTTCCCTTGCCCACAGCTCTGCTGAGGATCTGGCAATAGCCTGGCAACGGGCTGCGTCAGAGGCCCTCGACAGGGTTGTCCCCATGCGTCCCCTTACGCGCCGTGGATCCCGGTTTGCCCTTGGTATACTGAGAGCTCCGGGGATGAAGCGCCGTCGAAGGGTTTAGAGAGCAGGTGGAAGTCTACCCGTTCCCAGTCCGACCGAGCCCAGCTAAGAGCCTTTATTAGGACTTACCTGGTAGCTATGAGAGAGGCGAGAAGATCTTATCTCTCCACTCTCATTGCGTCCACAGATAATCGCCCGGCCGCCCTGTTTTGGGTTGCTCGTTCCCTCCTTCATTCAGAGGGGGGGCCGGACCCATTGCGGGGTAAGGCTGAGGCATTTGTTCAATATCTGTCGGATAAGATTGCTCGTATTCAGGATGGGTTGTCCTCTGATTTGCAGTGGTCTGAGGAACGGGGTGCAGGGAGTCTGGCTATTGTTATCTGGGATGAGTTCGATCCGGTTTCCGAGGATGAAGTGGACAGGATCATGCGGCGAATGAGTTCCACCACATGTTTGTTGGACCCGTGTCCCTCCTGGCTGGCTTATGCCGCCAGGGAGGTCACCTGCGGTTGGCTCCGGGCAGTTATCAACGCTTCCTTAAGGGAGGGTGTCTTTCCGCCTTGAAAGAGGCGGTGGTGAGACCCTCCTGAAGAAGCCTGCCCTGGACCCGACTGTGTTAGACAACTTTCGTCCAGTCTCCAACCTCGTTTTTGGCGAAGGTTGTTGAGAGTGTGGTGGCTCAGCAGGTTCCGCTTTTCCTGGATGAAGCGGACTACCTAGATCCGTATCAATCGGGCTTCCGACCCGGGTACAGCACGAGACGGCATTGGTCGCGCTGATGGATGATCTCTGGAGGGCTCGGGATAGGGTTTTTCCTCTGTCCTGGTCCTATTAGACCTCTCAGCGGCTTTCGATACCATCGACCATGGTATCCTTTTGCGTCGCCTTGAGGGGTTGGGAGTGGGGGCACCGTTCTTCGGTGGTTCTCCTCCTACCTCTCGGGCGGTCGCAATCGGTGCTGGGGGGGGGTCAGGTCGTCCCCTAGGGTGCTCTCTTGTGGGGTCCCTCAGGGGTCGGTCCTTTCCCCTTTTGTTTAACATCTACATGAAGCCGCTGGGTGAGATCATCCGTGGTTTTGGGGTGAAATTCCATCAGTACGCTGATGATACTCAGCTGTACATTTCCACCCCAGACCAGATCAGTGATGCCCTCTCCCTGATGACTCGGTGTTTGGATGCGTACGGAACTGGATGAGCGGAACATGCTTCGACTCAACCCGCCAAGACTGAGTGGCTGTGCGATCGGCGCCCCGCCCAGTCTAGATTATCCATCTTTGGCCATAGGGGAGGTGTTACCCCTGTGGATAGGGACGGAATCTGGGGGTCCTCCTGGATGTGGCTCCGGTTGGAGGATCAGGTGGGGGCCGCTGCCAGGGGGCCTTTGCCCAGCTCTGCCTTGTTCGACAACTTCGCCCTTTTCTGGACCGGGACGCCCTGCGCACGGTCACTCATGCCCTTGTTACCTCTAGGCTCGACTACTGCAACGCTCTCTATTTGGGACTGCCCTTGCATACCATCCGGAGATTGCAGCTGGTGCAGAATGCGGCGGTGCGGGTGGTGATGGGAGTTACCCAGTTCTCCCATACGACCCCCCTCCTGCGCGGCCTGCATTGGTTGCCGGTTGCACTCCGGGTGAGATTCAAGGTTTTGGTGTTAACATACAAAGTCCTTCACGACATGGGTCCTCAATACTTAAGGGAGCGTCTTCTTCCAATATCAAATACCGGTCACCCTGTGCGAGCCCATAGGCAAGGACTCCTCGGGATTCCATCGGCGGGCCAATGCCGGCTGGCGGTTCCCCGACGACGAGCCTTTTCTGTCGCGGCCCCTGACCTCTGGAATCAACTGCCTCTGGAGCTCCGCCTGGCCCCTGACCTCCGCACCTTTCGCCGTGAGTTAAAGACCTGGTTGTTTGACCAACCCGGGCTGTGACCCCCTTGGGGGAGGGATGGTTTTAAGGTTTTATAATGTTTTATAATGTTTGGACTTATAATCTAATTTAATCGTTTTTTAAGTATTTATTGTTCCTGTTTTAGTTGTGCGCCCGAGTCTTCGGAGATGGGGGCATATAAGTTCATAAATAAATAAATAAATAAATAAATAAATAAGTAGTCCAGTGGTGGGATTCAATTTTTTTTTACTACCAGTTCTTTGGGCGAGGTTTGGTGGGTGTGGCAAGGGAATGATACTGTAAAATCTCCAGTCAGAGGTGGCATTTGCCAGTTCTCCGATATACTCAAAATTTCCGCTACCGGTTCTCCAGAATTGGTCAGAACCTGCTGAATACCACCTCTGAAGTAGTCCTTGACTTACAACAATTAATTTAGTGACCATTCAAAGTTACGGTACTAAAAATAGTGACTTATGAGCGTTATGACCTTGGCAATATCCTGATGATCTTGTGATCAAAATTCAGATCCTTGCAACTGGTTCATACTTATGATCATTGCAGTGCCCCGAGGTCATATTGATTCCCTTTTGCAAACTTCTGACAAGCAAAGTCAATAGGGAAGCCAGATTCACTTAACAAGCATATTACTAACTTATCAACTGCAGTGATTCACTTAAAAACTGTGTCAAGAAAAGTCATAAAATGGGGCCAAACTCGCTGAACAACTGCCTTGCTTAACAACAGAAATTTTGAGTTCCATTGTGGCCGTAAGTCGAGGGTTACCTGTACAAGATCTTGTCCAGTTAAGATACTGAGAATTGAACATGATTGAACAAAAGAAAAACAAAAACAAATGAACACATCCAGCCCTGATGATGTTGTGGCAAGCAGGTTTAAGACAAGTGATTACACCATGCCATGACCACATAGATTGCTAACAGTGGCTTTTAATGTTAATGCTCGCATTGTCTGCTAGTCCCTGCAGGATAATTTAGAGGTCTTCAAGACCATAGCAAACCTGCCAACTGCACCATATTGTTAGGAGAGAAAGTCACCCTGAAGGAAAAATGTGCCCAGGAACATTCTGGATACTCTGAAGTTCACAGTTTAGCTCTTCACTGCTCTCTATTAAGTGCTAGCAGAGCATGATGAGCATGAGAGTGGAACGTGTTTATTGTCTATGCTACAAAAGTTAGAACAGCAGTCAAATTATTTTTCTAAAGAGTCTGAGGTAGACAGCAGGTATGGTGTTGTACTCTTATAAAAGCAGTTTTAGTGCTTTAGATTTAGTGGCTCCATTTTTCAGCATTTGTTGAGAACTGTGGTCAGGATATATGAAGTGGAAGGAATCTGGTAAGAAAAGGCAATCTGATGCTAAGACAGGGTTTCTCAATTCTGAACAGCCCACAGCTGGAGGTTCTGGAAGTTGAAGTTCATACATCTTGAAGTTACTAAGGTTGAGGAACACTGTGATAAGGAATCTTTGTTGAAAAGCCAAATCCCAGAACAGTCAGGAGAATGGGAAAAGCAGATATTTATACTCAGCAGTGCTTGGAGAAGTGGACTGTTAAGTGCTCATTAACGTAACCTGCAAAAATCTGTAATTTCCTATTTAAAAAGCATTTTCAGAAGCAAAGGGATGAACAGTAATATATGGTGTGCTTTACAATCTTCTACCATTAAAAGCTTTAAAATTTCATGCCAATATTAAGAGCTAAAAGGAATTGATGTCTCTGGTTGCCGTCAGGTGGAATAAATTTTTGAAAATGGAACTGTTCAGATGGTTTAGGCCTAATTAGCAGTGACTTCCTCAACCTTTCTTCCCACTGTATTAGAAAATGGTTGGCTTCATTGAATAGAGAATGGAGTCAGAGAAATCCCAGTTTGCTATTAGGCAGAGGTGGTATTCAGCAGGTTCTGACCAGTTCTGAAGAACCAGTAGCGGAAATTTTGAGCAGCTTAGAGAACCAGCAAATACCACTTCTGACTGGAGATTTTACGGTATCCTTCCCCTGCCATGCCCACCAAGACAAACCCACAGAACCGGTAGTAAAAAAAAATTGAAGCCCACCACTGCTATCAGGTGATGACTAAATAGACAGAAAATGTGGAATTTGAGCATGAATTTCACTGTCTCTCTTTCCCAAAGTGCAAGAGAGCTGAAAGGGAGAAATATAGCCAGGGAATATTGACAGGGGGTTTGATATTTAATTTCTTTTAAAATACCCCTTCCCCCTTCAAACTCTCACACTTTATTATAAACATTTTGTTATAAACATTTTATTATAAGCATTTTATTATAAGCATTAGAACATACTTTTATCGTTCTTTCATCAGAAGAAAACTAATTCTAGTAGAAATATTTAGGACTGACTGAAAAAATACTGGTGAACCTTGTGAAAAAACAAGCTCAGAGTCCTATAAATTCAAACAATTTACAATCCATGTTTGAGTTAGTTATATTTAGCTTGTTCTTCTGAGAAAGTGATAAATAGAAAGTGTTAAGTTTGCATGAAGAGTCAGACGCGAAGAGCTTCAGTGAAGAGTTTATTAAGTGACTACAGCTCGAATGGACCCAACTTGGCTGGGCTACGGCTGCTTCTTATAGCCAGCAGCCGTAGTTGCCAGCCAATGGGAGTGCAGGGTTTTTCCTGCACTATTTAAACCAATCCCATTTGACATTTTACAAGAACAGTTCAAAATAAACCAATAACATTTAAACCTACATACATAACACCCCTCCCCACTAGGTTCAGTCCATACCAAACCCCAACCTATCTAATGTATTCTTTTAAATAGGTGGGGCTCTTGTGTGTACGTTGAGACCTTTGTGGTTCAGAAGTTTTTACATTCTCACCCAGTGAGAGAGGAAATGTGTCTGCTGACATTTCCCCATTGGGACTCCTGTGAAAAAGACCCTGTTTGACTGTTAGAATCTGGTCTCTCCTCCCAACCCATCTCCATCCCAATGTCAGCACCCAAGTCAGGTAGTGATGTACAATCTTCCACTTCTAAGGATGGATTTTGGCATTGTGACAGGTTTTGGGATGGTTCCTGTCGTAATGGCTCGTTACACATGGGGTTGATTCTTACTTGCTGATTTTCCTCCTGTTCCTCCCCTTCCCCCCTAGAATTGACATCAGGTGAGGGAACTAGAGAGAGACAAGGGCGATGTTCCTGAGAGAACCTGGATCTAAGTTGATCAATGTGCCTGCTCCAGAGGAGGCCATCCTCTGTTTGTACCCTGTAAGAACGAGGGCCTGTGATCTGAGTTATCTCAGCAGGAATCCACAAAGGTTCACCTATGAGGTTCTTAGCATAAACAGAATCACCCACACTGAATGTGCGAACTTTGGAAGTGGAATCTAGTGGTCTGTTGGGTGCGTAAGTGGGATGAAGGCGGTCAAGGGAAGACCTAAGTTTCCTACCCATCAACAACTCTGCTGGGGATAAGTTATTAGATGGGCTAGGAGTGATGTGCTGAACACTAAGAAGTTTTTCAACCTTCTCAGTGATGTCCCCAGGACCCAGTTGCTGAAGCTTCTCTTTGGTAAAATGTACCATGTTCAGCCCGGCCGTTAGCGAAGGGTGCCCAGGGGCAGTAAGGGCATGTCTGATACCCTGTTGTGCTAGATAGGATTCAAAGAGGTTAGATGTAAATTGAGGGCCATTGTCAGAGACAAGAACATCAGGTAACCCGTGGGTTATAAACAGTTTTCTGAGCTGCTTGATGACAGCATCAGTTGTGGTGGATGTCATGGGAAACACCTCTAGCCATTTGGAATATGCATCTACTAATAAGAAAGGTGTGCCCTCTAGTAGGACCTGCGAAATCAATGTGGATCCTAGACCATGGGCCCCTAGGACATTCCCATTCCTGTGTGGGGGCGTGAGATGGAGCAGGCCTGACTACCTGGCAATTGGGACAAGATGCAACCCAGTTTTCAACCATTTTGTCAATACCTGGCCACCATACATAACTCCTGGCCAATCCCTTCATCCTTACAGTACCAGGATGACCCTCATGTAACATTTCCAAAACCTCTCTTTGCATTTTGCAGGAATAACCACTCTGTTACCCCACAAAATACATCCTCAAAGTAAGGCACTACCCGTGGCAGTCCTTGGAGCATTCCTTCCATAAGGCTTTGAAAGATGCCTGGTGCCACGCTTACTCCAAATTGTAACCTTTTACATTTGAAGGCACCTCTATGAGTCACAATGGTTTGGGCCTCTGCAGTGGCATCATCAACTGTTAGTTGTTGATATGCCTGGGCCAAGTCCAATTTGGCAAAGACTGTACCCCTGCCAAGTGAATGTAACAGATGATGCACAACTGGAACTGGATATGCGCTCTGCTGCAGCACATGGTTCAGTGTCCCCTTATAGTCTCCACAAATTCTTACTGACCCATCAGCCTTGACTGGTGTGACTATGGGTGTCTCCCATCTGGAGTGGTCAGTGGGCTCTAAAACCCCTTGAGCTATTAGTTTATCTAATTGTGCATCAATTTTTTCCTTTAAAGCAAATGGAACCCTCCTGGGCTTTAAACGAATTGGGGGCACCTTGGGATCTAGGTTGAAAGTGATAGGGTCCCCATATACTTGCCCAATCCTTCGCTGAAGACCTCTGGAAACTCAGACTTCAAGGCCTCCTCCCATTCAGAGTTGCTCACGTGATTGATGCCAGTCACCTCGATGCCTAGTGGATTGAACCACTCAAGTCCCAGCAAGCTTGGGCGATCCTTGTCCACGATGGTCAGGGGCAAACGTTTGGTGTGGCCTTTAAACTTCACATTGAAATCTCTTGTTCCAACTACTGGAATCTTGTTCCCTTGGTAGTCTTTAAGAGTCAGTGCTTGCTTCTGGAAATGTTTCTTCTGAATGTTGGGAAGTAGCCTGTGAATAGTGTTCCATGACACCATAGATAAATAGGAGCCTGAGTCTACTTCCATTTGGCAAGGCCTTCCTTCAATGAATACCTTCACATGTACTTTTCTGCTTCTCAAGGGTGAAGAATGACCAATGGTGATTGTTTGATGAGTTTCCATTTGCTTCTGAGTTGCGCCCCATCTTTTCAATGAAATTGTTGGGCTTAAATTGCTTCTCAGGGAATTTCTTCCTACTAGGTGGAGTTCTGGATGATTTGCAGACTCTTGCTAGGTGACCCCTTTTCTCACAACGTAGGCAGATGGTGTCTAAAACTTGCATTCAGTGGGGGTGCCCCCCACAGCCTCTGCAATAAAATTCTTGCCTCTTTTTTCCAGGGTCCTTCCTTTTCTTCTCCATTCTGAGTCTATAAATTCCTTCCTCCACCTCACTGCAATCTGAATCAGAGTCTATTTGCTCTCAATGGGTTGTTGTGGATTTTCCACATCAGAATGGCTTGAGGCCTTGTTAATCTTTTCATGGCTGCTGCTGAGGACTTGGTGGCTTCCCTGAAACAGCTTCCTCTATGGCCTCCTTAAACATGATCTTAGGTTTCATTAGTAGTTTGCTCTGTAAGACCTTATCTTTGAGGCCTAGAACAAACCGATCATGCATGGCCTCTTCTAAGTTGGTAAAGTCACAAGCACCCCAATGTCCCTTAAACTTGCCACGAAGTCGTTAACATTTTCGCTTTCCCCTTGATCTCGACGGTAAAACTCGTGTCTCTTAATGAGGCACGATACTTGTGGGCGTAATGGGCTCTTAAAAGCTTTTCCAAATCAGGCCATTCCATTACCTTCAAGTCTGCAGCTCCCGCCAACGCCTTCGCCATCTTGAAGACTGCCAGACCGCAGTGTGTGAGAAATACCGCTCTCTTCCGCTTCTCGGGGATATCGGCGAGGTCGTTTCCTTCCAAGTACATCTGGAAGCGATCCGCATACGATTCCCAATCTTCCGCCGCCGGATCGAACGGGGCTGGGGGGGTGTTCAGCGCAGCCATCTCGCTCTTCTGCTTGTCTTCCGCGTTGTCTCTTCTTCAGGGCAATTCCACCTTCATCGCCAGTGTTAAGTTTGCATGAAGAGTCAGACGCGAAGAGCTTCAGTGAAGAGTTTATTAAGTGACTACAGCTCGAATGGACTCGACTTGGCTGAGCTACGGCTGCTTCTTATAGCCAGCAGCCGTAGTTGCCAGCCAATGGGAGTGCAGGGTTTTTCCCGCACTATTTAAACCAATCCCATTTGACATTTTACAAGAACAGTTCAAAATAAACCAATAACATTTAAACCTACATACATAACAGAAAGAATATAATAAATGTTCATGCCTAAGGCACTATGCTACCAAAAGAGCAGAATTTGCTTCACACCAGCCATGGCTGTCAATCTTGATATGCTAGATTTCCAACCCCTTATTCTGGACCAGGGAAGTTCATGGGGTAAGTCTTGACTTTTTCAACTCCTTCGAAGATACTCCTGAACTAGAAGTAGTTCATAGTCACAATACAGCATCATTAATCTTTTTACTATAGACAAAAGCAAATACCCACAGGAGTTTTGCCTTTTATAATATTCTGAAGGCAAAATCAATATATGGGACTGACTATCTACCTACCTACCTACCTACCTACCTACCTACCTACCTATGTATTTAATATAGCTGCCCATATCACTTTTGTAACTCTGGATGCTTTGCAAAACCGATAATCCAAAAAGAAAAAAACCCAACCAAAAATTTCCGCAGAAGCCATTAAAACATAAAGAATAAAAATGATTAAAAGCGTAAAATAAAGAATAATTTGTGGGAAACCACCATTCATTTTCCTATGTTCTAGAATTTAAATTCTAGCTTATTTTCTAGAAAACATGCAGTAAAGAATTTAATGACCCTTTATTTTATTTTTTTACTCTTTTTAAAATAACTACAAGTAGGGAGAAGCTATCATTCCTCACAACAGAAAAATTCATTTAAGGACGTGCTTGTTTTTCATTCTTGGCAAATCATATTGTCTCATGCCATGTCATACATTACCATGTAATATAAGAGAGTTTACCAGCTGCAGTAGATGGCTTCCCAAGCAGAACATTTTCTACAGGTAGTTCTTATTTATTTAAACGTTTCACCCATTTTCCATTAAAAGTAATGCCAGTTTTGGGAACACGGCTCCTAGATTTCCTAGTAATTAGGAACTTTGAGAAGTTTTAAAACATTTATGTTGTAAAAATGTGTTTTAAAAATTAATATTTCATCTGTCCAATGCAGAATTTTAGTCTAAACACAATAGAATATAGGAAATTACATAATATATGCTAGATGATATAGCTAATATTTCCTTATTAAAACAGTGGTCACAACAGTACCTTGAAGATTATAGCCTTGAGGATTAATTTAAAATATTCCTAGGATTGTGCTAACTTCAGCGGGTTGCAAATATATCTTCCCTGGACAATATGAATGGTAATTATACAGATATTCTTGGATGATCAATTTCATTCTAATTTCAAACTCAAATATCCTGATTGCCTTTCTAAATTGAGTGCATGACACTCAATATAGAATACTGTTTTTATTTTTCATAGTGCCTGGTAATATAATTTCTAAAGATGTACCTCCAATTTGGAACCTTTAAGTTTTCACTGAAAAGACAGACACTAGAAATATGAAAGGCACCCTTTTGAAATTTACCACTGCATTTATTTTTCATGTTCAATAAATGTTTTTAGCTCAGCTGCCTAAAGAAAGTATTTTACTATTCATATTAGATCAATTGGTGCGTTTCTTTTTCTAATTGAATCCATTAGCACACAGCACCTGCAAGTTTTACAAACATGTTCACGTTAATCAAACAGAAATGTTTAAAGGTTATGTCTATACAGAATGGCAAATCAAACCAAGATAGCTGCATTCCTGTCAAACAGGCAACAAGTAGTCAAAATAAGGAGTGCCCTATCAAACCCTGCACCAGTTAACAGAAGTGTCCCCCAAGGCAGCATTCTGGGACCCACTCTCTTTCTAATTTACATAAATGACCTTTGCTATTAAAAGCAACTGCATCCTCTTCACTGATGACATAAAACTATTTAACACCACTAACAATACTGCTGCCCTACAAAGTGACCTTGACTATGTGTCAGAATGGTTGAACAATTGGCAACTTCAAATTTCAACCCATAAATGCTCTGTCTTACACATTGGCAACAAAAATCAGAACTCTAAATACAAACTGGGCGGATACGACCTCGTAGATGACCCTCACTCTGTCAAAGACCTAGGAGTACTCATGTCAAAAAATCTAAGCCCCAGAGCTCACTGTAACAGCATTGCCAAAAAGGCATTAAGAGTTGTTAATCTAATTTTGTGAAGCTTCTTTTCCAGTAACATTGAACTGCAAACCAGGGCACACAAAACCTTCACCAGACCAATTCTTGCATACAGCTCATCTTCCTGGAATCCACACTATATAACGGACATTAATATGATTGAGCAAGTCCAGGGGTATTTCACGAGAAGAGTACTCCACTCCTCAGCTCACAATAGAATACCATATACCACCAGGCTTGAAAATTTGGACCTAGACAACTTTGACTATGCCGCCTATGGTCTGATCTAAGGTTAGTTTGCAAAATTGTCTGCTACAATGTCCTACTTGTCAATGACTACTTCAGCTTCAACCACAATAATACATGGGCAAATAATAGATACTAACTCAAAGTAAACCACTCCAAACTCAATTGCAGAAAATATGACTTCAGCAACAGAGTGGTCAATGCCTGGAACTCACTACCTGACTCTGTTGTTACATTCTCAACCCCTCAAAACTTTAACCTTAAACTGTCTACCATGGACCTCACTCCATTCCTAAGAGGTCTGTAAGGGGGTGTGCATAAGTGCACCAGGGTGCCTACTGTCCCTGTCCTACTGTTCCCATTTATTCATACTCATTTATTTTGTATATACTTTTACCTATTTATATTTATATGTTTATATGTTATGTTCATACTTATACTTGTTTTCTCATACATGGTTGACAAACTAAATAAAATAAAATAAAATTAAATAAATTTGTGTACACATCAGAGGTGGTATTCAGCAGGTTCTGACCAGTTCTGGAGAACCAGTAGCAGAAATTTTGAGTAGTTCAGAGAACCAGCAAAACCACCTCTGACTGGCCCCATCTCATCTATTCTCTGCCTCCCGAGTCCCATCTGATCAGCTAGGTCTTCTTTTGTTGCCCTGTACAAGAGAATGGAGCTGGAAGCAGGTTAGTGGGGTGGAGAGGGAATGAGATTTTGCAGTAACCTTCCCCCAGGAGTGGGGAGGAAATGGAGATTTTACAATATCCTTCCCCTGACACACCCACCAAGCCAAGATATACCCATCAAGCCACACCCACAAAATAGGTAGTAAAAATTTGAATCCCACCACTGCTACACATCCTGGTGATATCTCTTACCCACAAGACCAAACCATGCTGGAGCATAGTTAGATATTTAATGAATAAATATCATCACAAAGTACTAATTTCATTATTTTCCTGTAATTGATCTAAGTTGTTCATTCTTACAGATCAAAGGTTGGAACATGAAGTCCTCCAAATAATTGTTCCCAGCAGATCCAACTACCCAGAATGGGGTAAAGAACATTGGGAGTCAAAGTTCAGCAACATTTTGAGAGTCATAGGTTTCTTATGATATTGACATATTCTTGACTTTGACAAAGTCATTCTTTCATGCAAACTTTGGTATTTCATCACATATGGACAACTCATTCTGACCTGGAATAGCAAGAAAACAAGTTGGTCTATTGGTTTGTGACAGGAAGGTAGCAAATTGCAGTAAACATACAAATGATAATCCCATAATCTACCTAGAGAGACATTTGCATAGTAATGAATATGCATAAGGTTGATTGGATGTCACTTAATTGTACTTTTATGTGCAATAGAATGAAATTACACTTGAGAGCTTTAACAACTTCCTGTCATTAGAAACAGGAAAATCTAATGAAGCTTATGGTTAGTTTTGTAACACCACTTAACAATTTATATTTGAGTGAGCTTATGAGCTTCCCCAAATAGTTCATAACAATGAGCAAGCAAGGAGCTCTTTCAGGGAATCATGATTGAAACAAATATTTTTTGTGTTATCCTGCACTTAGTTTTTTTACTTTCCATGTGACCTAAGCTAGTGATCATCTATTTACATACTAGTAATTATTTGATATATAAAGGTTGGTTAAGTTCAGAAGCAAACTGCAACTAAGATCCAGAACTGGTAAGGAAGTGTTCCAAACACGGAAAATAAATTAATGGGGCAGGTGCTCAAGAGGAAAATCTGGTGTGACAAGGATGTATTGACAGAGGAGTGCATAATACACAAATACCTTGCTACTCCCTTTTGAATAAACAGAGGCAAATGGATATGATTGTTAATATCTTGTAGCAACAATAGCAGCCATCCTGTATTTTGCAATCTCTCATAATTTGGCCAATATAGTAGAAAAACTGAAATAGATTATTGGTTGCTGATTTGGAGTAGGAGACCTTAAGTAGCTGATGCATCATTCAATGCTGAGTGGGCTCTCCTAGTTTAAGCAGGAGCCACAACTCCAGGAGACAATCCCTTCCACAAGTCACAAAACAACTTGTTTAAGAAGAAGCATGACCCCATCATGAGTAACCTTCCAGAGCAGATATTACCAGATTACCCTGATAACAAGCAATTTTGTTTAGTAAAATGCAATATGAATTTGTTTTACCTTATCCAGATTCTTGCAACTTCCAAAAACAGATTTAAGTTCAGAACTTTAACATATCTAACTTGGCTACTCACGGTATTATATAATGGGGTAAGCTACTGTGTCTTATTATGGCAAAGGACAGGTGTTAATGTCTTCCATTATCACTTCATATGCTCTAAAGCAGTGGTTCTTAACCTGGGCGATATAAAGGTGATTTTGTTTTTCAGGGGGGCGATGGAATGAAAAGGGGCGACTTGGGGGCGAAGGAAAGGAAGAGGGGCGATATGGGGGCAATGGAGCAAGATATATTGGGAGAGGGAGAGAGAGAGAGAGAGATCTATATTGGTAGATAGGTAGGTAGACAAAAAGACAGACAGGTAGGTAGGTAGATAGGCAGGAAGGCAGGCAGGTAAACAGACAGGCCTTTGGGATGGATGGATCGGTGGATGGATGGATGGACGGACGGATGGATGGACTGTCAGAAAGAATGCGAGAATGGCGGTACTTTGGGAAAGTGGTGGCGGCAGCTTTTCCCAACATGCTGCCGCATTTGAGGCGCTGGTTCAGGTGCGGTACCACAGTCAATGGGGTGAGCCTGCAGGGCCGGCACCTCGCCACCTCTTAACGTCCCCAAGGGGGCCGGCAGAGGGGTACTAAGAGATGACAGGGGGGTGTCAAGGTGCCGGTCGGCCCTGCAGGTTCACCCATTGACTAGCACTGCTCCAGAGCTGGCGCCTCCAATGCGGAAGCAGTGGCATGTTACGTCCCACCACGACCGCATTCGACGCGCTGCCCCCCTGCCACCTCTTAGCGCCCCTCTGCTGGCCCCCTTGGGGACGCTAAGAGGTGGCAGGGGGCAGTTATGTTGGGGGAGGGGGGCGATGACAACTTCCTCAATGGCTCAAGGGGGCGATTCTTTCAAAAAGGTTAAGAACCACTGCTCTAAAGGAAGGACCAGTTCAAGACTCTTGTGAGTCAGGGTTTCAATTCACTGTGTAAAACTGATCATCACCATCATATACTCACAAACAATTACAACCACCCATTCTCCCAGTCTTGGGATGCAGCTGGTGTAGAACCAGAAACTCAGCTGGTTAATGAGGATATATCCTCAGAATTGTGCAGCCACATCTCATAATACATACCAAGTTTGTGGATTCTTCCACTAGTATGTTCTGAATGGATACAGGATTATTTTGCATTTATCAAGGGCACCTAATATATTTTGTTTACATTTTTATTCATTGCTTATATAATATCCACAGCTTATTTTTATTCTATTCTATAACTGTATATTTCTATTACTAATTATCTATTACTAAATAATTAATTACTATAAATTATTAACTAATCTATATATATAAAAGCCAAGTACCACTCATTCATCATGAAATCTCCAGAACCATAAAGCCTACAAACTTGAAATTTGGCACATATATTTCTCTTGGCTTCTAGGTGCTCGTTAAGAAAGGATTTTTCAAAATGACCATCAGATTATTACTATTTCTTAATATAGTAAATAACATGCTCTGATGCTAAGGAGTTCTGCTCCTCCACCCCACCTGAAAAGAACTCTATCCAACTGCCAGTTGCCTTCTATTAACATGCTCTGATGCTAAGGAGTTAGACATTCTTTCCCCCTCCCCACCTGAAAAGAATTCTGTTCCAACTGCCAGTTGCTTTCTATTAACATGCTCTGATGCTAAGGAGTTAGACATTCTTTCCCCCTCCCCACCTGAAAAGAATTCTGTTCCAACTGCCAGTTGCCTCACATGCGGTTACCTCAGTTCAAACTGGCAGACGTTCCACTCCTTCACTCAGGAGGGTTCTGGGACTCCTTATAGTACTAAATGTCAGTACTTCACCAAAATGTCTACACCTTCCACCTATGGAACTGCTTCCGGACTCAAGGTGGCGGGAGCGATATTCCCTTATGTGTTTCAATCACTGACTACCACTGAGCCAATGGATTGTGAACCAGATTTCTCCTGTGTAGCCTGATCACTGCCAGTTGTCTCATATTCTGTTACCTCAGTTCTGTTACCTCAGTGGCGGGAGCGATATTCACTTATGTGTTTCAAGCACCGACCATCATTGAGCCAACAGATTGTGAACTGGATTTCTCCTGCATAGCCCAACCACATAGTGTCATTGTGAAGCATGGGTATCCAGCTAGTTAATTATAAAAGAGGAGCAAAGGGAAGAACAAAAGATGAAAGTGGAAGAATAAAGACTAAACTATCAATTGACACCACCAAAAACTGATCAAAAAGAAATAGGCTGGCAGAAACATCTATGTATCATGACTGCATGACAAGTACAAATAAACTTGAAAAAGAAACTGGAAACTTCAGACAAGAAGAAAATGTACAACACTGGAACAGAGTGCAAAAAACATCTATGATGAAAACCAGTACAGATATTATGTTCCATTGAGAATAAAAGTTGGAAGCAGAGCACTGGAAAGCTGTGATTCATTTGAGAACTGTTGGAAATCCCACAATGTCCTTTTTCTTATCTGGTTAGTAGATGAAAAAGATTTTCTCTTTTCTCCCTTTTGGGGGGTATATGGTTTGTGTATGGGGATGGGGGAAGTTTGTACAATAAAATACATTCCAATAAGGTAGTTGAAACACCCTTTTCTTACCCTAAGGTCAGAATGGAATTGTCCCTTTCCATTCTTCTTATTCTATTTTCTCTCATCTAATTACCAGTCCCTTGTCATCTTCAACAAAACCCTCTCAAAAAAACTTCTATGCCAGTGTTATCTCCCCCATATTAGACTACACCAATTTCTCTCTTTCAGTCTCTAATTCTTTACTTCTTTCTTCAGCTCTTCCTTCCATTCTAATATTTACCTTTCTGTCACTGATAACCCAACCACCCAAAGTAAATACTTACTCTATTATTCAAAAATGAATCCTTGAGCTAACTAACCTATAACTAACCCCAAGTTCCACCTTTAAAAATTTGTATGAACAAATGCTATTAATTTCTTTATATGTTTTTGTCTTGCTGTATTCTGAACATTCTGTTCAAATCAAATGATATTTTTTTTCTCTTACTTATTTTTAGCTTGCTCCAAATCATCTCTAATCCATTTTAAAATTAGCATTTCCATTTTTCTGAGTCTGTTTTGCAGCTTTTAAGTTTTAATATCAGTCATATTTTGATCTTTATATTGTAGGGCTTCTAAAAATCCATTAGATGACTAACTTTCTAATTTGTCATGTAAAATTTGGGGGATTTTTTTTTGTTTCAAATACAGGATATTTTGAATATTAATATGCACTAGCTTATAACAGGCATGCCCGCTTGCTTTTATTAAAGAGGTGTTTCTAGAGAAACCTTTACTTTCTCTTTTTTTTCATCTGCACCATTACACAAGAATTTCAGTGCTTTCAATGCATTTCCTCCGTCTCCCTACTGCCTTTCACCCTTTCTCTAGTAATTTACTATTTTATAGTCCATATTGTTGATTAATTTAATTGGTATGTGTTATGTATGCAGGTTTGAAGTCATTGGTTTAGTTTGAACTGTTCTTGTAAAATGTTAGAAATGATTGGTTTAAAAAGTGCGGGAAAACCCTGCACTCTGATTGGCTGGCAACTGCAGCTGCTGGCTATAAGTAGCAGCCACAGCCCAGCCAAAGCGGGTCCGTTCTGAGCTGTAGTCACTAATAAACTAAAGAGCTTGAAGCACTCTGCATCTGTCTCTTCATGCAAACATAACACTAGCGACGAAGGTGGGATTCCCTTGAAGAAGAAGGCAACGCGGAACAGAAGAAGAGCGAGATGGCTGCGCTGAACACCCCCCCAGCCCCATTCAATCCAACGGCAGAAGACTGGGAGTCGTATGCAGATCATTTCCAAATGTATCTGGAAGGAAACGATCTAGCCGACATTTCTGAGAAGCGGAAGAGGGCAGTCTTTCTTACGTACTGCGGTCCGGCAATTTTCAAGATGGCAAAGGCATTGGCGAGAGCTGCAGATGTGAAGGTAATGGACTGGCCTGACTTGGAAAAGCTGTTAAGAGCCCATTATGCGCCACAAGTATCATGCCTCATTAAGAGACACGAGTTTTACCGTCGTGATCAGGGGGAAAACGAAAACGTAAACGACTTCGTGGCAAGTTTAAGAGACATTGGGGTGCTTGTGAATTTAACAGTTTAGAAGAGGCCATGCGATCGATTTGTTCTGGGCCTTAAAGACAAGGTATTACAGAGCAAGTTATTAATGAAACCTAAGATCACGCTAAAAGAAGCCATAGAAGAAGCCTTTCAGCAGAAGCTACCAAGTCCTCAGCAGCAGCCATGAGGAAGATGAACAGGGCCACAAACCATTCTGATGGGGAAAAGTCTACCACAAACCATTGTGATGACCTAGATTCTGAATCAGATTGCAGTGAGGTGGAAGAGGGAATTTACAGACTCAGAATGGAGCGGAAAAAGAAAGACCTGGATAGGAAGAGGCAAGATTTCTACTGCAGAGGTTGTGGGGAAGCCACCCCACTGAATGCAAGTTTTTAGACACCATTTGCCTCCGTTGTGAAAAAAGAGGACACCTAGCAAGAGTCTGCAAATCATCCAGAACTCCACCCAACAGAAGGAAATTTCCTGCAAACAAAGACAAAGAATTCAAGCCCAACAATCTCAGTGAGAAAGGGGGGCAGCACAGAAGCAAAGGGAAGAATGAAACTCATCAGACAGTAACTATTGGTCATTCATCTTCTATCAATAACAGAAAAGTACATGTCAAGGTACTTATTGAAGGAAGGCCTTGCCAAATGGAAGTGGACTCAGGCTCATATCTATCTATGGTGTCATGGGACACTATTCACAGACTACTCCCAAACATTCAGAAGAATCACTTCAAGAAGCAAGCACTGACTCTTAAAGACTACCAAGGGAACAAGATTCCAGTAGTTGGAACAAGAGAATTCAACGTGAAGTTCAAAGGCCACACCAAACGCCTGCCCCTGACCATCGTGGACAAGGATCGCCCAAGTTTGCTGGGACTTGAGTGGTTCAACCCGCTGGGCATCGAGGTGACTGGCATCAATCACGTGAGCAACACTGAATGGGAGGAGGCCTTGAAGTCTGAGTTTCCAGAGGTCTTCAGCGACGGATTAGGCAAGTACTTGGGGACCCCTATCACTTTCAATCTAGATCCCAAGGTGCCACCAATCGTTTAAAGCCCAGAAGGGTCCCATTTGCCTTAAAGGAAAAATTGATGCACAATTAGATAAACTAATAGCTCAAGGGGTTTTAGAGCCCACTGACCACTCCAGGTGGGAGACACCCATAGTCACACCAGTCAAGGCTGATGGGTCTGTGAGAATCTGGAGACTACAAGGGGACATTGAACCATGCGCTACAACAGAGCGCATATCCAGTTCCAGTGGTGCATCATTTATTACATTCTCTTGGCGGGGCACAGTCTTTGCCAAATTGGATCTGGCCCAGGCATATCAACAGTTAACAGTTGATGATGCCACTGCAGAGGCCCAAACCATTGTGACTCATAGAGGTGCTTTCAAATGCAAAAGGTTGCAATTTGGAGTAAGTGTGGCACCAGGCATTTTCCAAAGCCTTATGGAAAGAATGCTCCAAGGACTGCCAGGGGTAGTGCCTTATTTTGATGATGTGTTAATCTCTGCTGAAAATGACACTCAGTTACACGAGAGACTCAGAGAAGTCCTAACCAGATTCAAGAAAGCGGGGTTAAAAGTCAAAGAAGAAAATGCACACTTAGAACTGACAAGGTAGAGTTCTTGGGCTATATGATTGACAAACATGGTATCCACCCCACAGATGCCAAGGTTCAGGCAATCAAAGAAGCCCCCAGGCCAAAATGCAAAACAGACTTGCAAGCTTTCCTGGGACTCATTAACTTCTATCACATGTTTCTACCTCAGAAGGCAACCATTGCAGAACCACTACACAGATTACTAGACAAAAAGTCTGCATGGGTCTGGGGCAGAAAAGAACAAGCTGCATTTAACACTATTAAGAGACAAATCACTTCTGATTCTGTACTGATACAGTTCTCTGAGAATTTGCCTGTTGTACTGACTTGTGATGCATCCCCTTTGGAGTGGGGGTGTTGAGCCACATGCTTCCCAGCGGAGGGAAGCCCCTATTGCATTTTACTCTCGCACCTTGACTAAAGCAGAGAGAAACTACAGCCAACTGGACAAGGAAGCCTTGGCAATTGTTGCAGCTGTCAAGAAATTCCATGAGTATCTATATGGGAGAACATTTACTATTGTCACAGATCACAAACCTCTTTTAGGCATTGTGGCAGGAGACAAACCAACACCCACGATCCTGTCACCAAGAATGCTGAGATGGACTGAATTTCTTGCTGCTTATTCATACAAACTCATCCACAGGCCTGGAAAAGACATTGGGCATGCAGATGCTTTGAGTCGCTGCCCACTTCCTTCACACACTGAGGATCCTGCCCTGAGACTTACACCTTTTTCTAGAAACTGTTGCCAAGCTTCCAGTACACGCTGCTGAAATTGCCAGAGAGACTGCCAAAGACACTTTATTGGCTCCTGTTATAGGCTGGATTAAGAAAGGTTGGCCACTTCAAGATCTACCTCAACTTGCCCAACCTTTTAAATCCAGGCAAACTGAATTATCTGTATTAAGAGGATGTATTTTGTGGGGTAACAGGGTGGTTATTCCTGCAAAACTACAAAAGAGGTTTTGGAAATGTTACATGAGGGTCATCCGGAATTGTCAGAATGAAGGGATTGGCCAGGAGTTATGTATGGTGGCCAGGTATTGACAAAATGGTTGAACACTGGGTTGCATCCTGTCCCAACTGTCAGGAAGTCAGGCCTGCCCCACCTCTCGCCCCCAAACAGGAATGGGAATGTCCTAGGGGCCCATGGTCCAGGATTCACATTGACTTTGCTGGCCCTACCAGAGGGCACACTTTCCTTATTATAGTAGATGCATATTCCAAATGGCTAGAGGTTATCCCTATGGCATCCACCACAGCTGAAGCTGTCATCAAACAGCTTAAGAAGCTTTTTGTAACTCATGGGTTACCTGATGTCCTAGTTTCTGACAATGGTCCTCAATTTACGTCCAACCTTTTGAATCATATCTAGCACAGCAGGGTATCAGACATGCCCTGACAGCCCCTGGGCACCCTTCGGCTAATGGCCGGGCTGAACGCATGGTACGATTTACCAAGGAAAAACTTCAGCAATTGGGTCCTGGGGACATCACTGAGAAAGTTGAAAAACTACTCAGTGTCCAGCATATCACTCCCAACCCATCAACTAACTTATCCCCAGCAGAGTTGTTGATGGGTAGGAAACTCAGGTCTCCCCTTGACCGCCTTCATCCCACTTACGCACCCAACGCACCACTAGATTCCACTAGCAAAATTCGCACATTCACTGTGGGTGATTCTGTTTATGCTAAGAACCTTATGGGTGAACCATTATGGATTCCTGCTGAGATAACCCAAATCACAGGCCCTAGGTCTTACAGGGTACAAACAGAGGATGGTGTCCTCTGGAGCAGGCACATTGATCAGCTTAGATCCAGATTACCTCAGGAACATCGCAATTGCTCCTCTCTGGTTCCCACACCTAGTACCTCATCTAGGGGAAGGGAGGATCATGAGGATAATCAGCAAGCAAGAATCAACCCCATGTGTAACGAGCCAACACGACAGGAACCATCCCAAAACCTGTCACAATGCCAAAATCCATTCTTACAAGTGGAAGACTGTACATCACTACCTGACTTAGGTGCTGACATTGGGTTGGAGATGGATTGGGAGGAGAGACCAGGTTGTAGCAACCAAACAGGTTCTACTATTAGAAGTCCAAGTATGGAAATGTCAGCAGACACATTTCCTCTCTCACTGGGTGAGAACCTTAAAACATCTGAACCACGAGGTCTCAACGTACAAGAGCCCCACCTATTTAAAAGAATACATTAGATAGATGGGGTTTGAGTATGGACTGAACCTAGTGGGGAGGGGTGTTATGTATGCAGGTTTGAAGTCATTGGTTTAGTTTGAACTGTTCTTGTAAAATGTTAGAAATGATTGGTTTAAAAAGTGCGGGAAAACCCTGCACTCTGATTGGCTGTCAACTGTGGCTGCTGGCTATAAGTAGCAGCCACAGCCCAGCCAAAGCGGGTCCATTCTGAGCTGTAGTCACTAATAAACTAAAGAGCTTGAAGCACTCCGCGTCTGTCTCTTCATGCAAACATAACAGTATGTATATATAGTACATGGATATAAACACACATATACATGTACATATACACATACACGTGCAATAACATAGTTATTAGTATAAGCTAATATTAGTAAAGTATTAGTATTAGCTAGTGTTAGTAAATAATTAACATTAGCCTTTGTAATTGTACTTGCATGCTTCCAATGCAGACAAATTTCTAAGTGTGAAAAGTCTGAAAAAAGTAAAATCTTAATGAGAACTGACTGCTACTTTATTTACTCCATATGAGAAAAGGAAAAGGTTTTAATTCAATGGTAAATATTTTGCAAATGATCCAGGATTTAGTACCTAGCAGCCATATATAAGAGGAGGGGAAAGTCTTGTCTTAAACCACAAAGAATCATTGGCAATCAGAATTCTATTAGGTTAGAATAACCAATTATTTTATGTTCTAAGCTGCCTAAAGTAGCCCCATAGGCAGTATGATAGGCAGTAAATAAATTTAACAAATAATAATAATAAAAGACGTATATTTTGTTCTAAAGCAATCCAACCTAACTCACAGGTGGTTTGTTATTTTAAAATGGGATAAGGAAACATTGTGTGTTCAACTTTGTGCTCTTCAATAAAACAAGGACATAAATCTAATGAATACAAGAATACTGTATTTAATTCAGTTTCTAGACCTAATCAATCATTCAATCTTACTTTAATCATGAATCAGGATCAATCAGGAAAATACATAGTAAGATATTTGTAAATGCCATTTTTTCCATTTGGAACATCTGTTATATATACTGGACATGATTCAAAAGGTGGCAGCTATATTTGACTCTATCGTGCAAAGTATTCTTTTACCACCATCTAAACAATGCAATGTTTCCCATTTCTGTTTAAAGTCTTCTGGTGTATATAAACAAAGTATCTTTCAGAGAAAAAGCTAGAAGGATCAACAAATAAATAAGGAAGTAGAAATTACTAATTGTTTACAGTGTTCTCAGCAAAAGCCCCTAAAAAGGGATTCTGTGGGATATGCTTTTATTTGAGGTTAAATTAATAAAATGCTTCATGCCATTCTACTTATGTGGATTTAAACACAATTTTCATGAATTCAAGAGAAGGAAACAATTTACTTTCATGGTAAACAAGAAATGACACCTAAGGTTTCTGATAAGTTGTAATGTATTTTGATGAACTAAAATGCATTTGATTATATTCTTCTCTACTTTTCTCTAAAAAAATATCAGAACACATCTTATGGTAGAGACCTCATTTCTGTATGCTGTTATTTAGACTATCCATTAAAAGCAATTAGTTCATCAAAAAGATCAGGAAGTGACCTTCCATGGCTCCCTAACAAAGTTGTAGAAGCTCTATTGTATTGGAAGGTTTATAGAAAGCTTGTTCATCATAAAAATGGGTTGGCTTGTCAAGGATTCAATCAAAATGAAGTCTTAGCGCTTTATTCATTGGCCAAGTATCCCTCCCATAAATGACTCTCCCAGGAAGAGAGATTATTCAGTGGAAGCAGAGCTCTATCACTCTACTTTCTGAACCATCTGAAAGAAACAACAGATAACAAGACAGAAAGCAGGATTTGGTTAGTCATGAATGACCAGGGGCTGTATCTTTGAAAAGTTCTTCAGAAGGTAAGGTAACACATTGCTTTCTGTAATCTAGGGGCTACTTTTAATCTGTTAACAGGAAAACATATTTTTGCCACAGAAAAATCCTTATATTTTAGACATATATTTGATTTAATTGTTCTCTCCAGAAAACTAGCAAACCTGAACAGATGTAATCACTTTTGTCAACTGCTTTAATTCCTAAGGTTAATATTTTCTTTAACATCACTTGGCCTTCTTTGTATTCTTTGTTTTTCTTATTGTTCTCTTTAGTATTTTCTCACAATCCTGCCATGTTTGGAAAGCCCTTTTTAATCTCCTTTTTGTTTTAAAGTCTCAGGTTTTTTTATCTACCAGGTTACTCAGCATTTTTAGGACAAATTATTTTCTGCTATACAATTTATAATTAACTTTCTGCATTTTTTTTTACAAATCTTCCATTTTTCTCTTGAAGAAATGCTATATATTCTGCTAAAAAAATTATAAATAGAACTTTGGAACTATTGCAAATAAATAAATACTCCCAAGGTACTACTGACAGAGATAAATTTCTCTAGATGTTTCAGAGAACTTTTAACAAAAATCTCATTTGGAAAACAATAAAAAGAAATTATGACTAATCAAATATCAGAATATTTTAATGTCGAACAGGCCACATATGCATTCTGTTACATAATAATAAATACTCCTATTAGTCTTCCATCAAGGTGTCATATTTTAGCTTAATTAAGTAGGTTGTTATGGCTGTAATCCTATGTGTAGTTTACCTGGAAGTAATTCCCACTAATTCAGTGGGATTTAGTTTTAAATAAATATGCTTTAGATCGTGTTGTCAGAATCTTAATTTTTGAAAGTATTCTTCTTTTTCAATGTACTACATTTATTAAACAGTCATATTTTCATCAAAGGCTTGTTCTGAGGTTATCTTCACTGAATCTAATTTAGCCTAATGGATTCATTGTTTTACCATTATCAAGCTCATTTTGCAAGAACACATATAAAAGCATTTTCAGTCCACTCTGGGAAAAACTATTCTATTTTTTAATCTGCTTATTAGATTTACTATCTTATGTAAATACATAAAAAGATATATGAAGTTTTGTCATTAAGCTTCAGTTTCTCTTTGGTATAATTCCTTTCAAAATGTTCTTCCAAAATTTTTAATGAGTGCTTTAAGGTTGCAGGCACACGAAGCTTTAAAAAATTGCAGTCTAAAAGAATCTAATTAAGAGACTACAAATATACCAATATTTGTTATTCTGGGAAACTGAGATCTTATTGTTCCAGACAGTATTCAATTAAACTAAATCACAAATAATTAGAAGTAACACATGCAGATATGCACAAATACACATATATAATAGCAAAAGTTATTATTTGTAACTACAATGACAGTTATAATTTTAACAAATAATACATATATTAATCAGATAGTGAATCATAACTTTCATTAAAATTCTTTAACCCCATAGACTCTTACTTTAGATATTTTGTGTAGGCCTTCAACTCAGTCTTAACTTTGTATGACTACCTGTACAGCATAAGCTTTTTACCAGCTTCTTCAGAAATGGCTTGCAATTTCATTCCTAGAGCTAAGAGAGGGTAGACGGCCCCAAGCTACCCAGCTGGCTTTTTGCCTAAGGCAGGGTGAAAGGAACCCATATTCTTCCAGTTTCTAGCTCAAGGCCTTTAACCACTAGACCAAACTAGCTCTCTATTTTGGAATAAGCACTGTTCAGTGGGGCAGATCGCTCAACAGAGATGATTAGGATTTGGGCCCTGGGCTAGAAAGAATAAGTCTATCAGTTCTAATCCTGCCTTAGCCATGAAAGCCAACTGAGTGATTTTGAGGCAGTCACTCTTTCTCAGCCCAACGCTGAGGATTATCGTGGTGGGGAAAATAAGGAGGAAGGAATATCAGGTATTAATGTTAGACACCACAAAGAAATAGTAGCTTATGACTTGATAGCCAGCCATCAAAACCCCAATCAATCAGTAAAAAAAGCCACACAGAACCAGGTGCCACATAAATACTACACGTAGAATAGCCCAAAGCACACATTCTGGTAGAAAGAAGTTCCTTAATCAGCATCAGTCTGAAAGCTTGGAAGAGTAAACCTCTGGTCTAGGTGACCGACCCATTGGATCCTGCAATATTAGGTATGTTCACCACCCTGAGTTATTTGTAAAAATAATGAAGGTGGGATACAAACCAACAAACAAATCATGCAAATGAAAATATGTACATATGCAGATATATTCATGCTATCAGAAACTAAATATGGAAAGACGGAGACTATTGTATTCCATCTTAATTGTGCCACCCATTTCTCTTTCTATTCCATCTTTTTGGTTTTCAGAACTGCCAGCTATGAGACTCCTCAGTTATGAAGAACTGAAGAGTCCAAAGCAAGTGGCTTCTCTTGAAAGCATTTCACTGATAAAACCACAGAATCCTATAATTGTCATTGAATGAACATTCTTAGAATCCATTGGTTTCTCTCCAGAGACTATGAAAGTATCTGGATCATATCAGGATTGACTGGCAGTTTTGGACTGCAGGAAAAAAAACGTGAATGGGTTATTATTTTTTTCTTTTAAACTATTTTTTAATTTCCAAATGTGGACAAAAGGAAAAACAGGTTCCCACATTTTAAAATTGTATAGAGATAATTTTGACTTAAAACAGCTAAATCTGAAGGAATTTTAACTAGACAAATGGATGATGGGCAAATTCTTTTTGACTCTACTTTTTTCTACTTTAGTTAACTTTTGGACTTCTTTTCCCCAGCTTGTTGTCATCCAAATGTGCCGGATGGCACCACACAGGGAATGCTGGAATTTACCAAAATGGGGGGAAACTGCATTAATTGAAAAAAAAATACAAACAACCCAACTCATTCAGGTACTATGAAACAGTTTGATGTAGCAGTTATTAAGCTAGAAACCAGGAGACTGGAAGTTCCAGACCCATCTTTGGGACAAAACCTTGAACCAATCACTCTCTTTCAGCCCTAGGAAGAAGGCAACTTCTGTAATCTAGCCAAGAAAATGGCAATGACTCACCAGGTAGCTGTTAGGAGTCAACACTGACTTGAAGGCATCCAAACTAAAATAATAAATCTGGTACTAATGTTTGTATTGTGACAGCTGTTTGTAGCAAAGGATCCCACCTCCTTGCAATAGATATAGATGGAAGGAAGGATTTACTTGTAAAGGAAGAGAAATAGATGTTGCAAAGGGAACCAATTAAAAACTCGAAAACTATCATCCTCCATTGCTGCTCTTTGGGGAGGAATAGTTTTAGACACTTTGCTGTTGGTTTCAGAGTTCCATCTAGAAATGCCAAATGTGAAGAATGCTGAAACTTAAGGTCTTCAGCAGCCTTATTCTTTCTGGCGAGGTCTCTTTCCTCCTTTCACAAGATGCTTGTTCCCAGGCATTGAGACTTCAACTCCCTGGCAAGACTGCCTACTAGGGATGGGAGTTGTAGCTCTAGATGGGACTTCTAGCTTCCTAATAGCCTGGGTACTACTGGTCGCTGCTTGCCTGCTGAAGAAAGTAAATCCGGTAGCAGGAAATGCCTCCCAAACGCTGTTCGCTTGCCCACTGTTCCAACCTTACTTTCTTCATAGTCCCACAGACGCCCGCCACTGAGGGAAGAAACCAACTTTCTCCCACGCGCCGTCCTCTCTTTTAGGCTCCCCCACCCGCCCCCCGTGGGCGTGTCACGGCGAGCGAGCAGTCGGAGGGAGACGAGCATAGGGTGTTTCTACAACTTCCTTCCTTTCACGTTCTGGTTCTCAGGTTGCCTCTTGAAGTCCCACCAGCCAGGAGCACGCTAGCCATGAAGCGCTCGATCCTGAAGTGGTTTCAGAGCCGCGACCAGAAGCAACAGCACCCCACTTCTTACGAAGGGGTGGTGTGCGAAGCCGACGCTTGTTCAGTGGCCTCGCAGGATGTCTTTAAGGTAAGGTGCCTGTGCGCAACACCCATTGTAGCTGCCTCTGAGAATCGGTGTGAACCGAGTGGAAAAGACGGGCGATCCTGAACGGCTTGTTCCGACCAAGACAAAGAGAGTGCTAGGGGCAGGGATGCTGACTGCGCCGGGGAATGAGAAGAGACAGGGGCAACACTTTTGCAGGGGAGGAGAAGACGACATCAAGCGATAGCCCCGTCCTGCGCCGGACTCCTGAGCAATCCATGTGATCATGGAGAAAATTGAAGGGTCGTCTAGCTATATACTATTTCGTCCTGATTGCTCCCGTCCATTTTAGAACCGCCTTCTTCATTTTTCTTCAGATTTCTTATTTCCCTTTCCCAGTTTGGTAGGGAATTGGTAACCCAGCTCATCTGGAAAGTTCTATAGGTGGACCGTCAGGTCCTTACACAAGTAGATAAAGGATGTTGGATTTGGTGAGTTAGGTATGGGAAAGCAGATTTCAGGCTTCCAAGATCATTTTTCTGTTTTGAACACTCTGTGAGATCTTTCACCTAAAGCCATGCCAGAAGTAATGGCTTAATAAAGACAATGAAACTTTCACCATGCTGCAAAATCTACAAATGATTTGTTGCAGAAAACACTGCATCTATTGAATCTAACACTTCAAAACTGGCAAAAAAATGCTGGATGATGACTCAGTGATTACATGTGCTGTACATCAATGAAACACTGAGGCTAGGAATTAAATAATTAGCAGATGAAAATGATATTTTCGTAGCATTTTTACTTGAAGTTTAAATCAAGCGAGTGAAAACTACTGCAATTTACTTAAAAAATCCTTCAAACCCTTGCTTTAAATTAAAATAACTTCTTGGCTGAAATCTTTTACTCTTGTATAATTTTTATTCATAACACTGAGTAGCCTCAAAGCCAAAATTCTAATCTTCCATTGTGCTTCCAGTGTTCTTAGCTAACATTGTTGAATTTTAATTGTTGACAAGCTGAGGGTATTTAATGTTTGTACCAAATCTTCTGTACAATAGTATTAATATTAAATATTAATAGTAAATTAAATAATTTACTATACTCAATAGTAAATTGATTATTAAAATATTCTAGAAAATACTGATAAGTGTTTGTTCCAATTTTATAGATAAATAGATGTGTCTGTATTCCACATTTTATATTGAGATTTCAACCACGTATATAACATTGTTAAGAGAGTGGATTATAATTTGGATTGTATAGTTGGACCAAAAAATGCTAAAGGGCTGAAAGATTTTTTTTCAACATGTAATCTAAAATGAACTTCACTTACCATTTTTTGGCCATTTATAACAGTTGGAATTTTTGTCTTTTTAATATAATACAATTTAATGTCCTACTATCTCATGCTAAAATATAGCTTTTTCTTCTATCTAATTGTTGTATTATTTAATATTCCTTCAAATATGCTTCATCATAGAAATTTAATACTTCCTGGGGGAGGCGCCATCTAGGTGGGCTAGGCCTCACCAGCAGAACTATTTTCATGTTCTTTTAGACCTAAACAAAATAAACTGAAATAATTAGATTAAAAGTCATGTTAAATAACTGCAGCTCTGCTATTAGTATAGTAGATGAACCTTTGTAGTGATGAATGAATTTTTAAGTAATAATTGACTCCCAACATGTTACATAATAAACAGCTACTAAGAAACATTAATATAATTTGGAATTTCTGTGGTACCAGACTAAAATAGCTTAAACCTCAATTAGGTGATCTCAGATGGAAGTACTTGCAGATTTCGAAGTTTCATTAAGAAGAATCGTGAAGGACTTAAGAAACTGGATCAGCAGAATGCTACACCATTGCATCATGCTGCAGGAAGAGGTCAACTTGAGTTAATGCAAATGATCATGGATGATTCTTCATTTGAAGGTGCCAAAATCAGTTGTGATTAAGGCTGGATGCAAATTCAGTAGCTCAGTGAAGAGTAAATTACCATTTATCATGTATCATGCTGAGTGCTGTGACCTCATAAAACATGATAATCATTAGTAATACACTGCTGGGGCACATCATTCTGCTGTCCTCAAAAATGACTATTTATGCATGTATCTCTCTATGTGTATCTGCAGACTCATATTTATTTGAAAAGTTTTGTGATTAAAGAAACTAACCAGATAAAAATTGCTTTATCTCAACACAGACAGGTATAGTTGGCATCTGTGAAGCACCTCACAGAATATTGCTCCTGGTGTTCAATGTGACATAGCAATAGCTTCTTGATGGAAAATTATAATATATTCACAAATACATATACAGCCAGTTCTTGACTCACAAGTATTCGTTTAGCAACCATTCTAACTTACAATGATGCTAAAAGTGATTTATGACTGGTTATCATACTTATGACTGTCACAGCATTGCTGTAGTGATGCGATCACAATTTGGGTGCTTGGTTATGGCACTTATTTATAACAGTTGCAGTTGGGATCATGTGATCAGTATTTGGGACCTTCCCAGCCAGCTCCTTACAATGGGCATAGTAAATGGAAATTTGGATTCACTTAATGACAGTGTGATTTGTTTAGAGACCATGGCAAAAAAGGTTGTAAAATCAGGCATGGTCACATGGTAAGTCACATAACCACTGCACATAGTGATTACAAGCACATAGTGATTACAAGCTGCACGTATATTTGATGGTTTAAATGCAGAATCTTAAGAATACATACAGAATAAGGTTTTTGCTGTAAAGTTTGCTTCCTTCATTAAATTTATATTTCCATTTACAGTTCATTACAGTGGTATTATATAAAATACAATATCATTTTTTGTGAAATAAAAGTGTGAAGCAACATTTACTCAATTTTCCTGTCTTTGGCATAGCTCTAAATGTAACAGACTCGTCTGGAAATACACCATTGCACTGGGCTACAAAAGAACAGCAGACTGAAAGTGTTAAATTACTTCTCAGCAGAGGGGCCAACCCAAACATCCTTAATTCCAATATGATTTCTCCACTTCACTGGGCTGTGCTGTATCTTTTCAATGATTTAGTTAAGGTAAAGCTCCATTTCCAAATGTATATGCATATAAGTTAGTGAAGTTAAAAAATAAAATAATATCATGGATATTTATAGGAGTTAATGTGAATAAATGTGAATTAATATGCTATATCTTGATTTTTGGAAATGCTGAACTATATACAGATGACAAATGCTTCATCTTATTACCTCTACTCCTAAGTGGAAACTAAGCTAATCTTTCAAATTCTGATATTGTTCTTCAGTTTTTAAAAGCAACCAGGTAACAGAAATTAGAAATTTTGTTTTATTCATTGAAGGCAAAATACAGAGGATAGTCTAAAACTAGTTTTAAAAATTTGGCTTTCAGGAAAAAGTTTCTTTTCGATATTTCGAGTCCTATTGATTCCTGGTGAGTGCCTGTACAGTTTTTTTTTAAATTGGCAGTGGTTTGCCTCCTTTCCAGGGTTGAGAGATGATGATTGACAAGGTGGGACTCACAGTCTCCTGGTTTGTAGCCTGATGCATTAACAATTACCCTAAACTAGCTCTATCAGGAAGTTATATTGAAGATAGTGGGTGTTCTGATGTAACAAAGCTAAAGTGATGGAAAGTGTAGGGCAGGAATCCCCAAGCCCCAGGAAACGGATTGGTACCAGTCCTCAGCCTGTTGTGAACTGAGCGGCGGAAGTGAAGCACGAGGTCTAGGTTGCACACACAAAACCATTCCCTTTGCCCTGCTGCTGCCACCGCTGCTAGTCAGTGGAGCCAGAAAGGTTGGGGACCACTGGGGTAGGGCTCAGGATCAAGAAGCACAGTGATCTTGACAAACTGGAAGCTAAGATTTCTCATGAATCAAGGCAATTGGGTCTTGCTAAGATTTATTCCTTAATAAAGTTTTCTAATGAGAAAAGATGATACCATCTGGTGTTGTATATGTATAGTTGAAAGTTAGTTTGATGCTGTAGTTTGAAGGGAAGGGAAGGAAGGGTGGAAGGGTGGTAGGCTGAGTGGGACAAAGGCAGGCAGGCAGGAAGATTTCTGATGTTCCCTAGTGGTTTCCACAAACCTTCAGGCCTAACTCTGAGTTTAGCACAATGATTTCTGACTTTCTTTACATTACAGAAAACTCAGTCTTAATTGAAGCCACTGTTATATAGTAACTTACATATAAGGTATATCTAAACACCATTGGATTGCTATAGGATCCTGGAAGTCTAGAGTATATGCACTCAATTTACAACAAGAGCTACTGTTTATTTGAACTTCTAGACTCAAAAAATGCAATATTGGAATATTCCTGTAATACAGTATCACAGTGAACATTGGAAATGGGATGTAAAAGACATCAGAACAGGTTGTCATTAACTCTACTAATTGCATACTAATTTTAAGGCACAACCCTAAATCACCAATCTGGTCATCAAGTGATCTATAATTGGAGAACAGACTAAGACTAAGCCTGTCAGGTTTGATCATATGAGTGCTTGTTACGGTTACAGTATATTCTCTCCAAGAATAGTATAACAGTGAGTTGACAGAAAACATTTACATTTTATTTGAATATTTAGATTTTCCTTGAATGCAGCACTGTGGATGTAAATCTGGAAGGAGAGGCTGGGAATACACCTATATTAGTAGCATGTTACAAAGATAATGCTGAAGCACTGAAACTTCTGGTATGTTTAACAAATGTATATATATTTTTGTCAGCGTGCTTGAATTTTCCTTTGTCTACTACTTACATTATTTTTTATAACTTCGTGTTCTTGAAGGTTGTGATATTGCAATGCTATTCCTTTTCATAGTGGAGTGTCCATGCTGTTTACAGAGTCAGAATATTGCCTCCAACAATCTGGGTCTTAATTTTACTGACCTTCCTTGGAAAGATGGAAAGCTAGGTTAGCCTTGAGTCAGTCAGAATCAAAATGCTGACAGTTGGCAGAGTTAGCCTGCAATACTGCATTCTAACCACTGTGCCACCATGGCTCTTTTTTTACAACCTCATTTTACAATCTTTTTTGTGGCAATTGTTAAACACAGCTGTTGTTAAGGTTTCCAGAAAAATATAATAAATTGCAGTCACATGACTACAGGGAGGGAAAGACATTGGAACTTCGATTCCATTGGATGGGTTTGTTAGAACTTCAAATGGTCACTAACTCACTGGCTATAAGTTAAGGATTATCTGTAATGTGATCTGTGTTGCTTGATGTGTAAGTATAATATAGCTGTTATAGATTTATTTATTTATTTTGACTTGTATGCCGCCACTCTCCAAAAAGGACTCGGGGCGGCTCACAGATAAAAACACAGAACAATAAATTATTTAAAAAGAAATTAAACTAGGCAAGCCAAAATACAACTATAAAACCAAATTAAAATCGAATTTAAAACCCACCCTCTCCCCCGGGAGATCAGTCCAGCCCAGCCTGTAAAAACAACCAGGTTTTTAGATGGCACCGGAAAGAGGACAGATCGGAAGCCAGCCGGAGCTCAATGGGTAGCTGATTCCATAAGAATAGGCCCTTCCCAGGGCACCGCCAGCCAACATTGTGGTGTGGACGGCACCCCGAGGAGTCCCAACCTGTGTGCTCGCACAGGGCGACCGGTATTTGATATCGGCAGGAGACGCTCAAGTACCCGGACCCATGCCATGAAGGACTTTGAATGTTAATGTCAGAACCTTGAATCACACCCAGAGGGCAACCAGCAACCAATGCAGCTCGCGCAGGAGGGGCGTAACAAGGGAGTATCAGGAAACTCCCATCACAACCCGCGCGGCCGCATTCTGCACCAGCTGGAGCTTCCGGATGGTATGCAAGGGCAGTCCTACATAGAGAGAGTTGCAGTAGTTGAGTCGGGACGTAACAAGTGCATGAGTGACTGTGCGAAGGGCATCTTGATCCAGATAAGGGTGGAGCTGGCGTACCAGCCGAACCTGGGCAAAGGCCCCCCTGGCCACGGCTCCCATCTGCTCCTCCAAACTGAGCCATGAATCCAGGAGAACCCCCTGGTTCCACACCCTATCCACAGGGGGTAACACCTCTCCCTCTATGGCCAAAGGTGGAATATATTCACTGGAGTGAGATGCCTGCACAGCCAGCCAGTCTTGGCCGGATTGAGCTGTGGTTTGTTCCTGCCCATCCAGATCCGTACCGCATCCAGACAATGGGACATCACAGAGAGGGCATCACTGATTTGGTTTGGGGTGGAGAGGTATAACTGGGTATCATCAGCATACTGATGATACCTCACCCCAAAACCCCGGATGATCTCACCCAGCGGCTTCATATAGATGTTGAACAGGAGGGGCAAGAGGACCAACCCCTGCGGGACCCCACACGTGAGAGCCCTTGGGGCCGACCTCTGCCCCCTGCCAACACCGATTGCGAATGCCCTGAGAGGTAGGAGGAGAACCACTGCAAAACAGTGCCTCCCACTCCCAACCCCTCACAATAGGATACCATGGTCGATGGTATCAAAAGCCGCCGAGAGATCTAATAGGACCAGGACAGAGGAAAAACCCCTGTCCCGTGCCCTCCAGAGATCATCCACCAGTGTGACCAATGCCGCTCTGTACTGAACCTGGGCCGGAAGCCCGATTGATAGGGATCTAGATAGTCCGCTTCATCCAGGAAAAGCGGAAACTGTTGAGCCACCACACTCTCAACAACCTTTGCTAAAAAACGAAGGTTGGAGACTGGACAAAAGTTGTTCAATACGGCAGGGTCCAGGGCAGGCTTCTTCAGGAGGGTCTCACCACTGCCTCTTTCAAGGCGGCGGGAAAGAGCCCTCCCTTAACGGCATTGACTACTGCCCGGAGCCAGCTGCACGTGACCTCCCTGGCGGCATACACCATCCAGGAAGGGCACGGGTCCAACAAACGTGGTGGAACTCAAACGTTGCATAATCCTGTCCACTTCATCCTCGAAACAGGATCAAACTCAGCCCAGATGATATTGGCTGGACTTCTTGCCCCTCCCTCCTCAGACCACTGCAAATTAGAGTCCAGCCCCTCCTGAATCCGAGCGATCTTATCCAACAGATACTGACCAAATTCCTCAGCCCTACCCTGCATCGGATCCAACCCTGCCCCAATGTAAGAGGGAGCAGGTGACCCCAAACAGGGCAGCTGGGCGATCATCTGCGGATGCTATGAGAGCGGAAAGGTATGACCTCTTCGCCGCCCCCAAAGCTACCAGATAAGTCCTAATATAGGCTCTTAGCTGGGCTCGGTCGGATTCGGAGTGGGTCAACCTCCACCTGCTCTCTAACCCCCTCCTACGCCACTTCATCTCCCTGAGCTCCTCTGTGAACCAAGGAGCCGTCTGGGATCTGCGGCGAGTGAGGGGATGCAAGGGGACAACTCGGTCGAGGCCCTCAGTAGCAGCCTGTTGCCAAGTGGCCGCCAGTACCTCGGCCGAGCTGTGGATAAGGGAGGTGGGCAGAAACCCCAGTTCTGTCTGGAACCTTTCATGGTCCATCAGACGTCTGGGGTGGAACCATCTCAGTGGCTCCTCATCCCAATGGTGTGGGGCCACTTGTTGGAAGACCAGCCACAGGAGATAGTGATCTGACCATGCTATGTGTTGGACATTCACGGTGCCCACCCCCAGATCACTATGCCAACGTTCCGAGACAAAAACAAGGTTGGGTGTGCTGCCCCCCTCATGTGTGAGGGCCTGTATTATTTGGGTCAGGTCCATAGCTGCCATGGAAGCCATGAACTCCTGGGCCAATCCCGACGTCCCCCCCAGGGAGGGCAGGTTGAAGTCACCCAAAACCAAAAGGCTTGGGAACTCCACCACCACTCCTGAGAGGGCATCGAGCAACCCAGGCAGGGCCATTGCCACATAGTTGGGGGATAGGTATATCAGCAACAGGCCCAACTGACCACCAGGCCCCAACCTCAAAAGGAGGGCTTCACACCTGCCTATCTGCGGAACGGTGACCTCCCTTGGAATCAAGGTCTCCCGGATAACAACAGCGACCCCCCCACCCCTCCCCTGAGCTCATGGCTGGTGCAAAATCTGAAAACCTGGGGGGCACAAATCAACCAGAGGCACTCCACCCTCCGGCCCCAACCAGGTCTCAGTGATGCAGGCCAGGTCCACGGCCTCTTCCCTGATTAATTCACCAAGGAGGGGAGCCTTATTAACCACAGACCTGGCATTAAAATACACCAACCTGAGCCCAGGGCCTCTGAGTCCCGTATCCCCAGTGGAGTGGGCAGAGGCATGGGAGTCGGAGCATGCCACAGCTCTTAGACAGTGGCAGCGCGCTCCCTTCACGCGATATGACTCCCCACCTCTCCATTCCCCATCAAGTCCGATCAACCTGGGGATCGGCATCCCCGCCTCAGCCTCAGGAGTCCAACGGGGCCTCCCTCCCCCCCCTCCACAGCGCAATCCCCAGTTGGGCTGAACTGAGTTCCTTTCTGTCTGGGCGAAAATTGATCAACTACATGCCCAGACAGACAACCCTCCCCCCTCCCTAACCCTTTAAGACAACGAAGCAAAAAATTTAAAAGTTTCCCTTTACCCAATTTAAAATTACCCCCCTTGGTCGTGCAGTGCCACCTGTATTTTCTGTGATATATTTTTCTTATTGCAATTATTGTTTTAACCTGATTTGCATATGCCACTCAGAGCACATAATAATTGGAGCAGCATATAAATTCAGTAAATAAAAAGGTCTAAATTGAGTCTTCTAAACAGCTGGAATTGAATCATGTGGTACCTTATTGCAATAAGTTACACATTTGTCTTATTTCTTTTGTTCCTGCAAATTTTGATCACCTTATCCATGCCTGAAGGGAAGAGATTAACTATATGGGAACTCTCGTAATTCCTCCATCATCCCAAGGAAATTTAGGATAATCTTTCTCTGTTGAGGAAGGTGTACTTCCTCCATTCTTTCTCATTTGTGGGCCTCAATTACACAATTGGGAGAGATAGCCAGCTAAAACACATTTGTATCAATTAGCCAGTGTTTAAGATTTTCATTTCTTACAATCTATTATGGTTGTGTATGCAATGAGTGAGTGTGTAAAGTTTTGTTGTCATTTCATAACTGGTTCTCTTTCTTGCAGATTGAAAATGGCGGTGACATTGTTAGAGCAAACAATATGGGCTGTATGCCAGTCCATGCCGCTGCCTTTTCTGGTTCGAAATTATGTTTGGAGATTATTATAAAGCGAGGTAAATGCATTTAGGAAATTATCCATTAATATTGTTTACAATTGAAGTAGCACTCAGACATGACCCCTCAAAATATTATAGCATTGTAGGGTTTAAGTGGCTGTAAAGTATGTGAGTGTAATAGCCATTAATATGAAAAGATGATAGGATGTGTTATTCTGCAAGACTCCTGAGACAGAAGGAGGAATAGGGAAGTGACACAGAAGGGGAAATGCTGCCTAATGCACATAATTTTTTGCTATCTGTAAAGTACTTTACTTTTAAAAAGTGTTAAAATGTTATAAGAGTTATATTACTGTTACTACTCAAAATAATAAAAAATAAGGAGCTTGGAATAGGATTACAGGTAGTCCTCAACTTATGACCACAATTGAGCTCAAAATTTATGTTGCTAAGTGAGACATTTGTAAAGTGTCTCACTTAGCAACAGTCATAATTTTACAATTTTTCTTGCTGTAGTTGTTAAGTGAATCATTGCAGTTATTAAGTTAACCTGGTTCTTAAGTGAATCTGGCTTCCCTATTAACTTTGCCTGTCAGAAGATCATAAAGGGTGATCACATGACCCCAGGACATTGCAACTGTCATAAATATGAATCAGTTGACTATATGGATGCTGGAACGGTCATAAGTAAGAAAAAGTCACTTTTTTCAGGGCTGTTGTAACTTTGAACAGTCGCTTAGCAAACTGTTCTAAGTCAAGGACTACCTGTACAAGAGCTAGATTGCAAAGAAGTAACTAGATGGTAGCAGAGAGACATACAGAAAAATGTAACACTTTGCTACCACTTTAAAGGTTATTTGGAATTTTAAAGCCCATGTTGGTTAGTTCTAGATTGGAGTGGACAGTTATTGTCTGCTCCTGTATTAAAATGTATTTTTTGTATGTAGTACAATTGATTTTATAAACAGAAGAAGGAAGGAAGGAACAACATAGAGGTTTATGATGACACAGCACTTAATAGAGGATTTATGATGACACTACACCTCCGTCAGGATTCCTTGCTTTAGAATGCTTACAGTTTTGGTAAGCTTTGTGGGCTGAATAAAATCTTGTAAAAAGCACAGAAGTTGTCAAATATTTGAACAAATTTTTATATAATTTAATTTTTATATTTATTATTAAACATTTTATGATTTTAATAGTGAATATCATATCATATTTACCATATCAGTAAATTCGTTAATTAATATCCTTTATTCTTCTTTTCTTATAAAACTATGTCTTTTTATTTTTTAAGGTGAAGAACTTGGGTATTCACCGGCAAAACATATTAATTTTACTAATAATAAGAAATGTAGCCCTCTTCATCTAGCAGTCCAAAGCAGAGACTTGGAAATGATTAAAATGTGCATTGAATATGGAGCACAGATTGATCTGAAACAGGTAAAAATCTAATAAAACAAATGTTTATTTCACTACATCGATTGTGATAAACACAAACAGTTTTAAATTCCTGTTGAAAGAATTAGATATTGCACATAATTCATGCATTGCGATATTTTATTGTATGTTTAATTATTCCAATTCTATCCTCATAATTTAGTAACTCTTGGAAACTTCTACAATAGGAAAAATTATATTTATTTTATATTTCTTTTTTCATACACTGAAATAGTGTTTCTTTTTTCTTTTTGTATACTTCCTGCTCTCTATTTAAGATAAAAAAACCCAGAGATATTTCTAAGTATCCTGCATGATGGCTGGAACTTTTGAATTGTAATTCAGCAAGATGTGAAGAGCAATATATTCTACATTTATTTTGCAAAAAAGAAATGTTGCCTATAAACTGAATATGTATAGAATCAAAAAGGAAGCATCTAGATTACATCTGTAAAGTTGAATTCTATATAATTAATATCACTTCAGAAATATTTGGTATAGAGATTAATTGGTATATATCTCCACTTATAGAGTGACAACTGCACAGCTCTTCATTTTGCTGCTACCCAAGGAGCTACTGAGATTCTCAAGTTAATGATGTCATCTTATACAGGAGAGGATTCTATCATTAATGCATTAGATGGAAGTAAGGAAACATTGCTCCATAGGTAAGGTTTTTACCTAGGCTCCTTATATTGTTTATGATGTGGTATTTTCTTACTAATTTTTCCCAACAATCTGAAGTTATTTGCATTGGTTTCAATAGCCTTGTTTCACTGGACTCATCATCTAGCCAGGGGTGTCAAACTCACATCGTCATGGTGGCATCACATGATGTATCGGGACTTTTTTCCCCCTTCACTAAACCGGGCATGGATGTGGCCAGCGCGTGACACATCCAGCCCGCAGGCCGGGAGTTTGACAGTCCTGATCTAGGCCTTTGGCAAGGGAGAGTGAGACCTCTTATTTCATTGACATCTTATTGATTTTATTGTATTTTCTTTTTCTTTTATTATTGTTAAGAACTGCCCAGAGTTTTTGAAAATCAGGCAGGATGCAAATTTAACAGATAATAATTGTTTAACAGAATAGAAGAAAAAGAAATATAGTAGAAAATCTCAAAACACAAAAATATGCAAACAGAAGCAGAAGGACTATGGCAAAAGAAAGCAAAGTTAGTACCAATAATGATGAGCAGTTTGAGGGCAATTCCAAAATATCTGGAACACCATTGGCATTGACAAAATCACCATTAGTCAATTGCTAAAAGCAACTTTACTTGGAACAACTTACATTCTGCAATTATATTTTTAAGGCCATCAAATAACATTTGCCTGTCCCAGATCCTTGGGAAGGACTGGCTGGCTGGATAAAGATGCAAATCCAGTCTAAACATCTGGCTGACTGGGCAACCAGTCATAACAGTAATTAGGCATCCTTAGAACACTGGTATTACTATTAAGTCACTGGGACTAAACAGCTCATGGATTTTAGTTATGGTAATCATGAAAAGCCCTTTGTCATGCTGAACAACAGTAAGGGAACAACATTACAGTTGGAAGTTCATATATTGTGTACTTGGAAGAGTTTTTATTCTATCATGATTGGAAAGTACAACTGATAAAAATTAATACATCAAAAATAAAAGATAATTTTTAGTTCACTATTATGTGCTCATTGTGACATTTTGGTTTGATGTTCCTTTTTTTCTGCTAGGGCTGCATTGTTTGATCACTGTGAACTGGCAGAATATCTCATTTCAAAGGTAAACATTTAGCTTTAATTGAATTTTTAAATGAACAGCAATAAAGATTGATATTAAACTTACTGCAAGTTTGCATTGTAACATGCGTTGAGACATGATTTAAAAATTAATTTCCTGTTTAGCTGATATATTACATTTACAAGAGGAATGCAAATATTAGGAATATATAAGTTCAATGGTGCTAATACCCTTTCAATGTAAATTAAATGCTGCCAGTGTATCAGTTCTAAGAAACTATACTATATTGCCACAGCATCCAAATTAAGTGGTTTGACCAACACAGTAACAACAGAAGTCAGTAAAAACATCTTGAATACAATATTACGTCATTCTTTGTTAACATGTCTGCTGTTATGATTGATTTAAGTAGAGAAATAGACTATGCCATTCAAAACAAAGAACACTTAAACACATACATAATATAAATACATTTATTTATAATACTGTATAATACTGTATATAATATATACAGTACTGATGGCTGGTGGACCAAGGCAGTCAGAATGGATCCCACTTGATAAAAAGTGTCCATGAAAGAGACCTAAAATGATGAATTGATGACATCAGCAAGTATTGTGGGCCCAATTGGCAAAAGAAAGCTCACAACTGTATTGGTTGGAAACAGGCCTTCATCCTGCAGAGGATAAACAATGCCTAAAATGATGATGATGATGATGATGATGATGATGATGATGATGATGATGATATAAATAAAGCTGGTGTGGGTATATACATATATGTTTGAATGTGTGTGTATACATTCATACATACATGCATGCATGCATGCATATATACAGTCTAATTCCCTAAGTTGTCATTAATATCTATCTATTTATTACTGTACTTTTGATGGACTTTTCATTACAGGGAGCAAATATTGATAGTGTTGACATTGAGGGTCGAACACCATTACTACTTGCCACTTCTTGTGCATCATGGAAAATTGTGAATCTGTTACTTTCAAAAGGTACAAAATAAACAAAACTCACTTCATGAGCAAGATCAATGTTAATTAACATTGTTGGTCAGTAGTTTTGAAATTGAAATCTGTTTTTCGTATTAGGAGCAAATGTAGAATTAAAAGATCTGCTTGGTCGGAATTTTTTACATCTAACTGTCCTACAACCTGGAGGGTTACAGCATCTGAATGAACATTTTTTGAAGGTAAAGAAAATTTGTGGAACTATTAATAACCAATTGTCTAATATATTTTAAAAACTAATACAGCTAGTCCTTGAGTTACAACAGTTCATTTAGTGATCATGTGAATGTTTGAAGTTACAACAGCATTGAAAAAAGTGACTTATGACCATTTTTCACACTTATGACCATTGCAGCATTCCCATGGTCATATGATTTACATTTGGATACAACTAGTTCATATTTATGACAGTTGCAGCATCCTGGGGTCATGTGATCCTCTTTTGCGGCTTTCTGACAAGCAAAGTCAATGGGGAAGCCAGATTCACTTATTAGCAATATTACTGACTGAACAATCGAAACCTGGTTGGGGCCAGAGGGTGGAGTCCCTCTAGTTGATTTATGCCCACCAGGTTTTCGGGTGTTGCACCAGTCTCGACCCCAGGGAAGTGGTGGAGGGATGGCTGTTGTTATTTGGGAAACCTTGATTCCAAGGGAGGTCCCTGCTCTGGAGATAGGCGGGTGTGAGGCCCTCCTCTTGAGGTGTGGGCCTGGGGGTCGGATGGGCTTGCTGCTCACATACCTTTCCCCCAGCTGTATGTCAGCTGCCCTGCCTGGGCTTCTTGATGCCATCTCGGGGATGGCAGTGGAGTTCCCAGAGCTTATGGTTCTGGGTGACTTCAACTTGCCCTCCCCGGGGGCGGCGGCAGGCCTGGCCCAGGAATTCATGGCCTCCATGGCGGCCATGGGTCTGACCCAGATAATTGATGGCCCGACCCACGAGGGGGGCAACACGCTCAACCTGGTTTTTGTCTCGGAGCAGTGGCGTAGTGTTCTGGAGGATGGTGATACCACCGTCCATCCCATTCCATGGTCAGATCACTATCTCCTATGGCTGGTTTTCCTCCAAGCTGCCCCCACACTGCTGGGATGAGGAGCCACATAGATGGTTCCTCCCCAGACGCCTGATGGACCCTGAAAGGTTCCAGGCAGAACTGGGGTCTTTTCCTACATCCCTTACCCACAGCCCTGCTGAGGTCCTAGCAGCTACCTGGCAACAGGCTGCTGCGGGGGCCCTCGACAGGGTTGTCCCCATGCGCCACCTTACTCGGTGCAGATCCCGGTTAGCTCCCTGGTATACCGAGGAGCTGCGGGAGATGAAGTGCCATAGAAGGGGCTTAGAGAGCAGGTGGAGTTCGACCTGCTCCGGTTCCGACCGAGCCCAGTTAAGAGCCCATATTAGGACTTACCTGGTAGCTATGAGGGCGGCGAGAAGGGTTTATTTCTCCACCCTCATAGCATCCACAGATAACCACCCGGCCGCCCTGTTTAGGGTCACTCGCTCCCTCTTACAGCCGGGGGTGACGGTGGACCCTTTGCGGGGTAGAGCTGAGGAATTTGGTCAGTATCTGCTGCATAAGATCGCTCGGATCCAGGAGGGGTTGTGCTCGAACTTACAGTGGTCTGAGGATGAAGATGTGAGTGGTCTGGCTAATGTGATCTGGACTGAGTTTGATCCTGTTTCTGAGGATGAAGTGGACAGGATTATGCGATGGCTGAGTTCCACCACATGTTTATTGGACCCGTGCCCTTCCTGGTTGGTTTATGCCTCCAGGGAGGTCACGTGCGGCTGGCTCCGGGCAGCGGTGAACACTTCGTTAAGGGAGGGACTGTTCCCTACCACCTTGAAAGAGGCAGTGGTGAGGCCCCTCCTGAAGAAGCCTGCCCTGGACCCAGCCGTGTTGAACAACTACCGTCCGGTCTCCAACCTTTGTTTTTTAGTGAAGGTTGTTGAGAGTGTGGTGGCACAGCAGTTTCCGCTTTTCCTGGAGGAAGTGGACTACCTGGATCTGTACCAATCGGGCTTCAGGCCCGGGTATAGCACGGAGACGGCATTGGTCATGCTGATTGATGATCTCTCTAGGGCATGGGACAGGGGTTTTTCCTCTGTCCTGGTCCTGTTAGATCTCTCAGCGGCTTTCGATACCATCAACCATGGTATCCTGTTGTGGCGTCTCGGGGGGCTGGGAGTGGGAGGCACTGTTTTATGGTGGTTCTCCTCCTACCTCTCGGGATGTTCGCAATCAGTGTTGGCAGGGGGCAGAGGTCGACTCCGAGGTCTCTCATTTGTGGGGTACTTCAGGGGTCAGTCCTCTCACCCCTCTTGTTCAACATATATATGAAGCCACTGGGTGAGATCATCCATGGCTTTGGTGTGAAGTATCATCAGTATGCTGATGATATGCAGTTATAGATCTCCACCCCAGGCCACATCAGTGATGCCCTCTCCGTGATGTCCCGTTGTCTGGATGCGGTACGGATCTAGATGGACAGGAACATGCTTCGGCTCAATCCAGCCAAGACAGAGTGGTTGTGCATACCGACATCTCGGACCAGTCATGAGGTTCCATCTTTGGTCATGGGGGGAAGAGGTGTTGCCCCCCATGGACAGGGCATGGAACCTGAGGGTTCTACTGGACTCACAGCTCAAGTTAGAGGAGCAGGTGAGAGCCGTGGCCAGGGGGGCTTTTGCCTAGGTCCAGCTGGTTCACCAGTTGCGCCCATATCTTGACTGAGATGCCCTGCGCACGATCACTCAGGCACTTGTCATCTCTCGACTTGACTACTGTAACGCTCTCTATTTAGGACTGCCCTTGCATACCATCCGGAGGCTCCAGCTGGTGCAGAATGCGGCCGCACGGGTTGTGATGGGAGCTTTCCGGTACTCCCATATTACACCCCTCCTGTGTGACCTGCATTGGCTACCAGTTGCCCTCCGAGTGAGATTCAAGGTTCTCGTGTTAACATTAAAAGTCCTACAAGGCATGGGTCCAGGGTATTTACGAGAACGACTGCTGCCGGCATCGAATACCAACCGCCCTGTACGAGTGCACAGACAGGGGCTCCTTGGGGGTACTGTCTGCAACCCAGTGTCACTTGGCGGTGACCCAGGGGAAGGCCTATTCTGTGGCAGCTCCCACTTTGTGGAACCAGCTTCCCCTGGGGCTCCGTTTGGCCCCCGATCTTCACACCTTTCACCATGACTTAAAGACCTGGCTATTTGGACAGTCCAGGCTGTGCTGACCTCCTGGCGGGGGTTGACCAAGTTTTAAATTGTGGGGTTTTATATGAATTTGACTAGGTTGTTTAATATGGTTTTAGTTAAATAATTTATTGTGTGGTTTTAGCTGTGAGCCGCCCTGAGTCCTTTTGGAGAGGGGGTGGCATACAAGTCAAATAAATAAATAAATAAATAAATAAATAAATAAATAAATAAATAAATAACATTTGCAGTGATTCACTTAAGAAATGTGATAAGAAAAGTCATAAAATGAGGCAAAACTCACTTAACACATTTATCATTTAGCAAAATAAATTCTGGGCTCAATTGTGGTCATAAGTAAAGGACTACCTGTATTTTTATTTTCTTCATGGCATTTAACATTTATTTAAGCCCAGTTTGGTCTAGTGCTTAAGGCACCAGGCTAGAGAGCAGGAGACTGTGAGTTCAACTTCTGTGTTAAATATGAAAGCAAATTGGGTAACTTTGGGCCAGTCACTCTCTTTCAGTCCAACCCACCTCACAGGGTTGTTGTGTGGTGAAAATAGGAGGAGAAAAGTGTGTTCGATACATCTGCAGCTCTGAGTTATTTGTAAAAATAATAGGTGGAATACAAATAAATAAATAACACATAGGATGAAGTATTACTGCTGGTATTGCAGATTATATATAAAATATAGTTCAATTGCAAACATTTTGTGGTTTTTATTTTTTTGTTCTAATCTACTTTGTTCAACTGAATATCACTTTTCAACACCTCTCAGCAGAGAAATCAAAGTGTTCTCTAGAGCTATACCATGAAAGTACCAAAGTTCAATAGGAAGGTAAATTCAAGGCAGCAAACAATATCAAAATTCCTTATGGCAAATCACTTTGTTGAAATATTAAAGCATTAAATTATTTTCATTCATTCCAAAAGTGAACTTGGAATTATAACAAACTAAAGCATTGAAAACATGTTATAAATACATCAGCCGATTTTACACTGGAACATTATTTGTGATCTTTAGTAACATACCAGTTAGGATGTAAGTTCAAAATAACTTTTTAACTTCTCTAGAATTCTATTAAAAGATACCACTTTTATATCTGACAGATGAAACATATTGAACACCTTTTAAGTGAGGAGGATCAGGAAGGATGCACTCCTTTACATTATGCATCCAAACAAGGCATACCCCTTTCTGTGAACATCCTTCTTGAAATGAATGTTTCTGTATTCTCTAAAAGCAGAGACAAGAAATCTCCATTACATTTTGCAGCAAGGTATGACTGAAAATCTATTTGATCATTTTCTATTCCAAACTTTATTCTTAATAACCAGACATGTATCTTTCATACAGCTATGGACGAATCAACACGTGTCTTCGACTTCTGGAGGCTATGGAAGATACCAGACTGTTGAATGAAGGAGACAAGAAGGGGATGACACCTTTACACCTGGCTGCTCAAAATGGACATGAGAAGGTAGTCCAGTTTCTCCTAAAGAAAGGTGCCTTCTTTCTTTGGTAGGTAAATTGCAAGATTCTGTTATTATAGCCTATCTCAGTGGTGGCTAACTTTTTTGGGCTCCTGTGCCAAAAATTGTGTGCATGCCAGGGCGCATGTACGCACTCGCATGCCAGCACCCAGAATGCACTGCTTGCCCCCCTCCCCACGCCTCCTGCGCATGCATGAACAATCTCCCGCGCCACCCCCTTACCTGCACTGTGCCTCACAGCTCTTTTTTTGGCTGGTTTGAGGCCTTTTTCGGCCTCCCAGAGGCTTGGAAAAAGCCTCTGCAAGGCTTTTCAGGCCAAATTATAGGCTAGTTTCATCACTTCTGGTATTACAGCAGTCCACTTGTGGCATGCATGCCATAGGTTCACCATCATGGGCCTATCTCAATAAAGTATAGTTCTGGTCTTTCTGTGGGGTTGACTTCCTGAAGTTTACACTTAAGTGAGGCTGACATAACAATCTATACATTTTGGCCCCCAACTACACATATTTGATATACATATGTTTATTATTAAGGAACAAATTGTTCGGGAAATACAATCATGTGGGAAAGAAAGTACATCCTCTTTTGAGTGCCATGAACTCAGGACATAGTTAAAAATCACCTGTCCATTAGCAGTTCTTAAAAGTAGGTTGTTGTTAGCATTGAGGGTCAAACACCATTATTATTTGCCACTTCTTGTATATAGCAGCACACACACACACACACAGAGACTTATATTCAATTGTTATAACAAAGTAAGAATGTTTTATTCTGGTTTTTTTAATAAGTGATTATAAAGGCTGGACAGCTTTGCATCATGCTGCTTTTGGTGGATATACTCGCACAATGCAGATTATTTTGAATACTAATATGAAAATCACCGATAAAGTAAATGACGAAGGGGTAAGTCTCTCTGTAATTTTTAGTTATAATGGTAACATTATACTTTAGTTTTAAGTACTATGTAATTCAGTGGGCTCTTACATGATATTGGAATTCAAAGTATTTGTTTCAATTGTTATTATCACATACTTGCAAGGGTGCATGTAGCTATTACTGAAACAGGAGTTCTTTCTATCACTTGCCTTTATTCTGGGTAACTGAGCACAAAGCATTGTAGTTGCTTGTCATTCTTTTGACAAGAATGGCTATACCACTATTTTCAGTTATTTCTATTAGAGCCATTTCCAGAACATCATTAGGTGTTTACGTAATGTGTCTGGGAAAAAATAATATCATAAATTGATGTAAATCACTTATATCAGAAAATGTATCCTTTCCAAAATTGAGATGTTGTTCTTCTTCTTATTATTATTATTATTATTTATTTATTTATTTATTTAGACTTGTATGCTGCCCTTCTCCCTAAGGACTCAGGGCGGTGAACATATAAAAAGAAATATATTTACAATAAAAAAATATTAAATAAATACAAGTTTATAAATTAGTAAAAAGCATTAAAAACAATTAAAATTACAATAGTAAACAATACAATTAAAACAACTCACCCCCGGGTCAATCCAGGCCGGCCTGCTGAAACAGCCAAGTCTTCAGGTCTCAACGAAAGGAGCGGAGATCAGGGGCCAAACGAAGATCCGCAGGGAGCTGATTCCATAGGGCGGGTGCTCCCACAGAAAAGGCCCTGGCCCTGGGAACTGCCAGCCAACAATGCCTAACCGACGGTATTCCCAGGAGGCCCCTCCTGTGGGAGCGCATGGGGCGATCGGAGTGTGATGCTGGCAGGAGGCGTTCCCGCAAGTACCCTGGACCCAAGCCATTTAGGGCGTTATAAGTTGTTACTAACACCTTGAAGGTGTTGTATATTTATTAAATTAAAACATTAATATCAGAGCTATAGTACTTTTACAATCTTTACAATATTATTTTCTTAGCTATTCTCATAGTCCAATATAACCAATGTGCCTGTAAAATAGTCAGATTCCAGGATTTTGCAGTAGAATCCAAAACTGACATCTTTAGCTTGAAAGCATTTACCTAAACACATACTTATATAGGTTACTATATTCTTCCCAAAAGAAACCAAAACTGGACATGACCAAAACATATGCATTAATATAGCCTCAATTTTTTACACTACTAACAGAGAAAAATCTATTTTCCTCTTTTTGAATATGGTACATTATTTGAGGAATCCGATCCAAAGTATTGTAGGTTTACATTGCCATTGCAAGGCAAATAAAATTCTAAATCTGATTGCTGTTGAAAGTCCTTAAAATAATACTTCATAAACCACTGTAATTCTGGAATGTCTTAACACACATTTTTAAAGTGAAGTTTTTCATACAGTTAAACAAAGTTAAATATTTAGAAGACTCGGAGTCAAAATGTAATCTCAGTCTCAATATGCCCCAAATATATCTAGCTACTTGTAAACCAGGGAGTTTATTTACTGTATGTTGACTTACATAAGAAGATACATAATAACTTTCAAGTGAAACCTGCAGAAGTTGGTATTTATTAAATTTAATTCCTCATAAATATAGCAATAACACTTAAACTTATATACCACCTCATAGTGCTTTACACCTCTTACTGAACAGTTTACAAATGTCGGCATATTGCCCCCAACAATCTGTGTCCTCATTTTACCAATCTTGGGAAGATGGAAGGCTGAATTAACCTTGAGCTGGTTAGGATCGAACTGCTGGCAGTGAGCAGAGTTAGCCTGCAATACTGCACTCTAACCACTGCACCACCATGGCTTGATAAATGTTCCATTATATTTTTGGAAATATGGTAAGATAAAACCTCCTTCATCAATTTAGCCAGTGAGATTCTTGGTGCCCATCTTCCCATTTATATTTCAATCAAATATAAATATGTATGAAATACCTATTTGGAATGAATATTGGGTTTCCCTTCAAATATATATCAACCAAATGTTATTAATTATGATAAGATTTGGCAACACCTTATCAATGTAATGGGATTTTTGTCCATCTATTAATATCTATAAGAATAAGATTTCATATCAGTTTCCAAATATTAGTAATATTTTTGGTATAGTTAACTTTTTGTAAAGTACAACAGTGAATTTCCTGTTTATCATAAATAAAATGTTTAAAGAATTGTTCATTTCTTAGAAGTAAATGCTATTCAGTATGCACAGAAATGAAGCTACAGATCATATCAACGATTCTGAGTTTCATTTTAAAAAATGGGTTTCAAAATGAATCTCTAACCCACCTTCATGCCATTGTGGACATTCCGGAAGGATTGTTGCACAACTAAGCAGTAGAATGTTTAAGCTTGAAATTTGTCAGATGAAAATATAGAAGCAGAGACAGTGATATACCAGAGGAAAAAATGCAGCAGTCTCAGCTTCATGTACTGTTTGTTTCATAGAGTAATGGCATTATTTTAATGAATTGTTCTTGGGGTGGATGTGGGGAAAGAACACAGCTCTTCATCTTGCTGCCCGTGAAGGCCACGCAAAAGCAGTGATGTTACTTCTTGATGACAATGCCAAAATTGTCCTGAACAGAGCTGAAGCTTCTTTCCTTCATGAAGCCATACACAATGGTCGAAAAGATGTTGTAAATGCTACCATTTTACATAAAAGGTAAGCCTTCCTAAATCTGTTTAGGAGTTTTCTCTTTCTCTCTTCTGAAGTACTGGTCACTAGTCCCAGTCCTGTGTCATTGGCTGATTCCCATAACAAATGACTAGCCAATCTCAGAAATCCACTACCTAATTCCCATCATGAAATGAGAAGGTAGTCAAGAAGGCCAACTATAACTTTTATTTACTGCTGAACATCTCCTACTGAAAGTCAAAGGTCCTGATACATTTCTTTATTTGATATTTTTCCTGACCCAGTGCAGAACTTTCTATTTATCTCTGCTAAATTCTATTCATTGCAGTGAAACTTCAGTTAAACATGAGCCAACAGTTAAATACAGTTACTAAAAAGACAAATGTTACCTTCTGTGCATTAATCATCTGAAATATCGAGTCCAGATCATGTACAGTCCTTTTCCACTCCACTCTGCCCTGGTTGAACATCACTTGCAGTATTTAGTCTGGTTCTGGGTACCATAGCTGAAAAGGATATTAATTAAGCTCAGATGAGAACTACTAAAATGGTGAGGGACCTGGAAACCATGAAAAATGGGTGAAAAAGTTCTACTCTCCAAAAGAGACAATTGAAAGGAATTATTTGTTTATAAAATTTATGTTCACCTCAGTTTTTAACATATTCTTGGTGTGATTATAGGTAATAAACTAATAAAACAATAATTACACAAATTACATTAACATCAGAAATTATAATAAAAATTAAACTCCATTGGTGCTGCTGACACAAGTCAATTTTTTTTAAAAAAATTTATTTTTATTTTTATATTTTTAAAAACATCTCTTTTGGCAAACAGTGCAGTTCCAGGTTTTTACATTTCAATACAAACATGACCATAGTCACATATTCATCTTTCTTATTCAATTTCATATCATATTATTACTTATTCTATTTCCCTTTGAATATTCTCAAATATTAAATTCATTACACTTATTTTATCCAATTCCAATTCATAACTTAACTTATTTCATTTTTCTTAAAATATTCTCATATCTTATCTTACAATATTATCTAAGATTCTTATTTAATTTCTATATTCATTACACATATTGCTTTTATCTGTCACATTTGCAATTTTATCACATACTGTTATTCCATTCATTATTTTATTTATTTTTATTTTATTGGGCTTATATGCCGCCCCATCTCCGAAGACTCGGGGTGGCTCACAATTAAAACATACAAATACAATAAATAGATTAAAAAAGAATTAAACCATTGTGAAGTCCAATAAAGCCGAATTAAAGTTAAAACTATCCCATACCCCTCACGAGGTAATCACAGCCTGACTTGGTCAAATAGCCAGGTCTTCAAATCGCGGCGGAAGGTGCGGAGGTCAGGGGCCAGATGGAGGTCCAGAGGCAGTTGGTTCCATAAGTCCGGGGCCGCCACAGAATAGGCTCGCCACTGGGGGACTGCCAGCCAACATTGACTTTCCGACGGGACCCCGAGGAGCCCCTGCCTGTGTGTTCGTACAGGGTGGTTGGTCCTCGATATCGGCAGGAGGCGCTCCCTTAAATATTGTGGACCCATGTCGTGGAGGACTTTGAATGTTAAAGCCAAAACCTTGAATCTCACCCGGAGTGCAACCGTCAGCCAATGCAGGCCGCGCAGGAGGGGGGCAACATGGGAGAATCGGGTAACTCCCATCACAACCCGCGCGGCCGCATTCTGCACCAGCTGCAACCTCCGGATGGTGTGCAAGGGCAGTCCTAAATAGAGAGCATTGCAGTAGTCGAGTCGCGAGGTAACAAGGGCATGAGTGACTGTATGCAGGGCATCTTGGTCCAGAAATGGGTGAAGCTGGCGAACCAGCCGGACCTGGGCAAAGGCCCCCTGGTGACGGCCCCCACCTGTTCCTTCAACTGGAGCCATGCATCCAGGAGGACCCCCAGGTTCCTTGCCCTATCCACAGGGGGATAGGGCCCTATCCACAGGGGGCAACACCACTCCCCTTATGGTCAATGATGGACAATCTTGACTGGACCGAGATGCCGGTATGTACAGCCACTCAGTCTTGGCCGGGTTGAGCCGAAGCATGTTTCCGTCTATAAATTTCATCCTTATTCTAATAATTCAAAAAGTTGTCCCCTTTAGTTGTCAATTCGAGCTTGCCACCTATTTACCTTATACATTCCTTCAATTTATTCCCTTTAATTCATTATAAAAATTTGCCATAGTATAGTCATTTTTAATTACCACATTCTACATTACTAACAATATTCTCCTTACTACATATTAAATATGCATATATATTTTAAGTCAGATTCTGGATGGTATTCTTTTTCTCAATTATTTTATAAAATAATCTATAGATTCCAAAAATATTAATCTATTCAATTAATTGTAGAAACTGATATTAATCTTTCCATTACAATGCTCATAATTCATTTTAAGTTTATTCATTGCTTTATTAAATATCAATTAATATTCTTACAATAAATTCCCATTTCCATATCTATTTCAATAAAATCTATATCCTGTTTAACAATAATCCTTAAAGGAAAAAATATCAGTTCCAATCTTATCTATTTTTAAATCCATATTCTTATATAACTCAACAAATTACTTTGCAGAATCTCCCTCCCTATTCTTCTTCTACCCATTGTCTCTTATCCTCCTGACTATAAAATTTCTTTTCATTCTTGTTTGCTTTCTGCCTCCCTTCATTTTCTGGTCCTTTCTCTTAATTCCCTTTGTTCCTTTATTATTTCCCTCTATTTCTTATTCCAATTATTTATTCATTAAACTCCATTAGTGCTGCTGACGCAAGTCAATTTCTGATGGTCTTCTAGAAAAGAACTTGTCCAGTTGCAGAAGGCCACACAAGGGAACAAGCTCTTTCACAGAAGGCATGTCCCTACTGAAAAGAGCTATCATATTTCCACCCTACCATATCCTCCCCCCAGGATAAGTAAGGAATATTAAAAGGCACTATTATAATCTCAATGGAAAATGTTTTTAGAATTCAAAATCCTACATTATGTATTATGGTTTAATGTTAGTTTAATATAGTATAAACTTAATAAACATTTCTCATTTTATAAGAAAATGAGTTTTGTGCTATATTTCAATATAGTCCCATTGGTATACAAATCAATTTAAAGAATGCACATCAACTCTGGCTCACGGGCAACTCAGAGTGTTAATTTCCCATTCTGAGTCAGCTTAATATACCTGTATAGGTTTTTTCACCCTTCCTGTTATATTTATAATATAGAGTATACTCACAAAGTGCTAGATATAGGAGTAGGAAGCCAATGTAAATAATTTTTCCCACATAACATATAATAGCAATAGTATGTCATGCTTACATAACTATACAAAGCTGTGACATACCACTTGACTTCAAGAATTGCTAAGACCTTTCTATATTATACACCATGCCTAGCCTACTCATTTTCACTTTGTTATGAAAGTGTCTGTAATTGATCTGATTTTGATTTGATTTGATTGGACTTATATGCCGCCCTTCTCCCTGAAGACTCAGGGCGGCTCACAACATTAAAATATGAATACAAATAAGTTAGATAAAATACTATTAAACAATAAGCCCAATAAATTTTAAAACCCACAAACTAATCTAAAAACAGTTTAAAAAAACCCATCCCACTCCACTTCAGTCCAGGCTGGATTGCTGAAAAAAATCAGATCTTCAGGTCGCGGCAGAAGGAATGGAGGTCTGGGGCCAATCGGAACCCCAAAGGGAGTTGGTTCCACAGGGTGGGTGCTACCACAGAGAAGACCCTACCCCTGGGGGTCGCCAGCCGACACTGTCTGGCTGACGGCACCCCAAGGAGGCCCTGTCTGTGGGAGCGTACAGGGCGAAGGGATGTCGATACTGGCAGGAGACGTTCCCACAAGTACCCCGGACCCAAGCCATGCAGGACTTTATATGTAAACACCAGCACCTTGAATCTCACATCAACCTTTGAATTACACATCAACATTTTTGCAGTAATCCTTTTAAAAACATGTATGTTTTGGTCAGGTAGTGGCAGGTGGCTAGTCTTGTTTGCTTTTGAAGCTAAACAGGGTAGGGCCTGCTTAGTATTTGGATGGGAGTGAATGGCAAACCACTTCTATACTGTTCTATACTTCTATACTGTTGCTAAGAAAACTGCATGGAATCACCCTGAATGGAGCTTGCCTCAAAGGATACTTTATCCTTATCAAATATACAGCAATGTGTTTTTCTTCGATCACTACAAATATCTATTCTGAACTCTTTCAACTTATTTTCTTTTTCAGATGGGAAGAATCAATAATAACATTTTCTCATCATTCTTCTACAAACAAATGTGCAATAATAGAGATGGTTGAATATCTTCCTGAATGTTTAAAAGTAAGCTTATATTTAGCAAGTAATGTAACTTTTAAGAAAGCCAGAACTGAGAGGTTACCCCCCTCTACCCAAAAGTAAAGCAATGTCAAGCTACTTCCATATTGTTATGAAAAAAACATGGAATTCTGTCCAGGAAATCCTAGGTGTTTTCTTTTAAAAAATATTGAGTTGCATACAAGAGTTCAACCCTTGAATTTATAAAAAAATCAAGTTTTTAGTTTTTCCAATTTGTGGAAAATTATATATCCATTCATTATATCCCCAGTTTGGGGAAATCTGGAGCTACAATCCAGTTTGGGAGAGTCTGGAACTACAATCCCAAAGGGGCATAAAGTTGAAGAAGACTGAGACAATAGTATTGTGTGAAATCAGCATATATTTGAGTATCCCTCTCTTCATGTTTATTTTGATCCAACCTGTAGATGTTCCTTATGCCATGAATAAGCTTTAATATGCCCTGTTTTCTTCCTATGTTATTGTTTCAATCAGTGACTACATTTGGTAGTACATTTTTAACATCACCACAAAAAGATCTAATTTTACATATATAAGTCCAAATCTTCTGATAGTAAAATAAAGAAGAATGATTCCAAAACACCAGACTATTCTCTTGGCAGAGAAGAATGAATGCACATTTTGAACAAATCCGTTTGTCAGGCTGTTTTATTTTCATCATTCTAAGATACAATCACTGAATTTATACTTTAAATAGATTGACTTGAATAAGAAATTTCAAAATCACCATTTTCTGGAACTAGGATCAAACTAAATTTGAAACACATTGATGAGTATGTGTATTAAAACTTACCTCCATCATTGTGTTATTGGCCATGGAAATGCTATCCTAAATTTTAATGGGAGTTTTAATTCTGGAGGCAATAGGAGTGCATCTTACCCTTGTAAACTATAAGGCTGCTGTTAATGTCATGATTAAACTTTGAAATCCTAAACATGTCTTCTAAATAGACTAATCTTTGCCACATGTCTCTGAACCTAAAACAAAAACAAATCCTTAATGTGCTTTTGAATATGAAAAATTAAAAACCGCTTTAGTTTAGGTTTACTTTTCATCATTCAGAATGAATGTTCCACACTGTATAATGTGGTTGCATAACTTTGTTAGTAGTTTTTTTAAAAACATACAAATGTTTCTCTATTTTTGCTTAGTTGGTTTTAGACAATTGCATTATTGAATCACCTGATGAAAAAGGATCTAAAGACTTCTGTGTAAGTAAAATCCAAAGCAGTTTTATCTACTAAGGAATTTTAGAATTAATAAAGCAATTTGATGTACTAATGGCCCTATGATTCTTATACAAGAAACCTAGTTGTTATATATCAAGTTAGATAATGTGTTTTAACTACTATTTAATTGGAATTCACTGAAAAAAAATCAGTTGAATTTGCATATTACATTAAACTATAGTTTATTATAAATTAAATCCACAGAAACAAGCTTGTACTTCCATGCTCTTTTCTGTTCTCCTTTACAAAGAAGCAGAGTGAAATAGAGATTCTCATATTATGCATATATATTTGTATGTATATGTATATATGCATATGTGTGTGTATATATAAATAAGTTTAAGAAGCGATATATTAAATTTAATTAACTAATGTTGATTTAATTAAAATTGCTTAATTTTGAAGAATAGTTTACAGGATTATTATATGACCATGATTTAAAATGACATATAATTGTCACCAAAATGTAAATTAAGTTTAGCGCTAAAGTCCAAAATGGAATATATACTGTCAATAGTAAATATTACATCAAAATTTTATAAAACACCCAAATCCCTTAAATTCTTTAATTTCCCTGAATTGAAGAAATTATAATATCAAAGTTTGTGTGGCAGGTGCATGTGTGCATTACTGTGTATATGCCTGTACCCTGAATATATTTATTGAAACAATGGTGGCATAGTAAGGAAGTAAGCATGTAAAACATAATCATTGGCAATCATGATTATGACTATTTTTTCTCAGATTTTAGAAGAGATTTAAACTAAATCTTTTAAAAGTATTATGTATTACAAATTTATTCCAAAATTGAGCTGTGTTGATTTATATTTGCATAGATTGAATATAACTTCAGATATCTTCAGTGTCCACTGAAACTTAAGAAGAAATGTAAGGAGAATGAGGAAATAGTTTATGAGCCACTTGTTGCTTTAAATGTAAGTTATGCTTATGTGAAATCATACCTAATACTGTAGACCACAGTTTCCCAACCTTTCTGGCTTGGTGACCTGGCGCATGGGTGAGTGGGGGATAGTTCCCTGCAAGTGGAGGGGGAGGGGAGTTTCATCTGTGAGTGTAAGATGGCTGCTGCTCATGTGATGGGAGCTTCACCTGTGCTCATGTGCTTACCTGCCGCTTGCGTGGCCCAGTTCCATATAGGCTGCAGGGGTTGGGGACCCATGCTGTAGAGACTGACACTGTAATCTAGGACCATTTGAAATATTCTGTAAGGATCCATTGTAATATCCTTAAATTTGCAGTTCATTAGAACTGACTTGAGATTCTCTTTTTCTTCCACCCCACCCCAAATAATCACATATTTTCAAGTTATCCATTTTGAGAATCTAAATTGTAAAAATCATATTTAACTGGTGGCAGAATGTATGCCTTACAATACATCTATTTGTTGATGTAGAATCATTTTCATCTTTGTGCCAATACTTGTATAAATACACATTTTAAGAATATTGTAAACTGTTCCACAATTAATAATAACCCCAAGTCATATAAATAATAGGTTATTAATATAAATAATAAACAATAATAAAATGACATGTCTGTATTTTTTCCTATCTTACCCCAGGCCATGGTACGTCACAATCGTGTTGAACTGCTTAGTCATCCTATTTCTACAGAATATTTACTGATGAAATGGTAGGTAGCCATTTGAAAAAATATTTTCTTTCACATTTTCTTCTAATTCAGGTTCTTTGAAATCTGACCTCTTAAATCAGGTTTTATTTTATTTTATTTTAGTTGATGAAATGGGCGACGTACAAATTTAATAAATACATTTATGATTTATGGAAATAATACATAAGAGTTATGATAACCCTTAGCAATTGCAAATATAGTAAATATTAACATAATTATTAGAAATATGTTCTCCGAACCTCTCCTTGTTTACATTTCTTCCTGCTGAAGTAGAAAATGCTATCATTTATATTATGAAAGTCATACTAAATGCAATTTTACTTTATAGGATGGCCTATGGTTTCCGAGCACATATTTTGAATCTGGCTGTGTATTCCCTTGGCTTAATACCTCTTACTCTCCTGATCACCCATTTAGAGCCAGATGTTTCTTTCAATGCAACACTTAAATATGGACCTTTTGATAATAAGGTATGGCTTTAATTCATTATATTGGCTTGTAGTTGAATTTATCAATAAAGCAATGAACTTGAACTTGGGATTAAGTAATACATGTAAATGAATTTGCTTTCATTTATTTTGTGATCTTCCAAAAATCATTGTTGTTAGAATTCTGGAAAAGATAGATCTTAATTTGATCTAGGAAAACAGTTCTTAAGATTTTACAGTATTAGTAAACAAAACTGTAAAGTAGTATTTCAAGTCTGTAGAAAGATTAACATTTTAAAGTGCATTCTGATGCATTTATTGATTGATTTTATTGACATGGAAACCACCTCTTTTCAGATAGATATTTCAGGACTTTCATGTGGAAGTGGTCAAAATAATATATGTTTCCTTTCAATATCTGCATTTACTTACAGTATACAGCTTAGGAATCTAGGGAAGTCTCTAGAACCATTAGAACTCTGGAGAAATATTTTAGTATGACCTTTCCTGAGGCTACCTTGGTTTTGATTGGATCCTAAATCAGAGATATGCTGGCATATTTGTCCTTTGAGTGAAGTGAATAGACATATTCCAAAAAACGTAAATGACATTAGACAGAAATTAGGAGGGACCAAGGCTAAAATAAGTGTCAAATTTAAATTTGATTAGTTGAGTTTATGTTGCTAACCATTAACTTTTGCTCTTTTATAATTAAAAAAGACAATTGGACAACAATGTTTGGAGTGGTACTTGGGATTACACTAGTGGATATTTAGTCTATTGGGGATAAAGGTCTAGGCACACAATTGTGTAATCTTATGTAGGCTCACATATTGAACCTCTGTTCCTAGTTGTATCTGTTTGCAAACATTCAGGAAACAAGGTTTTTAATGAAAGAGAGGAAAGGTAAAAAACAGGTGATAACTAAGACGATGCTTATTCAACATTGTTTCATATATTCTTGGCACTCTCTGAACTTGGTTGTTTTCCAACAGACATTCATTAGATAACATCATCAGTGATAGTAAGGAGTGGGGTTTACTTTCATTTATATTCCAGAGGCTTTGTCAATGTTGGTCACCAAGACCACTCCCACCAACCTAAACCTCACCCCCGTCAGCATTAATGATGTTACCTACTTTGGTAATAATATATCTGCAAGAAAACAACCAAGTTCCATGACCACCATGGACCTTTCATTTCAACCCTGAGCTACAAATATTCTTCTCTATTGCTCCATATAGTTTGCTACAGTTGTTCCCAGCAATTTTAGAGTGAATAATGCTTGAGTATTATGGGTAAAGCAAAAGCATCACTTTGGGAGAAGTGGTGGAACTTTCATTGAATGTTACGTTGTCCCTTAGAGCATATTTACTTTGCTGTGTAAGTAGCTGAGTTCACATAACATGTATAATCAACATCTGGAACACCCTACCTGACTCCGTTGTTACAGCGTCAACCCCTCACAGCTTCAACCTCAAACTGTCTTCCGTGGACCTCAACCCATAATTAAGAGGTCCTTAAAGGGGGCGTGCATAAGCGCACCAGCGTGCCTACCGTCCCTGTCTTACTGTCCCCATTTATCTGTATTTACTTCCTTTGTTCATGTTTATATTCATACCTATACTTGTTATTTTGTACATGCTTGACAAATAAATAAACAAACAAACAAAATAATAATAAGGTTGGTTAAAGACCTGGCTCTGCATTTACACAACATGTTAAAGATTTTGGCTACTATCTTCCATAGCTTGCATTTTATACAAATTCTGTTTGGATAATAATCAGGGAATTGATTCACTAAATTGAAGAAAGTAAGAAAGAATCCCTGTGGAGTTAGAAATACCTCATAGGGTAACAGGTATAATTTATTTCCCTGTACTTGGAGCCGGATCTAGGGAAGCCCTCAGAAACCTCTCTTCTTGCCTCCTAAGGATATTGGGTGATACTGGGGAGTTTTAGTTTCAGTCTTGCAATACAGTATAATAGTTTTGGTTTAGAAATTTGAGCATTGTCGACCTACTTCTATTTTTCCAAGGAGTACTTTCATGATTCTGTATTTCTGTAGTTCTGCAATATTTGTTAATAGTATAAGATCATGTTGTACCATCTGGCACCAGACTTCAGTTTTCAAGTTTATATATTATGTCTGATTACTAATAGTGCAAGATATTGGGCAATTTTCCCATCAGTATAATACCACAAAATGAAAATTGTTTTCATTTATCCATTAATATCATTTCCTGTTTTTTTCCCTCATTTCAGGATTCAAACTTCATTAAAGTTTGTATGTCTTTAGTTTTTATCATGAGTTTATTTGGTATCTGCAAGGAAATAATACAGCTATTCCAACAGGTATTGGCTAATGTTGTGGTTTTTATTTAATATTATTATGTGAAGTATTTTATGTGCAGTTAAACATAAAATAATGTTTTTATGAAGAAAATCATTATTCATTATAATCTATTTTTTCCCCTGTGGATGTGTTCCTTGGAGTTAGTTTTTGACTCCTAGTAACCTAGTATCTGCCTGAACTAATGCTACAATTTCCTTGATAAGGTTTTTTTTTAAGTGGTTTCCATTGCCTTCTTAGAGTTGAGAGAACGTGATTGGCCCACAGTCATCTAGCTGGCTTTGAGCATAAGACAAGATTAGAGATACAACCATTAGATCAAACTGAATCTCTAGAATTGGTCTATTAATTAGAAATAACATATAATTAAGATATTATATATAATATATAATTTAGAAATAATATGCTATTTGATTTGCTTCATTTTCAACAATATTAATACTTATTTTTTAATATCTTAGAAATTAAATTACTTGTTGGATTATTCTAATCTTCTTGACTGGACAATTTATACTACAAGTATCATTTTCGTGTCATCTTTATTTGTGACGTTACCAATCCATTTACAGTGGGACTGTGGTGCAATTGCTATACTCTTGGCTTGGACAAACTTCTTGCTCTATTTACAAAGGTAAGTTAGAATCCTCAAGAATGTAGTTACAAATTCTTAAATTATTCTATATTAGGTTTTGAACCATTGTAGAATGATTTAAATTCATAGGCTTTTATAAGCATAGCAATGAATGTGTCTTCTTTTTAGAGAATGGTAATTTATATTTCAAGAATATGCAAAGAACATCACTTTAGAACATTATAAGCCTGATATGATATCTGAAAATTGGAACCTAAATAAGTAAAGTTGCTAAAGTTGCTGAATTCAAATCAGATTGGGTTCAAATTGTGTGGGATCAAATCAAATCACTGTGTTCATTATTGAAGCTATCTGGATTTTCCTAAGCTATGGCCTCCCCTGTCATGCAACTGAATGAACAAATAAACAAACATACAAACACTACTTTTATTAGAGACAAGTTTTGAAGAATTATCCCAATATAGTGGGAAAAGTGTATGAAGATTCTCAGTCATCCAAGTCATAGTTGTCCCAAAGATGTTTTTTCAAGAGGCAACTTGAAGAGTTGCATCAGAGGCAACAGAGAACTGAAGAAACTTCTTAGATGAGAAGCGAAATGTCTTCAAAGAAAAGTAAGAAAGTCCAGTTGCCTCTTGAGAAAACACCTTTGGGATAGTGGGAAAAGAGAAAGTTAATCTCAATCCTTTGACTCATAGTTGTATTAAAATGATTCCCTAAGGGACAGGAGGGCTTTTTCACTATGATACCAATTTTCTTGGATGCAGCTCCTCAGACAAAGACAGGGGAGGCTTCTAGATATTCACCTCAAGGCCTTAACATAGTCCAGTTATTTTTTCCTCAATCACAACCCAATGCCTATTAGACATACCTAAACAGGACATAGTTATTAAAGCATACTGTACTTGTATTTATGTTCTCCAGGAACTACCATTTTTCTCAGCTAATAATGAAATAATAGTGAATATAATTAGATGGCATTGTTAGCCATTATCTTCCCCATTACTATATGACAGCAACAGTTTTATGAAAAATACTTTAATTATGCTGAATCTTTTAACATTTCAACTAACGTACTTTAGTTTCTCATATTACAACAAAAGGAAAAATTCTTCAATATTTCTTCAATTTGAAAATGTGAAATTTACAGCATATATAAATAAATATGTATCGTAGCTAATTCATATTTTTGTCAGCTTTGGGAGCCATATTGAGATCAGATGCTCCCACGCTGCCACATTTGAGCCTGGGAAAGTGGGAGGGGGGAATTTATTCCAGTATATCTAGTTAGACATAATAACATTCTTTTTCCAATTCAAGGTCAGGTTGTTTTGCATATAAGAGGAAGTCTTAGCTTGGGACAGATGGTGATTGGGCCATGAGATGTGATGATGGGTGCAAGGGATGGATTTGTAGTTTTTACTTATTTTAAGGAAGCCCGGAACTTTCAGATTCTAGATTCCCCAGTTGTGCCAGTTACTATCCAAATAAAAAGGAACCTTTGAGAAGATGTCTGTCTCGCAGTTATTGGGCGGAATGGAGGGTTGCTGGAACGCTGTCATTTTTAATGTATTGGAGACTGAATCAGAATTAATGAAAAAGCAGAGTTACTAAAATGAGCATCTTATCTAGAAACATTTCTTGGTTGGGAAATTGTAAAGACAAATAAAATAGCAATGATTTTTATAAACAGAGGACTTCTCAAATGCATCATGTGATTAATAGATTAAGAAAATTATATATTTAAAATTCAATATTGTGTTTTCTCTTCCCAGATTTGAAAATTATGGAATATATATTGTGATGTTTTGGGAAATTTTGAGGACTCTGATACGGATCGTTATTGTTTTCTTTTTTTTGATGTTAGCATTTGGGCTCAGCTTCTATGTTCTTCTTGGTTCACAGGTTTGAAATATCATATTAAATATTTTACAAAATTATTTTAAAGAAAAAATAATTTTATTAAAATAACTGAGTTGTTCAGTGGGATTGTTATTACTTAACCCAAGTTAAATGTGACAGAAGACAATAGCACCTTGGGGGTGATGTTCTCTAACTCTTGATGGATACGCTAAAATGTGAGGTGGTGGATAGAAGAAACACGGATTTGACTGACTATAAGCCATCAAGTGACAGTTAACAAAAACAAAGTTTCATTAACTGAGTATGATAGGACTGTTTCATGAGTTTGAGGCATGTATTTAGACAACATGAAGGTATTTTAATAAATGTAATGCCTAAACATATTTAAAAATTCTTTTAACTAAATTAATCAGAAACAAATAATCGCTCTTTATTATCATATTTATTTTCTGTTGTTTCTGGGCACCAAATAGCTGTTATTAGAAAAGTAAGTGGTAGGTGACTACAGCTCACTGTTTTATTGAAAATGAGATCCCTCAAAATGCATAGATAACCTGAGACACCAAAAGGAGAGGTTAAGTGACTATTTTTGAGGGTATCAATCTCTGCAAAATCCAAATGTACCTACTGTTTAAAAATCAAAATATACTTGTTTCCTACCAGTGATAAATGCTTGCAGATTAAAAAACTAGATCCATGAATTTTCTTTGGATTGTTTAATGTAAGCACTGAAGGCATTTAAAAATCTATAGCAATCTTCATTAGGTCTGTTAAATAGAAAAAGATATATTTAAAAGAACATGAATAGTAACATTTGAGATAATAGAACACCTATGAAAAACCAGGAAATTATGTGTGAGTCTGAAAACAGAACATTATAAATTACGATCTTTCCTCTTTTTCCTTTTAGCGAACATATGGCACTCCATATCTTTCAGTAATGCAAACGTTTTCCATGATGCTAGGAGATAACAACTACCGTGACACTTTCCTTGAACCAATGCTCGCTGATAAACTTCCTTTTCCATTGCTGAGTTTTATAATTCTCATTATCTTTTCTTTGCTTATTCCGATTCTTCTTATGAACTTGCTGGTAAGAATTAACTATATTAAGTTCAGATGTTGACAGCATAATCTGGAACTTACATAAATTTATTTTATTTTATTTATTTTTGTCTATGGAAAATATATTGCTGGAGATATGGAGGGAGCAGTTGCTGTAATTTACTAGGAGTAAATAACAGGCATCAGCAACATTTGCTTTGGGCTTGTTGAGGGCAGAAATAGTATGGTCTTGTATTTTTCCTAATATGGGAAGAATTTTAGGCCATTGCAGTCTATTCTGGCTAACAAACATCAGCCACTGTCTGCATTTCTTAAGAGATTATTTCAAGGAATTTTAAAGAGATTGTACATAGGAATTTCTGCAGGCAAATCACACAGCTAGCGGTACCTGTACTTCCTTTAATGTATTATTTATGATGCTTATAGTCACTGAAGACATTACAACAAAACTGCATGACTGCCATCCAGAAATGGTCCAAGTGGTATGAGAATGTTTATTCTTCTTCTTGAAGTACCTGAACAATAAACTCTCATTATCTCTTAAACACTCAATGCAGGGGCACCAGAAAAAGCTGCTTTCTAATCGTTTCCATATAGGGTTACTGTAGCATGTTGTATCTTGGGACCATCTTTGAAAATCTGAGTGATTCAAGATATTGCATCTAGATTGATTATAGTTGAAATTGACATCTATTTGCATTTTATTTCAAATTTGCTCATTTTAGTCTATTGGGGGTACAGTGAATTGGGAAGTTGAAAAGCTTTTAATGGCTACAGATGAGGGATCCAAGGCTCTACTTATTCCACCTGGATTATCAATTCATTATGAGGTCCATTTCTGATGGCTGCTCAGCTTTGAAGTTAAAAGAGAAATATTAAGTCAGAGTCTAAACCTGCACCTCTTTTTCTTATAATGGATGGGTGGGTATCCATTATTTTGATTAATTCCCATGGTACTTTTGATTTTTTTTAGGATACGAAGGAATTCATTATTTTAGTTATGTTTGAATTACCGCATTAAATTTTTAATTGCTATTGTATGCCATCCTTGTTTTTTTGTATTGTACAAAAATCTGCCTGGATTTGTATGCAAAATAATATTTTGATTCATTGAATATATATTAGATGTCTATGGAGATTCTCAGTCATCCAGGCCATGGTTGTCCCAAAGGTGTTTTTTCAAGAGGCAACTGGACTTTCTGGTTTTTCTTTGAAGACATTTTGCTTTTGAAGAGGTGAAACTTCTTCAAAAACCAGAAAGTCCAGTTGCTTCTTGAAAAAGCACCTTTGTGAGAATATATATGTTAGGTATCTGTTATGATGGTAGGACTTTTTAGTTTTAATTTTGGTAAACCTGTGATTTAACTGAACAGGATTGAAATATTTGGAAAGCATAAAAAAACCCTTGTTGATTCTGATTTCTGTGTTATAGATTGGTTTGGCTGTTGGTGACATTGCAGAGGTACAAAAGTTCGCTGCAATGAAAAGAATAGCAATGCAGGTTTGTGAAGTGCATGATCAATTTTATACTGGTTATATATAGGAGTTCATATTTGTCCTTTGTTGCTGGGAAAGTAAATTGAAAAATTGCCTGAATTATTCTTCTGACAAGTTATGTGAAACTCTAGAAACCTAAAGATAAGGAAAATAAGGAATCTTTAATGTACTAAAATCCAGGAATGAATATGTACATGCATACACATCACACTATGTCCTTTGTTAATATGTAACATTATGCAAAGCATAGATGTGACATAAAAATAGTGTTCCCAAGAAATTAAAGATGTATGATTAGAAAATAAGAACTTCCACAGTGCTTCCCTACTTTTTTAACCTTGAAAATAATTCTTACTCTCATCATGTCTACATATTGCTTCAGACAGTGCCTTCTGTTGTTTAAAATTTTCATTGTCTTCCTTCCTGAGGACCCATTTGGTTTTTCCTTTACCACATTCTGAAGAATCCCACTCCAACTAAATTCAATTTTTATATTTCCCCTTACAAATTTAACTCATGTTTCCATGTATCAAAGTGGTGAAAGCATGCTTATATTTGCAGTTTTATTTCTTTTGACAAATTTATTATTTACAACAGATCACATACTGCTAATGCTACTACTTTTCTGCCAGCATCTGACCATCTTAAAACTTGTCCATCCATTTTCACTTCCAGAAAACATTCTACCAAGTTACATGTGGGAATTCAATAACCAGCCATTTCAGTGTCCAAAGATGTCTGACCACATATGTGGCGTTTATTACTTTTATACCATTTTTACAAGCAAGAAAGAGTAACATAGATACAGCATTTGGATTGGAGAACAGATCCCACATGGGTGAAACCTCCCAACCACATTGGAATAACCCCTCAACCAATCCTTAATACTAGTGGTGATGTTAGTAAATGAGATCACCTATATGTCTGGAAAGTTTGGGAGTTTCCAACCCAACAGATAGAGAATGAGATCATGCAGTAACAAAAGAGGCCCCCCGTAGCTAAATGAGCAGTCTGCTGCTAGCATCTAGCGCCATCCATAGGATCTCAGTGGCTACTACAGTTACATGGATTCTTCTGTTTGTTTTAGTCTTTCACCATTTAGCTATATCATGAATTTTTTAATTCTATTTTTTCTGTCAAACACAATTAACTTAGTATTTGATTCATTAATGTTCATATGATTTTTTCTGGTTGTTTCAGTCTAGCTAATATTCATTGCAAATGATGTTCTCATCTAATGGGTATAATTGGCATATATTCACATCCATAAGCATCATGTAATTGAGGCAAGCCTTTTATCATAAATGTATTAAACAAATAAATACATCATACATCTTTTATTTTCTTTCTGTTCGGTGCTGAACAATTCACTAAGCTCTCAATTTAATCCTATGATACTTTACCTCCATCATATATTTTTATGCCATTGAGTAACTATTTGTGATAAAATGTTAAATGTAACCTATAATTTTTTTCAAAGATTTTTCTCTAAATCAACAAATGTACAATAAACTTTCTCATTTTTATATATTTTTCAATGACTAGTACAAATGCAATTTATACATGCCCTGCCTTGCACAAACTGACTTATACAAACCCAAATTTTGTTCAGTGCCACCATGATAGCCTTTCACCATAATTCTTCCTAACACCTTCCCATCCATAACTAATCCTAAACTTTTTGTCTACATTCCTGTTATTTGTATTGGGAAACCATAATAGCATTCTTCCAATTTGCAGCCAGATTAAACCTGTCCTGCATCCATTCCACAAGAAAGTACATGCGTATTTCGATAGTCCTTCAGACATACTATATACACCTGCAGCTTTGCCATTTCTCAATTATATCACATCATTATAGTTTTATTTTCTATAAATTTATTCCAGTTTATAGCATATGCATTTCAGATGCTTTTCAGTCTTTAACACATCACTGTTATTCTAAATGTTATTTCTAAAACACTTTTTCTAGTATCCCCTCCCTTTATTTTCTTTCTTTTTTCAGCAGCTCTATTCATGCTCTTTAACATTTGCTTCTTACATTCCAATTCACAGTTTCTTATGCTGCAGTTCTTGCCAAATTGTGCATACATAATTCATAAATAATGATATCTGCCACTCCTCCTGGTTAATTGAAGGCTTCATATAAAGCATGTTTTTAAGATTAGTTGTCCCTGTGCCATGTGCAATATCCCCAGCTAATGATAAGAATCAAATCAGTCAATCTGAATATACTTTGGTCAGGATTGCACAAGGACAACTAAAGTCCAATTTTTTCCTGGGCACATTCATGCTACTCTATGCAATCTAAAGATTATGTTGCTATCCAACACACTTTGTTGACATGCTACCAGCCTATATATATGTGCCTTTTACTTCCATGCTTTAACAATGCCTGTTATGATGCCCAGCTAATCTTTGAAATACTTAATCCAAATATGGATTAATCTTGGATTTCCCAGGATTGGAAATTTTGTCAGCATTTCCAATTACTTTAAAGCTTTATAATATATGAAACATTATCCTTAAGACATAAGCTTTTAATATGCTGTTATGAGAAATGACATGACCAGATATTAATTTATCAATTTTTCTATTCATCTTTTTGTGCGGATGATGGAAAACCTTAACTTAATTTTTTATCCAAAAAGAATAATCAACATTACCTAAGCTTAAATTTATAACATTTTTTCTACGTTATGTGTAATTCTACACACAATATAGAAAATTGTTATAAATTTAAGCTTAGGAAGTCAATGGATAGCCCAGTTCTGATGGCACAATTCTTTAGTTTTATGCGTTTAGCAAGATTATTAAAGATGTATTTATTTCTGTTAGGTTAATCTTCATACAAACCTGGAAAAAAAACTGCCATATTGGTTTCTCAGTAGAGTTGATCAAGAATCCATTGTTGTGTATCCTAATAGACCTAGATACTGTGGCTTTATGGTAAGTTAAAAAGAAGAATGTCTGGTCTTTATGATTTCTATCCATCCTCCAAGCCCCAGAAACAGGAAGAGAAGAATAGAGAGGGCCAGACTAATGCAATTCTTCTTCAATTTTTCAATTTTATAATGGTTTCCATGGGCTAAAGTTAAACTGACAATAAAACTCAAAGCAAAGAGAAATTGACCTCTCCTCATTGTTGCTTTGACAGTGAATGCAATGAGAAGAGAAGCTGGTACCTTTTCTTTGCTCTTTCTGTTTGTTTAGTCTCCTGCAGAGCATCAGAGAAGCTAAGAAGCTGAAAAATAGGTAAGCCAAAAGGAGAGACGTTTGAAGTTCACCAAGAGAACCAGAGAACAATAACTCCACTGAAAACCAGACTCATAACTGGTTTTTAGAATAACAGAATAACAGAGTTAGAAGGAACTTTAGAGGTCTTCTAGTCCAACCTTCTGCTCAAGCAGGAAACCCTATACCATTTTAAGCAAATGGTGATCCAATCTCTTCTTAAAAACCTCCAGTGTTGGGCAAGTTGTTCCACTGATTAATTGTTCTAACTGTCAGGAAATTTCTCCTTACTTCTAGGTTGATTCTCTCCTTAATTAGTTTCCATCCATTGCTTCTTGTCCTGTCTTCAGGTGCTTTGGAAAATAAAGAATAAATAAAATATTCTACTTAAGACACTTTACAATCTTCAGAGAAGTTTTGATTTCTGTGTGGTACAATCTTAAGTTTGTGAGAATAATTTTACCATTTCTATTAATTCCTATTTTTTATAGAGTGTGTTCCAATATTGCTTTGGATGGGATAATACAGCAGCTGATACCCAGAGTGCTGATACAACATTAGAACTAGAAGTATTGAAACAGAAGTACAGGTATTTGTTAATTCTATGCTAAGGAAATAAAGTAATGAAGTTCTATTAGTATGAAATTATGACTTTGTAGACTAAGGACAGTATTTTATTTTCAATACTATTATTAAAACACAATATAAATTACTGTGGACCATATTTTTACTGTAGGCGGTAAAATAGCAAGCATTTACTGAAGCATTTTTCAATAATTTTCATAGTATATTTCTCAGAATCTTGGAGTTAGTAAAAGAGTCTCACATGCATCTTGGGCTATGTTCCTCACTACAATCAAGTCAATCTTACAACGTTCAAAATTTCTCAATGTTTTCAATTTTCAAAATAATATTTATATATTTTATATATTATTAAATATATAAATTGAAAGGCCTTTGTCATTCATGTATTGAGAAGATAATGATCAAGTGACAAACTGGGTTTATTACAAACAGCATGGATTCAAATCTGTCTTGAAACAAAAAAGAACTTGATCTAATGTAAGGAAAATGCTATTACTCTCTATATAGTATGTATAGGATTAACTTTTAGTAAATACCAACTTCAATACAGTACCCAAGAAAAATGGAGCTGATAAGTTGTTCTCAACTATCATTAGTCTGCATTGGTTGAAGAACATGAATCTTTATCATACTACAAAAAATTCCAAAATATGAAGAGAATATGCTACAAAAATATTCCAAAATATGAAGAGAATGTAGAAAAAAGGAAGAAAAATTCCTTTCTCCATGGGAATAAGTCATAAAATGCTCATGATCATAAGGCTTGAATTACAAAAGCTTGTTTCAAATCAAATACTTTTAAAACAATTTATGTACGATTTCTTTTAATCTCTTGTTACTTTGAATTGGGGTAAATATTTTTGTAATCAAAAGTAAAATTTTTCTGCAAAAGGAAATCTTGTCAAAATAATTTAAAGTGCATCATCTTCAGAAAAGATTCATTAAGTATCTTAATCATCTTTTCATATTTAATACATTTTAATATTTATTTAATATATCATATGTACAGTAATATATCTTGTATTAAAATGTGCATCTTTTAGGTTTTCTGAGTGATGTCATGAAGTTAAGTCAAAAAAGTTAAATATATTTTAATTTCATTTCATTTTAAAATTAAATAGTAGCAAACATGTTTTAGAGGAATTCAGGGTGATCAAGATATAAGGTTGTACCTGCAGCTCTAAGGTCCTCATTGTCAATCCTGGTATAACTTGTATAACTTACCAATTTGTCCTATAACAAATTTATGTTTTTGGTCTCCAGGCTTAAGGACATTGCGACTCTGGTGGAAAAACAGCACAATCTCCTTAAACTAGTCGCACAAAAGATGGAAATAATATCTGAGGCAGAGGATGAAGATCCAAGTGATTTATTCCAGAACAAATTTAGGAAAGAGCAGTTGGAACATAAGAGCAGTAAATGGGATACAGTGCTCAAAGCAGTGAAATCAAAATGTGCCTAATTTGGTTACAACTATCCTCATTTTTTAAAAAAAATAGTTTTCTAGTAGGAAACAGAAGTTAACACTGTGGCATTTTAAGTTGGGACAGAAGTTACCATTGTGGGACAGTAGTATGTCAATGTAGTTTGCAGATTGATTAGCAAGTCCCCTCAATTCCAGGCAAGCTGGTTAATAAACGAATACTGAGCTATATAATGCTGGATATTCCCTTCCTCTTGGCTCCCTATAGATGATTGCTCACTGTCATGTTGCAATAGTGGCTAACCATGCCTGGCTGAATCAAAAACGATTTCAGCATAACTACCATAGGTTGTATTCTGTATTTAGAGGCTTTCCTCCAGCTGCATGGTATAATATTAATTTAGTTATTACCATATATGAAAATGTTTCCAACAGGGAAATATGTAAAAGGAAATCTTAGTTTCTTGAATATTAACACATATCATAATTAATGCACTAGCAGCTTTGCTGTTGAATTGAGGTCAACTAAGTCAAATTTATCTCTGGAATGTCAAAAAGATTAATATTATAGTTGGCTTCTCAGAGTCAGTACAATCTCATTTACATTAAAAAAACTGGTTTTCCTGAAAGTTGGTAATAGGGAATATTGAAGATTGACCTCTATGCATATTGTAGGGAATAATTATATGAGGAGCACGGGGCTAGAAAGGAAGAGACTGTGAGTTCAAGTCCTACCTGAGTCATAAAAGCTGGTTAGACAACCTTGGGCTAGTCAATCTCTTGCACCCCAATTCACTTCACAGGGTTGTTGTAGGGAAAATAGGTGAAGGAAAGTGTGTTGGATATGTCCACCACCTTGACTTATTTGTAAACATAATAAAGCTTTAAGCTTTATTAAAATAAAAGCTTTAATTATCAAATTCATTTATTTACAGCAGGCTATAAATAAATGAATTTGATAATTAAAGCTTAAATTTTAAACATTTTTGGCAGATTAAACATTTAATTCATCAACTAATTAAATATTTTGTTTATATATTTAACAAATACTTCTGTGCTTAGGATTGGGCAGTTGCTTTGTCACTTCTAAAATTCTTCAAGATTCTTTCAACTTGCATTTTCCACAATATTCTTCAAAGGTGGTAGAACTGCCTCTCAAAATTTGAGTCTAGACACATCTAGAAAATGTCAGGTTGGGTGTTGCTGCTTATTTCAGTTAATTCTGAATATCAATTTACTGAGAAACACATCTTGGGTAGGTGGGTGGGTGAACATGCATCTGCACACACTTACAAGTCAGTGTTGACTCCTGATAACTGCCTGGGCTAGTTCCTGCAGTTTTTTGGCATGATTTTGCACAGGGTTTACCATTGCCTCCTCCCTAGGTACATGAGTGGTTCAAGTCACATAGCTGGTTTTGTTCCTAAGGTGGAACTAGAACTTTGGTGCCTTAACCATCAAACTAAACTTAGCTCTCTCAATACCTCTAGTCCATTTTAAAACAAAACAAATTCATAGGGCTGTGCAAAGTATTAGAAAGAAATGATTCACAAAGAATGTTGGCATGAGAGAAGAACCATTCCTTATAGCAATAAAGCAACTGCATATTTTGGAAAGTTTAATGCAATTGCTTTTTGTGGCTACCTATGTATCTGATTTGCTTTGCTGATGTTCCTAGAGGTAGCATTAATTGTAAATTGGAGGGATTTATCTTGTATGATGGTTCACCTCTTGCAGAGTCCTTGTTGCTCTTTGAGCATTACAAGTTCGGTAAAAAAAAAGTCTGAAATCAAACAACTAAGCTCAGAGAGCATCAAGGGCTCATGGTTCAATTCTGAACTGCAGATATTCTCTTCTATTGATTCAGCTCTTCTAAAAGATGTGCTTGCTTTAATGCTTTGAAAGAGAGTGCTTTGCTCATGCTAATGCACTTTAAAAGCACTTTTTAGCAATAGCAATAGCATTTAGACTTATATACTTTCCTATACAGCCTATACAGTGATTTACAAATGTCAGCATATTGCCCCCAACAATCTGAGTCCTCATATTACCAATCTCAGATGGATGGAAGACTGAGTCAACCTTGAGCAGTCGGGATCGAACTCCTGGTGTGTGAGCAAGTTAGCCTGCTATACTGCATTCTAATCAATGTGCCACCATAGCCCAATGCTTTTAAATGCTTTGCATGCTAAACCATTGCTTTTATATCATATGGGAAATTAACTGACAAAATTATATAAAAAGATATGTCTCTATCCAGTGGTACATTATGTGTTATAGAAACAGAAATAAACTATAGTAAATATCATATATTAGCTAAAATTACAAATAACTGCAGATCTACTCAGATATAAATTCCATAAAGTTCAGTGGACTTGTTAAGATAATACAATCTAAATACATGATGAGCATTGTTATCTAGTAATAAAATATTAGAATAAAAATATTAAACTATTGTATTGAAGAAGTTCGAACTAATGATTCCTTTAGTTTTAACCCAAGGCTGGCTTTGTTGATAAAATATATATTGTTCAACAGATAAAATAATGTTACAATTTGTGCAGATGTGAAGAAAAATAAAGATATTGTAATCATTTTCCTGTTTCAGTAAAACTCATAATAAACCTGTTATTTCTATACCATCCAGTTGTCTTTTTTTCTAAAACATAATGTAATGAATTTTATGCATTTTATTGTGTCTTCTAGTAATGACTGTGAGTTTTAAAATCTAAACATTATTTTATCCATCCAGTAAATTTCTGCTTTCTTTAAAAGTGTAAGGAAATTATTATTCCACTTTAGGAAGCCACAGAGGATTTAGTCATTTGAAAATATCCAATCTTCCTGCTTCTGTAGAACTTAGTACACGAAAAAGAATTCTAGTCTATTTTCTGTGTTGGAATCTGCCTAATGTTCCCCAATTTCCACACTTATCTGGCACCTTCCACGTGTGTTGAGACTAGAGTTTCTGGAATTGCCAGTTATCATACAAGTCACACTTCCATTTACAAAGAATGTTGTTTTATTTGCAGATGTTTTTGGTTTTCAGGCTGAGCCACCTTCCCCAGTTTGGGGCTCTCCAGATGCACTGGGACCAAAATTCCCAGAACACTTATATAGGGCAGATTGATCTGATCAGGATTATATTATTGCATTGCATAGAGCAAAATTGCTAGGATTTAACAGCAAACCATCACACATAGATATGGAATATATCACACCCATGTATCTATTTCCTCTGATGAAAATATTTTGTGGGGATGGAAATATTTCTCTTTTTTTTTAGGTTAGTAGAATTTTGTGTCAATTCCTCTTAAATGACTTGTGTCAACTTTTTAAAAAAGTATTTTTGGGGCTATGACTATAAGCAAAGAAATATTGGCAGTGTTGTAGTCTATCATAACACTAGATGGCAGTGAATGCTAGTATTTCCTATGAACCATTTAATTGGCTGTTAAAGGATTTGGTAGAAGAAACAGCTGATTGATTTTAATTTTACAGCATATGTTCTAAATCAGATGTGTTAAAGAGTATTTAAGAACTAGGTTAGGGCCTAAGTTAATAGAAGAGATTGAAGAATATGGGCAAGTGGCAGGATTGAAAATAAAGATAAAATGAAAATATTAGTGAAAAATATGATGAACAACAGAAGATAGAATTGATAGCTTGAATATCCAGATCACAAAAAAGGTTAAATATTTAGGAAAACAACTAACAGCAAGGTGTGGAACCTTAAAGGAAGACAACCAGTGATGGTATTCAGCCGGTTCACACCGGATCGGGCGAACGGTAGCAAGGATTTGGCATGGGTCGCTGAACCAGTAGTAAGTTCTGGCTGGCCATGCCCTGACTTGGTTGCCCTTCCACCTGATGCTCACTTCACCCCGCCTGCCTGACGTTTGCCTAAGGTATTTTTTTCCCTCCTGACAATCAGCTGTACATACGATCAGCTGTGCCCGGATTCCCCTTGCTGAGATCCGGGAAGGCAAAAAATGGCTTAGCCCCCGCCTCCATTTTTTGCTTTCCTGAGCCTCAGAGGAGCCTTATGGGAGCAAAAATGCCCCCCAGAGGCTCTTCTGAGGCCAGGAAGCTCCCAAAACGGAGCGTGGAGGGGTGCTGCTTGTCCCTCCCATGCTCTTTTTTTTCTTCCTGAGCCTTAGAGGAGCCTTATGGGAGCAAAAACGCTTCCCCAGATGCTCTTCTGAGGCCCAGAAGGCCCCAAAAATGGGTGGGTGGGGGTGGCTGCAAAAAAGCAAAAAGAAAGCCACGCCCACCCAGTCACATGGCCATACCCACCAAGCCACGCCCATAGAACTGGTAGTAAAAAATTTTTGAATAGCACCACTGAAGACAACTATTATAAATTAAAACAACAGATTGCGACAGACTTTAAAAAATGAGAAAACTTACAATTGTCCCTAATAGAAAGAATATCGACAATTAAGATATTAATTAAGAATATCAACAATTAAGATATTAATTGTCAATTAATTAATAAATAAGATAATACCAAGAATGTTATATTTGTTTCAGACAATGCCAATTAAATTAGGTAAAAAATATTTTGAGGATTTAAATAAAATAAGTTTGAAATATATTTGGCAGGGAAAGAAGGCAAGAATTAAATTAAAATTGTTACAGGATGCTAGAATAAGAGGAGGCTTTGGCCTACCCAACTGCAAATTGTATTACCAGGCAGTAACATTGATATGGGTGAAAGAATGGATTGTATTAAGAAAGACTAGATTGTTGCTATTGAAAGGTCATGATCTATTATTGGGATGGCATGTCTTTTTATGGTATAAGGAAAGTAAAACACATGGGTATTTTAGAAGACATTATATTCGAGATGCATAACTGACAATATGGGAGAAAATAAGAAAACAACATTATTTGAAAATGCCAGTCTGGTTATCAACCATTGAAGCTTTTGCTTATCCAATTGTTTTTAAAATGGAACATATAGTTAGACATGGAGAAATATTAAATGAAAAGGGTGAACTCAGAACAAAAGAAGAATTAGAGGGGCAAGAAATAGAGATGAATTGGTACTCATATGTGCAAATACATTCTAGATATGTTAAAGATAGTAATACAGAAGGGTTTTATAATGAACGTACTGAATTGGACAAAATTTTAACAGGTACTGATGAGAGGTTGATTAAAAAATTGTATGGTTATCTACTTGGGGTGAAGCTAGAAGAAGAACAAGTTGAAGCAATGATTGGGGGAAAAATTTTGGATATGGGATAGACTTAGAAAAATGGCAGAAATTATGGACTAGAAATTATAAAATAACAATGTTAACCGCATATAAAGAGAATTTGTATAAGATGTTTTACAGGTGGCATTTACCCCAGCAAGTATAGCAAGGATGTCAAAGAACAAATTGGAGAAATGTTGGAAATGTCATCAGATACCTGGATCGTATTACCATATGTGGTGGACATGTATGAAAGCCAAAAGATACTGGACTAAAATTCATACATGGTTGGAAAAAATGACAAACCAGCATATAGACTTGAAACTAGAGATATTTTTATTGGGTATCTTGCCTAAAGGATAACTAAAGAATTGACAGTAAAGAATTGACATATTTGATTGTTCATATTTTGACAGCAGCTAGAATTGTATTTGCGCAAAATTGAAAAAATGAAAAAGCTCCAACAGAGGAGGAAGTGATAAAGAAAATAATGGAATGTGCAGAAATGAGTAGATTGACATTTACTACTAGAGAGCAAGAAGAAAAAGAATATTATAAAATATGGGATTTATTTTATCAATGGTTAGACAAGAAATTAGAGAAATATAACATAATATAATATAAATATAACAATAGTTAAGAAAGAATAATGTAATGATATGCTATAAGCGATTACTATGGAAAAGATTATAATATGATATTCTATGTTTATTTGGAAATGAATGATACCATAAACTAGGCTTTAAAATACTTGATCTTGGCTCGAAAAAGATGAGATGACTTTATAATTACAGACTGATAATGATTTGATAATAACATGATGCTAAGCGGATAGTAGTTATATACAATATGAATTGTAATATAAAAACAGGATGGAATGACTGTTGATATTGTGCACAAGAGATATGTACCAACCGACCCACTGTATAATGGAAAGAAGATTTTACCTAATGTTGTATGTTTTGTGTTTATGTTTGTTGTTTAAAAAAAAAAATTTTAAAAAAGACTAGGTTAGGGACAGATTATCCTGGAAAATACGTAGTCACTAAGAGCTGGCAGCCATTGCTGGAATGTAATTACTCAATTTAAGAAAAATAGTACAAATGATCTCTTATTTAGAATAGGATAGGATAGGATAGGATAGGATAGAATAGAATAGAATAGAATAGAATAGAATAGAATAGAATAGAATAGAATAGAATAGAATAGAATAGAATAGAACAACAGAGTTGGAAGGGACCTTGGAGGTCTTCTAGTCCAACCCCCTGCCTAGACAGGAAACCCTACACCACTTCAGACCAATGGTTATCCAACATCTTTTTAAAAACTTCCAATATTGGATCATTCACAACTTCTGGAGGCAAGTTGTTCCACTGATTAATTGTTCTATTTATTTGGTGGTGGTTTCAGTGGTGGGATTCATTTTTTTTACTACCGGTTCTGTGAGCGTGTCAGGGGAAGGATACTGTAAAATCTCAGAGGTGGTATTTGCCAGTTCTCTGAACTACTCAAAATTTCCACAACCAGTTCTCCAGAACTGGTCAGAACCTGCAGAATGCCACCTCTGGCTGGTTTCGTTTAATACTCTTTTCCTTTCCTTTTTCTTTAGCAAATAGTTTTTAGTGACACTTTAATGCTTTTGTGTTGTGCTCAGTTAATACCTTTCTACATCTGGAAGCTGGGAAAATGAATCTGTAGCCTTCCCAATTTCTATAGCTAAAGTTAATTTCTGAGCTTGTTTGTAAAAGTTTCATGAGCTTGGATTTGCCCAGCAGAAAACAATGATTAACTGGATAGTGTTAGTGATTTGCCAAAGTTTCAAGTAGTTTTATTTTATTTACTATGAGCTAGATGTACAGAAAATTCAGAGTTGGTAAAACAAGAATTGTTTTCTTCAGATAAGGGTAAACACCATAATAACCATTGTGCACTGGCTGACATCTTAATGTTAGTATGATTAAAGGAATGAGCCAGCAACATTATTTTTGTGAGCTGGAAAATACTTATTAAAGTAGACTTATATTCTAAGCAGATAATAAACCTAAATCTAGACTTAGAGATATTGTGTAATTGGGTGTTAATCTCCTTTTTCTTTGTGTTATTTCCTGCTTGCTTTTCAGGAGCTCCAGTCACCAGTCATAGCTGTCCTTCCACCCTATTTTTCCTCCTACAATAACTCTGCACTAAGTTGGGATAGGAGAGTATGATTGGCCCAAGGCCAGCCAATGTGACAGACAGAAAGACAGATGAAAAATATTGGAGCTTCCAAAATTGCTGAATAATACAGAGACAAGTCTAAATAAATTTAATTAATTAAGAGCAAGCTCAGCAAAACTCAGGAGTAAGCAACCTTTGCAGGCTGTGTGCTGCCCCCTAGCAACTATTTTGCACCACTTTCAGCCCCACTTCTCAATATTATGCTACCAACATTCAGTGGGAAATCAGAAATTTTCAGTGGCAGTTTTTATAAACTACATATAGGATGCATTGCACAGTGACTATCAGTATGCTTGCTAGATTGATGGATGTGGACAACTGTGTGTGTGTGTGTGTGTGTATCTCTCTCTCTCTCACACACACACACACACCTGGTGGAGATGTTAACTTTTCTAGAGTAGTGTGAGCATGTTTGGATAAAACTTGTGCATGCAACATGTAGGTCAAAATGTACCAAATTGATGAATACAGAGCTTAATATTAGTAAGGAATGAACATTTCATGGATATGACCAAAGGTGACACCTGCTTTATTCCTTTGCTATTACAAAAATAATTATCTGGCTGGCTCAATTAGTCAAAGTCTTGTTGGATGGCCAAAGTAAAAAATGTTTTGTATCAGCAATAGAGAATGTAATATTGTGTCCCAGAACTGAAGAAGACCACTGCATAAATTAACAAATGAAAGAAATTAAAGAAAAAACAACATATATCTGTGAAACTAAGAGAAAGGGCAGGAATATAACTTATCTTAATTAAAGTTCTCATCTTATCAAATACTGGAAAGAATATATAGGTTTACTGTAATAATAAAAGAAAAAACATCTCAGAAAGTATGAATTGGTTACTAAAGCTATGCTTGTGTTTGAAAATGGAATTTATAGGTTGGTGATTCAGAGATTTGTGGAAAAATATGAAAAATTCTGGATGTAGACAATCTGGGGAAAGGAATTCTATTAGATGAAAAGAAAGAATAATGAAGGAATGATTTGATAGCGGAAAAACTGGTAAGGCCATTTGGAGACAAGAATAAATATCAATGGTGGCTGGAAAGTATAGTCTGCCTAGAGTACATGGTTTCAGCAAACAGATATTTACATGGTAACTGAATGAATATCAATATAAAAAGATGATTGTTTATAAGGAAAGATTGAGAAAATTAGTGAAGAAATATACCAAAAGATTGAAATGTGGAATACACCATTATTTGGGTGTGTGTGTGTGTGTGTGTGTGTGTGCAGAATTAAATTTTAAAACACATTTTAAAATATAGCTACCATTGAGTAATGTAGGACATAAAGAAATATATTTATATAACATTACTATTGTGTAATGTTATTTTTTTAAAAGCACTGTATATTAAAAGGGCTATATAATGAAGTAAGGAAGAAAAATATGTATTAAACTCAGGAAAAAATGAAAAAAACCCATTAAAACCTCCATAAAAGAAAGTAAAATTAGAAAAAAACACTGCTGAATAAAACAAAAATACCACTTCATCTAACACTGCTGAAATTGTATCATTTTTCCGTGTTCTTATGATGATTCTTTCTCTGAACAATATGTTAAATGTAGACAATACAGCAGGGGTTTAGTTTACTTTATTTCATTGCACCTCGTACAACGAAATTAAATGCCATCTTCAGTGTATGTTATAACTATAAAAATAAAACCCAAACACACATTCTTCGTATTCTATACAATTGAATTGAAAACCCCTGATATTACATTAATATTACTCTATACAATAGAATTCAATATAGTTGTCAAACTGTTGTCAAACTGGCGGCCTGCGGGCCAGATACATGACATACAGGCCATGCCCACCCCAGCTCTGCAAAGGCAAAAAACATCACGATATGTCACATGATATCATGTGATACAATCGAGTTTGATACCCGTACCATACAGGAACATGTTGTCTGGTCTTGGCTCTCATTCAGTACAATGAAATTCAAAAGCTGATGTTCACAACTTTAATTACACATGTAGATTTTAGAATACAAACATTCTTGCGTAAGTACATAATCACAACTTTTGCAATAATTTCTTCATAAGTTGAAAGGCCAAGTTCTTTATAAATTGAAAGATCCCAGATTTTTGGCATATATATACATGTTATATATATAATATGACATCTTTAACCCTGAATCATTTTCCAAGAATCTGATTCACCACACTGATAATAACTAACCAATAATAATTACTAATGAACACGCCCATAACACATGTGCCAAAGTTTCTTCAAATTTATTATTTTCCAGCATAGAAAGGATGAGAACCAACTTTTAAAAAAACATTTGTAGAGGGGGTCCAATAGACCCTAAAAGGGATTTTCTGAACTAATAACTTTTTAAGCCTTAAGAATGACTCCCGGGAGAAAAATGTACATGGAAAAAAAGGAAAGAAAAGTGAAAGAAATTAGAGTAAAACATAATGACTGCAAAAAAAATGCAGGTTCTGGGGGAAAAAACAGAATAAGATAGAACAATTTTCCTCAATATGAGTAAAAAGTGGATATAAGGAAAAAGGATATGGAAGCTCCTGGGAACAGAGCAGATTGAATAAACTTACTTTAAAATCTATAAGTTAAATTAATAGGAATTAAGAAAAATTACAATTGATAGAATACAAAAGGAAAGATCTTCTTAATGACATATAGAAAAAGAATGAGGATGAGAAAAAAGTTACTGCATATTATAGATAAGTAGTCAAAAAAGGAGACAAAACTCGATATTAAAAAAATGTATAGTTAATTTTTATTCAGAAATAAATCTTGAATTTATTTGTTTTATATCCTACCTTTATTTTTTACAACTTAAAGTGGCATTAGGTTCCCTCCACCTATTTTCCCTTCATCAACTCTGTAATAAAGATTGGGATGAAGGTCACGCGATGGTCCAAAGTCACCTGGCTAGATCACTGGGTCTTCTCAAACAATAATTTTGACATATTCTCAGTGTTTTTTGGATCAGCAACTTTAAGATGTTTGGACTTCAGCTGGGGAATTCTGGCTTCAAACATTTTAAAGTTGCTAAGGTTGATAAACAGTGATCTAAATATAGAGAAAGTAAAGGTCTCAAATTCAATCATCACGAGAACCACACAATTCATACAATGATACAAAATGTTTTTTTCTAAAATGAGAACGTTTATCCATAATGAGAATTATCACAGTATGCTATGAAACATAAATTTATAAAATAGAAATGTTTTGCTAGAGTTAAAACTATATTTTGCGAGTTTAACACTGCCACAGATCACTGCATTTTGTATTTCCCAAAGCACTGTTATATCATGTGCTATAGAATAATAATAATAATAATAATAATAATAATAATAATAATACAAAAACCCTGAAAATTAATCATCTGACACTTGTCAGGGTTTATCTCCTTAGAAAAGGCCATTCTGCATGAAAGTGTTTTTTAATTTTGCCAAAAGTAAAACTGATATTGACAGTTCTCAAAGGAAAAAAAGTCATGTTTTATCTTTAACTTTTTATCAGAGGCTATAATTCCCACTGAATTAGCTAAATTTTAAATCACTTTTAGCCAAAAGTAAGATACAAATTAATTAAATATATTCCATTATGTAGGAGGAAAAGCAATTTCTCTTTGAATCAAGTCTTTGCAAAAGATTGGAAACAAATCTCTCCAGCCATTCTCCATGCTTCAAGGCTGGAATGTGCTGTTCCACCTCAATGCTGGTTGATTGTAATCATGAAATTTATGAAAAAAATATTAATATAATATTAGATTTTTTTCATAAAAATAGCAAATCTAACCACTTCCTAAAACTGTCAAGTTGATCTGAAACATCCCACCCAGGATAAAAGGTGCAGGAATTATTTTGTGCAATAATTTTGTTTTTATTTTAATTTAATTTAATTTTTAATTTGATTTAAGAATAAAATCTCTCTACTGATTTTATTCTTAAAATTAAAACAAAGTATGAATTTTAAGTAGTTCTGTAGAATTATTTGTGGTTTCTATGAATAGAACTAATGGCATTTTAGAAAGAAACAAAGATAGAAACCACTTCATTGGCATTTTTTGCTTAGACTTATATATTCATGACATATGTCAAATGGACCAACTGCTTACAAAATTCTGTCTTTTAATCCCATTGACTAACAGATAAAAGTGAATTCTATACTTGGATCTTCCAAATGATTTCTACTCGGCTGCCAAGTCAGGACATCATGGTTGATGCTGGTAACAGCAACACGATCTTCTATTTTTTTCCTTCTAATTCCTTGAGTCACAAATATAATTCTCACAAATATAATTCACTGTTGACCCATTGGCTAGCTGTTTCACCAAACTGTCTTTTCTCCAGAAGTAATAAAGTTTGATATCATTTGATAGATAGATAGCAACTAGGTGCTACATAGCACCAAGAATTAAAAAAAATCTGCAAATTATAAAGTTACAGTTGAGCAAGATCTATTATTTATGTCTGTTCAGCCACTTTTCTAACCATCCTTTAAAGATTGACAAAAGTGTCATGTTATCTTTTACTTCAGACAGTAAATATTTCTGCAAAATTTGAGATTTTTAATTTTGTTGTAAAAAAAATGATAATGCCATTCATATTTAACAGCTTGGACTGGCTTACAAAGCTTCTGGGTAATATGTAGATTAATGTGTGGTAAGAAAATAAACCAGCTTTTCTTCCTACCACAACTACTATTGGAATCCATAGAATCAGAGGGCTGGAATGGACTTCTAGTCGAACCCCTTGCCCAAGGAAGGAATCCTTATACTATCCTAGACAAATGGTTGTTCATTTTTTTCTTGAAAACCTCCAGCAATGGAACACTCACAACTCTAGGAGGCAAGCACTGATTTATTTTTCTCACGTTCAGGAAATTCCTCCTTATTTCCAGGTTGAATTTCCCTCTGACCAACTTCCACTTGTTGCTTCTTGTCTTGCCCTCAGGTGCTATGGAAAATAAATTCACCTCCTCTTCCCTGTGGAAGCCCTTGGAAGGCTGCTATCGGGTCTTCCCTAAGTCTTCTCTTTCTTAGGCTAAACATATCAAGATCCCTTAGCTGTTCATAATACAATTCAGCTAGACCCCTTATCATCTTTGTTGTTCTTCTCTGCATTTTTCTAGGGCTTCAGCATCTTTTTTGTATCATGGTGGCCAGAATTGGATGGAATATTTCAAATGTGGCCTCACTGTTGCAGTATAGCATGATATTATTATTATGACTACTAATGGGTATTGAATTCTTCCCTTTAATTGTTCCTTAGCACTTCTAATAAATGCTGCTCCCCGCCCCAGACCCCGTCCATTGTTCTCTTTCAATTTAATGGAAAAGTTTACTTTCATTTTGGCTGTGTATTGTAATCTACAAAGAAGAAAGTTCCTATAGAAAAGAAAATTTGGTGAAATTCTCAGGGGAAGGTTGTAAGTTAGCTTCTGTATTTCAGTTAAGTCTCAAGGAAGACATGAGGGTTTATCAAATTGGGAAGCAGTGTCTAGAATGGAGAATGCACAGAGATGGATTGAAATTGACAATAAAAATGTTATTAACAATCTCTGCCAGCTCTTATCAGTAAAATCTACTTATCTTTCCTACTTGCAAAGAAACTTGACAGGTGTTCCAAAGCATCCTGCAAATGAAATGGAGAAACAGCTACCATTTTTGACAAACAAGGCAGTCAGTCTCTGGGAATTTGAAAGCAAGTACAGTTGCTCAGTATTATTGTTCAGTGCTTAGAGAATCTAATCAGGCTTGTTCTGTGTCATTCCTGGTTGATTCTATGGTTCCTGTTGGTGCTTTGTGCAAGTTTTAGCCTGCAATCTAGGTACCTGCTGGGTTCAGTTCAGGAACATATGGCTAGAAATGGGAATGGGGGATACTTCAAAAAGGGCCAGCTGTATGAATCTTCCTCCCATCCCATATAGAAAAAATGATTCATAGAAGCACGTACTCATGTGGTTCAGACTCTTAAGTGCTTTCCTGAATCTGGGCCATAGATAATGAAATCAGTCTTTGGAAGGGGAAATTGGGTGGAGGAGATGATGAGGTGCAGGTGTCTAATCACTTGGTGCCTGAGCTGGAAACAAGCAAGGAGGCTACTTACTTTGATCTCTAAAAGGATAAACATAAATGTTGCTAATAACTATCAAGAAGGTATGAGTGAGAGAAGTCCAACCAGGCAGAGCTCAAACCATCTCACAGGATTTCTATTATGGGAAAAATGGTAAGAGGAAAGTGCATTAGATATGCTTGCTGCCTTAAGTTATTTATAAAAATAACTAGGCTATTGCTGAGCACACTGGGTTGTATCCCCAAAATTGTAAGCCGCCCTGAGTCTTCGGAGAAGGGCGGCATATAAGTGTAATTAAAAATAAAAAAAATAAAAAATAAATAAAAATAATAAAGGCAAGATAGAAATAAAAATAAATAGGCACTGTGAATCATGGTTTCACTCTTCCAGAGTTGTAAAACTACCATCCAAATACATTTCAGATGAAATAAATAAGATCACAACATGAACATTGATTTTTGCTTTTCTATTTTTTCAACTTTTTGTTCTTGTATGACAATTGGATTATAAAAAGGAAGCAAATCTTTCACTTTAGTTGACTTCATGTGGATTGAAATCTTGATGTAATACACAATTGCAGTACAATTCTGTGTTATTTATTTAATACGAACTCCCACTAAGCTCAACCAGCCTTACTTCCAGAAGCCTTTTTGCCAATAGCTGGATTGCTTTTCCTCTTACTTGAACAAATCCAGATCAGTTCATAAAATATGCAATTAATGATGCAATAAAATTGTAATGCAGATATACTATTTTGGTGCCCTCCCAAGCCATTTCATTTTATAAGTATATTGTGAGAGATCATTGTGAACCAAATAGCAAAAATTCTATCACCATGTGTAGCTCGAATCTTGGATAATTTAATTGAAGAGATGAATCTCTAATTATATCTTTAGCAGAAAAACACTCTTAACTCATCTTAAACTCTGAACTACAACATATAACTGCAGGATAAGTATTATATGTTCATTTGAAACTTATCCAGGAATCACAATCCTAGAGAATTATATTAGAGAGAGTGTAAGGAGATGTCCAGACTGAGCCTAAAGGAGGGGTCAAACATGGCATCAGTCTTGAGTCCCTTTGACCAAGGTTCAGTCCACCTTGAATTATGTTAATTCTTATCTACCACCAATTTGCTTTGACTGTTACTAGTTCAGATTCAGATTGAAAAAGTCATAATTAAATAATATATTAATAGGAAATGACTAAACTGGAAATAAACCCATGTAAGGAACTGAGACTTGATGAAGATTGCAAATGGACATTATAGAGTACTAAAGGACCAGGCAGAAAAGAGTTAAAATGATAAAGCTGGCTATACCTTGTTCTTATCTTAAAGCGTTTTTTGAAAAATGGACTGATATATTAATAACTAATAACTTGAAACGCAAACAGATTTTATTTATTTATTTATTTATTTATATTTATTGTGTCAATCGCTTACATGATAATAAGTATAAGGTAAACATAGTTGTGAATACGTGAAATGAATACATATAAGAAAAATAAAAGAAACAATAGGACAGGGATGGTAGGCACTTTGGTGCACTTATGCACGCCCCTTACAGACCTCTTAGGAAAGGGGTGAGGTCAATAGTAGACAGTCTAAGGTTAAAGTTTTGGGGGTTTGAGGAAGAAACCACAGAGTCAGGTAGAGTATTCCAGACATTGACCACTCTGTTGCTGAAGTCGTATTTCCTGCAAGTAAGTTTGATGCGGTTAACCTTGAGTTTGTATCTATTGTGTGCTCTTGTATTGTTATGGTTGAAGCTGAAGTATTGATTGACTGGAAGGACATTGCAATGTATGATTTTATATACTATACTTAGATCAGACTGAAGGTGGCGTAGTTCTAGGTTTTCTAGGTCTAGAATTTCAAGTCTAGTGGCATAAGGTATTCTGCAATGAGTAGAGGAGTGTAGAACTCTTGTGAAGTATTTCTGGACTTTTTCAACTGTGTTAATATCAGATACGTGACGTGGGTTCCAGACTGATGAGCTGTATTCGAGTATTGGTCTAGCAAATGTTTTGTATGCCCTAGTTAGTAGTGTGATATTACCAGAGAAAAAGCTATGTAGGATTAGGTTAACAACTCTTAATGCCTTTTTGGCTATGTAGTTACAGTGGGCTCTAGCACTTAGATCATTAGAGATGAGTATTCCAAGGTCCTTGATGGAGTTTGGATCGTCAACAAGGTCTTGACTATTCAGCCTGTATTTTATTTTCTGATTTTTTTTGCCAATATGTAAGACAGAGCATTTATTTGTTGAGATTTGAAGTTGCCATTTGTTTGACCATTCTGATACATAGTCAAGGTCTTTTTGAAGGGCAGCAGTATTGTCTGTGGTTTCAAGGATAAAGTTTTAGAAGATGATAAGAGAAACTTTTTTTTCATCTGACATAGACATTATAGATTTTGAAGGTATGGAAGACAACAAACTTGAGTTTAGCAAAACAGGAATATAAAAGACAAATCAAGAAAAGAGACTAGATATGGCACAGTTGTGACAAGAAATCTTGGACTGTGGCTCTTTATGGGATTTACAAAGTAGGCTGGTGAAAATTTTGAAGGCTCCATTTAAATGCCAGAGAGTGATGAAAGATCAAATCCTGTAATCCATAGAAATGATTTAAAGGTCAAGATTCCATAGAGCAAAAAGGATGTCAGCCCTCTGGGGCAACCCAGACAGAAAAGGTGATTAGATGAACTTATTCTACTTTATGTAAAGGGTGCATTAACAGACTTTTGCGAGTCTAAAAGTACAAACTTTCTGTCTTTTTTTTCTAGTTTAGCTTCTATTACTTAAATGAATGATGTCCCCATATAAAGTAGTGTACTTTGCTACTTTTGATAACTTGTTGTTCTGGAGGCCAGAAGGACTGGCATTGGTGATTGGCAAGTTTGACCTTCCTCATCCCTGGTAGGACTTGGTTGTATCAGGGTTGTAGCTTGCTCAATATTCTTATGTCTCTTAGAAGCAGGAATACACAATGAAAAACAATGGCACAAATTTAAGCAAACTGCAAAGAAAGAGGATGGCACGGAGATAATGACATTTATAGCTTGGCCACCCACTTCTATTTGAGCTATTCATTGTCAAGAAAATTAAATCTGCTTCTATTGTAAAGTATTTAGTATCCTTAACACTGAGAGCTGAACTTAGCTCACATTTACTCTGCCAGGTTTAACACGAAAGTTTATTATTCAGTTAGTACAGGACAGCAGAGTTAAAACATATGGTTGCCCACATTAAAGAAACTAAGAGCACATGAATGGAGCTTGAAGTAATATCAGCCTTGCTGCCCCAAAGTGGGTCTGATAGGCAGAGCAGAAACACACTGAATCTATGAAGCCCTTTGAAGTTATCTAAATCTGTTATTGCCTAGCAAATCTGTTTCATTGAGATGATTTGATGAGAGTGTCGGTTAAGAACATTCATGTTTTGTGCAGCTTCTGCAATTATTTCCTGTGTTAAATTGCCCTTATGATTAGGAATGTTTTTCTTAACATTCAATGATATCTGCTTTCTTGCTATGTCTACAGTTCTATTATTCCATTCTTTGAAATGATAAAGAATGAACTTTGATCTTCTTTGATCCGAGAAGCAAACTTTTATTATGCTGGAGACTTTAAACCTTACTACAATGGGGCTGGCTCAAATGAGTAGTAGCTTTACTTCTTCACTTATTAAGAATATCATTCCTGGACCTCAGTGCTTCCTTATTCTTAATTCTTTACTTCCCGACTGATGAGACAAAGCAACCTGAGGCCAGCTGAAGGAATATTTCTTGATCTAACATCATGGCTGGACAGCCATTCACCAATCAAATGGATCTCTCTTAGTTAAGAAGGAGATAGGAATTTCACTGGACATTCTCACAGGTAGATTTTATTTATTTATTTATTTATTTATTTATTTATTTATTATTTGGTCTTATATGCCTCCCTCTCTCCTGAAGGACTCAGGGTGGCTCACATAAAAAAACCATACAAATACAAAAGTTAAAATAAAATTAAATCAAAATCGACCAAATAATCATTAAAAACCATTTAAAACCATTTAAAAATATTAAAACACCCCCCCTTGAGAAACTTGAGATTGAGATTGAGAAACTTGATAAAGGGCATTTATTTTGTAACATTCTACCCTACTATCTTCAGGATTAACTAGCCTCATACAAGAACTGGAATCTTGAACAAAATCAGAATGCTCTATTGTTTTTTAATCTCAGCAACTTTAAGATTAATGGATTTCAACTCCCAGAATTCTCTACCCAACATGCTGGTTGGGAAATTCTAGGAGTTGAAGTCATACATTTAAAAGTTGCTAAGGTTGAGAATGACTGCTCTGTATAACTGCTAGTTACTGAGATTTTAGTTACTAGTTATTAATTTGTGCCATTAGTTATTAAGTACTACTTTTAACAACTACCAATATGAATTTGATCTAGGTTGCAATAGGGCTTAAAATTGTATTGGGCGACTGCTTCTTTTTACTAGAGATGTTGTTGACAGCATAAAATCCTTTTCTTATTAAAGATTAACTACCATAAATTTTTGATAATACCATCTGGAGAAACTCATGTCAATGTAAGTAGGAACAAGCCCTTGGAAACATTTAAATCTAAATGTGCCCTCCTGCTTTTTGGGCTCAGAATATGAAACTTAGAACTATTGATGGGTTTCAAATAAATGGAAATGGATTTATAGCTAATGGACATATAGGCCACAATCCAGAGAGCAACTTTAAGTGCATTCAAGCAATTATTTGAGCACAGCAGGTACCCTCCCTCTTGTGGAACAGCAAAGTCAAGGAATATTACATATTGCTGTTGAAATTTGGAATTTTAAATGATATTTGCAAAAAAACACCTTGATGGTTGGAAACAAATACATGAGGTCCTTCCTTTAGAACTAGTCATTCAGTGCCCTGGATTGTACCCATATAATCTATCTCAAGTGAATTTCAGCCTTAATTAAGCATATTAAAACCCCTTGATTTTAGGAAAAGTTAGGCACATATTTAACTCTATACTGTTTCATAGAGAAGAACAACATTATAAATTGATAAAGATCAGGTGACATGTTTTCGGGGACCAGAATAATTCTGGAAATTTTCCTGGGACTGGTTCTAAACAAAGAACTGTAGAAACCCAAAGTTGGAAGGGACCATTTAGGCCTCTGTGTTCAACTTGCTGCTTAATGAAGGAACAAAATAGAGCATCCCAGACAGATGCTTGTCTACTTTCCACTTGAATGCAGTGAAGGGGAGCCCAACAACTTATTATCTGCTGAAATTTTATGACATTTTCTTAACTTGGAAACTGATCTTCCTGGAACTTAATTTTTTTTATGTTTTATACTTTGCTCTTTGGAAATGCTAATGCTGGAAAAAATGGAAGGAAAGAGAAGAGGAAAAAGTGAATAGACTAAGTCACAGTGCACACCATTGGGAGAGTTGAAAGAACAGATTTCTGGTCATATAGCATATTCTTCTCTAGCTACAATACTTCATAAAGTTGATCAAGAAGGAAATCTCAGTTTGATAAGCATGAAGAAACTTCAGGGATTTTAATCTGTCTAGTATGTTTGAACCCAATTCTTAGCAAATTAATTCATACGAATTAGAATATACACTTTTTAAACTGTATTTTAAAAAAAGAATGGGCCAAATAATTCATTGAAAAGCAATTAAGGGAGAGGAGAAATCCTCTTGATTTTCAAAGAATGAAGAAGACCTAGGGCTCTTAAGTTCTGGTTTGATTTAAACATTAGCCATAAATTAAGGAAAATTATGCATTGCTCTGTATAAACTTCATTAATAGCTTTGTTGTATCCCAGACAATCTTTCATCTGGTCTTTTACAATTTTGTCAAAGGTAATGTTTGCTAGCAGCTGCAAATCTGCCAGTACCCTTGGTAAGATCAGACATTTTTCACAGTCATCCCACTGTCTCTCCTACTTTTTTCCCTATTCACTGTTCTCCTCCGACTCTGAACTCACACATAAGATGGAGTCAGCATGGCATACCCCTCTCCTGATGTTTTCCTTGGATGCATCTGCTAAAAGGCATATAGTTATAAAACACTATAATTAGCTGATTGGCTGTACTGGGATGACTGAAAACAAGTCTGATTTCCAGAATTTTCTCAGTCTAGACAGCATCAGAGTGTCCTTATGGAACCCTTATCTTGTGTTTTTAATGGCACAATTCATACTATGATTTAACAAGGTTATTTATGTCAATATAGAGCAGGAAACATGGAAGATAGCACTGGGCTGCCCAAGAAACATAATATTTGAAGGAACATTAGCTTAGTCTTTCAGGAGGTGATAGATGACTTGTGACTTGAAACTCTATTTAAATTATGTGAAATGATGCCATAGAAGTTACATTCACTCAAAGCAAATTACTCACTTGAGCTTTTTTATCTATATCCTTTCCTGTGGCACTTTAGAATGCATACAATGAAAAGAAAAGAAAAGAAAAGAAAAGAAAGAGAGAAAGGGAGAGGGAGAGGGAGAGAGAGAGAGAATACTTGAAAGTCTCCAGCATGTTTCTCATGTCTCAGACAGACAATTGTAGCAAAATATCTTTCCAATGGTATCATATGGAATGACTGGAAGGTTGGTGTTAAGTTGCATGAAGAGTCAGATGCGAAGAGCTTCAGTGAAGAGTTTATTAGTGACTACAGCTTGAATGGACCCATCTTGGCTGGGCTACGGCTGCTACTAATAGCCAGCAGCCGCAGTTGCCAGCCAATCAGAGTGCAGGGTTTTCCCGCACTTTTCAAACCAATCATATTTGACATTTTACAAGAACAATTCAAACTAAACCAATGACATTCAAACCTACATACATAACACCCCTCCCCACTAGGTTCAGTCCATACCAAACCTCAACCTATCTAATGTATTCTTTTAAATAGGTGGGGCTCTTACGTGTACGTTGAGACCTTCGTGGTTCAGAAGTTTTAAAATTCTCACCCAGTGAGAGAGAAAATGTGTCTGCTGACATTTCCCTGTTGGGACTTCCTGTGAAAGAAGACCCTGTTTGGTGTTAGAATCTGGTCTCTCCTCCCAACCCATCTCCAGCCCAATGTCAGCACCCAAGTCAGGTAGTGATGTACAATCTTCCACTTCTAAGGATGGATTTTGGCATTGTGACAGGTTTTGGAATGGTTCCTGTCATAATGGCTTGTTACACATGGGATGGATTTTTGCTTGCTGATTATCCTCCTGCTCCTCCCCTTCCCCCCTAGAATTGACATCAGGTGAGGGAACTAGAGAGGAACAAGTGTGATGTTCCTGAGAAAACCTGGATCTAAGTTGATCAATGTGCCTGCTCCAGAGGACTCCATCCTCTGTTTGCACCCTGTAAGAACGAGGGCCTGTGATTTGATTTATCTCAGCAGGAATCCACAAAGGTTCACCCATAAGGTTCTTAGCATAAACAGAATCACCCACACTGAATGTGCGAACTTTGGAAATGGAATCTAGTGGTGCGTTGGGTGTGTAAGTGGGATGAAGGCGGTCAAGGGAAGACCTAAGTTTCCTACCCATCAACAACTCTGCTGGGGATAAGTTATTAGATGGGTTAGGAGTGATGTGCTGAACACTAAGAAGTTTTTCAACTTTCTCAGTGATGTCCCCAGGACCCAGTTGTTGAAGTTTCTCCTTGGTAAAATGTACCATGCGTTCAGCCCAGCCGTTAGCCGAAGGGTGCCCAGGGGCAGTGAGGGCATGTCTGATACCCTGTTGTGCTAGAAAGGATTCAAAAATGTTAGATGTGAATTGAGGGCCATTGTCAGAGACAAGAACATCAGGTAACCCATGGGTTACAAACAGTTTTTTGAGCTGCTTGATGACAGCATCAGTTGTGGTGGATGCCATAGGGATTACCTCTAGCCATTTGGAATATGCATCTACTATAATAAGGAAGGTGTGCCCTCTGGTAGGGCCTGCGAAATCAATGTGAATCCTAGACCATGGGCCCCTAGGACATTCCCATTCCTGTTTGTGGGTGAGAGGTGGGGCAGGCCTGACTACCTGACAGTTGGGACAAGATGCAACCCAGTTTTCAACCATTTTGTCAATACCTGGCCACCATACATAACTCCTGGCCAATCCCTTCATCCTTACAATACCTGGATGACCCTCATGTAACATTTCCAAAACCTCTCTTTGTAGTTTTGCAGGAATAACCAGCCTGTTACCCCACAAAATACATCCTCTTAATACAGATAATTCAGTTTGCCTGGACTTAAAAGGTTGGGCCAGGTGAGGTAGATCTTGAAGAGGCCAACCTTTCTTAATCCAGCCTATAACAGGAGCCAATAAAGTGTCTTTGGCAGTCTCTCTGGCAATTTGAGCAGCATGCACTGGAAGCTTGGCAACAGTTTCTAGGAAAAAGGTGTGTGTTTCAGGTTCAAAGTCCTCCTTGTGGCAAGGAAGTGGGCAATGACTCAGTGCATCAGCATGTCCAATGTCCTTGCCAGGCTTGTGGATAAGTTTGTAAGAATAAGCAGCAAGAAATTCATTCCACCTCAGCATTCTTGGTGACAGGATAGTAGGTGTAGGTTTATCTCCTGCCACAATGCCTAACAAAGGTTTGTGATCTGTAACAATGGTAAATGTTCTCCCATACAAATATTCATGAAATTTCTTGACAGCTGCAACAATTGCCAATGCTTCCTTGTCCAATTGGCTGTAATTCCTCTCTGCTTTGGTCAAAGTGCGAGAGTAAAATGCAATAGGGGCTTCTCTCCTGCTGGGAAGCCTGTGGCTCAACCCCCCCACTCCAAAGGGGATGCATCACAAGACAGTACAACAGGCAAATTCTCAGAGAACTGTATCAGTACAGCATTAGTCTTTTAATACTGTTAAATGCTGATTGTTCCTTCCTCCCCCAGACCCAAACAGACTTTTTGTCAAGTAATCTGTGCAATGGTTCTGCAATGGTTGCCTTCTGAGGTAGGAACATGTGATAAAAGTTAATGAGTCCAAGGAAGGCTTGCAAATCTGTTTTGCATTTAGGTCTAGGGGCTTCTTTGATTGCTTCAACCTTGGCATCTGTAGGGTGGATGCCATGCTTGTCAATCATATAGCCCAGGAACTCAACCTTGTCAGTTTTAAGAGTGCATTTTTCTTCCTTGACTTTTAACCCCGCTTTCCTGAATCTGGTAAGGACTTCTCTGAGTCTTTCTTGTAACTGAGTGTCATTTTCAGCAGAGATTAACACATCATCAAAGTAAGGCACTACCCTGGCAGTCCTTGGAGCATCCTTTCCATAAGGCTTTGAAAGATGCCTGGTGCCACACTTACTCCAAATTGTAACCTTTTACATTTGAAGGCACCTCTATGAGTCACAATGGTTTGGGCCTCTGCAGTGGCATCATCAACTGTTAGTTGTTGATATGCCTGGGCCAGATCCAATTTGGCAAAGACTGTACCCCTGCCAAGTGAATGTAATAGATGATGCACCACTGGAACTGGGTATGCGCTCTGCTGCAGCGCATGGTTCAGTGTCCCCTTATAGTCCCCACAGATTCTTACTGACCCATCAGTCTTGACAGGTGTGACTATGGGTGTCTCCCATCTGGAGTGGTCAGTGGGCTCTAAAACTCCTTGAGCTATTAGTTTATCTAATTGTGCATCAATTTTTTCCTTTAAGGCAAATGGGACCCTTCTGGGCTTTAAGCGAATTGGGGGCACCTTGGGATCTAGGTTGAAAGTGATAGGGGTCCCCATATACTTGCCCAATCCTTCGGTGAAGACCTCTGGAAACTCAGACTTCACGGCCTCCTCCCATTCAGAGTTGCTCACGTGATTGATGCCAGTCACCTCGATGCCTAGTGGATTGAACCACTCAAGTCCCAGCAAGCTTGGGCGATCCTTGTCCACAATGGTCAGGGGCAAGCGTTTGGTGTGGCCTTTGAACTTCACGTTGAATTCTCTTGTTCCAACTACTGGAATCTTGTTCCCTTGGTAGTCTTTAAGAGTCAGTGCTTGCTTCTGGAAACGTTTCTTCTGAATGTTGGGAAGTAGCCTGTGAATAGTGTCCCATGACACCATAGATAAATAGGAGCCTGAGTCCACTTCCATTTGGCAAGGCCTTCCTTCAATGAGTACCTTCACATGTACTTTTCTGCTTCTTAAGGGTGAAGAATGACCAATGGTGACTGTTTGATGAGTTTCATTCTTCCCATTTGCTTCTGAGTTGCGCCCATTTTCTCACTGAAGTTGTTGGGCTTGAAATCTTTGTCAGGAAACTTTCTTCTGTGTGGTGGAGTTCTGGATGATTTGCAGACTCTTGCTAAGTGACCTCTTTTTTCACAACGAAGGCAGATGGTATCAAGAAACTTGCATTCAGTGCGGGGGTGCCCCCCCACAACCTCTGCAATAAAAGTCTTGCCTTTTTCTTCCCAGGTCTTTCTTTTTCTTTTCCATTCTGAGTCTATAAATTCCTTCCTCCACCTCACTGCAGTCTGATTCAGAGTCTATTTGCTCGCAATGAGTTGTTGTGGACTTTTCCACATCAGAGTGGCTTGAGGCCTTGTTAATTTTCTTCATGGCTGCTGCTGAGGACTTAGTGGCTTCTGCTGAGGAGGCCTCTTCTATGACTTCCTTCAACGTGATCTTAGGTTTTAATAACAATTTGCTCTGAAGCACTTTGTCTTTGAGGCCTAGAACAAATCGATCGCGCATGGCTCCTCCAAGTTGTTAAACTCGCATGCACCCCCAATGTCTCTTAAGCTTGCCATGAAGTCGTTAACGTTTTCGCTTTCCCCTTGATCCCGACGGTAAAAGTCGTGTCTCTTAATGAGGCACGATACTTGTGGGGCGTAATGGGCTCTTAAAAGCTTTTCTAAATCAGGCCATTCCATTACCTTCACGTCTGCAGCTCCCGCCAATGCCTTCGCCATCTTGAAGACTGCCGGACCGCAGTGCGTAAGAAAGACCGCCCTCTTCCGCTTCTCGGAGATGTCAGCGAGGTCATTTCCTTCCAAATACATTTGGAAGCGATCTGCATACGATTCCCAGTCTTCTGCCGCCGGATCGAATGGGGCTGGGGGGTGTTCAGCGCAGCCATCTCGCTCTTCTGCTTGTCTTCCGTGTCATCTTCTCTTCAGGGGAATCCCACCTTTGTCGCCAGTGTTAAGTTTGCATGAAGAGTCAGACGCGAAGTGCTTCAGTGAAGAGTTTATTAGTGACTACAGCTCGAATGGACCCGTCTTGGCTGGGCTACGGCTGCTACTTATAGCCAGCAGCCGCAGTTGCCAGCCAATCAGAGTGCAGGGTTCTCCCGCACTTTTCAAACCAATCATATTTGACATTTTACAGGAACAATTCAAACTAAACCAATGACATTCAAACCTACATACATAACAGTTGGCATTCAGAAATAGACGCATAAAGACAAATTAAATTTACATACCATTCAAAGAGATAATAACAAAGCTTAGAAGAAAACCAAAAGACCTGAACACATCACATCCAGCAGCCTACACTGAGATAAAAAGGGATTAAAATTATCAAGTAGATAACAATATTTTAATCAAAGAACTATCAAGGAGAAAGCCACACCCCTACCAACATTGGTAGGGCAACTATTGTATATAAACATGGGGAAAACCCCACTCACTAACACTGATAATGTTATGCAGAAAGGTATAGGACAAGGACTGACAGAGCTAGGGGAAGGGTCAGCTTAAATCACTACATAACCACAAATGAACTAAATCCAATCCCACCCTCTCACATACCAAGAACTCCATAGTTCAACCCTGGACCATAGACATTATCTTCTACTTCATGATCCATAAAGTCAATTCACACACCACTATTTGTCTTTCTTTGGAAACTGAACCTATGGAATTTGATAGCTCTATGCTATACTCTCAGTTTGTGTAGGACCATAATGTTGTACAGTAATGCTGATTAGTGAACAAAATTATATTATAGATAAAATGGAATGTTTCATCTCAATCTGTATATTTTTTCATGTCTGTATGTAAGTCTCATTTGTTGTTCAGCAAAAGAGCTAATGATGGGATGTGTATCATACTAAGCCATGATTTACAAAGCTAGATTGTTTGGTTTATATAATACAGTAAACTAAATCCAAACCACATTATGGCTTAGTGAACACATGCACCCAGCCAACGTAGAAAATATTATTTGAAGTCAGAATGTTCCAAAGTAATGAATTTTAACTACTGAAGCTTTTTCAAATGAGCTTTGTATTAAGGAAAAGCTGATAAAGGCACTAATTTGGATCTCAAACTGACTTTAACTTTGGAGCAATAGGTCAATTGCATTTTATTATATAGCTGAAGCAGTTTATAATGCCTATAATTAATAAAATATTACAGGTGAAACTTGAAAAATTAGAATATCGTGCAAAAGTTCATTTATTTCAGTAATGCAACTTAAAAGGTAAAACTAATATATGAGATAGACTCATTACATGCAAAGCAAGATAGTTCAAGCCGTGATTTGTCATAATTGTGATGATTATGGCTTACAGCTCATGAAAACCCCATATCCACAATCTCAGAAAATTAGAATATTACATGCAGTCAATAAAACAAAGATTGTACATAGAACAATATCAGATCTCTGAAAAGTATAAGCATGCATATGTACTCAGTACTTGGTTTGGGCCCCTTGTGCAGCAATTACTGCCTCAATGCGGCGTGGCATGGAAGCTATCAGCCTGTGGCACTGCTGAGGTGGTGTGGAAGACCAGGATGCTTCAATAGCAGCCTTCAGCTCTTCTGCATTGTTCGGTCTCATGTCTCTCATCTTTCTCTTGGCAATGCCCCATAGATTCTCTATGGGGTTCAGGTCAGGCAAGTTTGCTGGCCAATCAAGCACAGTAATCTCACAGTCATTGAACCAGATTTTGGTGCTTTTGGCAGTGTGGGCAGGTGCCAAGTCCTGCTGGAAAATGAAGTCAGCATCCCCATAAAGCTCATCTGCGGAAGGAAGCATGAAGTGCCCCAAAATCTCCTGGTAGATGGCTGCGTTGACCCTGGACTTAATGAAGCACAGTGGACCAACACCAGCAGATGACATGGCTCCCCAAATCATCACAGACTGTGGAAACTTCACACTGGACTTCAAGCATCTTGCAGTGTGTGCCTCTCCATTCTTCCTCCAGACTCTGGGTCCTTGGTTTCCAAATGAGATGCAAAAGTTGCTCTCATCAGAAAAGAGGACTTTGGACCACTGAGCAACAGACCAGGTCTGTTTTCCTTTAGCCTAGGTAAGATGCTTCTGATGTTGTTTGTTGTTCAGGAGCGGCTTGACAAGAGGAATACGACATTTGGAGCCCATGTCCAGGATCCGTTGTGTGTGGTGGCTCTTGATGCACTGACTCCAGCCTCAGTCCACTCCTTGTGAAAGTCCCCAACACTTTTGAATGGCCTTTTCCTGACAATCCTCTCCAGGCTGCTGTCATCCCTGCTGCTGGTGCACCTTTTTCTTCCACACTTTTCCCTTCCACATAACTTTCTATTGATGTGCTTTGATACAGCACTTTGGGAACATCCAACTTCTTTTGCAATTACCTTTTGAGGCTTTCCCTCCTTATGGAGGGTGTCAATGATGGTTTTCTGCACAACTGTCAGGTCAGCAGTCTTTCCCATGATTGTGATTCCTACTGAACTAGACTGAGAGGCTATTTAAAGGCTCAGGAATCCTTTGCAGGTGTTATGGCTTAATTAGCTGATTAGAGTGGGACACTTTGAGCGTAGAATATTGCACCTTTTCACAATATTCTAATTTTCTGAGATTGTGGATTTGGGGTTTTCATGAGCTGTAAGTCATAATCATCACAATTATGGCAAATCACGGCTTGAACTATCTTGCTTTGCATGTAATGAGTCTATCTCATATATTAGTTTCACCTTTTAAGTCGCATTACTGAAATAAATGAACTTTTGCGCAATATTCTAATTTTTTGAGTTTCACCTGTAGAGTCGCCCTTTGCTTTTACAAACAGTATTACTACAGCAGTAATACTTAGTGGTGTTGCTAATGTATAATACATTACATTAGTATAGCATAGCATAGCACAGCATAGTATTGCATTACATTACATTATTATGTCAGTTTTTGCCCAAATCTTTTTCAAGGTTTTTTTTCTGAGATAAGCTTAAAGGAAATTAATACATATGCTTAAACTACAGGTTTCCTGCTGAATAATGTATATAAAATAAATGAAGTCAGAGGTTCCTAAACTTGATGCTATTTCATCTCTCTTTAGTGTATGTTAATGTACATATCTTCCCTAAAAACCCAAACAGCAAAACGAACATACATTGAACAATGACAACAATACGAAGGAACTTTAGGAAAGGTAGATTTATTGTAAATATGCACAACTACATCTTTACACCTTCCCGGACTCTGTCTCTACCTCTCAAAGGGAGGTTCACCTCACAGTTTGGAAAACTCTGTATTAAATGAACAATCCCTTATTGTCATACATTTTAATATTTAACAGAAATAGAGTTGGGAAATATGTAAGAAATTTGGAGTAGAGAATTGGAGTATCTTATACTGCAATGTCATTGGCTGCAGGATAGGTATATTTTGTATAATTCCAAAAAAATTCACTAATTCAATAACTTTTATTTTTTGGATTTATTAAACCCTCAATGAAAGTTTAAAAAATGGTTGATATGCTAGAAAAGTTATACACTTAAAGGATCTTTATGGTTTATAGTGAACCAGCTTCATGTAATAAAGTTAAATTTTAAAGATGTTAACATGTAGTTGAATGAACTTGCCATCTCTCCTCTCCTTTATTTTTTGCAGGGTATGCCTGAATTTAGGGGATTGTCTATAATCATTGTTGTGATCATTATTAATAATTTGGAAGAAAGTGTGAGGCCCTTCTACTGAAGAGTGGAACAAACATTTAAATTGCCTACAGTTTAAAGAATTAAAAGAATTTGACTGAGGACCAAGGCATTAATAACTTTGTTTACTAGACAGGGAGCAGACAAAAAAATATTTAATTGAACTCAAGAGGAGTGTATCTGATTACCCCTTTCTCTGCTGAAAATTCTCATCTTTATAGTGAGTCATGTCCTTGGTCATAGATTAAATCTATGTTTACCACATTTTAGAAATCATAAGAAAACATTCAGAAAAAAATTAGAAGTTTGTGTTAGTCCAATATTAATTATACAGTTGCATATCAATGCAATCTTATGCTTGTAACCCCTCTATTTCAATAATCATTTTCTTAGGCTGCTGTCTTCTAGATGCATAGAAGTACATTAATTATATCAATGTCAACCAAAGGCATTATATTAATAACCTGTTATTATTATTGCCTACACGATAAAAATCAGGGCTCACTGTGTACAAAGGAATGACATAAATCCTTAATAGCTGAACCCCCTTTTATCTTTTATTCTCACTTAGTGTTTATGTAGAACATGATGGATCATTGATATTTCTTTCATTCCATCTAGCTATCCTGGTAAAAGAAAAAGTTGTGGAATTGTGGTGATCAGCAAGTTTCCTTTCCCAAAAACTCCTAGTAAGAAGATAGATAGGTAGGTGAGGAGGAAGGAAGGAAGGAAGGAAGGAAGGAAGGAAGGAAGGAAGGAAGGAAGGAAGGAACATCTGTTCAAATCTATATGGAATTGGAAACTCTTAATATTAATTTATGCTCATGACTTTTGAGGAAAATAATTATCCAGAGAAATACTTTTGCCCCACCTGTTTTGGAACAATTCTTTCATTCAGAACTACTTGTACTGCTATTCTCTTATACAGTCATACTTGATTTCAAGAACTAAGCAAAGATGGCTTTCAAATGCAGAAAACACTGATCGGATTTTTCCTGGCGCTTTAGGAGCATTCTTGTCTTTTGCATGTTTCTTCCACTGGTGGCTCCCCTTTCCCCTTATTACTTCTCATGGGAAACTGCTTGTGGAAGTCAGCCAGAGGTTGGACCAAAGTATCATTACTTCTGACTCATGTTTTAGTCTATGAATCCTAGGGAAGCAGTGGGAATTTTGAACAGGTGCCGAGAGTCAATTTTGGATTGGATGAGGATTAAGCAGCAGAATTTTAATCCTAGTAAGATAGATGTACAGCAGGAAGCATATGCCATAAAGGAGAATGCAGATAAAATATATATTTTAATCATGGCCAAGCATAGATTGGCGGCACAGTTTCTTAGCACCTATGCTTATTTTTTCCCCACTATGGGGAAAATTTCTAGCATTATATCATGCTATAATATACTTTGTGTTTGCCTGTTCCTGCTTTCTCTCCATTCTGGAGGTAGAAAAGAAGAACAGCAGCCAGCTCCATGCCTATGTAAAACTGTATTGCATCGTTATGATTATGCAATATATAAAATATATAAAAACACAGTGTGGTGAATTGTTTCCCTGCATACAAGAATTTTTTTCAAGTACAGGAAGCCTTTTAAAATCAGAAACCTATTTGTGTGATCTCTTATGAATAAAGTAAGTAATTACATTGAGTTTCACTGTTGGGGAAGAAATAAATATTCCATTTACTTTTGGTGATTTAATTTTATCTGTATCACAAAAAATTAATAAAAGAACTTTACAGTATTGTTTCATAATATACTTCCAGCTGAAATTTTAGTTTTCCTGGATTCAGTATATTCAATGAACATGATTTTCTGACAGGCGACATACTGGGGCCATTCTTTAGTAGCAAAAACACTTGTAACACCAAAACATTTTCAACAAACTTTCTTGACTTGACTTTCATCAGTATGACTGATAGATGGGTTATCTTTAGCTTTTTTAAAAAAATCACCCAAAATAAACATTTTCATTTTAAAAGATTAGCAATTTAAAATAGTGAATAAAAATAGTGAACTTCATATTAAAATACTGAATTTTACAAATATTCCTTAAACTACATTGATACTATTACACTTTATGTTGGTGGAGACATTGGAGGTACGTGAATATTTCCAAAGGCAGGCAACCCAAATATCAGAGGCTGGGATCAATCCATGAGCAAAGATCAATAGTAGTTTTGTCAATAGTGTTAGAAGTGATACTCTGCAGAAACTAGCTTTTTCCCCACTTCAATATTAATAATATTCATGTAATGCTTAACAACAGATCACAGAATACTACACAGAGTACTATTTATTAATCCATAATATTCAAAATACTAAGTAGACCACAACTAGGTAACTCTAATTCCAAGGGAATGGTGGAATAGTAAACCAGTAACCATTTTATAATCAAAAGAATAAATCAGACCCTTTTTTTTTTAGAAGAGAGCTAGTCCAGATTTGTTGTACATACGCTGATTTGGGTTATCCAGGTGATTGATCAGTTTTTCCATAGAATTTTTATCCCTGTCTCTGCAAAGTTTTCTCCAAGGTGCAAGGTGGAAAGGGGGCAAATGCCTTATGATATTTGTAGCCTACATCAGATTTAAACTGGGAGCATGGTTGGTGATTGCAGGTGAGGAGTTTTCACATTCAATTTCAGTGAAAAAGATACATTTCAGAAGATAATGCCACCATCACTATCTTCTGAACTATTTTATTAAAGAAGCCTTGCAAAGACACAGGATGAAACCCCTGCAAAAACCTGGTGAATGCCTCAGTATTAATCCCTCTAAATCTAGATATCCCAAAGTAGACCCTATAAAGCCTACAGCACTTCAATATAACTAACTTAAATCAAGAAATATAAAATACTATACCACCTGAGAAAATCCCGATCCACATACGTTAGGGTTTAATGAAAGAAAACAAAACATCGTTATATATAAACATATTTTAGTGGAAAGATATAACTTGATAAGCAAATTTTTTCAGTCTTGTAAAGGTGGCTCCCCCAGTGAACACACCATGAGCAACTCCAATCTAAAATTTTAGAACACATAATTTAATATATGTAATTTCAATGTCACATAAATTGCTCAGTAACAGAAATAGTAAATATTTATTTTGATTATATTTCTGGCTTTAAATAACTTTTCCAGATACTTAAAACATTAATATGTTTTTAAAGAAAGGGTAGTTCCAAGTATAAAATTGTGTGAGTTATACTTGTTCTTACTGTTTTTTTATTTTGTACTTGAAATATGGTTCAAAATAATGTGGCTGGCAATAAATATATATTTTATGATCCTTGATGGATCTTTTTTATTGCAGCTATTTTTCACTGTACATTTACAAGGGGTGAAATACTTTTAAATTAACCAAGGGTTGTATTGTTGCATTCATTTATAGGATGAATATTCCTAAAGATTTGAAAGATCATAACAGCTAGGGAATAATCAGATGTCGAGGTGCTCTCTCAGCACTTGGAAGAACAACTCAATCACTAGCAAATTAATTAAAAACAGGTGCCAGGATTTAAGCTGCAAAACTGTAGATTTCTCAGAGCATGTTGTCATCATTGTTTGAAAAGTGCTAGTGTCCGCTGATGTTGTCCACTAAGTTTAAAGTTACTATGAGATTACTTCCATCTTTAGAAGAGTTCCACACTGCAATGATATCACTATAATTTTTAAATAGAAGTCTAGATACATATGGGTTGAAATATTAGACATGCAAGTGAGGTTTGGCATCCCTAGTAGGATTTATTTTCATTCCAGTTTTTCTACAACTCCCTTTACATCTTTCAAAAGAGCTCCAGAAGACTGCAGAATGCTTTAGAGATTTGGAGGATGTGTGGTACTGAAGTGAGAATGAAGGAGGAGATCCCAAAAATCACAGGTGGAATTTGCCCATTACTTTTGAAACCATTTGCAATGTAGTGACAAACATATTGTTAGATTCTCTTGGTATCATTTGGCAAACTATTTTTGAAATGTGCTGTTTTTTTTCTGAGAATAAAAAAAACATTTCTTTCATAGTCACTGTCAACTACTTAAAGCAAAATGAATGATAAATGTGAATTGTGTTTATAAGAAGCATTTTCAGAATGAACTAACAAGAATACATATGAATAAATTGTATTACATATACTTCAAGCTTCTCCATGCTAAAGAACAATCTTGTGATGGAACACAGTTCAGATCCCCAGGAAAAGGAAATGTATTCCACAGGAGCAAGAGACAACTTGGTTCAAATAGTTTGTGTGAGAAAAATGGGTGAAGATGGCTCCTCCCTAATAGTTTCCAGAGTATACGCTTTATAGAGGTGTTAGCATGCTTTAGTTTGGCAAGATTCTTTCTATAGGTGATGAACAATAAAGAAATCTGCTCACATGTCTTTCTTGATTTTGGAACCTGACAGATCTTGATCGTTGTGCTACTTGATCCAAGTGTTTGTGTATTTTGATACTTTAATTTTATAGCTATCATTCCAATTTAACTGTGTGTGTGTGTGTGTGTGTGTGTTTGTATGCATGAATGCACATACATACAAGATTTTAAGGCAATTTAGATTCAAGCTAGCATGTGCACAAGACAGGAGCAATTTCAGTGATAAATGAAAATTGCTCATTGTCAATTTGAAAAAATAAGAAAGACAAGCATATCACAGCTCTGAATATCCAAGCTAAATAAATTACATAAATGCTTCACTGAGATACTTTCCTAAACTATTAAATGCAGAACAGATCCATTAACATCATTCAATGTTACCATGTATGTAACCACAGGTGATATCACAGGTGAGTACAGAAACCACATTTTCCTTCATGCTACATCAATCTCAGCACCAGATGATTTTTTATTAAATAGACTCACAAAATACATGAATGAATTATTTGTTATTTTCTTTCCATCATACCAGATATCTGTCCAATGGTCCATCCATATTGTTCCAAAACTGTCTTCTTGACAGACACTTTAGTTAACATTTCCTTTATTTTCACTGCTGTGGCTTCTGATTAGTTTTTTAAATGATCAGGAAATTTTGATAAAGATGCTTTTATTTGTTTTCTTATTTATTTAAAACATTTTAGTTATTTATAAAAGTTAAAAGAAGCTAATAATAAATAAGTTACATATACATAATCACAATACTATTAATATGCAAAATGCCCTAAAATAATCCTTAAAAAATCAAGAAGAAAGATGAAAATATAAGAGGAGTAATAATCTGTGTTCATTAAAATCACTAATTTACCACATAATGATAAAAGAGCTTCATGGAAATGGCAAGACTAGAAATGGCAGTAGCCATTTAAAAATTTCCTTTGATTCCAGTCAATCATTTTTTTTCCTATACCAAAAGTCCCCAAGCAGACCAACTCAAAGAGTTTGTTACCTCAAAACAAGATAATTGTGCCCAATTACATGTCCCTAGACTAGTTATTTTGCTTCAATGTTGTTAATGGGATACCATCTTCATTTCACTTGAGGATAGCCCTTTGAGGATAATTTATGGGGTACAGTGTCATGACACAGGCCAAGGCCCAAGCCCAGGTCCAGGTCAGACCAGTGGTGGGATTCAAATTGTTTTACCACCAGTTCGTGGGCGTGCTTTGGTGGGTGTGCTTTGCCTAACACCGGCATGCAGCTTTCCCCATACCAGCTGAGACCTGCAGTGCCAATCAGCTGAGAGGATAAAAAAGAGAAAAGCGCAGGGGTGGGTGGGAAGGCCGATCTGTGCTTTTCTTTTTCATCTCAGCTTGAGGATTATCATCAGCTTTTTTTACTACTGGTTCAGTTGAACCAGTCCGAACTGGTAGCATACCACCACTGCCTCAGACTCTGAATCTGATTCTGAAAAAACTGCCTCAGTTGTACCTGTGCAATGTCAGCCTCAGGAGAGAGAAAGCCACAAGGCTAATCAAAAACAGGCACTTAAACAATTGGATCAGATGAGGATGATGTAAGGCTGCCCAGCCCCTGCACCTATTGAATAGAATGGAGAACAGAGCAGAGATGTCTGTGAGGCTCCTTGCCAAGCAAGGAAACAAATCTCTTAATGGCAGTTGGTTGCAGGCTGATTTAAGTTCAGACTCATGATTCTTTATTGGAAACTATATGATCTCTGGCTCCTACACATTTGTGTAAATTCTGCCAATAAAATTCTGACTCTGGACTGGCTGACATCTGTGACCTGGCTCTCAAAACCATGGACTGACTTTGGACTGTTCTTCTGCACGCTCTTGTTAAAAGCAAGCCATTCAGGAAAGATTCTGTCAGAGAGTCTACTTTGCTTTGCATATACCTTGAAAAAACTGTTAACTACCACTGCAACTGTGCATGAGTTATCTCGTATCTTCTAGTAAAGAAGAATGGGATGGATTGGAAGCTCCCATCAGCCACTGAAGTGAACTGCTTTAGTTACCTTAAAGTGTGTGTGGGAGGGGGGGAGTCAATATTTTCTGAACTTCTCTCTGACTTTATTATCCTATCATGGGCTCAGTTGCTCAGTGTTATGTGCAGCAGTGTTTCAATCCTAAAGCTGATGTAACAACTGGCTATTTTAGATGTACATTAGCTTCAAACTGTATTTTAGTTATTTCATTGTATTTTAAACTATAGTCTCTGCTATAGACCATTTTTATTCTCTCAGACCATTTTACTGGCATACTTCTCTTACATTAATGTCAACACTTGCTAACTTTAAGATTGGCTTTTAAAACATTTGCAAAAATAGATATATATCTTAACTAAAATGTGGTGAAATTTAATGTGGGTTAATGGATTAATACACACACACACACACACACACACACACACATATATATATATATGTTTTTATATTTTCACGGGTAAAGGTATGTAGGTCTTGATGTATTGGTCTTGTCCCGTGTAAGATTGAGAATACCTTGGCAACGCGTTTCGAAATCTCATCCGTCATCTTCAGGCTGGTGTCTTCAGCCGTTCTTCTGAGTACACCAAGCGTTCTTCGAATACCAAGACCTACACACACACACACACACACATATATATTTGTTTTTTAGATTTTCACGGGTAAAGGTATGTAGGTCTTGGTGTATTGGTCTTGTCCGTGTAAGATTGAGAATACCTTGGCAGCGTTTAAATCTCATCCGTCATCTTCAGGCTGGTGTCTTCAGCTTCGTTCTCCCAGGAGACAAGACCCGAATACACCAAGACCTACATACCTTTACCGTGAAAATCTCTAAAACAAACATATATATATATATATATATATATATATATATATATATATATATATGTAGGTCTTGGTGTATTTGGGTCTTGTCCCGTGTTGCAACCTCCTGATGTTTTGTGTTGTGATCTCCTGAGTTCTGTGATGTAGTGTCCTGGGTGGAAGGCTGTGATGTGACATTCCGGGCCTTGGTTTGGCTTCGAGTGGAATGTCACATCACAGCCTTCCACCTGGAATGTCACATCACAGCCTTCCACCCAGGACACTACATCACAGAACTCAGGAGATCACAACACAAAACATCAGGAGGTTGCAACACAGACAATGACCCAGGAGATTACAGCACCACACCCAGGATGTCACAACAATAGAACTCAGAAGGTCATCACACAGCCCATTACCCAGGTTGTTACAACACAAAGGCTGAGAGACACACAGCCAGCACCTCAGCCACACAGGGTCTCAGGAAAAAGCCATCCAATCTGCATACATCAGCTCCATCAACCAATCAAGAAGTAACAACACAGCCAACTCTGAGTTTAAAAGGGAAAAACAGCCACTATCACACACTTCTCCCAGAAGAACGAAGCTGAAGACACCAGCCTGAAGATGATGAATGAGATTTCGTCAAACGTTGCCAAGGTATTCTCAATCTTACACACAATACCATACACCACTACATATATACATACACACACACACACATACACACACACATACTATCTATTATACAGGCATCCCCACTGAACATTTTGTGTCATAATTTACCATACTGATGCAGAGAGAGTTGGTAGATAGGTATTGTTCAACTTCCTAATTTTTTTTTTTATTCGTATTTCTATCCCGCCCTTCTCCGGAGACTCAGGGCAGCTTACAGTTTTTGGGATACAACCCAATGCGCTCAGCAATAGCCTTCATTCCATTGTATATGCCTGCTTATTACTAAGCGGCATTTTTTACAAAGTCAGCTTATTGCCCCCAACAATCTTGGGTCCTCACTTTACCTACCCCGAGAGGATGGAAGGCTGAGTCAACCTTGAGCCTGGTGGGATTCAAGCCTGCAATAATTACAGGCAGCTGGAGCTAAGTGCTAGGCTATTAACAGCCTGCACCACCAAGGCCCTTCAAACGTTGGGCTAGAACTCCTAGAAAGTCTAAACCTGCCCCCAAAACAGAATTTAGCTGATTACATAAATCTGTGTTTCTCAACCTCAGCAACTTTAAGGTACATAGACTTCAACTTCCAGAATTCTGAAAGTTGAAGTCCACACATTTTAAAGTTGCCAAAGTTGAGAAACACCAAGATAGATAATAGCTAGATAGCTAACTAGATGGCTAGACAGATGGATAGATGGATAGATAGATAGATAGATAGATAGATAGATAGATAGATAGATAGATAGATAGATAGATAGATAGATAGATAGATAGATGATATAGAGAGAGAGAGAGACAGGCAGGCAGACAGACAGACAGATGATGAATGGGGGAGACAGAGAGAGAGAGATGAAAGATAGAGCACAATGTTAATGTATGTATGTGTGTCACATATGTCTCTGTGTGTATGTGCACACTCAAGGCAGTGTACCTAGTTCTTCCTCATCCCATTTCCATGGCAAAACCTAAAACTCTGTGTGTAGAGTTGGAATGACAGTAAAATTGGGCCAATGTCGCTAAGTGACATTTTTATGCATGAGAATAGACTTGAAACTCAGTCTTCCTAGTTCCAGCACTTAACCATTATTCTACTCTTGTTCTCATTGCCACAAGGGACAATACTTGTTTGAATAACTGTCCTGCACATTGTGTCAGCTGCAGAGATTTTACATTATTCCAGTTTGTCTTTCCAGAGCTGCAGTTTGGTAGTTAAAATCTTCATAAAGAAGAAAGATTTTATTTTATTTCTTTGCATGTGGTATCTACCGAGGTCATGCAATCACTGATATACAAATAAAAATAAAGCACCAGCAAATATATACACATACATACACATACACACACACACATATGCATGCATACATACATACACTCACATAGTATATGGATAATACAATATACAAGATAAAGTATTCAATTAAAATAAAACCATAATAGAAAGAGAAAGATGAAGCTAAGAAGATTTGTTTGTTTAAAAAATAGCAAGAACTTATGTGTGTGTATTCTTTTTTTGTGTACTTGGTAGTTTGAACAATGTAATAATTCCTTCTTTTTCTTTCAATAGTTCTGCCAGATCCAATGCAGCTTTGATTTTTAAAGCCCTTTACCAAAATTTAAAATTGCGGTTGAAATTCTGTGTGATATGAATAATGTGAAAAGAGATACTTTTCCATCACAGGTAGCTCAAGGTCATTAATTGAGACTAAACATATGACATTCAGAATTGACCTACAAAACATTTTTTCAAATGATTCATTGTTGCCAGAGGTGATATTCAGCAGGTTCTGACCAGTTCTGGAGAACTGTTAGTGGCAATTTTAAATAGAACCGGCAAATACCACTACTGATTGGCCCACCACCAACTATTCTCTGCCTCCTGAAGTCCCAGCTGATTGGCTGGGTTTTCTTTTGTTGCCTTGCACAGGAGAATGGAGCTGAAAAGCAGGTTAGTAGGGTGGGGAGGAAATGGGATTTTGCAGTAACTTTCCCCTGCCATGCCCACAGACTTGGTAGTAAAAAAATTTGAATCCCAACCACTGCAGTAAATCCTAAACTATGGGATTCACTGACAATAATGACAGCCAATATGGATGGTTTCAAAAGAGAACTGGAGAAGTTCCGTTTTGCTTTTGTTGGCTTATTCTCATAAGAGGTAACCCTGAGGTACTAAATCCTTCTCTACTATTTGTTTGGAACTGTTTGTGTGAATGCATGTTAAGTAATGTAATTAAACAGGAAATACAGAATCATGAAGTACAGATATTCTGATTAGAAATAGTTCATGATCATGTTAAGAGCAATTTGAGGAAAGAGAAGACCATTTGGATTTTATCAACCCGAAGATTTTTTTAAAATTATTGGTAAGTATTTAATGATTGTGACACCATAGATAAGGTAAACAATTATTAATAATCCAATTCTTATCCATTATTTAAAAATAAGCCATATTTTAGTTTTATGCATTTCTTTAATTCCTTCAGCAGGAATTAACTCCAGCAATATTATTTTATTAAATACCATTGATTAACTGACCATAGCTACAGTGACTAGGAAATGTATTGTACACATTCTCAGAAATGCCTTTCTTGAGACGCTAGAGAGCCCTCATGCCAAGGTCTTCTATGACTGTCATACAAATGCATGTACAAGTTTCTTCAGACCAGGAATTAGCAGTAAATCCCTTTTACAAAGCTTAAGTAAGCTACTGTGTTCAAACTCAGCAGAAGTCTTTCAGCTTAATACAGCACAGCTAGATATGAGTCTTCCCTCAAGCTAGATTGAAACCATATTGTTAATTGTCCTCTGTCAGCATCAAGATTCAGTTCCACTTATATCCATGGCAGTTCAAACATGCTGCTTCTTTTTAACCTTTCCAGGATTCAGTGGTGTGTGCTTCGTGGTCTTGAAGCAGAGCAGTCTCTTGTTGACAGAACTGACATTTCTGTCTTGCGAACTGTTGGCTCTTGGGTTATCATTCATACTTGAAATGTTTTTATTCTTACATTTTTATTCTACATGTGAAAGTTTCCCCACTGTGGTTTTTCTTAGTGTGCTCATGAAGAATTTACTTTACTGAGAGAAAGGACTGCTCACCATTTCTCATTTTACGGACACAACATACAAATGCAGTATCTACTGCTGCTTATGCATTCACTCCTAGTTGTTTTTTAGATTTAAAGCTCTTGAATGGACTTTTTTTGGCCATAATATGCAAAATAAAGGCTGTAAAAAGAATTAAAACTTTGCAGTAACAGAATGGATATTTTTATCTTTCTATATTTCTGTTCATTGATTTTTCCTGTTCAAGATTTTCACTCTGGGATTGAGACAGTCCAGGGCTTGGTACTTTTCTGGTTAAATCAAATGAAGCCTTAATCGATATAAATCAAAGATAAACAACTAACAAGTTGTGAACTCCATTAGACTTCTGGCTTTAAGATTTTGAGTTTTCCAGAGCTATCATCAGTCTTAGATTATTGGTATATATTGCCCCTGACTTACAACTTATTAGTATATATTATCCCTGACTTACAATTCTCCCTCATCCTACTATAATAAACAGACATTGCGTAATATCTTGAGCCTAGTTACACTATTTATAATATCTGAAAAATAGAAGGAAATTACCATAGAAATCTGTCCTAAAGTGGTTTACAAAATTTTTCTTTCATAGGTTGCATTTGCTGCTTTCAAACTAAGATAAGTTATTTCATAATTTTTAAAGTTTGAATAGTTTGAAATACATTTTTGAAATCCTTCTGTGTAGCTGCAAAATAGTTCAGGGTGTGGGATGGTAGATTATAAAGACAGCTGTGTGAATTAATGAACTGATATGTGAATGGGACTTGGCCATGTGCCTCGTCTGAAAATCATGTAGATGACCTCATAAAACAGTCAAAGAATGCCCTATAGTTTACTTGTAAAACAATCTACTCCTCAAGAAATGTCCATATAATTCAGTGTACATTTAAGCTCAATATTATTGCTTCATTATTGCAGGATGAACATTTCCCATGAAAAGCATATTTAACCAACAAAGGCAACTATAAACCTTAATTGGTATTTCACAGTATGTACAAGTTTGTTCTCTGGAGAGAGTAAAATGTCCATTTTGCACCTGCATTTTAACAGCAATCTTGTAGTATTTCAACCATTAACATTTTTCCTTGACACACTTCATACACAATTGTTCACAAATTTGTTTTATATTTAGGTTTCACTTCTCATTCCATGTAACACCACACAACTTAAACACAAAACTACTACTTAAAACCAAATGATAGAGTCTGGCTATTTTCTTAAATGGTTTTGTCCTGTAGAAAAATGAATGGCAAATTGTCAATCTTCACTAAGTACACCAAACAAAATGCTAATTCTACTTTATTGTAAAGCTACTTTAACAGAATCTTGTGAGTTTGAAAATACAATTACCTCACCATCACCTTTATTATCCAATAATTTAACCTCCTAAGCCTCTTGCTCTGACGTTATGGAGCTCTGGGCTATGCTTCCTCTTATCTGATTGTTGCTAGACAGCATAGCTTCTCCCAAAGTCATTCCCACATACCATTAAACTACTATATATTATGCAGGTAGTTCTCCACTTAGAACAGTTCATTTAGTGACTGAAATTACAATGGCACTGAAAAAGTTACTTATGACCATTATTCACACTTACAACCGTTACAGCTTCCCCATAGTCACATTATCAAAATTCAGACGCTTGGCAATTGGCTCATATTTATGAGTTGCTGGGTCCTTAGATCATATGATCACCTTTGTGATCTTTTGACGAGCAAAGTCAATGGGAAATCCAGATTCATTTCACTTTTACCTAATTGTGTATGTTTCTTGGAGACTGCCTGGACAAGGTTTTTGGGCACGGTGTTTCAAAAGTGGCTATCCTTTATCTCCTTCATAGGCCACAGAGAAAGTGATTGGCCCAAGTTCACCCAGCTATCTTTGTTCCCAAAGCTAGACTAGAATTCATGGTCTCCCAGTTTCTAGCCTAATGCCTTAATCATTACACTGGCTCTTGAATTCAGTTTTTTGGAAAACCTTTTTCCCCCATTCATAAAAAAACACAAATAGGCCTTTAGTGAAATTTCTTTTGATGGCCAGGTGGTAGGAGGGAACATCTTGACTTCCACTATACAGTCAGGTCACAAGCAATATCCCATGGTGCTCCACACTTTATTTCACACAGAAGGGAAGATCTAATGTGGATGTTTTAAGATAGGAATTGCAGGAATTCATGGGTGTTAAAATGAAATTATAAGAAAAATGTAAAAATGAAATTATAGCAGTGACATAACCTGTATGAGTTCTTTCCACACTGAAACAAGGTATGTTGAAATTTGCACCAAGAGGAATTGATCATAGCTCTCCAGAAGACTGCCTGGCAACAGGTGGCTGTGGGGGCCCTCAACAGAGTTGTCCCCATGCGTCCCCTTACTTGGCGCAGATCCCAGGTGGCTCTCTGGTATACCGAGGTGCTCCGAGAGATGAAGCGCCGTAGAAGGGGCTTAGAAAGCAGATGGAGATCGACCCGTTCCGGTTCTGACTGAGCCCAGTTGAGAGCCTATATTAGGACTTACCTGGTAGCTGTGAGAGCAGCGAGAAGAGTTTATTTCTCCGCTCTCATAGCATCCGCAGGTAACCACCCAGCTGCCCTGTTTGGGGTCACCCACTCCCTCCTACAGCTGGGGGTTGCGGTGGATCCCTTGTGGGGTAGAGCTGAGGAATTTGGTCAATTCTTGCAGGACAAGATTGCTCGCATCCGGGAGGGGTTGAACTCTAATTTGCAGTGGTCTGATGTTGGGGGTACAAGTGGTCTGGCCAATGTAATCTGGACTGAGTTCGATCCTGTTTCTGAGGATGAAGTGGACAGGATTATGCAATGGCTGAGTTCCACCACATGTTTGTTGGACCCATGCCCTTCCTGGTTGGTTTATGCCTCCAGGGAGGTCACGTGCGGCTGGCTCCGGGCAGTGGTCAATGCTTCATTAAGGGAGGGTGCCTTTCCTGCCACCTGGAAAGAGGCGGTGGTGAGGCCCCTCCTGAAGAAGCCTGCCCTGGACCCAGCCAAATTGAACAACTTTCATCCAGTCTCCAACCTTCGCTTTTTAGCAAAGGTTGTTGAAAGTGTGGTGGCTCAGCAGTTTCTGCTTTTCCTGGAGGAAGCAGACTACCTAGATCCGTACCAATTGGGTTCCGACCCGGGTATAGCATGGAGACGGCATTGGTCGCACTGGTCGATGATCTCTTGAGGGCTCGGGACAGGAGATTTTCCTCTGTCCTGGTCCTGTTAGACCTCTCAGCGGCTTTCGATACCATCGACCATGGTATCTGTTGTGGTGTCTCGGGGGGCTAGGAGTGTTACAGTGGTTCTCCTCCTTCCTCTTAGGATGCTTGCAATCGGTGTTGGCAGGGGGTGGAGGTCGACGCCAAGGGCTCTCACTTGTGGGGTCCCCCAGGGTCGGTCCTCTCCCCCTCCTGTTCAACATCTATATGAAGCTGTTGGGTGAGATCATCCGTGGCTTTGGGGTGAAGTATCATCAGTATGCTGATGATACGCAGTTATACATCTCCACCCCAGGCCACATCAGTGATGCCCTCTCCATGATATCCCATTGTCCAGATGCGGTGCGGATCTGGATGGACAGGAACATGCTTCGGCTCAATCTGGCTAAGACAGAGTGGTTGTGCATACCAACATCTCGGTCCAGTCAGGAAATTCCACCTTTGGTCATGGGGGGAGAGGTGTTGCCCCCCATGGACAGGGCACGGAACCTGGGGTTCTCCTGGATTCATGGCTCAGGTTGGAGGAGCAGGTGGGAGCCGTGGCCAGAGCGGGCTTTGCCCAGGTCCGGCTGATTTGCCAGTTACACGCATATCTGGACTGAGATGCCCTGCGCATGGTCACTCAGGCATTTGTCACCTCTCGGCTCAACTACTGCAACACTCTCTATTTAGGACTGCCCTTGCATACCATCCGGAGGCTTCAGCTGGTGCAGAATGTGGCTGCGCAGGTTGTGATGGGAGCTTCCCGGTACTCCCATGTTACACCCTTCCTGCGTGACCTGCATTGGCTACCAGCTGCCCTCTGGATGAGATTCAAGGTTCTGGTATTGACATTCAAAGTCCTACGAGACATGGGTCCGGGTTATCTACGGAGCGCTACTGCCGGCATCGAATACCAACCGCCCTGTACAAGCACACAGGCAGTGACTCCTCAGGGTGCCGTCTGCAACCCAGTGTCATTTGGCAGTATCCCAGGGGATGGCCTACTCTGTAGTGGCTCCCACTCTGTGGAACCAACTACCTCTGGGGCTCTGCCTGGCCCCCGACCTCTGCACCTTCCACCATGATTTAAAAACCTGGTTGTTTGAACAGGCTGAACTGTGCTGACTCCTCGGGGGGGATTGGTTTTATATTATAAAATATTAATGGGTTTTTAGTTAATTTGGCTTGTTTAATTTAATCTTATTTTAGGTAATTAATTTATTGTTCTGATTTTATCTGTGAGCCGCCCCGAGTCCTTTTTGGAGAGGGGGGTGGCATACAAGTCAAATAAATAAATAAATAAATAAATAAATAAATAAATAAATAAATACATGAATGAATGAATGAATGAATGAATGAATGAATACATAAATACATAAATAAATAAAGAAATCAGCTTCAATCTCCAAACAAAGAAAAGAAAGAAAGAAGTCCAAAATTTCTACACCACCACAATTCAATTTTTCTTTGGATTGGATCTTTCTGAGGTCCACCTTTCTAACCCAGATGATGCAGCTGTAAAATCATAATCTTAACAGTACAAATCTTTGCTGTCAGTGTGAAATCTCTCCATTATTAATATTCTGCCTAGGTTTGTCATTATTGTTCCCCCTAGTAGCACAGGTTTATTTTTATTTTATTTTATTTATTAAATGTGTATGCTGTCCATCTCACCATTGAGAAATTCTGGGAGAATAATAAGTAAAGAAGATAAATCAAAAAGAGTTTGGACAGCCATTTATCCAGAATGGTATAGGGCCTCCTGCTTGAAGACCTCCAGGTCTCCTCCAAACCTGTTATTCTATCTTTTATCAGGAAACAAAAAAATGGAAAACTTTCTCTGAGGTTCCAGAAAATTGCTGCTAGTGAAGAATAATATAATAGGCCAGGTTGAACAAATCATAACTCTATTTTTATGATACTCAAATTAGTTTGTGTAAGAAATTTCAATCTTAAACCAACACTTTCCAGTTTTGAAAACAGTCTATCAGGGATCTTAGTATCTAAGGCACAGGTGTCAAACTCGCGATGTCACATTGCTGTCATGTGATGTTTTTTCCCCTTTGCAGAGCTGGGGTAGGCATGACCTGTGCATGATGCATCTGGCCAGTGGGCCTCCAGTTTAACATTCCTGATCTAAAGGGTCGGTGCAGTCAAAAATAGACAAATAAGTTATAGATATGTCTTCTTCTCTGCTCCCCAGCCTTTTCCCCATCTATTCTTGTACTAGTTGAGATTGCTTAATAATATGTTCGGAATGGGACAACTTTCCACAGCCAACTTGTCACAGCCAACTTGCCACAGCCAACTTACCATAGCAATAGCAATATCACTTAGACTTATATACCACTTTATAGTGCTTTACAGCCTTCTCTAAGCGGTTTTACAGAATCAGAATCCCTCGGAAGGATGGGAGGCTAAGGCAGCCTTGAGCCTGGTAGGATTTGAACTGCCAAATTGCAGCAGCCAATAGTCAGAAGAAGTGGCCTGCAGTAGAGCACTCTAACCACTGTGCCACCAATGCTCTAAATGGTCAACAATCTGCCACAGCCAACTCATTGCAGAAAATTCACCATAGGGCAATTCAACAATTCAATTTAATTATTTAAAATAATTAAAACATTATTTTTATTTTTGTCATTCACATTTCATTTTGACCCTCCCTTGGCATCTTTTTCTTTAATGATTCTATTCCATCATTTCTTCAATATTAGAGTAACTCTTGCCCCACAGCAAGTTGTCCCATGGCAAGTTGGCTGCAGCAAGTTGGCTGCAGTGAGTTGTCCTAGACCCCAATATGTTGGACCCTCAGTAAGATGATGATTTCTAGTGGTATTTGCTAGCCAGAATCTGCTAGCCAGAAGCAAACAAAATGATTCCATTGGTGTTGCTAAGGTCTCCTAGAATAAGGATTCTTGGAAACATTAATATATAGTACATGCTCAAACTGTTTTATTAGAGATGATCAGGACTCCATGACAATCATGAAAACCATGTTTTTTTCAGTTAGTTACTGACCTAGCACACATGGCAGGACACACTCTGAAACTCTATGTCTTCCCCTACTAAACTGAAGGATAATGGGCTGAAGTTGGGGATTTTACATCTATCTACTTGTCACGGTTAAATCACTTCCTGCTGAGCTTTAGACCTGCAGCTGTCATTTTATGTCTCAAAGGATAGGAGATCCATTAGAAGAAATCCATGCTAAGAAGCTAATGGATGCCAATGAATTCCAAAGAGCTCTGGGAGATTTTCCAGCCATTGTAGTGGGTGCTCTTGTAAAAGTTATCATTATGGTCCTTGGCATCATCTCCCACTATGTACCCTCTCTTGTTCATTTCCTTAGTTACCCCAATGAGGGCAATGAAGCAAATTTTGACCTGACTAAAAATCCAGATAGAGGAAAACTTCTCATAAATGTGATTGAATTAGAGTTTGTTTTTCAAATATCCTCTGTCATCCTGATGAAGGAGAAACATATTTTTCTCCTTCGTAACTTCTTTCTCTAGTTTCATCCTGCATTTCTAAGAAGGTCACCCTCAGGTCTGACTCACCACAAGATCACTTGGAATCCTTGATAGTGTATTGTGATTAGTTCCCCAAACAGTGAGATAAAATCTATGTGAAAAAGTTGCTTTGCTAATATTGTTTTTTTTATAACCTCTCCACTTGGTGAAATATAGTGAAACTATCCTGAGAATAATAATTGCTTCTCACATTCATTTTACACACTTAGTTTTCTTCTGAGCTGGTAGCTATTTATCTTAGGGGGAAACACTACAAAAATTGGTATGCATTTTATGAATAACTTATTGTATTCTTATGCACAGATTTCAGTACAAATAAACATTCAAATATGTATCAGAGCATAAAATATGCATTTAATAAGTATTTAAATACATTAAAGCAGACACTGCATTGTAAAAATTAATGTGCAGTCAAAAGGATATGTTTCAAACTTGATCTTAATTTGGCAGCTGTGAAACTGGGTAGTTTGATGGGGAACTATACAGAATTTGGTATACAATGAGCGACTATATAAATGTTTTAAATAAATACATAAATAAATCGTTTGCTTCCAAAAGCATTTCAAGGAAAATGTGTAAGCATCCTACTAATATTTATTACTAACCCTCTGTATTTTTTTGCTAGGCTTTCCAAGTTCAAGCTAAAAAAGAAAATTATTATCTATCATGTATTTTATAACTTTCATGCCAAACAGCCATAAAAGCTAAAAAAATAGAAGAAGCATCAGATGAAGTAGATTTCTCCCCCTTGCTATTACTTATTTAGGCTAAACAAACCTAAATAAAGTCTGTGGGTACTGTATTTTATAACAGTTGGCAGAATAAAGAGAACAGCTGTGAGATCATATCTTTTAAAAAAAACTGAAGTGGTGTCCTGGCTAAGTGATTCAGCTTGAACACAGATAAACTAAAAGATTAAAAATGAAGAGCTGGACCATCTGTCCTTAATATCCCTGAACACAGATTTTTTTTAATGTGCATTCAGCCTGTGTGACCATTGTCCTCACATTCTACAGGCTTATACATTCACTCCAAATTACTAGCATTTATGTTGATTTCTAAAGCAAACTAAAATAATCAGGGTATAGCTAGCACTGTTTACAAAAGATTTGATGCCATAAGATCAGACCTCTCTTGACCAACTGCAAGAACGAAATCCTGAGCAAGTTAAATTAAACAAGTGTGCATTGCATGTCCAAAATATATGATCTTCTGTTACAGGTAAACACTACACTAGGAAATCCATTTGCTTCCATGCTGCAATTTGCAATTTGTTATTAAAAATGTTTGATTATCTGGGTTGACCGCTTGATAACTACTTAAAAAATCCAAATGCCAGGAGCTAAGAAGCAACTATGTGTCTATGTGAGAACTGAGGGACACATTCACAAATCACACTGAAAGAGGACACAAAGACAATCAAAAGGAGAGTTGCTTTTCAGAATGAAATGGTAGCATATAAATTTAATAAACAAACAAACAAATATTGTTGCTTGGGCAAAGTCCAAGCCCCAATAGCAAGCCATATAGGTCCCAAGGTTTAGCAATCTGATGGTTCAGGAAATGTTTTAAGTAGTACTAACTCACCACAAGGGCAGTTAAACATAGAAATGAAGTTCCTAGTAGCTATATTATTTTATTTTTGCTTCTCAAATTGCCTTTAATTCCTTTCAAAAGAAACAGAAAGTAGACAATGAAGAACGACTCATCTTTTTAACATTGAAGGACGATCCAAATTAAACATATTTGTTTGTTTATTACATTTATATCTTGCCTTTTCTTAAGATGTTTAGCAGCATTTACCCTATGGGTTAATTTTGAACAACTAAGTAAAGATCTGATTAGGAATGGGATAGAAGATCACCAGATATAAATAATAAAGACAATAAATAAATATATCTATCTAAAATCTCCCAGTGACAATATTTGAATGATATGACAAACCATAATTCACTAGAACTATGGCTTAGCTGTACACAAACTGGGTACTAGTCCATGTGCCTCCAATCCATTCCATCAACATATGGATATACAGACTGCTAGAAATCCATCTGTGGTTTGCCTAGTGTATCAAACCAGGAACTCTGGCTTATGGATCATTTAAACTAGGGAGTTGGCTTGTTCTGCCTTAAAAATAAGTCACTGTTTGTTCTGGAAGTATTTGGTTAAATAGCATACAAAATAAGCCACAGGTGGAGCATAATTGAAATGCAGAATTTTCTAGAGTTCAGTGTAATGTCACTGGAGTATCTGCTGCATATAGCACTGTTTTATGGCACTTAGTGATTAGCTTCAGACAACCACTGAAAATTTATCTCAAATCTTCTTACATTTTTCTTGCATAATGCAATGTTTATTAAGCAGTTCAAAGATCTGTTTGCAGGGATAGGAAGGCTGAATCTGTACGCTTCCCTATTATTCAAATATGAATCCCCCCTCCTCCAGTTGTGTGTGAAATTTATTTATCTGTGGAGAAATCAATCAGTTCTGTCCATCTGAGTGGTTCACATCTGTGATGGTAGCCTCTTTCTATAAGTAAAATACAGTAAATTCCATAATCCATCTGAAATAATTGTGGCCCAAATGAGTCTTTTGTATTCTGCTTTCATGGAGATTGCTTAAAACAAGGCACACATGTTGCAGCAGTAACACTACCCACAGTGAGAAAAGAACTTTCCTGTTGTGTCTTGAATCAATCATTCTTGCATAGTTGAAACAGCAAGAGAAAAAGGCTAAGAAACCACAAGTGTTTTCTTTCTCAAGAAAGGGATTATATACGTATCTTTTTGCACAATCAAGATTGGAGAGCGGGGTTTCTTCCTTCTTCTTGACATCAATGAGTAATATTTAATCAGTAGGTTTCCCCTCTATTGTTTGAAAAAGTTGGAACCAGTTGTAGGGGGAAATGAGTACAATATATAAGTGTTCCTAATTTATAAGAAGTACAGTGAGTTTGATGCAGCCTGTAAGAAAATAAAATATTGCCAAATATTAAAATTAAACTGGCCTGAGAAAAATTTTATCCAGTGAACTTTAGCATACACATAGTTTCTGATTAACGGATGGGTCCTGTATGCATTGGAGTGTGCAGTATAGGTATTTTACGTGTACTATGTCTGCTTTCACAGGATTTCTGCAAAATGTGGGTGGCCAATTGGTAGAACTGTCTAATCCTATTCTAGACACAAAATGTATGTGAATATGATGTAAGTGAGTCAGCATGGGTCCAAGGACAATCTATTGGGCTGGATGTGTGAAACCACAGATTCAAATTTCAACCGCACCAAATTTCAACAGCTAACTGGGTGGCCATTTGGGAACTATTTCTCCTACTTTGCCTTGTGTTATTGAGACAACTGGTGAAAGCATATTCAGAAAAGGGAAGGAGGGAGTGGCTACTTTGGACAAAGCTGTGAAGGTAAGGCAGGCTGGCTTATGATGGCAGTAGACAGGTATGACAGAACCAGCAAAACAAAGGAGCTGACTGAGAAAGGACAGACTGCAACATTTCAAAGTGAATTATGATGTCACTTATAAGGAGTTGACATTCAGCTATTCTTATGGAGTTTGCATATTCATAATCATTGGATGTCCACAGATAATGCAATTTATTAGCAATGGATGGAAACTAATCAAGGAGAGAGAAGCAACCTAGAACTAAGGAGAAATTTCCTGACAGTTAGAACAATTAGTGGAACAACTTGCCTCCAGAAGCTGTAAATGCTTCAACACTGGAAATAGATTGGACAATCATTTGTCTGAAATGGTACAGGGTTTGCTGCCTGGGCAAAGGATTGGAGTAGAAGACTTCCCAAGTCTGTTATTGTATTCTTTGTTTTTTAATCAAGTTTTTTATTTCAATCTACACACACAATACATTAACAGTGTGGCATCAACATATCATACATTTTAGTATAAGCAGGGTTAATAATATCTCTTAATACACATGTTCACATTAAGTTACAACTTCATTGCTTATTTTCAACATTTCAATATTCTGTCCTAATGTTAACCACCATATCAGTTAAACATACCTTATAGTTTCATTATTCAATTTCCTTTCCAATTTTATTTTTTAAATAAAAAATTCTCACTTGGCAAGCACTGTGGTTCCAGGTTCACATCTCAATACAAACATGACTATAGTTACCTATTCATTTTATTTATTCAATTGCATATCACATTATCCTTATTAATATTAAATGTTAAACTTATTTTATCCAACTCCAGTTCATATTATAACTTAATTCATTTTTCTTAGAGTATTCTCATATCTTATTTTACAATATTATCTAAAATTCTTATCTCATTTCTATGTTCATTTCCCATATTACGTTTTTCTGTCACATTTGCAATTTTAACAGTCCTTATTCTATTAATTCAAATTTGTCCCCTTTGGTTAGTAATTCGAGCCACCCACCTTCATTCTACCTTAATACCAATCTCCCTATTTACTACCGTGTTTCCCCGAAAATAAGACCTAGACCTAGCACTATTTTCTAAACCTGCCCTAATATAAGACCTACCCCAAAAATAAGACCTAGTGTAAATCTCCAGTTCCAGGAAGACTTTTCAGGGAGCAACCGTGCACCAAACACCCCCTACACACTCACACCCACTATTTGGCACCATAAATATATAAGACCTACCCAAAATAAGACCTAGTGTGTTTTGGGAGCCAAAAAAAATATAAGACAGTGTCTTATTTTCGGGGAAACACGGTATATATCACAAATATATATATATATAGTTAGATTCCGCATTACATTTTCTCAATCACCTTATAAGTCATCTATACATTGCAAAGATATTAATCTACTCAATTAAATTTATAGCAACTGATATGAATCCTCCACAATAATTCTCTTTTCATCATCTTCTCTCTTCCTTTCTTATGCATCGCTAATCGTGAATTAATATATAATATTCTTGTTATAAATTCCTATTTCCATATTTATTTCATTAAGTGCCATGTCTAATATAGCAATAATCCTTTAATAAAAAAAGAAAAAGAAAAAAGAAAACTAAAAAAAAAACCATATCAGTTACCTTCTTATCTATTTTCAGTACTTATTCTTATATATCACAATATATTACATATTTTTCCCTATCCTTTTTTTCCCCACCTATTATCTCTCACTCTCCTTGCAGTATAAATCCTTTTCATCCTTATTTGCTTTCTATTTCTCTTTATTTTCTGGTCCTTTCTCTTAATTTCTTTTTTGCCCATTCTTATACCCCTCCATTTCTCATTCCAATTATTAACTTTATCTCCCTCCTTCTTTCATTTTTTTCTTTTGTACTGCCCTTTTCTGCTTTTTCCCTCTCCTTTTTTTCATTTTCCGAATCATTCTCCCTTTTGTTATCACATCAGACCACATATTTTTAATTTTAATTCCTTTCCCCCCGCTTAATTAATTGTTGTTCCCTTTGTTCTTCAAACTGGTTTCTTCTTTATTAAACTCGTCCCCTTCTGGTTTTCTTTGTTCTTCTACAAGCTGGGTTGCCATTTCTAATTTCTATAATACGTAGCTGCATGTTTCAAGTTTGATTTTCATCATTTCCTTTATATGTTGCAGGTCCAATCTTATATCAACAATACAATACAGTCTTTACTGATTAGCCCTTGGGCCATATCAAAGTGCAAAGTTCCAGCAATAAATTGTTGTTAAAATTTGATAAAAACAATTCAAAATGGAATTTAACTTTTGGAAGGGGTTTTTCCTGTCAGGAAGGGGAGTTGTGGCTCCCCTCAACCCTCCAGGTGATTCCCCCTTTCTTTACCCGCCCACCAGGGTGGTTCTGGTCCCAATCGGGACCCTCCAGCAAGTGAGTTCAGGGTGAAACAGCTCATGATCGCGGATTCCGCTTCGACTCCAACTCCGAACAAACTGGAAGTCCCTCTGTTACTGTATTCTGTTCTATTAATTTTTAAACAAATTGAGCTATTATTGTCTCTGCAGCTTTTTCCAACACAGAGATACATATTATTATTGTTGTTATCATCATCATCATCATCAAATTTATTTGCTGTCTATCCCACCATGGGGCTACTCTAGGTGGCTCACAACCTTATAAAATGAAGAAATAAAAACATAAACAAAGTGAAAGTGAAATAATATGATGGATAAAAAAGATGGGTAAGCGGGGAGGGGAGAGAGAAGTGTAGTCTGCTGTTACTCTAGCAGCCATCTTGAGAGTTGAAATCCCCCCCAATTTAGAGAAGAGGGTCTTTATGCTCTTATCAGTGGTGGGATTCAAAAAATTTTACTACTGGTTCTGTGGGCATGGGTTGGTGGGTGTGGCTTGGTGGGCATGGCAGGGGAAGGATATTGCAAAATCCCCATTCCCTCCCCATTCCTGGGGGAAGGTTACTGCAAAATCGCATTCCCTCCCCACTCCACTAACCTGCTTTCCAGCTTCATTCTCCTGTGCAGGGCAACAAAAGAAGACCCAGCCGATCAGCTGGGACTCAGGAGGCAGTCAGAGGTGGTATTGGCCGATTCCTCCGAACTACTCAAAATTTTCACTACCACTTCTCCAGAACTGGTCAGAACCTGCTGAATACCACCTCTGGCTCTTATGGAAGGATAGGAGATTGGGGACAGATCTTACCCAGGAGGGCAGGATATTCCAAAGGGCAGGAGCTGCGGCAAAGAAGGCTTTTCTTCTGGATCCCAACAATTGGAGTTTTTTGAGCAACAGGATCTGTAGAAGGCCGTCACTGCCAGCCCAAGTAGGAAGGACTAGTCTTAATGGGACAATACATATAATTATATATGAACTCTGAGCTAGTGAGCTCTTAAACAATGACCAAATCTATTTTTCAAAATAAACCTTTTCTCTCACACATTTATGTAAATGCCTTATATTTAATGCAAACAAATACAATTATAGTTCAAGAAATTCAGTGTGAATAACGCTGAAGGGAGAAACTGATAATGAAAATGTTTATAGCATGTAGTTTTATCTCTGAAAGGCATCTTTCACCAGCTATTAGAAGCTGAAACCCTTTTCTGCATTGGTGAAGAGAGTTCATACATTGTGTGGTGTTTTTTGAAATGACACTGAAGTGTACACCTGCGGGAAAAGCCAGAATCCAAAAGACAGTTTCCAAGCAAATGATGTAGCTATGTTCATTTTTCTTTCCTTAAGACAAAACATATGTCCAAGATCAGACATGGCATGTGTATTACAAATGTAATTTTTTTCAAGACACAGCACTTAATTTTCCCTTGGGAAAAGATACCTAGTAATAGATAAGTATGTATATCATTAAACTATCAGCAAGAGTTTAAGAGTGTATTTAATGCACACTCAAATGAGGGATTAAAGAGCACAGATTATGATAGATGATTGTTAATTGTTAGTGAATCTGTAATTACAGGAGAAACTTCATTCCATCCTGCAGTGCAAAAGCTATCCAGCAGTTTTTTCAATACTATTATCATACCTTCTTATGGTTTATACTGCAACTCTAGGGACACCATCTCAACAGCCTTAGGGGCCTTAGATTTCCTCCTCTGAGGATAGAGTCAGGTCTATATCTTCACAGGGAGAAAGTTGATACCAAATCCTTCTTCTATTACCCCACCAGCCTCCACAGCTGTTTCTTTCCAATACGGAGAAATTTTGAACCTCCTAGTAAAAAACAAATGACACTGATGGACTTTTTGACTATAAAATCCACAGCTTTTCGAGCACTTCATCTTATCCCCAATTTGGAAAAATATATGATAACATTTGTAGTTCAAACAAAACGTTAAGAAGGAAGGAAGGGTTGAGAACCAAAAACAAAGCCAGAATTACAACTCCTTCATGTCTATCCTGAGAAATGAACAATATTTCAAAGTACTCAAAGTTATAATTGCACAACTGAGGCGTTAGAGTTGCTGTTTTATATCCCAAATATAACAGCCATAACAGAGACCAAATAAAGTTTAACTATCATGGGAATATAAACCAAACCAAAATATTGAATTATTTTGTCAGTCTAGTTAATGTATAGATTGTTGTTATAAAGCCAACTACTGCAGTAAGACTTCAGCAAACACAGAATAAACCACATGCAGCCCTGCGCAGGTAGTAATGCAGCCCCACAAGATCATATTTTTCTCCAATGAGCTGCTCTGAACATCCAGTAGTGGGAGGTGTTTAGTCTCTGCTCGGATAGGCTGGGCTTAATTGATAGTGTAATGCAGAGTTTAATCTGGTTGTTGAAAATATGCAGAGTTTAACCTGATTGGTTGTTGAAATGGCGGGAAATCCTAATACAGCTATTGGTTACAAGCCGCGGCAGCCGGCTATAAAAGCTGCTGAGACTAAGCCATTCCAGCATAGTTCTGAGCTGTAGTCTGACTATTAAAAAGAGCTGAAGCACTTCGCGTCCTGTCTTCTTCTGAACTTAACAGATAGGATGCTCCTCCTCCTCTACGGGTTCCTCTTTAGTGTCCCCCAGTTTTAGCTCAGCCTTTGTTGGGTAGGCAGCTTTTTTCCTTGGCCGGAATAGGAAGACAAGAGCAGGTTTGGTTTACAGCCTTTGAAATAGGGATCACTCCAGACCTTAAAAATTACATCCAACGGCACTTTGGCAATATTGCCGTTGGAGCAAAGATCAGCTCCACAGGGAGCCGTCAGCCGCTTCACAGTGATCTGAGGCAATTTAAGATCACTTCCCATTGCAAAGTCCTGTTCTGCGCTGTTTAAAGGAGGACGCGGTCAGTTTTAAACTGTCCGAGGCATTTTTCTCCCCTCTCAGAACACCTACAGGGGAGGGGGCATCTGCGCTGTATTCTCCCTTCCTCACCTCTAACTTAACGGTGCAGTTCTGGTTATTGGAAGAGATGACGGTTGCTGCTGTTTCTAACCACTGGCGCCATTTTGTTTTGTTTGCTTGGGACTGCAACGTTCCTATCATCTGCTGAGAGGCCTTTTCCCCTTGCAAGGCTCTCTCCATGGGAGCTCAGGGGACATTTTGCCCCTTCCTGGGATTGCTATTGGAGAGTTAAGTTGGCAGCCCTCACAGATCATTATTGGAAAGCAGCAGCACAACAGCGAGCACCAAGGCCTGTGTCCGCCTGTGCAGGCAGCTGTTGAGGGCCCTTTGGAATAAGGATTATTCATTGCTAATTAATCTGGCCCTGAAAGGTGTTCTCTATTTGGCTTTTAAAAGTTTTTCTCAAATTGGCTGACTGGTGTATCAAGACAATCATAATATAAATAATATCTGTATACAGATATATAGCAAATATATATATACCTTGGTGGTGCAGGCTGTTAAACACCTAGCACTTAGCTCCAGCTGCCTGCAATTAGTGCAGGCTCGAATCCCACCAGGCTCAAGATTGACTCAGCCTTCCATCCTCTCAGGGTAGGTAAATTGAGGACCCAAGATTGTTGGGGCAATAAGCTGACGTTGTAAAAATGCCACTTGGGGGCCAAAAAGCCCTAGTAATAAGCAGGCATATACAATAGAATGAAGGCTATTGCTGAGCACATTGGGTTGTGCTCCAAAGATTGTAAGCTGCCCTGAGTCTCCAGAGAAGGGCGGCATATAAATGTGAATTTTAAAAAATTAATTAATGAGAGTTCAAAAAAGGGGGGAGCAAAAAGGAGAGGGTTACATCACTTCGTCTTTGCCAAAACTGGGGGACGCTAAGGAGGAGCCCATGGAGGAAGAGGATCGTCCTATCAATTAAGCCCAGCCTATCCGAGCAGAGACTAAGCATCTTCCACTACTTGATGCTCATCGCAGCTCACAGGGAACGGGCATATCAAACGCCCTTTTTAAGATTATGTGATTAATATACATTAACAATATTATATATTTTATATGCAGTCCAAGACAATTCCTCTTCATTCTTGTATGAAGAAACTGGGAATTTGAACTTTTCAACTTCTAGAGAATAGCAATCCAATACTACATCTGATCTCATCTGGTTCTGAGGAAAGTAAACAAAGCAAACTAAGCATGGTCATGATGTATACATGACTAAATAGGTGTGCAAGTCTGATGGCATAATTGGAGTGTCAACACCAAGTTAGATAAACAAAGAAGTCTGCTAGCTGAGTCTTTTGTCTTTAATCCTACATTTTGTAAATGGTTGTTTTACCCCTGGCATCAAGCAAAGGAACTCTGCAGCCAATTCTCTCTGCTTGTGTTTTATTGGATTTAAAAGAAATCCTACAATTCCCTTTGCTGCCCTTATTAGAGACATGCTGTAGAGATTTTAGATAGAGAAATTATGCTGGCTTCTTTTTGTGCTACGTTAAGCATTTTAAACTGGCTGTCTGGATGTGCTCTGCGTCAGCTTTCTTATATCTAATCATCACCTCAGTGGTTAAAAGCAGGGAACAGATAGCTACCAGATGACACAGCATCTACATCCAGATTTTATGAAAACCACTGCCCATTCATAATATCTGAATTAAGACTAGATCTAATTATAGGCAGTTCTCAACGTATGACCACAATTGAATCAAAATTTATGTTGCTGAGTGAGACAGTTCTTAAGTGAGCTTGTTATTACTTTTCTTGCCACATTTATTAAGTGAATCACTGTAATTGTTAAGTTTAGTAACATGGTTGTTAAGTGAATCTGGCTTCCCCATTGACTTTGCTTGTCAGAAGATCTCAAAGGGGGATCACAGGACTCTGGGACACTGCTACCATCATAAATATGAATCAGTTGCCAAGCATCTGAATTTTGATCACATCACTGTGGGCATGGTGCAATGATGGTAAGTATGTAAAAAAAATTTCATTGCCATCGTACCTTCGAATGGTCACTAAATGAACTGTTGGAATTCAAGGACTAGATGTATATTAAATTTGGTATTCCTTATATATCAACATATTGACAAATTTCATAGTTATTTTAAAAACTATCTAGGATGCTTGATTCCCATCTTCACATATGCATAGAAAATAACAGATTTAGCAGAACCTATCGCCAGAGACAGATAATTTTCTATCACATGAGGAGATCATTGAATATATAGATTACTCTCCAATTATTAGCTAATATGATATAATTTGATTTCTATTCATTTTATCTCTTGTGTAGCATGTTAATGTCTGGCTTGCAAACAGATTGACAGCAATTATCTTTCTTATTCATTACCTGAGCCCATAGGATGATTGGAAGGATAAATCCCTCAAATTTCCTCCCTTGAAAGTCCTGGGTTTTCACTCCTTGATTCCATTTCCTGATTTAAGTTAGCAACTGAACTGTTCCTGCTGTCTCTACTATCTTCCTCACCTAGTGTCTTCTCCATCTCCCCAAGGGTATAGGAGTGGGGGCAATTAAAACATAATGATGAAAACAAAACAAAAATCTATGAAGCAACGTTCTGGTCATGTAGCTTAGAGGGTTGTGATTAGAGGTTTCAGCCCTTCCTTTTCAAAAAGACAAAATCAATATTTAGTAAATAACACATATTCCACAACATATAAGAGAAACAGCTTGGTATAGTGGTTAAGGCATCAAGCTAGAAACCAGGAGGCCATGAGTTCTTGTCCTTCCTTAGGCACAAAACTAGCTTGGGCCAGTCACTGTGTCACAGCCCAATGAAGGAAGCCATGGAAAATCACTTCCCAAAAAATTTTGCCAAGAAAATTTGCAAGGAAGATAGACATACACACACACACATACACACATAAACTTGTACTTCCAAAATAATTCCTTCTGCAATATGCATCTTAATCTTTTAGATCTTATAATACTATATAAAGATAATTTTATAGAAATTCTAATTGAAATAAAAACATGAGCTCTGTCTCTTTGATCCAGCTCTAATAATTTTATGTAATATCTTGACCTAAATCTTTTTTCCATTTATATATTAAAATATTATCATTGGCTTTGTTCTATTAATATTTTCTGGATGCACCACATTTATTACTAATGAATTAAAAGAATGCCTAGTCTAAAATATTAAAAAATAAAGAAGTATTAGTATATATATCAGCCAACAGATGGTCCCATTGATCTTTTGATCTAAATAAATTATTTTTCTAACCAAACCTAGGGATTTACTAGGTTATGAACAGATTAATGAAGAAAGGGTGATATTCCAGAGAAAAGTGAATGACTTATGTTGGACTCTGTAAGGTAGAAAATTATATATATCAAGATACCATGCCACAAATGTTTTCTTGCTATTAGTAGACGACAGTGAAGTTGCCAATATTGGATTGTATTTGATATCTGTGGCACACTATTACATTAGCAAACTCAGAATACTGAATTCAAAGTGTTTTAAATAAATTATCATAATACAAGTAGTCCTTAACTTGTGACCACAATTGAGCCCAAAATTTCTGTTGTTAAGTGCATTTTGCCCCATTTTATGACCTTTCCTGCCACAATTGTTAAGTGAATCACTGCAACTGTTAAGTTAGTAACACAATTGTTGAATGAATTCTGGTTTTCCAATTGACTTTGCTTATCAGGAGGTCATAAAAGGGGATCACATGACCCCAGGACACTCCAACTGGTTCGTATATATGAACCAGTTGCCAAGCACCTGAATTTTGATCACGTGGCTATGGGGATGTTGCAACAGTTGTAAGTGAGAAAAATGATTATAAATCACTTTTTTCAGTGCTATTGTAATTTCGAAGGGTCACTAAATGAACTGTTGTAAGCCGAGGACTACCTGCAATTGGAAATATACTTCTGGTGCATAACTTGCCCACTTTGTGCACATTTTATTTCTTCAATCTGATATTTTCTCTATATACTGAATTCTTAGATGTGTCAATATGAAATGGTATAGGACAGCGATGGCTAACCTTTTTGTTGCTGTGTGCCGGAAATTGCGCATGCGTACACGTGTGCCTCCACCCATAATGCAATGCACGCGTAACCCCCCCCCACATGCACACTGTGTGCCTCTGCACATGAGCATGCAACCCCCTCCCTGCATGCGTGGCAGATACCTAACAATCAGCTGGCTGGCGGGGGGCATGTGCGCATCCGCAGTGGATCTGTTCCAGGCAACGGCTTGCGTGCCGCAGAAATTGCTCTGTGTGCCACTTGCAGCACACGTGCCATAGGTTCGCCATCACGGATATAGGATCTCCTGCTTGAGCAGGGGCCTGGACTAGGAGACCTCCAAGGTCCCTTCCAGCTCTATTCTGATTCTGATTCATCGCTGAAGTACTGTGTGTTTCTATTCGCATGCAAGGGTTTCCAACTGATTTTGACACTTGTGGTATTTGAACAGCCATGTAATGCCTATAAGGATATCACATCATACTGCAAAGGATGGACAGGGCAGTTCCCACAATAACAGTCCTACTTGCATATGAATTAAAATCCAGGGCCTCAGGCAATTACAAGTACCTATGAGTCACCTTTCCCTACCAATTCACTTATATCTATATAATACCATTGAAAAAAAGGGTTTTATAAGCTTTCCAATATAGATAGTGCCATAATTCCACTAGCTTTTAGCACTGGATTTTATTTCGCTTGGTAGATCTTGAGGTCACCCAGTTCAGAAATGATATAAGTATGTAACGAAGAAGGAAGAACAGTTGCTGATCATATTTTTGCAAAAACTGCAATATTAGAGCAATAATGTAATCTTAATGCTATATTTAAAAAATCTTGCACTAAAATCCTTCCTAGTCTTCAGCTGTGTTCCAAAAGGGCTGGTGGTAATTAGCAAAAACTGTAGAATGTCTAGTTTTCCTAAATCTTAGGAGGTTGAATAACTGCTGTACTTCTTAACAATCCTCCTTCTGCTGATATCAGTATGAATCTGATGGTTCTCCCATTTTAAGCAATGTAATTTACAGTACATGCATTCAGCTACTTCTCTGAGGTACTGCTGAATTAAATTCCAGTGTTAGAATTTATGTTAGTAAAGTTACATGGATTTGTTTACATTGATTTATCTGAGTTTTTCTGTATTTAGGCCCACAAGTCTAAATATATTATTTAGGCCTAAAGGCTAAATCAGAGGATATATAAAATGAAACATTTACTTTTAATGTTTGGTACTATAATACCATTGCTTATGGGATCAGGAAAGACTAATTATGCCTACCACCTATTAGTCTTTTAAAAAATGCTCACTCTCAAAGAATGGAGTTATGAAGATATGAAAATTGATCATAGATGCCTACTGACCACACTTATTATTAACTAGTGTAATGAATCATCATTCACCAATGCAAGACCAAAATAGTTGCAAATATAGATAGGGCAATATTCTACATCAGGGGTGTCAAGCTCACATCGTCACGGCAGCATCATGTGATGTATCTTAGAATAACAGAGTTGGAAGGGACCTTGGAGGTTTCTAGTCCAACCCCCTGCTTAAGTAGGAAACCCTACACCACTTCAGACAAATGGTTATCCAGTCTCTTCTTAAAAACTTCCAGTGATCAGGACTTTTTTCCCCTTCACTAAACTGGGCAGGGGTGGGGCCACCACGTGACACATCCGGCCGGTGGAGTGTGAGTTTGACACCCCTGTTCTATATGATCTTTCTGATAACAGTTCTAAAAAAGTCATCATGGAAATTACCCTGATGCAAACATCTAAAGTGGAAACTTGAGGTATCCAAATTCTCATGAATAATTTAATATTGCAATGTCAATTGTTTAAAAAAAAACAACCCAAAGTTTTCATCATAGAATTCCAGAAACAAAATAAACATGCTAGTTTTACTGGTATATGTCTACCAATAGCACATAATTATTTTTCCCACTGGGGCACTTGTCCTGTCCAAAATGTTGAATGCAGTTCAGACCTACCAAAACTAGTTTATGGCTTACCATATTCTCTGACCCATATTCCATGAAGTAAACTGATTGCTAGTCAGTTTCTGAGTATAATTTAAGTGCTGTTCATCATCCATAATGACTCAAATCCTGGTTACCTGCAGGACTACTTCTCTCCAATTGCATCTGCTTGTCCTAAGCTAAGGTAAATTTGAGAAAGCAAATGTATCTTTGTACAAATGAATCCCTTTTCTATGTACTCTAGGGTTGGATTCATAAAGTATAATAAGGCATAAGATGAATATATTTGGTTTGGTTAAGCATAGTGTATGACTCTACAAACTGTATAGCTTAGTGTGATGTGTAAATTTGATTTATTTGGAGTCACAGACTGCAAGTTCTTAAAACTAAGCCTGTCTTGTTTTGAAAGGTCAGGCAGAAATCTTGATATGAATTTAGCTGAGGTTCTGTAACTCAGTTTAGACTTTCCACTTAGATTGGTTTGATTAAGAATATCAAGCCGCGCGTATTTCTCATTTAATTTAAGTTCACAGCCAAGACAAAAGGAAGTCATTATTCACTAGTTAACTATTCCCCATAGAAACATTCCAAATATAACACTGGCCAATTCTCACAGAGAAGGACCAACGGTTTGAAAAAGAGAGTTGCAAGATTGTAGGCTCAGTGTAGAGATTTTCATTAAGACTTTGATTTGCCAGTATGGAATTTCAAGGTGCACTAATTAAATAGAATGAGTGGGAAAAGGTTACATTAGTGTGGTGTGCCTGGAGATAGACTTTTCAGATAGAATTGCTGGAAGGAAGCAGTCCTGAAAGAAACACCTGGCCTGGACTCTCAGCAGTGCATTAGTTAGAAACAGGAGAGAAAAACAATCCCACCACTAATGAGTCCCAGATGAAAAGAGTGAGGCCTTAAAAAGAACACTGAATATTCTGATTGATGAGAAAATTGTTTGGCATTCCTAATTGTTCCTTACATTAAAATGTAGAATTTATTTTTCTCAGTTAAAGCATTTGGAGAGCCAACTACTGAAAACACATGTAATAAATTATGAGTGAAGCAAAAGAGAAAAAATCCCAAGCATGCTTATATGGAAGAAAAATCTTGCATCGTATTTTGTGTTGGCTGAGTGTTTATGAGATACCACTGTGGAATGGGACTCAGGTTTAACTTGAAGAAGTTTATTAAACACGGATGGAGCGAGTTTAGCAGCAGCCAAAAAAGCTAATGCAATCCTTGGTAGCATAAACAGAGGCGTCTGAATCAAAATCACATAAAGTATTAGTACTTAATACTAGAGAGAGGGAAGGCTAGAGAGAAGTTTCCTGAAGATGGGCTCCGGCACAAGTTTGAAAGCTCAGAAGACAAAATCTCTGGTCCCAGTGACTGACCCAGATTGGATCCTGCAGTATTAGTTACCAGTTTATAAAACTTAGTAAGACCACACCTGGAATTCTGCATCCAGTTCTGGTCACATTACAAAAAAGATGTTGAAATTTTGGAAAAAGTGCAAAGAAGAGCAACTAAGATGATTAAGAGCCTGGAGACAAAAACAAATGAAGAACGGTTGTAGGAACTGGATACAGCTAGTCTAAAGAAAAGAAGGACTGTTGGTGGTGGGAGAACACATGATAGCAATAGTCCAGTATTTTATTATTATTATTATTATTATTTTATTAGACTTGTATGCCGCCCTTCTCCCGAAGGACTCAGGGTGGTGAACATATTAAAAAAAGGATATATACAATAAAAAGATGTTAGAATAAAGACAAGTCTAAATTACAAGGAACAGCTAAAAACAATTAAAATTGTAATAATAAACAATACTATTAAAACTACCCACCCCCATGGTCAATCCAGGCCGGCCTGCTGAAACAGCCAAGTCTTCAGGTCTCGACAAAGGAGCGGAGATCAGGGGCCAAACGAAGATCCGCAGGAAGCTGATTCCATAGGGCGGGCGCTGCCACAGAAAAGGCCCTAGCCCTGGGAGCTGCCAGCCGACAGTGCCTGACCGACGGTATTCCCAGGAGGCCCTTCCTGTGGGAGCGCACGGGGGTCTTCCACAGGAATAGGGGGCAACTTATTTTCCAAAGCACCAGAAGACAAGACAAAAAACAATGGATGGAAGCTAATTAAGGAGCGAAGCAACCTGAAATTAATGAGAAGCTACCTGACAGTGAGAACATTAACCAGTAGATCAGCTTGCCTTCAGAAGTTGTGGCTGCTTCATCACTGGAGGTTTTTAAGTAAAAACTGGATAGTCACTTGTCTCAAATTGTTAGGGTCTCCTGCTTGAACAGGGGATTGGATTAGAAGACCTCAAATATCACTTCCAACTCTGTTATTCTGTAATGTTTTTACCTTGAAAAATATTAAATTCAGTGTCCCCTAGTTTTGAAACCAGTTACTTCTGTTGAAAAGAAAATATTACCTGTCAGTATAAGTTAAACACTTAGAGAGGGAACTTACATGTAATAGTCACTTATGCTGAGTGGTGTTCTGTGTGTCCTTTTTATCTGAGAATTGTAAATAAAAAAAAAGCACACACAAACCTTTCAGAAATTATTAGCTCCTCCTATTACCTCAGATGAGGTTAAATTTTGGGAATTTAGCCAACCAGAAAAACAACAGCTTAATATATCCTCCTCTCCCTTTCTAATATATTTTCCATAACTGTTTTCTTCAGGTGACTGTAGTTTCTGTATAAACAAAATATTAATAAGCAGGACATAAAACCAGTTTTACTTTATTTTCAATACCATATACAGGCACCATCAAGGGTATTTTATTAGAAGTAGAATGTGTTGGAGATTCATCAACATTTTCTAGTATTTGTAGCATTTAAGAGCATTTAAATTGCACACCCATTGGGTTTATGGTTAAGACTTTATACTAGGAGTAGAGAAGGAGTAGGGAAACCTGAGTTTTAGTCCTGCCTTAAAAGGAAAGCCAACCAGAAACCTGGGACAAATTACACTCTTTCAGCCCTAGGAAGAGCATAATGGAAAATTACTTCTGAAAATGTTGCCTAGAAAATGCAGGGAGTTGCCTATGCAATCAATGTACTCATCAAGATTGAAGACAACCTTCCCCCCACAAGCATAATGTTATCAAAAGTAATAATATTCATTAAAAAGAGAGAACACTCTATACATTCCAGCTGCATCAGATACTTCTTATATAGTATTAATTGGTTAACACTTACTTTGGTGGTAATATTTTTATTAGCAATTCTATTAAATTTGTATAACAAGCTTTTTTACAATAATTTTTCTACACACTATGATGATGCTTTTTTCAGAAAGCCAAAAGCAAGGCAAATCATCTGGTTTCAATTCATATCCACCCCACAAAATCTGTATTTGAGGCAGAGAGGTAGGTAGCTCCTGTAGAGCATTCATGACAAACAAAATGTTTGCTAGAGGAAAAAGTATTGCTTATCCAAACAACAGTTGTTATCTGTATGTACTTTTCTGCATATGCTATTAAATTATTTGTGGTGCAATCCTACATATGTTTACCCAGAATAAAGTTTCTTTGCTAACTGGATTGGTATTAGGAGATGTAGACCAACATATCAAAAATGTGATAGATTGAGTGAGGGAGTCATTTTTTTTCCTTATATGATCAACCACCTAAATAAGTAGCTATAGTTTCCTTACAAGATTTTCAGAAGTGGTTTGCTATTGCCTCCTTCCAAGGGCTGAGAATGACTAGCTCAAGTTCAGCCAGATGCTTTTGTGCTTAAGGCAGAACTAGAACTAACAATCTCCTGATGCCTTGATCACTACACCAAACTGGCTCTCTAACATAGACATACACTAGAATAAAAGCACCATTTGCAAGACAACAGTAGCAGCATAGGGACTGTTTCAGCATTCAGAGTATCAGAGTGGTGTGGAGCCCATAAAATGGATGAACTGTTCTTGAGTATCTGTGCTCTCCAGGTGACTGTATTGTATGGCTTTTAATGATTTGTTTTTAATTTGTGTGTAGTTTGTATGGCTGTTTTTCTTTTTTTTTCTTTTTTTGGGTGCTGTTTATGGTTTAATTGTAAGTCATTCAGAATGATGAGTGTGAGATTGGGTGGCTATTTAAATTGAATAAATAGAATAAACTATACAGTCTGGACATTCAATTATTTAAAAATGATAATAATTATTAACACATGTAATCATTGCTATGACTTTCCATAATGCTTTAGAAGAGGAAGTGCTTGCCTAGATATTTCCAGACTAAGATTTAGAAATGAGAATGCATCCCAATAGGTTCTGCAGGGTTTAATTTTGTACTCTTATTTTTATTTTGGATTGATACGGCCACCCAATTCAAACATTGCAACCCTGGATGGTTTACATAGTTGATCATGAGTCACATTTATATACCTCACCAGGTGTGAATTCTACTTATTCAGGTTTCAGGTGGCTGAATAAAAAGTTAGGTTTTTATCTAGTAGTGGGAAAATCATACCAAAAAAGGTGGCACTGCCACAGAAATGGGGCTTCCACAGCAGCTTCATAAAAATGTTAAAGTGAAGTGGGCACAGGTAATGCCAAGGATACCCTGTGTACCAGTGTCTATGGCTGAACCACTTTATTCAACCAACACTTAAGGGAATCAGCCAAGGAAGAAGGAGCAGATTCAGCAGAACCATTGTAGTATATATCTTCCAGTCTCAAGTCTCTGAGATGGTCCAGAAGGATAGTATGTCAATTATATCAAAGACCACTGAGAAATCAAAGGACCAAGAAGGATATACTCCTTCCCAGGCTAATTCATTGTCAAGTGCAACCAAGGCTACCTCACTATTGTATCCTGGTCTGAATCTAGACTGAAAGAGTCCAAATAATTGTTACTATTCTAGGACATTTTGTTAGTCCGGAATTCTTACAGTCCTCATATTTTCAATATCCATGTTCTCATTTCTATGTGAAGCTGTTAAAACACACTAATTGAAATAGTAAGGTTGAATCTGATCACAATGCTGATAAGAACAATTGTTCTCTTTTTAAAAATACTCTGGAATTGCAGAATTGGATATGATAATAAATCAGACGTTGGCTAACGAAGTAATGCATATTCAGACCAAAAAAGGCAAAAAGGCTGTTGTTGAACAGACAACCCAGTATGAAATGTAGCTATAGCTTATTGTCAACTACCAGAATTGCAAGTAAGGTATATATTTCTTGGTATAATTTATAGTGGTATCATGAAATAAAGTTTTTGATTATTAAAGTTTGAGCCAATTTCAGTATTTCTGTAATCAAGAAAATGTTAATCTAACCAATGAACATTAAGAAATCAGGGGCATTTCTAGACCAATAATGCTATCAATAATGTTAATAATATTGTAATGTTATCAATCTATAGGCACTCTGAAGCTACAATGTTTCCCTCTTCTTAATGGAAGATAGGGAGGAACCAAGCAACCAGTGAGAAAATATAGGACAGTTATAAATGAAAGATAATTCTATCTGGAATCCACTCTGTCCAATAGAGAGGTTGGTAATAGAATGATCTTGCAGCAAAAGGTGAATTTCTTTCTTTCTTTCTTTCTTTCTTTCTTTCTTTCTTTCTTTCTTTCTTTCTTTCTTTCTTTCTTTCTTATATTGCATTTACATACTTCCATACATAGTATGGAATGGAATTCATGGAAACCAAAGTCTCCTACAACAATTCAAATGATAACAGCTCTTTTATTTTTGATAGTTTGCTGAAATGTATTTATTTCACTTGTACGTGTGGGTGGAACAAACTGTAAAATGAATTATTTGTTTTCTACATGATTTAAATGTATTAAGGTCTTGATATACTATTTCCTAGAGGGATGCTCAGTGGCTAAGATGCTGAGCTTGTCAATCAGAAAGGTTGGCAGTTTGGCGGTTTGAATCCCTAGCACCACGTAATGGAGTAAGCTCCCGTTACTTATCCCAGCTTCTGCCAACCTAGCAGTTCGAAAGCATGTAAAAATGCAAGTAGAAAAATAGGGACCACTTGGGTGGGAAGGTAACAGCGTTCCGTGCTTCTTCGGCATTTAGTCATGCCGACCACATGACCACAGAGATGTCTTCGGACAATGTTGGTTCTTCGGCTTTGTAATGGAGATGAGCACCTCCCCCTAGAGCTGGAAACTACTAGCACGTATGTGTGAGGAGAACCTTTACCTTTACTATACTATTTCCCATTTGGGAAAATGCAATAATAAAAAATATACTAACAGAGTCAAGATATTAGCAGAGCTAGTAGTTGGGGATAACCAACATAAAGCATCATATCATAATCATGATAAAGAAGGCAAAGCAAATATCCTCACTAATTTATCCCCATTGCTGTCAGTGATTATTCATAAAACAGAAGAGTGTAAATCATTGTAGCCCTAATGGAAGAATCAGTCATAATCTAAATAGGCTACATCGTTCAATAAAGTTGTTTGGCACTGTGAATTTAAGATGGAATCCAAGAATATTTTATCAGTGAGAAATGGAAACATTTATGATTCAACTCTTCTGAGATTCAGTTAATGTATTTCCATCTATATTAACGTCTACAAATAACTATTCTGTTGAATCATTTCTTTTTGTAAATAAAATACCATATTGGGAAATATTCATCACAGTTGGCTTAACCAAAGTATTTGCTCTCACCTAATTACTTTTGTCAAATGATTCCATAAGTATATCAATGTGGAAAAGTTATATTTTATATGGCTATTTGCATCGTTCCAGGGAAGGGCCCTTGAATCTAATGTTCATGTGCTAATCCAGATCCAAGTATACAGAGTTATGATCAGAAGATAGAAATGTAAGTAAAACCCCATGTTGTCTAGCATTCTGCATCAGACAAGCAGCCATTTAGGAAACTTGTAAACAAAAGCAATAGTCTTCTTTCATAATTGTCCCCTAATAATGCAGCCTGTAATAAATATGTACACTGCATATATTAATAAATAACCATCAGGCTTAATAATGCCCAAATTCTACACCAGTTGTATACTGAAATAATTATGATACGTTTTCAATAATGGTTAACATTTCCTCTCTGTGTCATAGCTCAGTGTTGCATCTCGGACCAAATTGATGGATTTGTTTTGAAAGATATCCTTTAATGATTTTTCAAACGAGTAGTCCATGTCTATATATTCTTGGGCTGATAAATAATTTTTGAATCACATTATGGAGTTTATCAATAATATGGCTTAACAGAGGTCCTTTTTATTCTGGAATTCTTTGATCCTACAATCAGTTAGAGATAGAATTACAATTGTGATTCCATTGAAAATGATGCTACATAGTGTCATTTTAATTCTCAAAAACAGTCTTGAAGTGTGCCTAGAGAGGGCTATGGTTAGTCATTATACAGACCTGGGGTTTCATGCAACCCTCCGTCTTTTCAGTCCTTGCTTTTAATGAACAATAAATGTAGGTTTTTGACAATAGCCATACACTGTATTTCTTCCACAAGAACTTGTACAGAGTGTTAGCAAAAAGAAATGTCAGAAATAAAAGGAAGTAAAGAAAGAGAGATATCAGAAAAATAAAATGGAATTTGAAAAAAGAAAAAAGTGTTCCAAAATCTAAGGGGCTGCCACAGAGAAGAGGAGGTCAACTATTTTTCAAAGCACCTGAACGCAGGACAAGAAGCAATGGGTGGAAAATAATCAAGGAGAGAACCAACCTAGAACTAAGGACAAATTTCCTGACAGTGAGGACAATCAGTGGAACGACTTGTCTTCAGAAGTTGTGGGTACTCCAACATTGGAGTTTTTTTTTTAAAAAAAAATTGGACAACCATTTGTCTGAAATAGTATAGGATCTCCTGCTTGAGAGATGGTTGGACAAGAAGACATCCAAGATCCTTTCTAACTCTGTTATTCTGTTAAAGATTTGTGGCTTCATCTACTAAAGGTCTGTTCAACTTACTAACTGTCCTGTAATTCTCAATAGAATAAATGCAGTCAATGATAAAAAAAAGTCAGCCCATTTTTGAGGTTGTGTCAGCTTTGGAAGCCATATTCCACGCTGCCACATAGCCTAAGAAAGTGGGAGAGGGGTGATTTCAATTAAGTAGCTCTAAGTAGACAAAATAAAAATCTTTTGTTAGTTCAAGGTCATTTACTATGGCACAGGATGAAATAAGGATCTTACTTTTTGACGGATCGTGATTGGGCCATGTGATGTGATGATGACCAAGAAGGGATTGATTTGTAGTTTGGGAAATTGTGGAAAGCCTGAAAACTTTTAGTTTTGGGATTCCACAGATGTACCAGGTGCTATTCTAATAAGGATACTTTTGAGATATGTTTGTCTCGGAGTTATTGATTGGACTGAAGGTTTGCTGGAACGCTGACAGGTTGATTGTTATGTCCAAAATATGTCCACTTAGTTTAGAGAGTATGCACTTGAACCCAGCCTTCGGTTAGTAATAAATTGCCCACTTAGTGTAATTTATGCCATTCCTGAATCTCTGAACCACTAACAATATTAAAACTGATCTTTGAATTAGTCCTGAACTATTTCTTTCCAAGTCATTAATATTATTAAAGTTAATCCTTTAATTATTCTCCCTTTATATCCAAAATAACTACTTATTACTGCTATAGTTGTTGTTTCTTCTTGTAGCATTAACTTTATTTATGGGCTTATTTTTCTATCTAGATATTCTTCAGAAAAGAAGAACTAAACCATCTACTTAACATTAGAGATGCGAAGACTTTTTATTGATAATTTGTTAGTGAGCTGGGACCTAAGAGTAAGCTGTTAGATGTAATAACTTTCATTTAAAATTAAGGAAAAAAATGGCAAAATGCCCCATTCTTAAGATCCTGTAATTGAATCAAATCTTGGAATTCAACAGATGACAAGTTCAAGGATGACCCTGTTTTACTAAAGCTGATTTGGAATGCATAAAGCCATTTGATTTTCAGTTTTCATGTGAACCATTTTAGTGCAGCAGGATTAATGAATGTATGAGAATGTGTCCTTGGATTACAATGCATTCCTACCGAATGAGAGTAAGAAATATGAGATATATTAAGAAGAAAACAAATGCAGCATTGTTAATTTCTTGCTATGTGGCTAAAATACTTGTAACCAAGTGTCCATAACATGATTTCAGTACTGGTTTATTTTCTCACATTTCTCCTATGTTTCCAGGTGCACTCATTGGAAACAGTTGTAAACAGTACATGATCTGCTGAGAAGCAAAAAGAAATATGAACTATCATGAAACTGTACTTAGTCTCCTATAAATGCTTCAAAAACCTCTATTCTGGAATGAACAAGATAATGAATTTAAATTTAAATTAACTCATATTTTTAACATCAACAGAACTGATCTCTTTTTATGAGGAATAGTAGAAGCACTATAACCTGTATTGGCACTAATCGTCTTATTAATTTATAGCCTTGTTTGTTTAAAAACAATCAAATTATGGAATTTTGTGATAAATTTAAGAAAGTTCCCATCTATTTTATTAGGCAATTTATCTAACCTATATCTAATCATATAATAAGATAATACATTATGCAACACTAAAAGAAACTTGCACTTATTCCAAACAGCCACTATCAGTATGTTTATATCTGTACTTTACATACATAAAAATCCCAAAAATTCCCACCCAGAAAGAAGAAGAATCACTGAAGTTTGCTTCAATGCAGTTGAATGCAAAACAATGCAGTTTTGAGAAGGAAGAACTGAAAATGAAATATGGATTAACTCTCCCTGAATCTACTGATAATTGAGTAATTGAAATTAATTAACTAATTCAATGAACTGTTGGCAAGACTACCTGGAGTAAATGAAAACTGCTACCTTAAGCAACTCAACTGCAAGTTTGTATTGAGTGGTAGGTGCCCATGTGTATGTTTTGAATATGTACTATTGATATCAAGTCAATGCAAATTCTTAGCAACTACACAGATATTTTTTCCTCCAATCTGGTCTTTTAGGTTTTCCCACAGTGCACTCATTGTTGCTGTAGCTGAGGGTATCCACCTTGCTGCTATTCGTCCTCTTTCTTTCTGCCTTTTTCAGCATTAGAGCCTTCTCCAGTGAGCTGTACTTTCACATAATGTGTCTGAAGTAGATTAATTTGAGCCCAGTCATTTGTGCTTGAACAAGAACAAGAACAAGAACAAGAATTAATTTGTTTGATTAGTTTGTTTTCTTGGCTGTCCACAATATTCTCAAAAGTCTTCTCCAACATCAAAAACATCAATACTGTTTCTATTCTATTCATTTTTCATAGACTGTCACAGGAATTATCATTACTTGCATGATACTGATTTTCATGGATGTAGACATATCATGGCATCTGAATATATTTTCCAAGGCCTTTTGGGTTGCTCTACTAAGTACTAGCTGGTGGTATATTCTCTGACTGCTTGTTCCTTTACTGTTGATAGTTGATCCTAAAACATAGAATCTATCCACTACTTCAATATCTTCATTGTCAGCCTCATTAAGGCTGATTGTTTTATCTGTTTTTATTAGTTTGTTCTTAGTTTGTTATATTCTTTATATTTAATTTTAGTCCCATATTGTCACTATGTTCCTTAACACTTATTACTAAAGCTTGTAGTTCCTTTGCATTTTCGATTATCAGAGTAGTGTCACCAAAAGAACACAGGTTATGAAAGTTTCTTCCACCAATTCTAAAACCATGCACACCTTAAACATGTATGTAAAATAAATAAGGAAGAATATACCTTCTGACTCCTTTACCAACTTTGAGCCAGTCTATTTCACCATATTCTGTATACAGTGGCTTCTTGACCTGTACATAGGTTTCATATGAGGACAATGTGATGTTCTAGATTTCCCATTTTTCTAAGCCCATTCCACAGCTTAATGTGAGGCACACAATGAAATCATATGCTTATTTTTTGTTGGTATTCTTGGGCTTTCTTGATTATCCAGCATGCATCATCACTGATATGTATCTGTGTATCAGCCATTTGTTTTATGTTTTTAAAGGAAATAATGCCCAACCTGCACAGTGCAATCTTGTGCAAGTTTATTGAGAATCATATATTTATTGATTCTCGACTCTTGACAAATGTATTTTATCTTTTCTTTTATGTATACTGAAAGCATTTGCACCAAGACAAATTAGGTGTGTGTCCAATCACACTTAGCCAATAAAGAATTCTATTCTATTCTATTCTATTCTATTCTATTCTATTCTATTCTATTCTATTCTATTCTATTTATTTAATGTCATGGTCAAAGACAAAAACAAATGTACTAAAAATAAGGAATCCTATGTAGAAACCAGAATCAAAGATATGAAAATTGCTAAACAACACAGGAGTCCAAAATATTAACTGATAATCATTAAGAATGCATGTTCTCCTGCCTTTTTGGGGGGAAACTCCTTCCTCAATGGTTGCAATATTCATTGGAGAATCATCAATTTCCAGTGCACAATTTTTGTAGTCAATATATATGTTACCTTGTGTATAATTACACTCCATATAGCTCTTGGTTTGTGAGAAGTCACAATGGGCTAGTTTATGGACTCAGACCCTGTTACAACTTCTTCTGGGTTTTGTTCTCCAACCAGTCCAAGAATGGGAGGGAGTTCTGGTAGCAATAATGCTCTGCATGCCCAAGACTAGAAAAATTTGCAATATTCCTTACCTATACTTGCAAATCTCTGGAGGTCAAGATCCACAATTTAAGAACATCTGATATAGAGAAAAAACATTTCTTCTTGAAAGTCTCAAGTGATGATGCTCACACAATATCTGAGGGCAAGCTGTTCCATTGGTTGATTGTCAGAAAGTTTCTCCTTATTTCCAGGTTAAATCTCTCCTTGTTCAGTTTCCATCCATTAATTCCTTGTCTGGCCTTCGGGTGCTTTAGAAAATAGCTTGATCCCTTCCTCTCTGTGGCAGCCCCTCAAATATTGGAAGACTGCTATCATGCCTCCCCTGGTCCTTCTCTTCTCTTCACTAGATTAGCCATGCCCAGTTCCTGTAATCTTTCTTCATATGTTTTAGTATCCAGTCCCCTAATCATCCTGGTTGCTCTTCTCTATACTTTTTTTAGAGTTTCAATGTCTTTTTTATAATGTGGTGAACAAAACTGGATGCAGTACTCTAGGCGTGGTCTTACTAAGGCTTTATAGAGTGATATTAGTACTTTACTTGATCTCAATTGTTTTCGCCTGTTAATACAATTTAGGATTGCATTAGCTTTTTGGCAGCGGTTGCACATTGCTGGCCCATATTTAGCTGGTTGTCTACTAAAACTCCAGTATCCCTCTCACAGTTACTGCTATTGAGCCTGGTTTCACCCAGTTTGTATTTGTACTTTTGGTTTTTCTTGCCTAAGTGTAGGACTTTACTTTTCTCTACACTGAATTTCATTTTGTTAGATATGGTCCAGTGTTCTAGTCTGTAAAGATCCATCTGGATCTTGAGCCTATCTTCTTGGGTGTTAGCTATTCCTGCCAGCTTAGTAACATCTGCAAATTTGCTAAGTTCCCCTTCTATTCCCTCATCTAAGTCGTTAATGAAGATATTGAAGACTACTGGGTCTAAGACGGAACCTTGTGGCACCCCACTGCTTACTTCCCTCCATGTAGACTTAGACCCATTAAGGACTACTCATTGAGTACAGTCTGTCGGCCAGTTGCAAGTCCATCTAGTGGTGGTGCTATCTATTCCATTTTTTTCTAGCTTACCAAGAAGTAGGTTGTAATCTACTTTGTCAAATGCCTTGCTGAAATCTAAATATATTATGTCCACAGTATTTCACTGGTCTATTAATTTAGTCACTATGTTGAAGAATGAAATAAGATTGGTTTGGCATGATCTGTTTTTAACAAACCCGTGCTAACTTCTAGTTATTACATTACTTGTTTCTAGATGTTGGCAGATCTGTTTTTTTATTATCTTTTCCAGTATTTTCCCAGGTATTGATATTAGGCTGATTGGTCTATAATTTCCTGGGTCTGTTTTTTTTTTTTTTTGAAGATGGGGACCACATCAGCTCTTTTCCAATCCTCTGGTAGTTCCCCAGTGCTCCAGGATTTTTGAAAGGTATGGTGCAGTGGTTCTGAGATGACCTCTGCCAGCTCCTTTAAACTCTGGGATGTAATCCATCAGGCCCTGGTGATTTATGTTTATCAAGATCAGACAGATGTTCTCTTACTATTTTTGCTTATTTTAACTTTTATTTCTGGTCTGTCTTTTACAGTTATGTTTTTGATGGTTGAGCTATAGTTTCTTTTTGCATGAAGACCAATGCAAAGAATGAGTTAAGCAGTTCTGCTTTCTCTCTATTGCCTGTTACTTCCTTGCCGTCTTCTTTTTTTAGTGGACTGACTGTTTCCTTGATTTTTTTCTTGTTATTTATATGGTGGAAGAAACTTTTTAAAAATTATCTTTGACTTTTGTTGCAAGTCTTTGTTCATTCTGAGCCTTTGCTTTCCTGCCTTCGTCTTTGCAGATTCTGGCTATCTGCTGATATTCTGCCTTAGTTGTTTGTCCCTCTTTCCATTTTTTGTACTTGTCCTTTTTTTCTTTCAGTTTGCCAGAGAGATCTTTGTGCAGCCATGCTGGTTTCTTCTTGGATTTCTTGTTTTTCTTTCTCAGTGGTATTGTGCTGGTCTGGGCTTCTATGATCATACTTTTCAGAGTTTCCCAAGATTCTTGAGTTGTTTTCCCCTTTAGGATTTTCAACTATGGAATCTTTCCCAAGTTCTCTCTGAGTTTATTAAAATCAGCTCTTTTAAAATCCAAGACTCTGGTGTCATTATGTTCTATTGCTTGTATTTGTATTATGTTGAATTCTAGTGTGACATGGTCACTCTCACCCAAGGTTCCTGCAGTTTCAACTTCCTCTATCACTTCTTCTCTGTTTGTAAGAATTAAGTCCAGGATGGCTGTCCCTCTAGTTCCATCCTCTACCTTTTGGACAACAAAGTTGTCAGCTAGTTCGTTAGGAACTTATTTGATTTCTCACTTGGTACAGAATTAGTTTTCCAATTGATATCAGGATAATTGAAGTTCCCCATTACTATTGTTGTTTTACTATTTCCAAAAATTTGATCAAATAGAACAATGAATAAAGACTGAAAGAGACAAAGAAAATACAGACCATTTTGATGGGAACAAAACATTATATTGGAAATGGATAAATAAGACTAACCAAGAAACATCCAACAGAGTGAATAGAAATTCATGTTGTGACTGCTGCTATCAGCTGGTCACCTGGATTTTTGCAAATTTAATTGGGTATACCTCATGTATGGAGAAATAAAGTCCCCAAAAAAGGTAAATAGATTTTGCATTAAAAATCCCTTCAAACTTTATAAATCCTTTTCCTCCCAAAAAAGGCTATCAATTAATACCCAGATCTTTCAATGATGCTATTCTCTAATTCCCAAATTCTCTGAGTTTACAGAATTCAAATATATTTCAAAAAGTGTCATTTAAAAAAAAGTTTTATAATTAATTTGATATCATATTGATTACTAATACTCATTCTTAATTTGGACTGAGTTTTACCAATTTTTGTGTAACATTGAAATATAAATTTAATTATACATTTATATAATAGTTATTATTATGGTTTTAATATAACACAATAAATTAATTAATACACATTTCCCTAAGATAAGCTTGCCTTACCTATAAAGACATATGCAATTTCACTGTCTCTCTGGGTTTGTCGAAATGCTAAATGAAGAAAGTGAATTTAAAATGCAAGCTGGAATTTAAAAATTGAAAAATAGGACAAGCTATGAAAAAGGGTCTCTACAACCAAATGGGCAACTGCTCATGTTCTGAAATTCAGCTGGATGGCATCCTTAGTTATCTTGTTAGTGATATGTTGGTTTAACTGGCAACATGCCATTTTCAATACATATTTCACAGCTCTTTTCACTTGGGTTAAAAGTCAAGTTTAAATTCTCCTTCTCCAACCATTGCTTTTTGTAAATGAAGATTTAATAATAAAAGCATATGCTAAAATAATAAAATAAAATATAAAGTACAAAAAATCAGATTATGACGTTTACTGACAAGGATTTCAACATCTCCCTGCAAACAGCCTGTGTTCTATCATGCTTGAAAGTAGCCACTATTGTCCCAGTCCCAACAATTAACTGCCTAAACAACTACAGACCTATCGCATTAATGTCTGTAGTGATGAAATGCTTCAAAAAATTGGTTCTCCAACAACTTAGGAAATGCCTCCAACTGGACTTTGGCAAACATCAGTTTGCCTACAAGGGGAATAGGTCGACAGACGATGCCATAGCTATTGCTCTACATTCTGTAGCGAGCCAAATGGAGACACCTGGAAACTATGTCAGGATGCTTTTCATTGGTTACAGCTTGGCCTTTAATACTATCCTGCCAAGCATCCTTATCAAAAAGCTGACTGACTTGGATTTTCCCTCTTCCATCTGTGACTGGATCAAAGACTTTCTGAGGGACCGGCCACAAACAGTGAGGGTTGGGTCTGTCACATCCACCACCCTGAAGCTTAGCACTGGCTCCCCACAGGGCTGTGTGCTCAGTCCCTACCCATCCACTGTGATCATTAAGTTCACAGATGACACCACCGTATTGGGTCTCATTACAGGTGGAGACAAAACAGCGTATGGGGAGGTTGAAAAATTATCCTCATGGTGCCTAGAAAACAACTTGTACCTGAACATCAGCAAGATGTTCAGGAGATGGTGTTAGACTTCCAAAAGAAGAGAGAGGAACCTGCCCCACTTTACATAGAGGAGGGCTTTGTGGACAGACTTTCCTCCTCTAAATTCCTGGGAGTCTACCTCAGTGAAGATCTCACCTGAAAAATCAACACAACCTAGGTGGCCAGAAATGCCCAACAGAGACTCCACTTCCTTAGGGTCTTGCGAAAGAACAAAGTGGAACAACAACTGATGACCTCCTTTTACTGGTCCACTATAGAAAGCATCCTCTCACATTGTATTATGGTGTGGTATGCTGGCTTGACAGCCACGGATAGAAAGACACTACAGAGGGTGGTGAGCGCAACACAAAACGTTGTAGGCTGTCCCCTGATACCACTAGATGGCATCGCTAGGGCTCGCTGCCTTAGAAGAGTGAGGAAAATTCTCAGGGACGACTCACACCCTGATCAGCACTTTTTCACTCTCTTACCATCAGGTAGGACATATAGAAGCATAGCCTGCCACACCAACAGGCTGAAGAACAGTTTCAACCCATGGGCTGAAAAAAGAAAAAAAATCCCTAACCCAGTGAATCCTACTAACAAACACACTATCTTATTGAACCATGTGAACTTATTGCACAATGCTCCACAAGTTATTTTCCATTCAGGAGTCTTTTTTTTTTTTGTCTTCACTGTGAGTTGTGTTGGGGGTGGGTGCATGAAGGCACACTCAGCCAATCTCATTGCACATATTGTACTCTGACAATAAAGGTTGATTTGATTTGATTTGTTGCTTTTACAACATAAGAAACTAAGGTGGGGGTCTCTTCTGAGTCATTTGCCATGCCCACATTCCTGCTGCTGGCTAGGCTGTCTCTTATTCAACCATTTGTGGCTATTTTCCCTGTCTTCCAAGGTCATTCCCACCCACCATTACAGCATATTTTAGTTGAGATCAAAGTCCAATCTCTTTAACGTTCTATGTTCTCTGCAGCTGTGGAAAGCCAATAGTATTTTCTTTTAAGAAACAATAGTAGGTTATAAGCAAATTGCCCCCTCTCTTCAATTTATTGGAGTTATCTGCAAAATCAAGACCTAGACAGTTGAAATTACTCTTTTTGCCACCATTTAAATATATTCTGAGTTTTGTAGATCTTATTACTTCAGTAGTGTAAAGTACAAACCAATAAGTAACAACCACATAGAATAAATTGGTAGGGCTGCAACAAAGCCAGAGATGACTTTCCACTTATTTGTATTTAACAGTTTATTTAATTTGGAATAAGGAAAAGTCATAGCAGAATCTACATAAACTTTTTTTCAGAATGCAAAGAGCAGTAAAACAAAAACCCTTCATAATAAACTGTTTCAAATGTGACTTCCCAAAAAGCACTCAGAGTGGAAGCCCTAGCAAAGCATTCCCTGCTTGGAACATAAGACAAGGCATCAATCATAAAACTAAGCCCACCTTCTCACCTCTCCACCTAACCTCATATGTTGCATTTATTGAAAGCTTCCCTACAGAAGTTGTATACTGTTTAGGCATAATATTGGACTATTAAACATAAACCACTAATTGGACTTCATATTCTGTTTATTGCTGGTTGAATATCCTTGATTTGAAAATAAACCGAGTCTCACACCAGTACTTAGTTTTCTGTTTGAGATTTGGGGTTCATCCAAAGCAGGCAGATATCGGTAATCCCTAGGGAGGGTCATTCTCCCTGCTAATAAAATACTGCAGTCTGAAAGATGACTTTCTGCAACAGATGTACTCTCTTGAGTGGGAAAAATCGCTAGATCCCACAACTTGATAATCAGGGGAAGCCCATTAGCTTCCAGATCCCAGGCAAAACCATATATAGATTCGGTGATGAAATCGCCTTTTATGCTTTTAACTTGAAACATTTAGGATTGAAAAGTTAAGCAGGAAATCTGAGAGAGAAAATAGATCTTTTGAGCCTTGTTACCAAGGCACACATCTGGTTGACAGGTGCATGTTCTCAGTATCAAGACTGCTGCACTCAAATCAATTATTCACCATATTTTATCCCTGTCAGCTACATCAGGCCATGGTATCTGCAATGAAAATGTTAGAGGAATATCCCAGCATTATGAAATTATTAAGTTCAATATTATTTTGCAAATATTAAAAGATATTTTTAATCTTGGTAAATTAAGACATTTTATTATTCAGGGCTGAAATCTTAGGAGCTGTCCTTTAAGATAGTCCTGTGGTTACAGACATCTCTGAAAGTAATGGATTACTTGGATTCTTTTCAGCCTAGTTTCAAGCCTGGATATTTCAACAGAATTTACACTGATTACTCTGATTGACCATTTATGGTGGAAGCTGTGTAAGGGGTAGACAAACCTGCTGATTTTCTTCAATTGATCAGCAGTTTTTGATACCATTATTTCTTTTGTACATCTGGATCATTGATAAGCAGTGTGGAGGCACACCGTTTTATGTTGGTTTTCCTTTTTCCTAAATGAGTAGCTACCGTTAGTGGTAGTAAGGGGGTGAGACACTGAGATCTAGAATTCTTTGCTGAGAGTTGTTATACATCTTTTATTTAGCACCTACATGAAATTGCTTAGGAATATCATCAGCTTCCTCAGAGTGATATATCATTAGATATCCAGCTGTATCTCAGTTCTGTGCTAAGTAGGAGATGCAGTTAAAGTTCTGTTCCACAACCTGGAGGCTATGAGGTTCTGGATAAAGATAAACAGGTTTAGACATAATCTCTGGAAAATGAAGGCTTCTGATTTCAGATATATTTTACCTTTGGCCTTCCCGTTTGTAATTGCATAGGCCTCCTTGGCTTACAGTTTTCACCTAAATGGCAAGTAAGCAGGACACCTGAACAAATCTATTTTGTATACAATTGGGGTCTTTCCTGGATCAGGAAGCTTTTATTCATAGTCACCTATGCCCTATGCCTTAGTAAATTCCAGCCTGAATTATTGCATTGTCCTCCACAGTATCCTTGAAGTCAACACCAAAACTTCAGAAGGTCCAGATTTCTATTAATCTAGTCCTCAATTGTGCCACTTTCTAATTAATGCCTGACAACTGTTAATATATGAACACAAAGATAAAGTGCAATTTGTCAACACATGTATGGTCAGTTGCTCTGATATTAAGCACATTTACTGTAGGTAGATTTAATAAGACGAAAATTATTATCTATAATCATGAACATGCCTGGCCCTGAGTCATTCTTGTCCATCCTCCCTGGATTATGGGGCCTTGAACAAATTCCACCTCTACCAGCAAAAGCAAAGAAATGGCTGTATTTGCGCACTAGACTATAAGTCATGATTAACCAATCACAATGCTCATTTTCACATTATGAACTTGTCTAAAACAAAAATTTTATTTTGGCTTTGCACAATTTGCTAAGGTATAATATGGTTTATTATGGCCTTGTAGTTTGTAAGCCAAGTGTAAAGACAGCCAATGTTGAGAGAGGGATTAAGATAATCCCTCTCTAGTTTCCCTCTCCCACTCAAACTTCAGGAAGAGAAATCTAATTGCTAAGTGTTAGTTATCATCTTACACAATTTATTTTAAAAAAGGAAGGAAATCTATCAAACCAAACTTTAGCCATCCTAACCATCAGTAGGAAGGGAGCATCATTTTGTAAAGTTCAAGGACTCTCACAGTGGTTTTGTAAAGGAATGGCTTTCTTCACCCTCTTTCTTCTCAATCCTGGCTGACAATGAAACCAGAATCCATTTTCTCACACCACAAGATATCCATTACACAAGAGCTTTCTTCTGGCGCCAAGAAGTATTTTAAGAGTTTTCTTGCTTATTCCATAGGGAAAGAGTGCTGAACATTAGGGATACCTGAGAAAAACTGGCCATTTGTAATTAGAGTAGAAAGAGAACTCTCAGCAATTAATACATCTCAGGAGGACAGCTATGTTCAACTATAGTAGCCGAACATGAGGAGTCTGGTAGCACCTTTTAGACTAATATATTTTATTAAAAGACACACACTTTTGTGAGCTACAGCTCATTTCATCAGATGTCTGGATTGACCTATGAACAATTTAACAACTTCCCACCATTTCAGGGAGTTCAGCTAGTGATGTTGGACACTGTAATTAGTGGGCTCCATAGTTGCCCAGCCATGAAATAATACTTAAGCTATTGGGTATGCACAAGCTCACTAGTGGTTAATTTAAAATAATTTACTTTCTGAGTTCATTAATATACTGGATCACAAATTAAACATATGAGGGGAGTTCATACATGCTGTTGAATGTATTATAAAAATACAGCCATTCTATTTGTCATTCTTACTTGGCATAATAATTGCCATTCTTCAAGCTATTCTTCCCAATAAGGTTTATCAAAAAGGCCTCGGAACAAAGCATAAAGACCTCTGCCACTGCATTTGGTAGGGGTTGACTTGTAGGTTGGCAAATTCTTCTCTCTCTCCAAATAAAACAGTAACTTGGTAATGTATAGCCATAGCTGAACAATTGGTGTCAGTTTCCCCTCTCCTGTTTCTTCCATATTTAAGGTTTGCAATTAGGGTATCTGACTTTAAGGAAAAATCCTGGAGAACAAAATTGTGTGCATTATGCTACTCTTGGCTAAGGCTAGAGTCATTAGCCTAATTCACAAACTTCTTTTATCGAAGTCAAACTACTACCATGCTTAGGGACTGTGTGAATAAAGGATGGATTAATGCACTACATACAGTCAATGCCTATATATGGCTTTCAAGGTTTTTTCTCTCTCTTCCTCTTTCCTCTCCCCCCTTCTCTCTCTCCTTATTTCTTGAGAGATTTAAGGAATTTTTCCTGACCTGTCTTTACATTGTCGCAGTTGTGATTTTAACAACTAAAATCTTGCCCCTATTGAGAGGACCTACACTGTTATAGCTGATCTAAAAACATTTAGAAACATTGGTGGAATCAGAATATTTTTCTCATAGTCAACTGTCTAGATACTGGACAGATACTACACTGTCTAGATACTACATTGACTGAAGAATTCCAGGAATTTCCAGGAAGGCTAAGTAAAGAAGTACAAAAATTACTAAACCTTCATGCCTTGGAAATTCACATGTATTTCTGCCAAAGTGACATAAATTTATTCAGGATTAAGTGTCTGGGACTTGGTCCAACCACCCCTGCCTAAGTTTGTTTGGCATGTGCCCCCAAGATAAGTGCCAGTTTTCTACAGGTTTTTTGTTCGCTGTACTCAGACTAGAAGCCTCAATGTATACCAAATCTAAACAATGTACCTGTATTTAGGATTTAGGCTGTACTTCCCAACTGGGGAAGTGCTGAACCTTAACTCTAATTCTCCACAGCCAGAATGGCCAATGGTCATTCTGGGATAAGTGAGACAGGTTATACTCAAAGCACACGGAGGACAGCAGTTTGAAAAGGAGGTAGTGTTGTGCTTAAGGACTTCAGATTTTTTTTTCTTCCATACACCAAACACTGAAAAAAAGGGTAATGAATTCCATTTTTATCCATATGAATGGGAAAATTAAGGTAGAGAGAGACTGCATTAACTGCATTAATATTTGCTTTATGAGGGAAAATATCTATCATCAGTCTTATCCTTGGTTATCTGAGCCAAAGTTCATTCTATTAACCCAAGTTACCGAAGCCCTTCAAAATAGACTGGCTATATCTTCCAATCCTTCATTTTTATGGAAGCAGATAAAATATTGATAGAAGAATAAGAAAATTAAATAGCTGAAATGGGAAAACCATTATGGAAGAGAGAATGGAACAAAATACCATGAAACGGAAACTTGGCTGGCTGGCATCTTTCCTGGGGACTCTTTGCCACTCCTCCCCCCTTTTGCAGGCTATAATTTAGTGAGAAGGAGGAGGAAAGATTTCTATCTGACATCTCAGGTGGCTGGATTGAGGTCTTCATTGGAACTATTATCAAATGTGGAAGCTGGTGTTTTGAATTTAGAAAGGCTTATGTCCATGACCATTTTGGAAGGATCACTCTTGTCAATGACCAGCTGCATTTCCTATCATTTCAAAGGACAGGAGGGGCCATACTCTCCCTATCCTTGTTCTCTCTCTGCCTCCCCTCTCTCTTTCTCTCCCCTCTGTGTGTGTGTGTGTGTGTCCCTCCCTCCCCCCTTGCAGGAAGCAAAGCCTTCCTTTAGATTTTCTCTGCCATCCAACAAAGTTATTTTAAAGACTAGTTAGACCTCGCATACTTTCCTTGTTTGTCTATTCCCTGCCTTTTAGGGCATTACAAGCTGGGCTTCATATTCTCATCCAGATCTCTCACAGGAGGTAGTAAAAAGGGCAGTGAATGTGTATGTAAATGTGTACGTAAATGAATAAGTGTAAATGAATAAGTGCAAGTGCGTATGTGTGAGTATTCTAGAACAGGATTTAAAACCACCCTGCTCTTTCCTTCCCATGCATTTTGTGAAGAAGCAGCACGGCTACATCTGTATCAACAAGTCAAAAAGGACCGTGGATATGTCTCCTCTCCTCTCCTTTCCTCCCTTCTCCTCTCCTTTCCTCCTACACACTCTCCTTTCCTTCCTCCTTTCGTTTCACTTTGCAGATTTACCTCTGCCTCCGGAACATTCCCCTCTTGATTCGCTTGCAGCCTCTTCTCTTTCCTTCCCGCAAAAAGTTGCGCTGGCGCTCGCGGCTGCTGCGCTCCCTCCCTGTGCTTCACCGACGCCCCCCTTCCAAGCCAAAATGAGCGTTGCGCTGGGGTGGGGGAGGTCGTGGGGAGGAAGCTCCTTAGATACGCTGGGTCGAGGGTGAACTTGAGATGATACGGGGCCGCTCCTTTTCCCGAGCAGCTGCTTGGCTGCGTCTGCCAGCGGTACCCACGGATCCCCCGAGCACCTTCCCCCACCCCAGCCCTCTAGCCAGATCGCGTGAAGAGGCGCCAGGAACGAAAGCGGACGAGAAGGTGGTGCCAACGCCAAGCTGGTGGGAAGATGAGCGGATGGAAGGATGAAAGGCTTGCAGGGGCCCATCGTTATTCACCTGCTATGCCCATCAGTCTAAGGGCACCCCCTTTCAAAATACGTCTGCTCAGCACTAACCCATCCTGGGGAATCGCTCCTGGGAAACACCCCTGGTGGATTCTCTGCCACAGTTTCAGCTTGGCTTTATTGTGTGAATCCCAATGTATTCAATAAATAACCCGTGGCTTAATGAAGTCACGTACATCCACGAACCAAACAGCAGTCTTGTTCCCTCAGTTCAGAAAATTGGGTCACTCGGGCATTAGCCAGATTTCAGTTGAGCATGCCTAAAAGGTGCGTCCCGCGAAGCCAGCCATTGTGAGTGCCCTTCTTTCTTCGGGAACACATTTGCTCTACTCCAAGGAGAGTCTCGTGAGAATGGTCCGATCCTTCCATATTTATAAGGAATGGAGTTGCATGGGTTCCCATGAGCCAAGCTGCCTAGAACCGAGGTCATAGAGTGCCCAGGGCTTTGGTGACAGGACACGGAGCACTTCAGACGTGAAAAGAGGGATCCATTTTCAGTGGAAGTGCCCCCCACGTTGGTTCCACAGCTCAGAACTGCGTTTTAGGAGTCTCGCATTTTGCTTCCCTAAATTAGAAAGATATGCTGCTGGATTTCCACAGGACTGTGATAAACCCACTGAATTCAGTTCCCTTTATTTCCAGGGGAACGTGCATGAAATGGAATTGCTAGCAGACCGATCCCTTATAATCCTGGACGGAACCCGATAGGACACGCTACAGTATCTGGAGAGATGAATTGTGAAGGACACAGGACGTTCCTTATCCCCAATATTAGTTTCCACCGAAATTTTGGTTTTCTCAAAAACTTGTTTTTCAAGTTTCACCCCCCCCCCCAAAAAACAATGTAATCTTAGATCTAAGCTTAGCCTCGGATCGAGGCTAAGCTTAGATCTAAGATATGTAAGATATGTAAGTAGGACGAGTGAAATCGGCAACCCGTTTTTGTTTTTTTGGGTTTTTGCAAAAGAAACATGCGAATAAAATGGAATTTCAGATTAGGTAAGTAAGTCTGGGGGATCAAGATTAGCTTTTTATATTTTTGTCTTTTATATGCTCTCCTTGTGAGGCTTGAGAATCATCCATTGCAATTGATTCCCAATATGAGATTCCATGACATTTCAGTGAAGGGCTACGTGGAACTAAATATTCGCTCTAAACTCTCGTTTTGAATCCAGGTCCATGTGAAAATAGCCAGGAACAAGACCCACATTAAACGTTGCGAGAACTCCTGCAACTTTTTCGATTCAGACAAACCCATTAAGAAATATTTTCGGGAGGACAGTTTTGGCAGCGCCAACACTTCAATAACTTTTTCTCTTGAGAATTCCCTGCCTTCCTGCAGGGGAGTCTGAAAACTTTTTCAGCACCACGGATATTTGGTTCTTGCACTTGTCTGTCCTATCTGCTGCTGGTGTTTTTGTTTGTTTGTTTTTTGAGGTTATTGTTCTAGTAGTTTTACAATTTTGTTCAGTTGTGGAAAACAAGGCACAAATACATGGAAATAAATGAATACATATGTATATATACGTACATTTTTTTTGCAAAGAGCAGTGCTGAAACTGCCACTGATGAATTTCAGAGACTGACAATTCAGTTTCCAGTCTCTGAAATTTAATTTCAGAAAATAAGCTGAATTGCCTCGAATTTACCTTGCAAATGTGTTACATTAAGCAGCTGCTGAAGCCCATATTTTAAAATATGGTTTAAAGTTTAAATTAGGTACAGTATTAAGAAATGTTGGCCAGGTGGAATAGTTGTGAAGTCAGGCTCAAAGTAAATTTTGTTAAAAATATTCTTGGAATGAATGACTCTTATTTAGAAGTAAAGTGTTTGTTTCTATCTAAGTGAATGAAGATCAGTTATAGATCACCTGGATTATATGCAATCACTAAAAAGTTAATTATATCACTGATTTCCTTGGGGTTTTCTTTTAAGCACTATTCTGTGTGCCTACTCCCTTATTTTTAAAGGCTTCCACACAAAGCCCATTTTATTCTAATAAAGTTTAATACATTTAAGACCAGTTCCCACACTCTTGGAAATCTGCAAAGTGGTAATAAAAAAAATTGAGTTAAATTGCATTTCAAGGGTTCTACTTGCTTTTTCACCAGCTTCTTGATAATTTTATTTATTTATTGCCTTGTACATTTCTTTCTTTTTATTATTTCTAGCCTGCCAATATCCATAACATGCAAATCTGACTTTAAGAACTAGTCTCTGTGTACTTTAGCTACAGGTTAGGTTCATTTTGTTTTTTAAAAAAATCAGATGTTGATTTTAAAGAATCAAATATCAGATTAATTTATGATATCAATGAAATTTAACATTGTTTCTCCCAAAGTTGCTCCTGTCCACAGTAGGTAGGAGTTCAAAGAACTCATTCCGGTTCTAACAGACTTTATACTGATCCAAAGAAGAGCGTGAGGGATTTTCCACCAGCCCACTGCCTCCAGTTCTCAATGCAAGCCCTAGATCCAGTCGATTCTAGACGTGGCTAAAGGCTGCAACTTCTAGAATGACTTTGGAACCTCCGGCACCAACTCCATCCAAACACATTTCCCTTGATTTCCAAAATCTTTAGGAAGGAAATCGAATCCGACTAACGAAAAAAAGAGGCATCCCGTCCTGATCGGACATTGCAGGAAACAGCAGGACAGGACCAGACAGGTCTGTAGACCGGCTTCTAACACCACAAGGCTCAAACTTGGGGGTGGAGATCCGTCCACTTCAAATCATTTCAGGAGTGGCGCCCTCCAGCGTCGTTTCCTCCTATGTAATTGAATTGGCTAAATAATGGGATCGCTTCTAGTCCGGTTTGATCACGCTGGCATTCTCTCTCTTCGCTTTGACAGGGTCGCCCACTAGATTGGACTCCCATCTAAATTTCAGAGGTTCAGCCAGTAGACCAGAGGTCTCCAAACTTGGCAACTTTAAGACTTCAACTCCCAGAATAGATATAGAATAGAAATAGGAATAGGAATAGGAATAGAATAGGAATAGAATACAATAGAAATAGAAATAGAATAGAATAGGAATAGGAATAGGAATAGAATAGAAATAGAATAGGAATAGATTAGAATAGAATAGAATAGAATAGAAATAGAATAGGAATAGGAATAGGAATAGAATTAGAACAGAACAGAACAGAACAGAATAGAATAGAATAGAATATACATTCTGGGAATTGAAGTCCAACAAGTCTTAAAGTTGCCAAGTTTGGGGACCGCTGCACTAAGCGCAAACCCAACGGCACATGGACAGCAGCTCACCGCGGCTAAGGCGGGGCTTTTTTTCAACGACGGGCGTTGGGCGCTTTCCAACCACCTCCTCCTCCCTCTCAGCACGTTTCTCTGGATCCCGAGGGGCTGGGAAAGATCCAAAGACAGGCGAAGGGACGGCTGACGCGCGCAGAGCCTAGTTTGCCCTCGTTGCGCCCCTACGCGGGCTGCTCATTTCTGCGCGCGCGCCCCCCCTTGACCCGCGCAGATGGTTTGCCCCGCTCTCCCTGGCACATATATATATATATATATACCCCCTCGCCAAAGAACCAGCGCAAGCCGTCGTGGAGCTCCTCTTCGGAGGGGGCGCCTTCTGGCTGGCGCCCGTCTCTGGCGTCCCGGGGTTGGGCCATGCCTGCAGGTTCCCCGAGTGGTTCTGAGGAGCTGCCGGAGCCTCAGATGGATCTGAGGGAGCTGCAGCTGGAGTACCGGGCGGCGCCCCGCACTAAGCGGCGTCCCCGAGGTGAAACTTGCCTTTCGCTGGATAATTCCTCCGCCGCTGAAGAGGAAGAAGAGGAGGAGGAGGACGAAGAAGACGAGGAGGAGGAGGGGGAGGAGGAGGAAGATGAGGAGGCGGTGGCGAGCAAAAAGAAGCGCACGAAGGGAGGCTCCGGGGCCGGAGAAAGCGGCGGGGTTAAAAAGCAACCTGCAGCGAGTCGGAGCGCCGCGGGCTCGACGCCCGAGTGCAAGCAGTCGCAGCGCAACGCGGCCAACGCGCGCGAGCGAGCCCGCATGCGCGTGCTGAGCAAAGCCTTCTCGCGCCTGAAAACCAGCCTGCCTTGGGTGCCTCCGGACACCAAGCTCTCCAAGCTGGATACGTTGCGCCTGGCCTCCAGCTACATCGCCCACCTGCGGCAGTTGCTGCAAGAAGACTGCTACGAGAAGGGTTACGTGCATCCTGTTAACCTGGTGAGTGAGCTCGGAACCCTTTGAGGAAGATCAGATTCGGAAGGCAGGCTTAGCCTGACTTCGATTCCACTGGCAGGACGGTGGTGCTTTCCGAACACGGGCAGCGTGTTTCTGCAATCCTGGGACATGCATAGGTTGGCCGGTCTTAAAGTATCTGTTTCTGTATAAATGTGTATTTTTTAAAGTTCAAGTTAATATTACTGTAGATAAGAGATATTATAGGAGACAGGAGAATACGACAGGTTAACAGAAGTGTCTCTGTAAAAGTAATGCTTTCCTCCTCTGATTGCTTTCATCAGTTAATGAGGAATCTGAAATTTGGAAGGATACAGAATGTGTACAGTATACAGTATTTCTATTCTCTATACAGTATACATACTCTTTAGAATATACGTATCTCATACTCCGTAAAGTATGTATCTGGTTCTCCCCTCTTTAGAAACATTCATCCTGCTTTTGTCCAAATACAATCAATATTTAATAAACTACTTTTTGACTTAAAAGAAACATTCAAGAATTTGTAAGTTGAATCAGTGAATGGTTCATTCACTGGTTCCCTAAGTTCTCAATAAAGGACTGGTTTGTGGTTAAACACACCATTAGTTTTATCTTTTGTATTTTTGATTGTCTACAAGTATTATTAACACATTCTCATGTTCCACACACAAGAATTGCTCAGGGTGATGAGCAACTACATGTTTCAAAAGGCACTTCAACTTTGTATACAAAGATAAGGACACTTTTAAAAAGCCTGCCACTCTTGGAAGTGCAAACGATAGGAAATGTAAGCATATCTGGAGAGCTCTTAATTGGATTTGACGTTATCTGGAGGGAAGCTTTCAAAGATCTTTTAAACATGTGTTATTAAGAATTCCTTTAGATTCCTCTATGCTTGAAAAATTCTCCCTCAGCTTTTAAGTGGCTGCAGCTTTTGTTAGCAGAGTTTTCCCCTCTTTTTTTCCTTGCATTTTTCTGCAAGTGCAGGATCTGCTTTTTGAATCAATGAAGGGTTGATCTATTTGTTAGTAGAGCAATTGGCTGGGAGAAACTAAATCTCTCCTACAATTTCAGTAGACTCAAATGCAAGGATCTATGGCTCTCAACTCAGTTTGCTTCTTAAAAAAACCTAACTGCCCTGTTAGATGAGATGAGCAACATTAGTTTTCTGTTCTTTGAAATCAAAAATTTTGTTTTTTATTGGTTTCCAAACTACAAAGTCCAGTTCTTTTTAATTATTACTCATACAGAAATATCTTCAATTTTCATCATATTTTGAGATAAGCAATTGGGACTGTACCTAATTGTGGCTAAACTATGATAATACATTTTACCATAACCTTTCTTCATATTGTTGACACTTCTGCTATTTCCATTTTTCCATTTGCAATCCAATATCTATTAAAAACTTCAAATGCCAAATGCACACAACAAATTATTCTCTAGGCTAAAATAATAAAAGGCTATTGTAATCATTGATAGCTTAAGTCTAGGAATATTGAAATTGAACTCTTATTTACATGGCAGTGATCTGTTTCTGAAAATTACCAGGTTTTTCATATCTGAATTGTATGGGATCTGTTTCAACAATATTTATAGGAGATACAGGTGGCCTTCTCCAAATATCTCCAATTATACATGACTGCATTTAACACATTCCAAAGAGAAACAGTTAATATCTTCATGTAGATTTGATTCCAGAAATATATCTATCCATGTAACAGCAACATTTAAATATACATGTTTGTATTTAATGATTGCAGTTTTTAAACTATGCAGATGTTGATTATAAGATACTACAAAATATTTCTAATAAATATTTTGTAACTGCGGTATTTTATCAAACTAATAAAGCCAAAAAAAATTGCTTCAAGAAAAGAGAATACATTTAATACTAGAATGCTCTCTTAAAAAATATAAGCCCTATTCTAGAAGAGGCATTGTCAAAATGCCTAATTTAAATGGTTGCCTTGACTATGTATATTCATTCTGTAAATTTTTCACAATAACTAATACAACTGTGGGAGAATCAAAATTTATACAGTATTCATTTCCTGGCTTTCCTTGAAGTGGCTTACTCCACATACATTAGGTTCTGCTGAAACAACCTTATTTGGAAAGATTCCTACTTAATGGTTTCTCATCTGCAACCCATTTCACTGCATTAGTTTATATTACAATGAAAAATTTAGTTTGTAGAGAAAATAAAGGGCAGGCATTCTAGAAAATTTTGAATTGGACAAGCTTCTTGAAATTGCTGTATGCAAATTGCTGTATGCAAATTAAACTAATTTATACAACAAAATTGTAGAAAATGCTGATACCTTAAGGAATGGTAAGAGTGGTTGTGCATACTGACATCTCGGTCCAGCTTGGATATTCCATCTTTGGTCATGGGGGAGGAGGTGTTGCCCCCTGTGGACAGGGCACGGAATCTGGGGGTCCTCCTGGACTCATGGCTCAAATTGGAGGAGCAGGTGGGGGCCGTGGCCAGAGGGGCCTTTGCCCAGATCTAGCTGGTTCACCAGTTGCGCCCATTCCTGGACCAAGGTGCCCTGCGCACAATCACTCAGGCGCTCGTCATTTCCCGACTCGACTACTGTAACGCTCTCTACCTAGGACTGCCCTTGCATACCACTCGGAGGCTTCAACTGGTGCAGAATGCGGCCTCGCGGGTAGTGATGGGAGCTTCCCGATACTCCCATATTACACCCCTCCTGCGCGACTTGCATTGGCTTCTGGTTGCCCTCTGGGTGAGATTCAAGGTTTTGGTGTTAACATTCAAAGTCCTACATGACATGGGTCCAGGCTATTTACGAGAACGACTCCTCCCAGCATCAAATACCAACCGTCCTGTATGGGCAGCGAGGTCTCCTCAGGGTGCCGTCCCGACTCAATGTCGCAGCAGCGACCGGGAGGGCCTACTCTGTGGCGGCTCCCACTTTGTGGAATCTTCTTCCACTGGAGCTCCGGTTGGCCCCCGATCTCCGCACCTTCCGCCACGATTTGAAGACCTGGCTCTTTTTACAGTCCGGGCTGTGCTGATCCTCTGGGGGCTGGATTGTTTTAACTGTGGGGTTTTAACCTTAATTCAGCTTTAACTGTTTAATATGTTTTTAGGTAATTTATTTATTGCTGTATTTTTTAGCTGTGAGCCTTGAGTCCTTTTGGAGAGGCATATAAGTCAAATTAATGAATAAATAATAAATAAATAAATTTAATAGTCTGCAGGTCCCTGATGTTAAATGCATCTGGTGAGACCTAGGAAATAGGATTTCCTATAGCAGTGGCTATGGAGCAGGCACCCCACTTCCAAGATATGGAGGAACCCCCTACCCTTCTTGTTTCCTTGATAGCCATTAAGACTGAGCTTTTCCCCCAGGTGTTCAGGGTTCAGGATAGGAGATGAACTCAGCATTTGTGTTCTTCAGGTGGAGAATTATGGTACCTGGTAGCATGCAAGAACTTTTAATTTCACTGTATCCTTTGTTATTTGTATATTTGATTGTTAGTTACCCATATTTTATATAATATGAGCTATATACAGATTGACTTGTATTCATTTGGTGACCATTCGAAGTTACCAGAGCACTGAAAAAAGTGACTTATGAACGTTTTTCACAAAACCATTGTAGCATACCCAAGGTCAAAATCTGGACTCTTGACAACTGGTTCATATTTATGATGGTTGCAATGTTCCATGGTCATGTGATCAGCATTTGTGATCTTCTGACAAGCAAAGTCAATGGGGAAGCCAGATTCACTTAACTGTATTACTAACTTAACTGGATTGATTCACTTAACAGTTGGGGCAAGAAAGGTCATAAAATGGGGCAAAACTCACTTAACTGCCTCACTTAATAAAGACATTTTGAGCTTAATTATGGCCATAAGTCAAGGACAATTTGTTCATTTAAAATAGATAATTAAACATTAAATAAATAAATAAAATGATAATCATACAATCGTTATTGTTTGTATAATTAAAAAGCATTATTCCTATTATAATTGCTATAATAAAATTATGTTTTGGTCATTTTTATTTTCCTGCCTGATTGAACAAATCAATGACATACACATTTCTCTCATCCATAGGCTAGAAATTAAACTTTTTTACTGCTTTTGTATAAAGGAACTATAGAAGCTGTTTCATTTCCATTTTCACAAAACTTGCTTACATAAGTAGTTTGTGCGTAGAATATGGACAAAAAAGTGTCCACATTAAAGGCTTTTGGCAATGTTTCAGCAATAGAAATGTATATATTTGAATTAAAATAATAATTTTACAGCAAAAGCTTGTTTCAAAGTCAGTCAGTTGATATAAAAGAACAAGAATATTAGCTACAAGGTATTTTCTGGAGAGTCTTTGCTTTGCTGTAGTCTATACAGTAAAAATTCTAATGCATTATATTAGATTAGCATGTTGTTTAATGCTGCTAACATCCTATAGCAAGAAAAGAGTAATGAAGGCATCTTTAATAAATTAAAATGTATCGCACCTGATTTTTGATCAAGCAAACACTTCTGTTTTTGTTTTGCCAAATAAGGGTGGAAATTATGTTGCAGCAAATTGGTCCTTGTTAAATGTCATCTTTCTTTCTAACATGGAAACATGTTTTAAATTCACAGACTTGGCCGTTTGTGGTTTCAGGAAGACCAGAATCCGACACCAAAGATGTCCCAACAGTCAGCAGATTATGTGGAACTACAGCTTAGTTAAAGTAAAGACTGATCTTGCTGGATGTGCCTTGCAATTACATTGTCTTCTATCAACCAAAGCAAACTGAAACAGTGAAAAACAGTTAAACTGTGTTTAAATCCTCCGCTTCTTCAGTTGGAAAGAAAACTGCACTTAAAATACAGTGTGTAATGTGAAGTAGGAAGGAGAGCTCTTCAAATCTCAGATAAAATGGTAGCTTTAAAAAGGCATTTTTGCATCATTTTCTAAAGAACAATCCTAAAACTTTTTGACTAACAAGACATGCAGGCGGATAACTATTAAAATTAATAGCATGAACCAAATGATATATGAAGTAATCCCAAACAGTGTTATTTGTATACCAAAGGAAAATAGTATTCTAGACTAGTCCTTAACACAAATTTATAATATATTTGATCTTATGTTCTTGGCAGCTATGCAATAGTAAGACTACTTCTGTCACCTTAGACAGTTTCTTTTTAAAAATCAAAGACAAAAAGATTGTATCTGGTTGCTCCTTCACAGTCTATTTCACAAAAGTGTTAAATCAGATTACTTGTGTTTAAGACAAGTGTACACATAGCCAGGCAATGTGTAGGTCATGGATCAAAGTCATAGGCATATTCTTGTTGAATCGAGACAACTAATTCTATTCCTGTACTGTACTACAGAATTTAAAATGTGAGCTTGACTTATTCTGAAATAAGAAGCTTCTTTATTTATGTCTAGAATAGTTATATGTAAGTTGGCCTTTTATATCACAAGTTTTTTTCGAGCTTTTCTGGTGCTGTGGAATGTTGACTTTATACTGTTCTATATGCAAACAATATTATAAATGTAAATAATTATATTTTTATACATTATATTAAAACCTTAATTGCAATAATATTTTGAGTGGTTGGTGATAGCTGGATAAAAATCATTGAAAAATTCAATACTTTTTAAAGTTTATATTTATATACAGTATGACTATTGATCTCTTTACAACTAGGTCATGGAGTTTTTTCCTCTATCTCCTTTACTTATTCTCTTTAATGGTAGCCCTCCGAGAGAAGTAGGGAATAGAGAGCATTCTGGAAAGGTGCTTCATGAAAAACACAGATTTTTTTCTTGATGACAAAATTAAACCTATTTTATGAGAAAGGAAATTTGACACTACTGTAATTTTGCTGTAATCCACTTGAAAAGAAGCAGCATACAAATCACACAAACAAATATTATATTACATTCCTAAGCAACTTTTTTTTTACAGAAGCCATTCTTTATGATAGATGGTGGGAAGTTCAGACCTTCTGAATATTATATGATGGGATTTCCCATGCCAGCAGAGGGCAGTATGAACAATGGTAAAAGATGATGGGAATTGCAGTTCAGCAATCTTTGAATGACCACAGGTATCTTATATCACCACAGGAATAAATCAGTTGTATTTGTGGTTTAAGTTAAGGACGGATAATATAGATTTCAATTACAGTACAAAATATAAAGGGGATTGGCACAAAGGCAACTCAGCCAAAGAATTAAGTATGGATTCCTTTATTAGCTCCAGCTTTGCCCCCAATGTCCTGATTACCTTCCAATCTGGAGAAAAAACTCTCCCATGAACCTGCAACAGCCTTTGACTGCAGATATTCCAATCCAAACATTGTAAACATAAAACTTTAAATTATAAATCCAACAAGGCAAAATAAGGTAATAAATCTGGCAGGACAAGATAAGGAGTTCCAGAAGTGAAGTAACATGGCAGTAAATCAAACCAGTTGGGAGGATGCCAGGAACTCTGATAACAACAGCCAATGCTAGATAAACTCAGCAATTGTTCCCAACAACCACCCCACCCATCTGCCTATCCTTTAAACTCAATCCCTAGGTGTGCCTTGTGAAGGAAATCAGAGCCCTTTCCTCCCTCGTAAGCCACGCAACCTACATTGCTCTCTTCTCCATTCTTCCTGCGTGCCCTAGGATGAAGAGGGGGTGGGCCTTGGTCTTCCTCTGAACCCCTGTCCCTTGTTCCCCCTCTCTCCTGCTCTGTCCAGCGTGACTTCGCCCTTCCCCAGTTTCTTCCACAGCCAACGGAGCCAATCTCCTGTTCCCTGTCAGCTGTTCATCTTCCTCTTCGGATTCAGACTCCGATGGGGGCATGACAGGGATGAAGCTGTTTTAAATATATCTTAATACTTTAAATATTTTGAAGTTCCAACTTTACTTTATGAAAACTAACTGAAACAATGTTTTCAGAAGGTACTTTAGGAATATAATGTCATGACAGGTAAGCTTAGCAAGGTATGCATTTTGGAAATGGAAAGACCACATAAAATGTTTTTCTTTTATTCACTTGAGCCCGGGTGAAAAACATAAGGCCTGTGGGCCAGATCCTCAATATCTTCATTAATGGCTTCAATGAGGGAATAGAAGGAACTTAGCAAATTTGCAGATGTTACTAAGCTGGCAGGAATAGCTAACACCCAAGAAGATAGGCTCGAGATCCAGGATCTTGACAGACTAGAACACTGGGCCGTATCTAACAAAATGAAATTCAATGTAGAGAAAAGTAAAGTCCTACATTTAGGCAAGAAAAACTAAAAGTATAGACTGGGTGAAACCAGGCTCAATAGCTGTGAGAGGGATCTTGGAGTCTTAGTGGACAACCAGCTAAATATGAGCCAGCAGTGTACAGCAGCCACCAAAAAAGCTAATGCAATCCTAAATTGCATTAACAGAGGGATACAATCGAGATATCACTCTATAAAGCCTTAGTAAGACCACACCTAGAGTACTGCATCCAGTTTTGGTCACCACATTATAAAAAAGATGTTGAGACTCTAGAAAAAGTACAGAGAAGAGCAACCAGGATGATTATGGGACTGGAGACTAAAACATGAAGAATGGTTACAGGAACTGGGCATGGCTAGTCTAGTGAAGAGAAGGACCAGGGGAGACAGGATAGCAGTCTTCCAATATTTGAGGGGCTGCCACAGAGAGGAAGGGATCAGGCTATTTTCTAAAGCGCCTGTAGGCCAGACAAGGAATAATGGATGGAAACTGAACAAGGAGAGATTTAACCTGGAAATAAGGAGAAACTTTCTGACTATGAGAACAATCAACCAATGGAACAACTTGCTCTTGGAAGTTGTGGAAGTGTCATCACCTGAGACTTTCAAGAAGAGTTTGGACTGCCATTTGTCAGAAATGGTGTAGGGTTCCCGCTTGGGCAGGTGGTTGGACTAGATGACCTACAAGGTCCCTTCCAAGTCTGATTATCTATTATCCGGCCTGCTATGTGGTTGTATCCAGCCTGGAGGCAGTCCTGGAAAATGTAAGGGGCTGGCCCTTGTTGCTTCAGCCTGGTCTACCCAATGCGAAGAGGAAACATTGGGCCAGCGTGGCTTTGCCCAGTCTACCCAGTGCAAAGAGGAAACATGCCAACAGTTTGGATAGTGGCGTCAAGCTGGCCACACCCACCTAATTGGCCACACCCACCAGTCAACCACAGCCTTGATGCGGCCCTCAATGAAATTGAGTTTGACATCCCTGCACTAAAGTTCCAAATTAGAGGTACAAAAAGATAGAAAAACACTAGATAGGATAAAAGATAGGGTATATATGCTTTGTAGTAGTTAAGTAGCTAAGACTAGACACAAGGCAAACAAGAACTTCAGCACAAAGCCAGCTGAGTGTCTTTGGACTAGTCACTCTCTCTCTCAGCCCAGCAAGAAAGCAAAGACAAATCACTTAGCAACCAAAATTTTGGGCTCAATTGTGGTTATAAGTCGAGGACTATCTCTGCCTTCCTTTACTGTGACTTCTGAAATCTTGCCAAAGAAACTTCAGGCATTTGTCGAGGGAGATGCCAGGATTCAACAGTGAGTTGAAGGGAGACTTCTGCCTCCCCAAAACCACCACTATACAAAACAGTTACTTATACACCTTGGCTATTCCCTGGTCCTGAACAGCTGGTTAATGAATCTTAGAGACTGGAAAAAGAAGTTAAAGAATGGAACGATTCTACCTGTAGAAGTCATACAAAAAGTTTTAAATGACTAATAAATTCCAGTGAGAAAGAGGAGAAAGTAGGCTGGAAAACAATCAGACTCTTGATTAGGTTAATTAATGTATTTAAAACATTTAATTTATTTAAATAGCTTTTCATTTCAGGTTGGTAGAGGAATAACAGCATTTCGTAGAATTATCAGTAGGAATACCCTTTCCCCTTCTTTTTTTAAACACTAACTTTTCAATAATTTGCTGTAGATAAATGCAACAAGAACAAAGGAACTAAGGCAGCTTGATAGCAGTTTGCTAACTGGCTCCATGTGTGGTTCATAGTTATATGAAGTAGCCTACTTTTCATCATAATATTAAAGATTAAACATTCTCCTTTTATGTATCACATTAGCCTAAATAATGCAATATATTTCTTAATTCATTTAATATACAGAGTAGAGTATTTTTATGGCTGTGTTGTATAATTACTTTATTCCCATAAGTAACAAGAGGATGTTCATATTCTGTAATTCAAGGACATTTCTTTAACAAATTTTAGGAACTTAAATTAAGTCTTATGAAACAAGAAAAAGGCTGTTTAGGGAAGACAAAAATCAAAGAGTTTATGATAGCCTTCATCTCTAGAATGCAGATCATCAGATAGTGAGTATAATTAATTGATCATTGTGGAAATAGTTTCCAAGGAAATGGTGAACTCTCTGTAATGTATTGAAGGCCCAAAACAGATAGCTATTTACTCCTGGATTCCTACACAGAGCACTGGGCTGGATTTAGCCTCAATAGCCCAGTCTACTAGCACAATTCCAAGCTGCCATCCACTTCTCTGTTATGAAAAATGAATGAATGTCTGAACATGTTTTATCTTTAAAACCTAACTTGCAACTGCAAAATAACTCTGAACTTATACATATTCTTTCATCTTCAATTACAGAGATTTAAAAAAATTGCAAACATATTGCTTGTCTTGTAAGTTAGCAAGACTGATTTTCACAATCAAAACTAAACGTTTTAACCTCTGGCAATGATTAATATTCTTTGTTATTCATTTGTTTGAAAATCAGTTATATTAACATTGTTTAAGATTTTTAAAAAATCATAAAAAAATTAAGTTAAAGCCAAGGTGTGCTTAAAAAAATAGAAAGCTGAGATGAAATGTTGGAGCCCCCACCCTCCACTGCTCCTACCAAGAATTACAATCAATCAAGTTTCCTCTTCCCAGGTAGATCCACAGCTGTCTGAGGGTCATTCCTGGTAGCTGCCATTTGATCTAGGGAACTATGTACAGCCAAAATACCACATACAATTGCTTAATTAAGCCAAGCTTAACTAATTAAGTTTAATTAAACAAAAAATAACATCAAAGAAAAGTTTTAACCCAGACAATACTAAGATGTTTCTTTTATATACTGTATATTAAAAATTCAAAAACAAAAGAAATGCCACCACAATGCTACTAAAATCAGAAAACAAAATGGATAGAATAGAATAGAACAGAATAGAATAACTTTATTGGTCAAGTGTGATTGGACACATAAAGAATTGTCTCCAGTGCATAAGCTTTCAGTGTACATACAAACAAGAAAGTAATATAATCATAAGATACTAATAAGAGAAGATAGTAGAAAAGATGAGAAGTATAATAGTAATACAGTCATATTACATGGGTAAATATCCTTAGACATAAGACTGTAGGTGTTCAGCAGAGTGATCAGTTAAAATCAGCACTTATATAATAGTTGTTTATAAATAATGAATATTGTATAGTATTCATTATATAACATTTCATGTTCTCTATATCCCTTTTATCACAGTACTGTTTTTTTTAAATGGGAGTAGCCCAGAGAAATGTCACTGGGGGCTATATCTAAATTGTCATTGTTCTTTTTACAGGTGAAAAAAGGCAAACCTAGTCATGACTTGTAAATTAAAAACAAGTTATGTACTTGCAAAATTATTATTTTAAGCTAATTAAATTTTTGTTGATATTAGCTTATTTTAAAATAAGAATGTCCACAAGGACATGGGTTTATGCTGGGACCATTTATAATTTTTGATGATTTCCCTGTATGAAATATACAAGTTGTTTCTAGCAATAGAATGCAGGATTTGCCACCTGTTGAGACAAACCACTCACTGCATATTTTTTAAAGTACTCTCTTTCAGTTCATGTTGGTGATTTTGGTTAATTTCTTCCACGGGCAATCAGTTTCCCTAAAACTAGGGTGAGCTACCTGGTTTAAAGACAAATCAGCCTACATGAGCAGTATTCCCCCTTATTTTTCTGTGTCTTGTTTGCTCCATGAAAGAAACTGAATTTTTATCGTAAAGTAACTCTTAAGACCTGTGTATTGAAATACAGTGATACAAAATGACCAAAGATTTGTGGACAAAACTATAGTGATTCCACACAAATCATGATAACAGTCATGTAAATGAAGTAATTTATGTCAGTCTCACCACATGACTGATGCAAATTATATAATTCAAATCACTTGCACAATTATGCCATTATTCATGAAGCATCACTTATCCCCTTGTCCCCACCCACCAAATGGTCTACTACTACTACTACTACTACTACTACTACTACTTTTAATATTCTGTAAGAAACATTAAGAAACAAGAACAGAAGACAACAGTGCAGAATAATGTATGTAAACATTCAATCATTATATACAACAATCGTTTTTAAACATCTAATGCATATTTTGGATATGTGCCAAACTTTTGAAAAAAACATTGCAACTTTGAAAGGCAACAAGCGTAAAGTAGTAATTAAAGTAGTAAATTAAAGTATTGGATTCGAACTCTGGAAACTGAAGTTCAAATTGCTATATATCAAGGAAGTTTCATGGATTGAATCCCCATATTTCTCTGTAATTCACAGAGTTCCAGTTCACGATGGTTTGAATAATAAACCACCACCAAAAAAGAAAAGAACCATGTTTGAAATCATGATTTTCTTGGATGTAATGTGGGATACTGATAAATAATGATCTTTAGTGCATTCAGTGGCACTTTTGTTCTTGTTAATGTCTCAAAGCCATTGATGGGGAGATTAAAATCACCTATTGAGTGAATAGCAATAGATATCATGAATCAAGTCTGCCCTCTGGTGTGTTATTGTATAATTCTTGTTTAACTACATTGTTTTATTATATTTTAGTTTTATTTTTTTAATCAATTTAATTGCTTGCACCAGTTAGTAAAAAACTATTAGACAAATGTCATATCTTCAAATGTGAATGGAAATGTTTGGGCTTGACAGCTAACAATATTTTAAAAATTAGTTTTTAGCAGATAAACTGGCAAAATGTAACTGTTTATTCAAACTTAAAATGTGAAGAACATATGGCAGTGTACAATAACCTTGAACATATAATATTTGCTGCCAAATGTTTGTATCAGACTCATTTTACTAATTGCAAATATAATCAAGTCTGCCTGAATGACTGCAGATTACAGATAATGAATGAAAATTATTCTTCTTAACAACCACAAAGCCAAACAATTATCTAAAACCCATAAGAAAACTAGACATAAAAATGTATAAAAAACCCACCCACCCCCCTCAGTCCAGGCCAGCCTGTTGGAAAAGCCACGTCTTCAGGTCGCGACAGAGGGAATGGAGGTCAGGGGCCAACCGCAGCTCCAAGGGCAACTGGTTCCATAGGGTGGGCGCTCCCACAGAGAAGGCCTTACCCACAGGGGTCACCAGCTGACACTGTCTAGCTGACGGCATCCCAAAGAGGCCCTGTCTGTGGAAGCGCTCAGGGTGATGGGCAGTTGATGCTGGCAAGAGACGTTCCTGCAAGTACCCTGGCCCCAAGCCATGTAGGGCTTTATAGGTAATTACCAGCACCTTGAATCTCACCCAGAGGGGAGAAAAACCTCTCCCCCCATGCCTAACAATGGAACATCCTGGATAATCTGAGATGCTGGTACACACAGGCACTCGGTCTTGGCTGGGTTAAGTTGGAGCCTGTTCCTTCCCATCTAGATCCGCACCGCCTCCAGGCAACAGGACATCCCAGTGAGGGCATCACTGAGTTGGTTTGAGGTGGAGATAAAAAGCTGGGTATCATCAGCATACTGATGATACCTCACCCCAAAACCACGGATGATCTCACAGCAGCTTCATATAGATGTTGAACAGGAGGGGAGAGAGGACCGACCCCTGGGACACCCCACAAGCAAGGGGCCTTGGGATCGACCTCTGCCCCCCTGCCAACACCGATTGTGAGTGACCCAAGAGGTAGGAGGAGAACCACCGCAAAACGGTGCCTCCCACCCCCAACCCCCCGAGGCGTTGCAATAAGATACCATGGTTGATGGTATCAAAAGTCTCTGAGAGATCTAGTAGGACTAGGACAGAGGAATGCCCCCTGTCCCGAGCCCTCCAGAGATCATCCACCAGCATGACCAATGCCATCTCCGTGCTGTATCCTTCTTCTCTGACAATCAACTACCAAGGCCATTTAAATATTAAGAAATTCATGTCAAAATTTATTTTAGCATTATGTGATGCCTAAATTATACCCATAACATGGGGAAAAAAGTGAGTAGACACAATTCTTGAAGTGGAAAATATTTATAGATTTTGATGAGATTTGGTACTATATCCAAGTGCACCTTACATTTATACATTTTTTATAATGAAAAAATAATCAAGTCAGAGTTATGAAGACATTTCAATAAACCAAAATTTGGGAGGACAGTTGAAGGGAGGGGAGGAACCTATATTTCTCAAAGTCTGAAATCAAAGTCAAGTTGAGATTTTTCAATAAATAATTCCTTCCTATATACTTAGTCAAAATTTATTCCTATTACTTTATTACTTTTTTCATTAATAATTTTCAGTGGATTGATTTGCTAATACCTGTAGTAACTCAAAACTACCTCATTCTTCCTATGTGGTTGTAAAAATTGTTTTTAATGGTGCTTACTCCATGCATATTTATTAAAAATTGTTTGATCACAGCTCCTATACTACTGATATTTGGAATGAAGTATCTCCTAACTATGTTAATTGCAGCTTTTATATTTTTATAAACACATGCACACAGTATATATATATATATATTCTTATGTACTGAAAACAGATAATCAATGTCCTTTTCTCCATAAATTCTAGGGATAAAATATCAAAGAAATGTTTTGATATCTCTGCTATTGTATATAGTAATACTCATATATAGTACGACTCAAGTTGATTTTTGCCTAAAAATTAGCAAGCAATCTAATGCAGTTACATTTATAGAAGTGTCTACTTATTAGGTTCCTGTAGTATGTTGAAAGCTAAAACTGTGTTTAAGCTTTTCCTCACACCCTGCAGTTGAATGTATGGAGCCTTGTTTCCTTCCTTTGTAGACCAGTACATGAACACAGATGAGTATCCTTGCAATAATAAAATTTAAAAGAACTCAAATTCATTAATTAAACCCAAGTTCCAAAAGGCTTTATTAAGGCTTCTTCATATTCATTCCTATTGAATAGCATATTACAGTGTTTTTTGCTCACATTTTATAAGCATTTAGGAGCTGATGTCTAGTCAGGTGCTGGTACAACGTATTTTGAATAGGTCCATAGAATTGCAGCAACATACATGGATGAGGAGTCCTAAAAATAAGAAAGATCTCATCTGCAGAACCTTCCAACCCATCATCTTCATACTTAGAAAATGAAGCTCCATGGATGTACATAATCAAGCAGTGTAAATAACTCTTCAGAGAAGATAAAATAGACTACAGTGCAGATCTTTGGTCACCTATATGACTTCAATTAGGTTCAGAGTTCTGCATCTATTGTTATTTCAGGAAGAAAAAATGCTCAGTACAGTATTTATGTCTGGACTAAGAAGCAAGAACAAAGTTATGGATCTAAGAAGTATGCTTTCCCTGTCACAAAACCTGCCCTCTGGATAAATACCCCATCAATTAAATTACATTGAAAAAAACGAAAAGCAAAAAAATTTTTAAAAATTTCTGACTTTATTTTTCATATTCTACAATATTTATGATTTACTCAGACTGAATATGATATCTGTTGAATAAGATAATATTCCAGGGTTGTTACCTGCTAAAATGTTTTTTTTAAGTCCTGGTTAGATAAATATATATTTCAGAGTAGTGACAAACGACAGTGTTCTTAAATTGTAATCTTGTATTTTTGTTATTAAATATTCAAGTAAGTGTGTATTATATATACACACATAGTATAATCATCAAATTTAATTTTCCTTGCCACATTTCGTTTATCACATTTTTTGATAAATGTGAGTACTACAGATTTTTAAGGCAAATCTTGTTTATATTTGATGCATTCCTTCGTTTGTACCACAGAGGGCAGTCTTAACCTACTAATGCATAGATGAACACTATAGCTGAGAAGACTATTAATTTACTTGTAATTCACATAATTGAGGGATCCTTGGTGCTCTCTGTTTTTGGTTTTTTTTCTTGCAGACATTTCATTACCCAAACTAGGTAATAATCAAACTAGGTGATAATCAGTGCTAGTGGTGATGTTAGGTCAGACTAGCACTGATGATGTTACCTACTTTGGGTAATGAAATGTCTGCAAGAAAACAACCAAATTCAGAGAGCACTAAAGACCCCTCATTTCAACCCTGAGCTAAAAATATTATCCTTTATTGGTAATTCACATACTTTCAGTACTAGTTTATATTTTACAAGCCACACATCTGAGATCCAGGTAAATGTTTTATTCTAGTATACTACAGAAAATTTCAGATTGGTGATTGCTGTCTCATTATTGAGGCGATGCTGGTGATTGCTGTCTCATTATTAAGGCACTTTCCTGTGAAGTACTTTATGGTTTAATTTTGGTATTTAATACAATCTATACAAAGTTATTTGAAGAGATATGATTTATTCAATCACTAAACTACAAATAATTTTAATGGCCTGCCTTCTTCCTAGGTCAATTTACATCACATATAAATGGTGCAATATGTGTGTACGTGTCTATGTACACACACACACACACACACACACAAACATGTTTGGTATCTGTGCATACCAAGCATGCCATCTTTCTCACCTCCACCCTTTTAAAAAGGATTTACAGCTATTTGCTTGTCTAATCAGAAATTCTGAAAAAACAAATGGAATTACAGTGGTCGAGACAGAGTATAAAATTCTAGTATATAGAAATCAGAAATATCTACACTTGGTTCAATAGTATATGAATTTGATCTCCTGATTATCTATAAATTGGAGTAAGTTAAACTCGATGTCATAGCAAGAATTTAGACAAGAATTAGACCTGGGATCTAAGACCATGTTCTTTGTTTGCACTAGTATAAGATTTCTCATAAAGATAGTAAAAATATGAACGTATCCCCTTTTTGATAAAATCAAAAGAAAAATATCTAGACAGAAGATCAAAATTTCTTTAAATATCTGGGGTGAAAAATATGATTAAGATTAATTTAATTAAAGGTTGATTTTCATTGGGGAAGCTTCCTATACTTAATTACATTATTTTAAATAGATTAGTAAGAGATTCAGTGCATTTCTTTGGCAGGAGCATCCAGAAAGACCATTATACAGGTTACAATTATGTGTTGAGAAAGGTTTAATTTGACAGAATTTATGAAACCTGGTATATTTGGTTGGGTTTAAAACAAAGCATGTTTAAAACAATGTCAGATCAATTTCCTATGATCTGAAAATGAAATTAATAGATTCAATCCTCATCAAATATATAATAAAAGCTTGTTGCAGTCATATTACTGTTGGAATTGTCATATTATTGAGACATTTGGGCCTGGAATTAATAGACTGTTAATATGACTCTGGGTCAACCAGTGTGTGTGTGTGTGTGTGTGTGTGTGTATGCTCTTCCTGGCTATATTCGTAGAATGTAAAATCTGTCAAGATCTCTAAAACTGTAGATTTTCGCCTGCATAGTGGATGATTGAAAGAATGCTTATGCACTTTTTCCACCAACAAATTTGTTAATATATGTTGGGTAACATAGTCATTTTTAGAGCCATTCTAATTATCAAATTAAATTTTATGCTTATAGACTAGCGCAAATTCTGCTTCTGATATCACTTCCCAGGCCTTTTCTTTCTCCCTCCATCCTTATAATGCAATTACATTGTACTATTAATATTACAATATGCAGTATCCTTTTTGTTAATAGAAAGAGCACTTGGACTTATATACCACTTTATGGAGCTTTACAGCCCTCTCTAAGCGGTTTACAGAGTCAGCATATTGCCCCCAACAATCTGGGTCCTTTTTTTAAATTCACATTTATATGCCACCCTTCTTCAGAGACTCAGGGCGGCTTACAATCTTTGGAGCACAACCCAATGTGCTCAGCAATAGCCTTCATTCTATTGTATATGCCTGCTTATTACTAGGGCTTTTGCCCCCCCCACAGCGGCATTTTTACAAAGTCAGCTTATTGCCCCAACAATCTTGGGTCCTCAATTTACCTACCCCGGGAGGATGGAAGGCTGAGTCAACCTTGAGCCTGGTGGGATTCGAGCCTGCACTAATTGCAGGCAGCTGGAGCTAAGTGCTAGGTGTTTAACAGCCTGCACCACCAAGGCTCTACCGACCTTTTACCAACCTCAGAAGGATGGAAGCAGTGGTTGTGTTCAATTTTTTTTACTTCCACTTCTGTTGGCATGGCTTGGTGGGTGTGGTGTGGCTTGGTGGACGTGGCTTGGTGGGCATGGCAGGGGAAAGGATACTGTAAAAATCTCCATTTCCACCCCACTCCAAGGGGAGGATATACTGTAAAATCTCCATTCCCTCCCCACCCCACTAATCTGTTTTCCAGCTCCATTCTCCTGTGCAGGGCAACAAAAGAAGACCCAGCTAATCAGCTGGGACCCAAGAGGCAGCAAAGAGATGGGGGCGTGGCCAACCATTGGTGGTATTTACCAGTTCTCTGCACTACTCAAAATTTCCGCTACTGGTTCTCCAGAACCTGTCAAACTGGCTGAATACCACTTCTGGATGGAAGGTTGAGTCAGCCTTGAGCTGGTGAGAATCAAACAGCTGAACTGCAGCCAGCAGTCAGCAGAAGTAGCCTGCAGTACTTCATTCTAACCACTGAGGCACCATAAACTTAGTCACAATAACAATCACAACAAAGATATTGAAGCAATCATGCCATATTAGTATATCACCTGAAACAGTGTATATTTTCCAGGATAAGGGCATGAAGTGGATAGATAAGTTTTCTCCCTTTGTTTCCTGAGGGCTACCTGTTTCTAGCATATGAAGCTGCTAATATAGTATGTGTTTATATCAATCAATGAATCAGTCAATCAATAATATTTCTTTGGTCAATGACCAGCAAAGTTTAAAAACAAAAACAAGAACAGAATGAAGCAAATGAATAAAATAATATAATGAATATACTAAGTCGATACACCACTGTTAAAATGCCAGTTTTTTGAGATGTAAAAAAAGATGCAAAAAAAATCAGGCCAAGATAAATCATTGTTCATTTTTTACTGTTATTCCCCTCAAAAATATTACAGTTTGTTTTTCAATTGAATTGTACAGCTTATATGTTATATTAAAGGTGAGAAAAAAATTGATTTATCTTGTTCTGACATTTTTACATCTCAAAAAACTAGCATTTTAACAGAGCATGTTGATTTTTTTTGTATCCACTGAATACTAACAAGTAAAATAAATAAGAGAATATAACATTCATTCCTCTATTACTATGTTAATACAATTGATTGACTGATTGATTGATTGCTATGTGCTTATATAGCTGTTCATAATTTGTCCAGAAACCTTACATTATATCCCTTACACAAACACTTATTCAAAAGAATCTTCAGGACAGAACTTATGAGAGACATTTGAATTTCAGGATATTTTTTTTTTGTAAAGAGTGCAAAATGCAATTAGTTATCATAGTTAAGGAGGAAAATGTGTTACTTTCAAACATTCTAACAACCTTCTTTCTGTCCAGTAGCTCCTACTATGGCTTATATTTGGGAGGGAGGGAAAGGCACATTCATCCATATTTTATATATTCTTTTTCTTGGAAATTAGCCAAATATGCTGAAGGAAAAATAAAGACTATGGATCCCTTTTTCTCTTTGCCTATGCAATTTGACTTTAATTGAACACAGCCTAAAATGTGTTTACATTGTTTCCACCATAGAATTCTACTTAAGGGACTGAATTTTTGCTGTCAGTACTGACATCTACAATTAGAAAAATGTTGACTTCCTCATGTTATACAGAAATGTGTGTTGTTTACCTTTTCCTGCACAGAATCATGACAGCCTGGACAGTAAGACCCTAACAGATTGTGATGACTTTTGGCATCACAGGAACATCTGAAGTACCTTATTCAGCCATAAATTGCTGCTACAGTGAGGAGGAGATGCTTTCATGACAAGTCAGAAGTGTGTATGTGTGTGCATGTGTTGTTTTCCTTTCAAACTGCACAAAGTTCATTGGGTTCAAAACCTACCTGCACACGTTCTTACATTGCTTGTATTTTGTCGACAAGAGGTAATGATCCTAAAAGTGGCTGCTTGCAGCTTCAGTGAAGTGAAAAACGGAGGAGTTGTTTTCTCAAGTCATTTGATTCTGTGCAGCTGGATCAATAGTCAATATTTCCAGAATTTTTCCGCAAGCCCAAAACTGCTTTTACTTCATTTTATATAATTAAAAATTTACCAAGGCACTTGAGGGAACTAAATCTCTGGGATAGAGAAACAGGGAAAAGAGCCAAAATTAAGGGGTTCTTCATTGTGAAATCCAAGGAAAACATCAACTCTTTTTAAGAGAATCCAAGGGCCTTTACTATGGAAAATAGTACTGAGATATGGAGGTACTGAGCATTTTACAAAATCCACAGGATCTTCTCAATTCAATGCAAATATGTAATAGTTATGTGCTAATTGTAAGGATCCAAAATAATTGAACGGAGAGTTACACATATTGATTCAGACATACAAGTTTAGTACTTAGAAATGATTTGCATATAAGAATGATACTATCATGGCACTAATATCCTTATGGGAAGTCCTATATTATTTCTGAAAATGAATAATAGCCCAGAGCATATAAATTAAACAATGGGCAAAGGCTTCTGTTTTCTTAGATGTACTTCCATTATTTTCTTCCCTATACTTAACTTATATGTAAGACATGGGGAATCATTATCAGATGGTAATATTTTGATGTGCAAAAACTTTGGGACATGGTTTCTTCAATTATTTTTCAGTACAGATGTCTGCTATAAGTTGAATTTTAGAATTTTTGCTTGGTTGCCTGCCTCCCACCCTACTTTTTCAAAAAGATTCTTAAACACATTGACTAAATCTAGATAGATCTAATATGTGATGGAAGGGTCACCATAATCATGCTACTGGTGTCTTGATATAATCTACTTTCAAAATGTATTATTTATTTTGCCATGAAAATAAGTGGATATTGAAAAGGTCAGTGCAATGGCTGTATTTTGTTTCTAAAGTGCACCTCATATGAAAGTTAAAAATCACTAACTTACTAAAAGTCAGCTATTTCAAAATTGCAATATTTAGAATAGTTTTTCTCCATGCCTCCAACAATAAAATGTGGATACAATTTTTTAAATAATTGAGCAGTGAATTTGCTTTCAAGTTATCTTTCTGAATTGCAATCAGTCTGGCTTTCTGCCTGCTTGGATTCGTCATAGCTACAGCTGCTGTGGTTTTAGTTGATGACATCTGGTTAGAGATCAAATGGGGGGGAAGCAACATATTAGTTCAAGAATAGGAACCTATGCTCACCCAGATGTTGATGAAGTATAATTTCCACAACCCCAATCAGTATAGTCTACATCGGCAACATCTGGAGGGCCATTAGGCATGAAGTGGGCAACAAAAATTGCAGGCTTTTGTCAATGTTTATGGAACCTCTCCTGAACAATTGTGCTGATTTGTTTTGTTAAGTAGAAAGCTCTGGAGAGTAGTAAAGAGTAATTGCATATCATCTGGGATAACCTCTGTAGGATTCTTTCCCTGTTCTCTTAAATATGGATATATAATGGGAAAAAGAGAGGGGGGGGAGGGAGAGGGAGAGAGAGGGAGGGAGGGAGGATGGGAAGGAAAATAGGTGATAGCTCTAATAAGTAGATCCGACCAGATCTACTATACTTATATGTACTACATAAACTATAGAATACTTTATTGGTCAAGTGTGATTGGACACACAAGGAATTATATATATATATATACACACACACTATATTTTATTGATAATAACAGTACTTTGTCAATATAATTGTGCTTTACCTTCCTTCCTTGTTATAATCCACTAATCAAGGAAGCAATGCCTGATCGGCTTCTTAATATTATCTTGCTTCTTGGGACTTAAATGTTTCTCCTCTCTCTAATTTTCATAATTCTCTTCCCTTTGATAATGATTCTTGCTTATTACACATACATTTATCTACCTGGTTCTTAACAATGGGGGGGGGGGATTTCAGAGTTGTTCCAGGAGACACAAGAGGAAATACTATAAATTAGAAGGGAGTATACTTTAGCTGGGCATAATGGAAAAAAAATGTAGTGATAAGAGCTGTTCAATATTAGAATAGGTTATTTCAGAAGGTGGTGGAATTATCTTCATTAAAAGTATTTAAACAAAGGTTGGATGACCATCTGTAGTATTAGTAGTATCCTACACTGGCCTGGAGACTGATGTAGATGATTTTCATGGTTGTTTCAAAATATTAACTTCTAGGATTCTATATGTGAATTGACTGATATTTGTTTTTATATTATAACTTGAGAAAAGAAATGTGCTGGACATTGATCTTCTCCAGAGTGGTGTGAACAGGATCCAGGCATGGGATATATTCAGCTCTGCTTTCCTATAGACTGAATAGAAAAACTGAAGACACACCCCTTCTGGGCCACCATCTCCAGTTCTTCTATTCAGTCTCGGCTTAACTAGACTGCTTTTTTGATAGCTCCTCTGTTTTTTAAAAAATAGAGGGACGTTGCCAGGCTAATTTTCTTTGGATTAAATTCCACCAACAGTCCTAAAGGGACTAGAGGCACGAGAGGCTTTGGTTTGCCTTTGTGCTTCCTTCGCACAGAGATAGAGAGCAGAGCAGCTGCAAAATGAAAACACTGGCTCCACGCCTGTCAGCTGGCTAGTGGAGCGCCGGTTTTCGGATTTTTTACAGTCCAATGATAACACACCCAGCGCCTAGAGGAAGGTACTGGGGGCATCTAGTGTTGACCTGCCTGATAGGCAGCCTGCCCAAGAAGGGAGTGTTGCCTAGTCAGAGCAGCGGCTCCCTGTGACAGTTCTCTGGCTTCACTCTGCCTGTCATAGGAACAGTTAATTTTGGCGGGAGCACCATTTTGAAGCGAAGAAGATTCAAAATAACAGTAACCAGAGCTGGACAATTTATAGCACTGTAGTCTGTTATTAATTTGAAGCAATCCGTGGCTAAGAGGACTAGAATAGCCCAGCTATTGCCATTTATCTGCCTGGCTGGAAAATCAGCTTTAACATCAGTCTGTCAAGTTTTAGAACAGTTTTGGCGGGAGCGCCATTTTGAGGCTTAATAGACTCAGTGACAACAGCAGCTGGCCACAAATCTTTGAAGCAGCCCTGTGATTGTCTTTCTCCTGAGTTTCAATGGAGACTCAGCCATAGTGTGCAACATTTGGCTTTCTCATTCATTCAGTGGCATCAGGCTTTCAATACCAGCTGATGATCTGTCTGTCAGGCAGACTGCTTCTACTAGAAGAGCTGCCAGAACTGTTTATATTTTCCTTTTGGTTTGGCTGTTTTAAAGTCAGTTCAAGGTTGCCAGATTCATTGATAGTGCAGGTCAGGTCCTCTCCTCAGTGCCTTGCACCCACCATTTGTATAGTGATTGGAATCTACCTATATAGCAAGAATAGTTTAGGTCTCTGCTTTCAACGGAAAGCACAACACTAGAGGTGGATAGACGAGTGGTGAAGGCATCCAGTCACAAAAACAATGGATGATCCCTCCGCTACGCTTTCTCCCCCGCAGGTTCCTGAAATCAGCATAAGGGAAAGGGAAAATGGTCCAGCAAATCTAGGGGGCCATCTTCTCATTCAGGAGGTTTAGTTAAGAAGGCGGTGGCCAAAATCAGGGCCAAGGCCAGGGCAACCAGGAGATCCAAGGCAGAGGAGAAGGCTGAGCGCAGGGTCCACAAAGCCTTGGTAAGCCAGGTGGAAAAGAACACAAAAGAGCAGGAGAAGTTACTACACTTTAGCCCTCCTATAGAGAATAAGCGAGCCCAGGGGGATCAGACAAGTCATCTGGTTGACCCCCAGGGGGAAGTCGTATTTTCAGAGACTTTGGAGTAGTCAGGTGGTGATTCTCAAAGTTCAGAGATGCCGGGTTGCTCTTATTGGGGTGTTTCAACCCCAATGGCACCAGTTATCCCACCTGCACCCATCACATCATGGCAACAGACTGGGTAGGTGGCATGGCACCCAAGCCTGTCACTGATTCATTCCGCTCTCCAGCTTTAGGGGTGCAATTGATGACAGAGGCTTGCAGGGCTTGCAGAAAAACACAACAAAGTTTCCCATCCACTCAGTTAGGTGCTCCAGCCATCACATACCACATAAGACGAACCAGACTCTAGATTTTGCTTGGCCCTTATTCCCTTCCTCCTCAGAGAAAGATCAATCTAACTATTCTGCTGAGGAAGGAGACATAGAACAGGAGCTATTGGAGGATGAAACTGAACCTGAAAAAATGGGGTTCAAAGGGCTTTTTAGACCCCATTTGTTTAAGCCATTGTTAGCCAGGGCCAAGAGTGCGAATGGGCTAGAGGTTAGCACAGAGGTCCCAATCCCCATGGATAAGGCAGGGGACAGTGTGGCTCTGTTCACCAAGCCAAAGAAGGAGGCTGAAGTAATTCCCTCACCTGAGATATTTTTCAATATGGTCCAAAGGCAATTAGATTTACCAGGATCTTGTACAGGGACCACTGCTTTTGACAAGCATTTCTACAACATGGACACACCACGTGCAGATGCCCTACATCTTCCAGAGGTAGCACTTGCTTCCTTTTCAGCCACACTTAATGATGCAGATGACGTCCTCAAAGGTGTGGATAAGAAGGCGGACTTAGCTTGGAGAAAGATGCACCAGGCAGCGGCATGGGCAGTTAAGACTGCCACTGCAGCATCCTTCTTTACCAGGGTGTCTTTAATCTGGCTACATCAAATACAGGGGCAGGTACCAACCAGCAACATAAGAGCCCAATAGGATTTCAACAAGGTGATTGCAGCGGCTGAGTACATGGCAGATGCAACACTAAACTCTGTGAAGTTTGTAGCCCACACATTATCAGCAGCAGCAGCAGCTCACTGTTTGTTGTGGCTCAGATATTGGCAGGCTGACACCAAAAGGAAGTGGAAGTTGGCGTCAGCACCATACAAAGGGGGCAAACTCTTTGGTGCCTTGTTAGATCCTATTCTGGTCGAGTCCAAGGACAAACGCAAGATCCTGCCATCAGTTTCAAGGAAAGGAGAGACCAGGTTCTCACCCTTTTATTGTCATTCCTTTCATACCCCATACTACAGGACAACTATCCAGTGAAGTCAAGGGAGCTTTGATCAACAACAAGATGCCCAGACTTCACAAAGTGGCCATTACAAGGCAAGATCTCAACCACAGGGCAAGAGGCCATTTCAAGGTCCCACCAACTGGCCCTTTCAAATGAACCTAACTCTGAGGCTCCCATTGGTGGCAGACTCTGTTTTTTCATGGACCAATAGGAGCAAACGACCACTGATGTCGGGGTTAGACAGACAACAAGTTGGGGCTTGCCCTTGAATTCCAATCCAGTCCCCTGAGGTTTCATCCACTGCCCCTTGTTGACAAACGCCTCCAGACGAAAGCTGATGGAGAAGGCAATTCTACACATTTTGACAATTCAAGCAGTGGAAGTGGTTCCGGAGGAACAGCAGGAGCACGGCTTCTATTTGATGCTGTTTGTGGTTCCAAAAGCTTCGGAGGGCTGGAGGGCTATTCTGAATCTCAAAAGACTGAACTCTTTCATTATCTATCGCAGGTTCAAGATGCACATCCTTCAATCCATTTTGAAGAGTGTGCGAAATGGGGACTATATGACATCAATAGACCTCACCATCCTACCTGCCCATCATCAGTCCTTGAGTTTTGCTATGCAGGCAGACACCTTCAATATAGAGCCCTCCTGTTTGGCTTGGCGTCGGCTCCCAGGACCTTTACCAAGATCCTGGCGGCCTTGACAGCTCTGAGGTGAGCTGCCAAGGCTGCCAGGATCTTGATAAAGGTCCTGGGAGCCATTCTGTCCCAATACGGATATTGTCCTCCTTGGTGATATCCTTATTCAGTCGGTCTCCTATGATCAGGCATTACAGGACTTGAAGACCATGTTGCAGGCTTTAGAGACTCATGGGGTCCTAGCCAACCAGGAAAAAAGACATTTTCATCCCACAACACGTCTATTGCACCTCGGTGCAATAATAGACACAATGGCTGAAGTGGTTTTTCTCTCCCAGCAATGACGGGAGGATGTACAAAGCTTACGCAGAACAAGGTTTACCTGCCCTGACACACGTAATGGCTCATTCCACCCTTAGCACTGCCACAACAGTGGTTTGGACTACACAGGCTTTGATGGAAGACATATGTTGTGCAGAAACCTGGTCTACCCCTTCGCCCTTCATTAGACACTATTACCTTGACTTTTTTGCTTCCACTGATGCGGTGTTTGGACAAAGGATATTACAGAAGATTTTGCCGGAAACTCAGCTGCCCGTAGGACATTTGCTTTGATATGTCCCATGCCTGGATCCTGTTGACACCACTCTGGAGAATGAGCATTGGTCTTACCTGAGACGCACCTTCTTAGATGGTGGAGACAGGATCCAGTCCCACCCTTTTTCACGGGCCTCTATGATCTTGGGTGTATGGAACAGTACGAACTATGGGCTGTGCCAAACGATGGAACTGTTACAGCGATTACAAGAAGACCTCGCCTTCATTGAGAACTGGAGACGGTGGCCCGGAGGAGGGCTGTCTTCAGTTTTTCTATTCAGTCTATAGGCAAGCAGAGCTGAATATATCCCTTGCCTGGATCCTGTGTCCACCATCTGAGAAGGTGAGTCTCAGGTAAGACCAGCCCCTTCTGACATGTATGTAACACCAGTGAGAAAAATCCACAAATGACCAGACTTAACATCAGATGGACCAGGATGCATGCAGATGAACCAGAACAAATTGTAGTAAACAATGTCTAAAGTTACTTTGGATCTTCTAATGTGCTAGATGATCCTCTACCGTATCTGTTGCTTGGGCCTTCACCTTCTGGTGCTGACTTTGTCTGAGGGAGAATGAATATATCTAGTGAATGGATCACTGTATATAGAGAGGTACAAAATCTCAATTCTGCCACAGTGTTGTAATCCCTATTGAAATAGCAGATCTGGAAGATATGTCTGTTATTCAGTATAATGGCACTTTTAAAAAGATGCATTTTCTATATATACCAGACCTGCTATATATAGATTGTGTCTCCATTTATGCACTTCCATGTTGCAAAGTTTTAAGTGTACTTAAAGTCAAGGATCAGAGTTTCTATTTTTGGTAATTTCAAAATACCATAGACCTTATCTACAATAAATCATTTTTTTTTAGATACAGCCATTTTAAAGATATTACCCCTACTTGGCTGAAATTTCCAGGTCAGTTGGATTTCTCTGAGCAGTTTCCAGGAAGGGCAGGGAATGGATCTGGTGAGGTGCTGAGAGTAGAGCCATCTGTGGCACATAACCTATCCTGCAGACTGTTTTGAGTCCAGGGTAGACACAGTTTCAGAATCCCATTGAAGGAACAACTGACCAAAGACAATGAATGGGAATCATCTCCCAACCACCCTAGGAAACTATCTTTGTTCTCACTTCATGTGAGTAAGTATATTTTATAGAAGATCCTGGCACAAATGCCATAACTTCTTCAGATGTATCTGGCACTCAGCTTTATTTTCTAGGTGCAATTTTAAGGCTTATTGTCTTCTACTTATCATGAAATATATGCATTAAAATTAAATATTCAGAAATCCAGACAACTAGAGATACAAAAATTGTCTGGAATGTTGCAGCCTACATATAATAATTAAAACATCTGTTTTGTTTTGTTTGATGCTGTTGGTGTGGCAAATTTAGGACTTCACTATTTTAATTGTGGTTTACTCTGTTTTAAATTTTGTATACCATCTCTTGGAGAGCTAGGCAGAAATTGTTAATTTTTGTTAAATAAGAAAAACTACATCCTTTCTCCAAGACAATGTAAAACAAAGCAGATACAGATATTCTGGAAACTGGCCCTGCAAAGCATATTTGTCTTGTATTAAAGATACTGTATCATGAGCTCTGACTCTATAAAGATGACGGCCATTAAACCCTGTTAAAAAATTAAACATGGACATGGTAGTAATTATCACCAAGAATCCTGTTGTTTTAATCATAGCTAGAGCTTGGGAAAGGAGGGGGAAAAGAAATGTTTAGGCCAATCACATCATTCTACAAAGTCTATTTAAATTAATCCTATAATTGAAATATATCTTTTTTCATCATAAATGCAGCATAAATTTAATGTTACTGAATAAAATTGTTTCTTTAGGTACATTTGAGTTTCTTTAATGTGTTTCCATTCCAGGAGATTTTGCATAAAGAAAATAAAACTGGGATATCGCAAAAGTAGATTAGCTGTGGTACATTTTGTTGTCCCAAATGGACTTTGTTTGGAGTTATTGCAGGTGAAACCCATTAACTCCCTCAGCCTAGGAGTCATTTTGAACAGAGCATTTAATTCATTTCAACTGTGGGATAACTTGTAATGTCTACCAAAAGATATAGTCTTAGGCACCACTATTACTAGGTGTATGTGTTGAAGACATTACAGAAAATAAATTAAAAAGTTGGCAAATGAAACGATTAATAGGTCCTATTAATTGCACTATTAGTGGCTAGAAGTATTTAAATATGTGTGCCAGAAAAAATTAAAATATTATGGGTTATTCTCAATGCTTTGACTAACTATGATAGCAGCATTGATTCCATGAAAAGGAAACCTATGGAACCAAATTGTGTTTTGAAATTATTTTGTAAAATGAGTTTTTCTAGTGGTAGAGCCAAGAATGCTAATCAGTCTGCTCTATATGAGTTGACCTTGTTCCATAACCTATTATCTTCCAGCAACTAATTAATAACTTTTATTAGTCATGTATTTGGTTACCTGCCATGTTTATTTTAGTTTCTTTGGGTAGGTCATTTTGTGAATTCTCTTTCATTATTTTGAAAATCAAAATTTCTCATTTTTCCCATTTCCCTCTTTCGTTTTCTTATTATTTTAAAAGTACTAAGTCTACTCTTTTGTTTATGTAGCAGAAAACACTATGCATTAGCTGCAACTATGTATCCATGGTCTTTGGAAGACCACAGATCATCTTTGAGAAGCAGGGCATCCCCAAGGTATGGTCAATAAATCCCAAGATGGTCATCATGACAAAGCAATCAAAGCTCTGCCTATTTGTCCTTTCCACATATTCATACCCAAAATAAATAAACACAGCAGATCTTTGATCATGCTGTCATCTTGAGAGTTTTTTTAAAACCATACCTTGAAGATAGTCTATAGAGATTGTCAGTCATCCAGGTCATGTTTGTCCCAAAGGTGCTTTTTCAGGAAGCAACAGGACTTGTTTTTTCTTTAAAGACACTTCACTTATCATCCAAAAATATTCTTCAGCTCTGATAGGATAGTGGGGAATGGCATGACATCTTCAAAGAAAAAACAAGAGAGTCCAGTTGCTTCCTGAAAAAGCAGCTTTAGGACCCTTTTGAGCAGGTAGGACAATAAATAAGAACCTTTCTTTTCTGCATTTCAGATGTGCTTCAAAATCCTTCATGAAAGTAGTTGATCCTGAAAATAGTATTATTTACTGTGTCCTTACAATTAGGAATTCTACAGGTAAATCAAAAATTATATACAATAGAAACCATTATCACTATGAAACCATTATCACTATGAAAACTGTATAATACTCCATGTTAAACATTTCTTAATAAAATATAACAACCAAAGCTGCTATAGCTGCTACTATAAGTGAATTATAGTGTATGTTTAACCTAGGAGTTCCTAAGCAAAGAGTAGGTAATATGGTTTACTCTAAAGATTTTTGTAACAGCTTCTATAATCCCCAACCACAGGGTCAATAGCCAGACATTATTACAATTGTAGGCCAAGACATTTGGAGAACACTGATTACCTAATTCTTCCTTTGGTTGTATATTGGAGAAAGAAATCTGTAACTTTTTAGATTAAAGTTCCCAGCTATTCTCCCCATTGGCCATATTGTACACTACTATTAGGAACTGTAATTTAGCAATATTTGGAGGTCTGTGGGTTGGTCCTTCCATTATATCATGCAAATAGAATATAAGGACCTATGATTTTAGCACACCATCCATCTCTCTGTATTAGAACATTGCCATGGAAACACATACAGTTTGTTCTTTTCCAACTAGTTTTCAGTTCAGTAGGGAAAAAAATTGGCTGAACCGATTAGAAATCTTTGCTTACTTGGCTTTATTTTTGTTTTTTCTGGCAAGAAGGGATAAATTTTCATGTGTGAAGTATTACTGTTTCATGTCTCTGCATACAATTAATTTTTTCCCAAGCACTGGCAACTAGCCAAACCTTTAAAATAGATTCTTTATGTATTGCTCTCCATTCTTTTGCTAAATTTCAAATCTGAAAGATCTCTGGGAGAATTTTAGAAATTATTTATGATAATATCCAGACCCTGAAACATGTCAGTAATGCCCACATTTTTGTTGTTAGATGTTTGTTTTGTTCCTCAAATTTGTTTCTCTTCACTAAATCATAAACTAATCAATTCATATTCAAGACAATTACTTTTAGATTACATTTTTATGTTTGGCATAGAGCCTTTACATATATTATGAAATTTAAGTTGTGCTGAACATTATAGCAATAACCTAGGTTTTAGTAAAGTGGATCAAAGTATGGTACTATGTGACAACTGCGTTCTGATTTACCTACCATTTCATTTTATCTGCATTGTCCAACATCTGGTTTTGCTTTGGACTATTACACACATGGAGCTTGTGTGCTTGCTCAAAATATAGTGTCACAATAAATGACAGAATACAGAATCAAACAAACTATTTTTCTTAAGTATAGATAGTTCAGGGGATAATTGGGTAATTGAGGACTCGTGTAATGAAGGAGAATGCTTATGAGTTGATGAATAGCTATTTAGAAAAAGTTATATACTGTCAGGCACAAAGAATCAGGACCATGCATTAAGTTCCAATTAAGCTTATTTATTGGTCATGCCTATACACAAAAACAATTAATGCTAGATAAGAGTTAGTGTAATTCAAGAAGGGCTGGACTTGGATCACTTATTTTATTCGATTTTATGAGTTATATTGTTGGAAAAATTGGATTGACTGGTATCTAATATGGATGTTTCATTAAGGGACTTCATTCAAAATAAGGTGTAACTACCAGGGCCATTTCACCAATGACAATGAAACAACGTGCTGTAGCAGTAAAAAAAAAAGCCAATGCAATCCTATGCTGCATTAACAGAGGGATAGAATCAAGATCACATTAAGTGTTAGTACTTGCCTTGGTAAGACCACTTGGAATACTGAATCCAGTTTTGGTCACCACAATATAAAAAAAAGATGTTAAAACTTTGAAAAGAATGTAGAGAAGAGCAGCAAAGAGGGGGATGGAGACTAAAACATATGAAGAACAGTTGCAAGAATTGGGTGTGTCTACTTTAGTGAAAAGAAGGACTAGGGGTGACATGATAGCAATGTTCAATATCTTAAAGCCTGCCACAAAAAAGAGGGGGTGTCAACCTATTTTCCAAAGCACCAGAAGGCAGGACAAGAAACAATGAATGGAAACTAATCAAGGGGAGAACCAATCTAGAACTAAGGAGAAATTTCCTGACAACGAGAACAATTGACCAGTGGAACTGCTTGTCTTCAGAAGTTGGGGGTGATCCATCACTGGAAATTTTTCAGAAATTACTAGATAGTCATTTGTCTGAAGTGATATATAATGGCAGAGGGTTGGACGAGAAGACTTCCAAGGTAGCTTCCAACTTTTTGTTATTCTGTTACGTATGTTAAATTTTGTTATTTAAACTTCTTGTTTCTCTTTTGTAAGCACTCAATATTATCCAACAACTTTCTCAGTCTTCTTTCCCCAACCCATTCTGATCCATATTTCTTGACCCATCATATAATCTGTTTAATAATTCATGACAAATAATTTGACGTTTGCTCCAATAGAATAGCATCATTGGCATGCAAAAGTATAGGCACATTCACAGTTCTAATGTCACTTCATATATTCCTTACACAGTTAAGCACAGATATATTAATAACCAAGAGGTCTTCACACATTCAGTTTTGTACCATTTTACAAGCATTTCCTTATTTTGACATTTACTTTATTTCCATCATATACTATTCTAATTATATTCAGCAACCTATCTTTAATTTCATATTTCTGCAGCCAGTAACGATTTAAGACAATCCACTTTATTTTATTTTATTTTATTATGTGGCCACCTAAAGCGAAGGAAGGACTCACAGGAGAAGAGCATAATGCTGGGAAAGTTTGAGGGCAATAGAAGAAGGGAACAACAGAGAATGAGGTGGCTGGAAGGGGTCACTGAAGCAGTAGGCCTGAGCTTAAATGGACTCCAAAAGATGGTAGAGGACAGGAAGGCCTGCAGGAACGTTGTCCATAGGGTCACAATGGGTCGGTCATGACTTCGTAACTAACAACAAAAGCAACTTTATTTTAGGCTTTCTTTTGATCAGCTACATTCTGCCTGTAACTCTAAGTTGGTGGACTACAAGCAGCAGTTTGTTTCCAAAATAGTATCTGCCTTAACAGTTTTGCTTTGCACAAAATAGTTTTAACATTTTTAATATAATTTGTCTCCTGCTTGAGCAGGGATTGGACTACAAGACCTCAAAGGTCCCTTCCAACTCTGTTATTCAGTTATTTTCTGACATCATATGCTGACATGTGCCGCAAACTTAATGAGATATGCCAAAAGTATTTTGTATTGTGATATTGCATTAGAGTGACCAACTTTTATTAATTTTTGTATTTATTTAATATGTTTACCCCCATAGATTTTTAAAAATGTGTGTATGTATTGCAATATATATATATATATAAAACCCAAAAATATTAAATTTTATATATATATAATTTAATATTTTTATACATATATATATATATATATATATAGGTCTTGGTGTATTCGGTCTTGTCCCATGTAAGTTTGAGAGTATCTTGGCAACGTTTCGACAAAATCTCATCTGTCATCTTCAGGCTGGTGTCTTCAGCTTCGTTCTTCTGGGAGAAGTTCTCCCAGAAGAACGAAGCTGAAGACACCAGCCTGAAGATGACAGATGAGATTTCATTGAAACATTGCCAAGATACTCTCAATCTTACACGGGACAAGACCCGAATGCACCAAGACCTTCATATATATATATATAAATTATATATAATGCACTATATATATAATATATATATATATATATAATGATGTATATAAAATTTAATATTTTGAGGTTTTTTTCTTAATATTTTAATAGTAGCTTAGCTTTTGGCTTTTTAATATGAATTGCTTATATCCCATCCTCCTTAGGCTGGTCTATCATTATAATAAAGATTTGATTGATTATAAAGGACTGTCACTAACTCAGAACCAACCAACACCAACAATATACCTTAGACATATGTAGACTTAGGAATACTTATTATAGTATAGTATAGTAAATGCTTTTAATGTTTTTTTGAAAACATTAAATACTTACAATAAAATATTAAAAGTATCAGGTTGAAATTTAATATAATTAGCATCTTCTTTATAAAAACTACTTTCCAGATTCTATTCTGTTCTAAACCAGCTATTCATGGAATGGAAACCAAAATCCAATAATAAATATGAAGAAACAGAACAATCCAGAGAGAGTTGGCTGATTTACATGTGTCGTTTTCTGAGGAAAAAGTCCATAGACTGTAATTTGAGGCAACTGATTTAGGCAAGAACTGCATTCTCTTCCATTTGCTGCTGCCAAAATTCTTGCAGCATGATGACAAATATTTCATTCCATTTCATGAATATATGACAGATAATAATGCAAGAGTCACAGACAATTTTTCTGTTCTGGCTGGTATTTGTTTCTGATTAAAGTATTTCTGTAATTTAGGAATACTGTGTCAGGATTATGGGAAAACAGAAATCATGCTTCTCCTGCCCCTACTATCAGAGCTACAAATCAACCACCAACGTTCAAAGGCCATTCAGTCTGTCAAGAAAAGCAAATCCTTAATTTCAAAACTGGCCTTGACAAGTCTTAAAGAAGGAAATAATCTGTAGTTCCTAAGTGACAATATTTGATCTGCTCTTCAAGGTCAATATGAAAATGCTGCTGTTTTGATCAGGTGAGTTTTAAAGACTTCCTGACATGCCATGAATGTGACTGAGATATCATTCATGAAGGTGATACAGTTACCTGCTCAAAGGTGCAGCAGCAAAGCTGACAACCTAGCCTTTGTTACAGCTGACATTAAAAGAAGGTCAGGTTGAGGGGGTACAGACAGACATGTCAGCCAGTGGCCTGAGATGGTGCCGAAGGTACATCCTTTCATTTATTCTGGAATCCATCAGCTTGTAAATGTTCTGATATTTTGTCTCCTGCCAGTGACTCTGTGCTATGATTGATATTTAACAGTTTGTTCTGACAGGAGTTAATTTGAATGGTGGGGAACAGGAAGAATAAACACTACAGTAAATGTAAATGTTTAGAGGCATCCAAAGAGATATATAAACTGGCTGTCACTTTGCATATTGATTTTCATTATTTAATAGGGAACTCTGAGTAAAGAAAGGACAATTTTGTACCATAAATATTTTGTTGCTATACTCATCAGTAACTGCACAACTTCTGAAATCTGTTATGCATGAATTCTGAATTTGTAGGATTTGAAAAAGAGTGATACTGAACCAGGTCAGCTACATCAAATCTATTGCTTTGTTGATGAGGAAAAAGAATAGATCACATATCCTTTGTGTTTGGGAATGAATTCCCTGAATAAAATGCTTTCTAGCAACAATGAAAGAAAAGAAATATCCATCAACAGTGAAACTCATCACACAATAATGATGGCTATTCTGTGTAAGGGAAGTAAGTGCATAGTATTAAATCCAAGCATCAGAAATGGGCTGCATTTAAATTTACAAAGAATAAAGCTCCATATGCAAAATCTTATAATAGGCAGATTTTTGCATTTCATTCTTACGTGTTCAGTCTTGATCAGACAATCTAAGCATTTCTTGCATATAAGTAATAATTACTATAAACAGTAATGGATTCTTGGAGGCATTTTTAGTGGTTGGTAGCCTACAACACTCTTTGGAATACATGAAGGTGATGATACACTTTTCATTCTGACACACTAATGTGAAGTTTCTCTAGCTGGCAGATCTGACAGTTTGACTGGACTAGAAAGTAGATGGGCACTCTGGCCCAATCATTTTTATTATCTAATTTATATTTTCAAATTGAAAAGTAGCAACACATTTATAATGTTCTATGATTAACCCCCTTTTCCCATTGGATACTGAGAGACTGTTAGATATATTTCAAGAGGCACAGTGTTTCATTTATATATTGTATGTAAGAGGTTACATATCATGCATTTTATTTTCTGCCTTTTCAGTAATTCTAAATTAATTTTCATAGTTTAATAAAAGCAATAAAAACAGAAGATTTTTTTAGAAAGTAGAAACCGAGTTAAAATAACACAAATCAACCAAAAAGCTTTTTCTCTAGTGCAATAAAGTCAAATAATTTGCCTGAATAAATGAGAAAATCTTGGTTCAATTCATGCATTTTAAGAACAAAGCTATAAGGTAAAGTTGCTTGGGAAGAGCATATCTAACTGGAATTATATCAGTTTTTTTTTGAAAAAACAACAACACTTTTTTCTATCTTTCATATCTAAGGAAGTGGCTATTCAAAAATCAAAGAAAAATCTTGGATTCTGAAGTATATTTTGTACTCTGGTCTTAAACTATAAATGTGAGAAGCAGCACGTTCTACTGGCTCCAGAAATTGAGTACGTGGAGCTGTTTGACAAGAGTATATTTTGGTTATTTTTTTCAGATGATGGACATGTTTTTGGTACTATATTGTTTGATTTATCCTTTGGTCCTAACTTTTTTTAAAATACGTCTAATCCACTTTTTAAATACATAATATAACCATAGTAGATGAGACTTATGCAATAACAAATTTAAATCATTTGAAAGAACAAAAACAAGATTAAAATATAATTTCTCATTAAATCAGGCAGAGAAAGCAAATGGAGAAAGATGTAAACTTTCAGGTAAAAGACCACCTGGCACCCCAAAGTAGAGAATTATATAATTTTGATAATTGGAAAAGAAAGTGCTTAGGGTGTAGCAATTAAGTTGGTGCACCGGAACTGTATATATAGGGGTAGGGCCTTCTCTGTGGGAGCACCCACCCTCTGGAATCAACTTTCCCTGGAGCTATGGGTGGCCCCTGATCTTAGATCTTTCCGCCGTGACCTAAAGACTTGGCTTTTCCAGCTCGTCTGCCTGGACTGATGGAAGGATGGGGATTTTTAGTTGTTAGTTTTGTTTTGAGCTTATGAGATTTCTTACTTAATTTAATTCGGTTTTAATTTTTGTAATTTTTGTATTCTTCTTTTAATGTAAGCTGCCCTGAGTCCTTCGGGAGATAGGGCGGCATAGAAGTCTCATCATGAATGAATGAAAATAAATAAATAAATAAATAAATAAATAAATAAATAAACAAACTTCTGAAGGCAAGGTAAAATATAAATCTAACCAATAAAGTTTCAAGACAGAAAACTGAAACTAATCAAGGAGAGAAGCAACTTAGACGTAATGAGAAATTTCCTAACAGTGAGAACAATTAACCAGTGGAATGGCTTGCCTTCAGAAGTTATAAGTACTCCATCACTGGAGGCCTTTAAAAAGGGACTGGACACAGCCACTTGACTGGAATGGTATAGAGTCTTGTCCTTGAGCATGGGGGTTGCATCACAAGACTTCCAAGGTTCCTTCCAACTCTATTACTCTTGAAATATCAAACCTGTCCAAAGTTTTCTGACTTTTTTCAATACTTTCTATAGCACACTCTTGTCATGGTTCCAATACTAGAAAATAAGTTCTCAACGATTATTATTAGTTTTTGCTGGGCCATCTGAAGGTGTCTAAGCCTGTATGTGGACGTGTGGGCACTTTTTTTAGAAGTTAGGAATCTCATCTTCCACAATTTCATGTAGATATAGAAATGCGCTATGCAGGGTCTGATTTCAGGAATCATTGCAGCAAGAGATAAAAGATTCAGCAACCTAATGCAAACTTAAAACTCAGCCTGACAAATCACTCTAATAGTATGTGGGAATGACCTAGGGAAACAGGAAGAAAAGCAGCACAATAGCAACTGGCATGTAAAACATGTCTCAGTCCACAGAAGAAAAAATGGCATTGGAAATATTTCAGAACAGATCATCCTTTGATTTCCATAGAGTAAAGGGAAAGGGAACAGAACAATGCATTTACTGTTGCAAAAGGTTGTTAATGTAGCCTTACAGTCAGATCTATTACTTCTGGTTGTGTCTCTCATCTGGACTACCTCATAGGGCTAACATCAATAACATGAAATACTTAAGGGGTTAAATATATTTCATCACAAATTTTTACAGGTCTGTTCTACACGAAATCCCACGATTAACTCAATTTTTAATCATAAAGTGAACATTTCTCATTTACCATGTATTATTTTTAGACTACTCCAAGGAGTCAAAGTATGAATTTTACCTTCATTGAAATGTTTGGTAATCTTTCTTAAAACAACACTTCATTTGAGGCAAATCAAAGACACATGCCTCTTAGTTAGTCAAAAGTTGTGATGATGACATATTCAAGTATCTGCTTCAGGTGCTGGCTGTCAAACACATCAAGGATTTCTTTGAAGGTAATAGCAGAAATTTTGTTTCCATTGGTCCTCATAAATCAGACAGTAGCTGTCAGTTCTGGACTCATGTGAAACCTCATGATATAAAACATCTGCAAACAACAGGCACTGAAGGAAAAGAAGGTCAGTAACTTTCAGATTGTACTAACAGCTGCCAATACATTACTTAGCTTCCTGGGGCTGAGCACTCATTGTTCCCTCGACAGCAATCATAACTTTCTGAATTCAGAGAGAAGATGCTACTATCTTGTTATATGTCAAATATAATAAAAATTATTATCTAATTTAAAATATATAGAGGGGTGGTATCCAACTGGTGTAACTACCGGTTCGGTGATTTACATTTTGCATACTGGTTCTGTGTCTGTTGCTCTTTAGAGCTACCGGTTCTACAGAGCCAGACAGAACTGGTAGAATCCCACCCCTGCACCTAGTTGGCCTTTATTATTGATCTGCTGACAGGCTATAAATAATATTTGAAAAGATATTTGAACCCCATGCATGCACACATTGAGACCTGGAACTGTGATCAATTTTCCTGAATATATTGACCTTCCCTAGGATGTGTCTTTAGTCTGCAGATGAAATTTTCTAGTTTTACTCTGTAACTGCTATAAGTTATTTTTTAGATCCGTCAATTGATTTAAATAATTCCATGACTCTAGTGTTTTGCTGGCTTTTGCCTTGACTAACTGGCTTTTCTTCATTAAGTTGTACACTTCATGGGATAGAATACTTGTCCCCAGCCTTTAATGGAAGCTGCAGGAAATCGTGGAAAAATGTTTTGATTTGTTTCTAGAATTTATTCTTCAATGCACTATGAACCTGCCACTTTAGGTAGAAGATTCTGTGGAAAAGTGTATCTGGTTGATCTTTACTATTAATCTGCTGACAGGCAATCTGCTAAATTAGCTATCCTATTGTTAGCAGAACAATGTATATTTGTTGGCAATGAAGATCTGCCAAATTTAGAGGAACTTTAGCTGAAATAAAGAATGTTTGAGAATCCTCCCAAATGATGTCAACCAATTAGTATCTTCGTAGAATAGAGTATAAAAAAATCATGCTTTCAATATTCCATTTCAATAACTATATCAATAAAATACCATTTCAGTACAACTTGTGAAGTCTATTTCTTCACCTGGCATACTATGAAGTAAGTAGTAAGAAGAAACAGACAGCAGAAACCTTCAAGGATATAAAAAAATAGCTACATCGTGTTATCTAATCTGTTCAACCTGGTTGGTGAGAACCAGTTGTTAAATTTTTTGCATATACTGTATTACAGCTAATTTCTGCCACAATTATAGATGCATTTTTGGAAACACATGCAGACCTCCCTCTGCTTTCACATAAACTTCATCTTATGCTTCAACTATCCATGGGTTTCATAGCAGGTGCTCCACTATTGTTTCATTGTTATTTTTAAACACTGGTTTAAAAGAATCTCTTGCAATCTGCGGTTGTCATCATGTTAAAAAGATATTGGCTGTAAAGAAGCATCTGCTACATTCTCCTATAAGGTCCGTAAGTTGCACTAGTAAAGTATATCAAGTGATTCCCTCTACCTCCCATCTGATAGACAATCAGTACATCTGAGAGCTAGCCTTTTCGGACAAGGTTATTTCATCTGATAGAGTATCAAATGGCTTGCTGATTATTCTGACTTCAAAGGCTGCTGGTGCTGATATCTTCAAGGTGGTCTTATAGCTAAGAGTGATGAGGCCACCTGTCAGTGTAGCTGCAAAATTAAAGAGAACCTGTTGGGAATTGAAGGGTGAATTTCCTCTCTTTTGGATTAGCTTGATTAGTCTTGAACAATTTAACTTCAACAATTCAGGTTTGCTACTATGGGAAGAAGTCGTCCTAACATTTTCCTTCCTTTAATAATTATTAAATGGTGCACAGATCTGTACCATTCATACTGAAAAGAAAGAAGCTTTTTTCCTCCATCCTATTCATAATATTAAATGAAAATGCCATTATGCACTTGGGTTTAAATGATGCATGAAATTATCACTTTAATTACAAAAATGTTAAAATTCTAATGTCACCAATAGAGAGAACTGCTTCTTTGGTTTGAGAAAATGTCTAGTGCAAAACCCATGGTAAAGGATTACATTTACAGAAGCTTCTCCACAAAGTCAGCCTTGTTGAATTAAATGGAGGCAATATATGCTATTTTTAGCAGATTAGAAAAATAAAATGGTAGTAAAGAAAGTAATTTTATAGCTTGGTCTCTTCCATGTACTTCACAAAAAGTGATTCCAGTCTTTTTTGTCTGAAAATTCATACATTATTTTAAAGGTGTATAGCTTGAGGTTCAAGGGCCACTGCATTCCTCCAGAAAGCTTGGAAACCTCAAAATACACTGTAATTTTTAATATGATAAATGGGGAAACAGTCAATATATGGAGGATAATACTATTAACAATTAATTTTAAATGTCAATGAAATTTGAAATCATATGCAGGCTGGGGTAAATATTGATAAATGTTGCAGGGCTGTCATTCCAATTTTTATCTATAGGGCCAGGTGATTTGTTCACATCATAATTTCTAGCAAAAATGGATATAGATGATCTATGCATAAAATGAAACAGTAGTATTTTTTTTCTCTACACAAAAAAGTGACATTGATCTGTTTATTATTATATCATTTAGTACAGGGCCCCACAACCCTGGGCTGTGGATCAGTACTGGTCTGTGGCCCATTAGGAACTGGGCCATGCAAGTAAGCATCTGCACATGCATGGGATCTAAGTAGCATGTGAAACCACGCTCCCCCAGTTTGTGGAAAAATTATTTTCCATGGTGCCCTGGTGCTCAAAAGTTTGGGACTGCTGCTTTAGAACACAGTTGCCACTAATGTGAAGCCACAATCTATTGTAAAGCTCTTGGCAAATGTTCCTGTTGTTTTTGCAATGTTCAATTTTTTTTGACAGCAGGTATCAATTCATTTATCTGACAGATGTTAGCAGCCTAAATATACTAAGATAAGACAGGCTTCCTGAATACAATGCCTTCTGGGACATATCTAGAAATGTTGCCATTCCAGAAAAAGAATTCTATTTCTTTTGTGAGCCAAAGGAAGGACTTCAGTATGATTGCTATTTCTATAAACTGATTTGTTTTGAGTTTTTTTGGAGTGGGAGGGTGTTAATCCAGATAAATCACACTCCATTGAGAATTGCCCATAGTTCCAGTTAATTTCCTGAAGAAATTTTATGAAAAAGAACACATGAATGATCATTTCCACACAACTTGTAATACAGAAGTAAGGCTAGATATACCCTATTGTGATTTTAAGAAATAAAATATATTTCTATTATTTGAAAGTTTTATTTGTTCTGAAAGACTAAAGAACTGCCCACACTCAGTTTATCTTTCCTGCTGACAGAAAAACCTGTATCATCATTATCCATAAATAGAGCTGAAGCAAAACATGTACAAAATGTAGTATTAATAATTAAGAATGAGCGTAAGTAATTCTAAAAAAAATTGTTAATAGCCACCAAAGAGTTGATTTCATAAATCCTTGTAAAAGGATCCTTTTTACAGGAAAAGGTTAGTTGGTGGAGATTTCCAACAAATATCATTGATATCTCTTTATTTAAATCTGACCACAAGTACTTTTTTGATAGATAATTCTTTTTGTTCAATATTCAAGGTATACAAAACAAACAAAATGCATATAGATTATAAATAACAGATTATTTCATGGAAATGTATTTTCATTTCCAATCTATACTGAGAAAAAGATACGACAATTTTTCTGGGCTTAAAAATATATAGAAGAAATGGATTGGGATTGTTTTTATTTTAAAAAGTAGGGTAGGTGGTTCCTTTAAATATTTTAAATGTTTTAGAAAGTCTTAACACAGAGCCAAACAACTTTAACAGTAGAGGGTCAAACATCCTCATCACCCTCCCCCCGTGCTTCTAGTGCATCCATGGATCATGCAATGGATTTAGTGGAATCAAAATATCCAACATAATTAATTGTGATCTATCCTTCTTCAGACACAGTATGCAAAGTCCAGCTCTTTGGAAAAGGCTCTAAAGCTGGGGAAAGTGGAAGGAAGAAGATGAAAACAATGGAGGAGGAGGAGGAGGAGGAGGAGGAGAAGAAGAAGAAGAAGAAGAAGAAGAAGAAGAAGAAGAAGAAGAAGAAGAAGAAGAAGAAGAAGAAATAACCGACAGCAAGGTGGATGGAGATGACTGCACCATTGGGAGACTTGAAAGAACAGATTAAGGATAGATTGTCATGAAGAAAATCTATCTATGTGGTCATTAGGAGCTGAAAACAACTTGACAGCACATAAACAAATCAGTGTATATGAAAGCATATATAAAATTTCTTCATTTTAAGAAACGGAATCAGTTATCAAACATTACAATGAATTATGGAAATGAGCTTAATATTGGTTTCCAACTGAATAGCTACCCTAAAAACAGTCAACTCTATCTTCATAATGACCAGCCTATTTGAAAGAAATCCCACTATTTTCCAATAAACCCTTTGGGGACAAGCAATGACTACAGGTAGCTAATTCCAAAGCAATGCCAATAAAAACTATGTACCTAAAACATAGTCCTGATCCAAGGCTGCATGTACTCAATTCGCTTAATATTGTTGTACACTGACAGTCCTAAAATGACAACAACAACATTACAATTTTCAATGGATTAAGAAATTGGAAGAAATTATCTCCATCTATCAGATCACTCGGGGGGGGACGTGTTTCAGTTATAATACTAAATTAAGGTAAATACAAAATAAGTTCATGAATGGGATGCTATTGCAAGGTTTGAATATCTGTAAATGGCATTCTTAAAATTATTGCAGTTAATTGGCATTTCCAAACAGAATAAAAACTGGATTTAATTAGTGTTGTTTGATCAAAATTTCAACCACACCCTGAGGCATGGCACTTCTGAATTGGTTTTGAACTGAGTATGATTCAGTTAAGAAAGTTCATGGGAAATTGGGTGCTCTAATTTAAATACAAATTGTTTATGTTGGATGTATTATAACTGGATGTCTGTAGTCACTGTCCTCACACACTGCTTTTTTGCAGGTAACCAAGGAAAAGAAATGGGTATGCCTGTCCAAAGCACTCTTATCTTTGAAAAGTATGTAATGCTGTTCTACAGAGCTGAAGGAAATATGAAATGCTGTTCTATAGGGCTCAGTGTAGGCAAGTTTTAATGTTAAAATAGCAGAGGGAAAACGGAGGACAAAGTATACTGAAAGAGCCATTTCCTATGTCATGCACCGGAGGGCAGTCTTTTCAAAATACAAAAAGATGCATATATTCTGAATTGAAAGCTGTAGAACAAAATAAAATAAAATGAAGTTCAGAACAATTTTAATAAACAAAAAGAAAAGTAAACATTCCTGTCTTAAATTATTGTGGGTTTTATCTTTTGTTCACAACCAATGATATTTTGCAAAACCTACTTTCGTTTTCTGCATTTCTCAGAGTCTCAGATATGATTGTTTGGTTTCTATGCAAATTTCTGTAGTAATACCATTATTACAGTATTTGGGGAATCAATATATATGTGTACCTTTGTAGAAATCACAAAAGAGGAAATGTATATTTTCATAAATGTAAATTTTTCTTTTTTTGTTTTTGTCTCTAAAACATTTGGTTTCATAGTAAATGAAAAGACCTATTTGAATTGAGCAAATCTGTTGGAGCTGGGGAACAAGCCTTTGACCCTGAAATGGACAACCAAGATCAAAGTCTGTCTCCCTATGTACTAGAGCTATCGTTTTGAAGCAAGCGGTCAGGATGTTTTGTGATTCATCAGTGTGGAAATGCAGAAATATCTAAGATAGCAAGTGTTGAGAGAAGGATGATTGACAGCATACTTGTTGGAAAGAGTTTGAAGTTAGGCAGAAGAAAATATATGGTCTTAGTTTACATGAGAGCTATCTACTCTCTGGAGTGAGCAGGTGAATTAACAGGATTTGGTAAATCACAAAAACACTAATTAGCAACATTAAGTAAATATTATGACTGCAATCTAGAGAAAGTCAGGCACACCCTTTGCAGAAAGTAATTTGTCATGGCAACATACCATATTGGCCCAAGGGCAGGTTAACTCCATATTCTAAATTGCAATATGCAAAATACAGGCCACATACTGAATTTTGCTCCTTGGAGATACTTTGAGAGAATATGTTGATCATCTTATGATTTTAGATATTTATGTCTATTGAATATAAATGCTCTTCCTAATTAGCTTGATATTCTCCTTCTCTGAAAGCCAAGTGTGAAGATTAAATATAAGTAGCTTAGAGAGATTGGCCTTTTTACCTTTATATGAAAATTTGATATGTGATTGCTGCTTTTTCCTCTTTATTTTCCACCTCTTTGGCAATTTGTAATATGTTTCTAGAAGTTTGGGGGAACTTTGCTGCTTACCATCTGGCCAGTGGTAATATTGTATTAATATTATTTTTTGGAGAACTTACCAAAAATCTGCTCTGTTGGAAGAAAAAGTCTCATCCAATTCCTCAAAACTCATCATTTCTAAAAAACGTTCCTTCATAAAATACATGCTTATCAATGGCATTTTTGCTATATTTTTATAATTGTTTTCTTAACCATTAAAAAAAACCCTGGGCATTATTTTTAAAATAGTGAATTTATCTGAAAGGAAAGCTTGATCTTTTTCCAGAGTAGAGAGCATTACCCTGGATTTCCTAAAAATATGCTAACAAACATAGTGTTTGTTCTGTCATGTGTTTTTTTGTAGGATGGTTGTTTAAAATTTGGGTAGTTTTTCCTGAGGGTAAATATGGAAATAGACAATGCATGCTTTAAGTAGACTTACCTTTCCCCATCCCATATATATGTGCATAGCCATCTGAATATATCTCTCTGTTGGCATATACAGACATCAACATGGATAGTTGAGAGATAATATACACTAGAATTTATTACTATTTCACAGAGAAATTCTACCTGAGATTATAAATTTTTATGATCTTAATTTTTAAATTTAAGAATGTCCACAATTGTCTAAGTTACTATCATCCATTATATTTCAATCTGAAGTATATATCAGTGTTATGTATGCAGGTTTAAAGTCATTGGTTTAGTTTGAACTGTTCTTGTAAAATGTAAGAAATGATTGGTTTAAAAGTGCGGAAAACCCTGCACTCTGATTGGCTGGCAACTGCGGCTGCTGGCTATAAGTAGCAGCCGCAGCCCAGCCAAAGTGGGTTCGTTCTGAGCTGTAGTCACTAATAAACAAAGAGCTTGAAGCACTCCGCGTCTGTCTCTTCATGCAAACTTAACACTGGCGACGAGGATGGGATCTCCCTGAAGAAGAAGGCAACGGAACAGAAGGAGAGAGATGGCTGCGCTGAACACCCCCAGCCCGTTCGATCCGATGGCAGAAGACTGGGAGACGTATGCAGATCGTTTCCAAATGTATCTGGAAGGAAACGATCTTGCCGACATTTCTGAGAAGCGGAAGAGGGCGGTCTTTCTCACGCACTGCAGTCTGGCAGTCTTCAAGATGGTGAAGGCATTGGCGGGAGCTGCAGACGTGAAGGTAATGGAATGGCCTGACTTAGAAAAGTTGTTAAGAGCCCATTACGCCCCACAAGTATCGTGCCTCATTAAGAGTTTTACCATCAGGATCAAGAGGAAAGCAAAAACGTAAACGACTTCGTGGCAAGTTTAAGAGACATTGGGGGTGCATGTGAATTTAACAATTTAGAAGAGGCCATGCGCGATCGATTTGTTCTGGGCCTTAAAGACAAGGTGCTTCAGAGCAAGTTATTACTAAGACCTAAGATCACGCTGAAGGAAGCAATAGAAGAGGCCTCTTCAGCAGAAGCTACCAAGTCCTCAGCAGCAGCCATGAAGAAAATTAACAAGGCCACAAGCCATCCTGATGTGGAAAAGTCCACAACAACTCATTGTGAGCAAATAGATTCTGAGTCAGACTGTAGTGAGGTGGAGGAAGGAATTTATAGACTCAGAATGGAGCGGAAAAAGAAAGACCTGGGAAGAAAGAGGCAAGATTTCTACTGCAGAGGTTGTGGGGAAGCCACCCCGCACTGAATGCAAGTTCCTAGATACCATCTGCCTCCATTGTGAAAAAAGAGGACACCTAGCAAGAGTCTGCAAATCATCCAGAACTCCACCCAACAGAAGGAAGTTTCCTGACAAAGAATTCAAGCCCAACAACCTCAGTGAGAAAATGGGGCGCAGCACAGAAGCAAAGGGAAGAATGAAACTCATCAGACAGTAACTATTGGTCATTCTTCTTCTATCAATAACAGAAAAGTGCATGTCAAGGTACTAATTGAAGGAAGGCCTTGCCAAATGGAAGTGGACTCAGGCTCATATTTATCTATGGTGTCATGGGACACTATTCACAGACTACTCCCAAACATTCAGAAGAAGCATTTCAAGAAGCAAGCACTGACTCTTAAAGACTACCAAGGGAACAAGATTCCAGTAGTTGGAACAAGAGAATTCAACGTGAAGTTCAAAGGCCACACCAAACGCTTGCCCCTGACCATCGTGGACAAGGATCGCCCAAGCTTGCTGGGACTTGAGTGGTTCAATCCACTAGGCATCGAGGTGACTGGCATCAATCACGTGAGCAACACTGAATGGGAGGAGGCCTTGAAGTCTGAGTTTCCAGAGGTCTTCAGCGAGGATTGGGCAAGTATATGGGGACCCCTATCACTTTCAATCTAGATCCCAAGGTGCCCCAATTCGCTTAAAGCCCAGAAGGGTCCCATTTGCCTTAAAGGAAAAAATTGATGCACAATTAGATAAACTAATAGCTCAAGGAGTTTTAGAGCCCACTGACCACTCCAGGTGGGAGACACCCATAGTCACACCAGTCAAGACTGATGGGTCAGTGAGAATCTGTGGAGACTATAAGGGGACATTGAACCATGCGCTTCAACAGAGCGCATATCCAGTTCCAGTGGTGCATCATTTACTACATTCACTTGGCAGGGGTACAGTCTTTGCCAAATTGGATCTGGCCCAGGCATATCAACAATTAACAGTTGATGATGCCACTGCAGAGGCCCAAACCATTGTGACTCATAGAGGTGCTTTCAAATGTAAAAGGTTACAGTTTGGAGTAAGCGTGGCACCAGGCATCTTCCAAAGCCTTATGGAAAGGATGCTCCAAGGACTGCCAGGGGTAGTACCTTACTTTGATGATGTGTTAATCTCTGCTGAAAATGACACTCAGTTACAAGAGAGACTCAGAGAAGTCCTTACCAGATTCAAAAAGCGGGGTTAAAAGTCAAGGAAGAAAAATGCACTCTTAGAACTGACAAGGTTGAGTTCTTGGGCTATATGATTGACAAGCATGGTATCCACCCCACAGATGCCAAGGTTCAGGCAATCAAAGAAGCCCCTAGACCAAAATGTAAAACAGATTTGCAAGCCTTCCTTGGACTCATTAACTTTTATCACATGTTCCTACCTCAGAAGGCAACCATTGCAGAACCACTGCACAGATTATTAGACAAAAAGTCTGCGTGGGTCTGGGGCAGAAAAGAACAATCTGCATTTAACAATATTAAAAGACTAATCACGTCTGATGCTGTACTGATACAGTTCTCTGAGAATTTGCCTGTTGTACTGACTTGTGATGCATCCCCTTTTGGAGTGGGGGGTTTGAGCCACAGGCTTCCCAGGGAGGGAAGCTCCTATTGCATTTTACTCTCGCACCTTGACCAAAGCAGAGAGGAACTACAGCCAACTGGACAAGGAAGCCTTGGCAATTGTTGCAGCTGTCAAGAAATTCCATGAGTATTTATATGGGAGAACATTTACCATTGTCACAGATCACAAACCTCTGTTAGGCATTGTGGCAGGAGACAAACCTACACCCACTATCCTGTCACCAAGAATGCTGAGGTGGACTGAATTTCTTGCTGCTTATTCATACAAACTCATCCACAGGCCTGGCAAAGACATTGGGCATGCAGATGCTTTGAGTCGCTGCCCACTTCCTTCTCACACTGAGGACTTTGCTCCTGAGACTTACACCTTTTTCCTAGAAACTGTTGCCAAGCTTCCAGTACACGCTGCTGAAATTGCCAGAGAGACTGCCAAAGACACTTTATTGGCTCCTGTTATAGGCTGGATTAAGAAAGGTTGGCCTCTTCAAGATCTACCTCAACTTGCCCAACCTTTTAAATCCAGGCAAACTGAATTATCTGTATTAAGAGGATGTATTTTGTGGGGTAACAGGGTGGTTATTCCTGCAAAACTGCAAAAAGAGGTTTTGGAAATGTTACATGAGGGTCATCCAGGTATTGTCAGAATGAAGGGATTGGCCAGGAGTTATGTATGGTGGCCAGGTATTGACAAAATGGTTGAAAACTGGGTTGCATCTTGTCCCAACTGTCAGGTAGTCAGGCCTGCCCCACCTCTCCCCCACACAGGAATGGGAATGTCCTAGGGGCCCATGGTCCAGGATTCACATTGATTTTGCTGGCCCTACCAGAGGGCACACTTTCCTTATTATAGTTGATGCATATTCCAAATGGCTAGAGGTTATCCCTATGGCATCCACCACAACTGAAGCTGTCATCAAACAGCTTAAAAGCTTTTTGTAACTCACGGGTTACCTGATGTGCTTGTTTCTGACAATGGCCCTCAATTTACATCCAACCTTTTTGAATCATATCTAGCACAACAGGGTATCAGACATGCCCTGACAGCCCCTGGGCATCCTTCGCTAACGGCCGGGCTGAACGTATGGTACGATTTACCAAGGAAAAACTTCAGCAATTGGGTCCAGGGGATATCACTGAGAGAGTTGAAAAACTTCTCAGTGTTCAGCATATCACTCCCAACCCCTCAACTAATTTGTCCCCAGCTGAATTGTTGATGGGTAGGAAACTCAGGTCTCCCTTGATCGCCTTCATCCCACTTACGCACCCAACGCACCACTAGATTCCACTAGCAAAATTCGCACATTCACTGTGGGTGATTCTGTTTATGCTAAGAACCTTATGGGTGAACCATTATGGATTCCTGCTGAGATAACCCAAATCACAGGCCCCAGGTCTTACAGGGTACAAACAGAGGATGGTGTCCTCTGGAGCAGGCACATTGATCAGTTAAGATCCAGATTGCCTCAGGAGCATCGCTTTTGCTCCTCTCTGGTTCCCATACCTACTGCCTCTTCTAGGGGAAGGGGAGGATCATGAGTGTAATGAACAAGCAAGAATCAACCCCATGTGTAACGAGCTAACATGACAGGAACCATCCCAAAACCTGTCACAATACCAACAACCATTTTCACAAATGGAAGATTGCACATCATTACCTGATTTAGGTGCTGACATTGGGTTGGAGATGGATTGGGAGGAGAGACCAGGTTGTAGTAACCAAACAGGTTCTACCATTACTACAAGTCCTAGTAAGGAAATGTCAGCAGACACATTTCCTCCCTCACAAGGTGAGAACCTTAAAACATCTGAACCACGTCTCAACGTACACGTAAGAGCCCCACCTATTTAAAAGAATACATTAGATAGGCTGGGGTTTGAGTATGGACTGAACCTAGTGGGGAGGGGTGTTATGTATGCAGGTTTAAAGTCATTGGTTTAGTTTGAACTGTTCTTGTAAAATGTAAGAAATGATTGGTTTAAAAGTGCGGGAAAACCCTGCACTCTGATTGGCTGGCAACTGCGGCTGCTGGCTATAAGTAGCAGCCGCAGCCCAGCCAAAGTGGGTTCGTTCTGAGCTGTAGTCACTAATAAACAAAGAGCTTGAAGCACTCCGTCTGTCTCTTCATGCAAACTTAACAATCAGGATTAAGAATACTTTTTGGGGAGCAATGGGGTCAGCGATGACTTTTGTCTACTCCCTGCAGTTTTCTTGGCAAGATTTCAGAAATGGTTGCGATTAGTTGCTTCCTAGGGCTGAAAGAGAGTAACTGGCCCAAGGTCAGTCAGCTAGGTTAAAGAAAAACACCAGATGAGCTGAAGCACAGTAAGAGAAAAATCTGCTATTTCTTTCTGAAGGAATAATTATACACTATTTTTAGTAAGGCAAGAATAAATTTATAGAAGAGGAGAGCAACTTCAATGCCATCCTCAACTATCTAGTCTTCTCTATACAGCAGCAGAACCTCTATCCACTTATATAAGGTTTGTTTATTCCATGAAGTCATTCTAGGATTTCATTTCCATCTACATTTCATAAGAAAAAACTTTGTCAATAAGTTGGCAGCAAGTTCTTGTTTTTCACTGAATCAAATGAGATAGAACCTGTGGTTTTCATTTCATTATTGTAGCTAAATTTCCTCTCAGAGGAACCAAAGAGATAAGAAGAAGAAAAAGGAATGGGTCTATATCCTCAATTATTGAAGGAACTAGAGGAAAAATGTTTGCTCTACACCATTCTTCTCTATTTCATTATACTTTTTCCAGGATTTAGAGATTTGGGATGAATATCAAAGATACCTGGCAATCTATCCAATGAGCTTTGGCTTAGCCTCTAAGCTGAATTCCCATGAACTCTGACATTGATTACTGTGCATCAGCTTGCATTACCCTCTTTTCAATGAAGCATTCCATAATTTTTCCTATATAGCAAAGTAAAAAAATACCAGCCTACATTTTAGCGCTTTTCTGCTTATGCAGCATGTCTTGGCTTTCCTGTTTAATACTTAATGCTGATGTCCTGAAAGAAGTGAGAGTTGGCTGTTTCCCTTCTTTTTTTGGCTACCAATGTATTTGCTTTAGAATAATAAAGTTCATGAACAACTTCCTGTGTTAAAGACATTCCCATGAGTACTTATGAGAGATACTGAGTACAGAAATGTTGGCATGAAATTTATTGCTAAAGCAGCAAAGTGTTTTATCACATATGCTGGTAGCATCATAATTACGCATCCATTCATCAACAGCAGGGTTGTCAAACTTACGGCATCACAGTGGCCTCACATTACGTATTGGGCCTTTTTTTCTTCGCTAAACCAGGCATGGGCCTGGCCAGCACGTGAAACATCTGGCCCATAGGCCAGGAGTTTAATAGCCCTGAACTACAGTGAATATGCTGTTCAAACAATGGGGAAATTGGAGTTCTCCAACTTAAGTTGCAACTAAGACTTTGCTTCAGATTAGTGCCTAGTGAACTCAGCTGCAGCATTTTTTCTGCAAACTATGAGCCTGGACAGTTAACAGTACAGAGAAAATAGGCAAGAATGTAGCTCCAAGTCTTACTGGTCTGCCAGTATCCCCCCTGTACCACTTCCCTTACAAACACTCTATTCAAGAACTTTCTAATTGCATTTAGTGGTATACAGGTAGTCCTCAACTTATAACCGTTTGTTTAGTGATTGAAGTTACAACAGTACTTTAAAAAGTGACTTATGACCATTTTTCACATTTATGACTTTTACAGCAGCCCCATGGTCACATGATCAAAATTTGGCAACTGGGGTGTATTTCTGATAGTTGCAATGTCCCAGGGTTATGTGATCATCATGTTTTTCCATCTTCTGATGAGCAAAGTCAACAGGAAAGCCAGATTACTTAACAACCATATTACTAACTTAACAGCTGCAGTGATTCATTTAATAACTTTGGTATGAAAGATTGTAAAATGGGACAAAACTCACTTAACAACTGTCTTGCTTAGCACCATAAATTTAGGGCTCAATTGTAAATTGAAGACTACCTGTATAAGGTGGTGATTGAAATTCTCACACAGGACAGGGACTAAGTGGAATTGTCATCTTCCTAGCAAGGCAGTTTCGTTCTCTGTGCAGGCAACAAAAAGACCCAGCTGATCAGCTGGAACTCGGGAGGCAGAGAATAGATGGGGGTGGGGCCAGTCAGAAGTGGTTTTTGCGTTCTCCAAACTACTCAAAATTTCCGCTACCAGTTCTCCAGAACTAGTCAGAACATGCTGAATACCACCTCTGGTTGCTGCTAGTTATCCTCTTTTCTTCTTTCCACCTTTTGCAGCATTAGAGCTTTCTCCAAAGAGCTAGGGTTTTTCATAATATGTCTGAAGTAGACAGATTGAGCCTGATTATTTCTGCCTTCAGAAAACTGGGTTGATTTGTTTGATGGTTATTTGTTTCTTTTCTTGGCTTCTTCAAAGTCTGACTTTCACTTCCATATAATATCACAGAGAATACCATGGGTTGCATGATTCTGATCTTTAAAAGTAGCATTACTTATAAAGTAATAGCATGACAAAACTAGCAATCTTTTAAGAGCAGCATCTCCCACATTTGAAATTAGGAAGTATGCTAGAGATACTGTGATACTATTATATCTGAACAGGATTTCATTTAATCTTTAGTTCAATAAATAACAATAAGAAAATTGAATTTGCTCCTCTAGCTACTAGGACAAGGAGAAAGTTTGTTTTAGGATTTTTCTGATCTGAAATAGATGGACAATTTTCATATCCTAACAAAATGTTAGAGTTTTTTAACATTTCAAATTCTCTCAGTAAAGAATTTAGAGGCAAGGGGCCAAACTATACAAACAAAAAGCTCTGAATTATAAAATGCTTACATATGTGGGATACTATGGAACATCAGGACTGCATGTGTAAAACCATTCTAGCTTAACTAAATAATTTATAATCATTCATTTATAATCATTTTTCAGAGGTATTCCTGAACAATAAGGGATTGTCCCAGAATTTGGAAATATAGTCTTTAGAATTTTAATTTTAGACAGTTGTTAGTTTAGTTCAAATGTTTCATTAGCTATCTATAGTTCATTTATCTGAAGGAAATGTCTAATTTAGCCATTGAACAATACCTGGATTATTCATCTCATCCACTACAGTTTAAGAAAACATGATTTTGCATAGCTTGGGATAATAGGAACCTCAATTTAGTAACTGACTACCTTAATGTAATGATCCTTTTCCTCCAAGAGCTGTTTTGAATCCAACGCAAACTAAGGCAAAGGAAACTAATTTTGACTGTAATGGCTACAGGCATAATGAGATTATGCTGACAAAATCCTGTCATTTTTTTAAAAATGTTATGTATTTACTTTAAAAACTCATCTGCTGTTTGGACAGGAAAAGAATGGCATCTTCATGAACTTTATATGTTTAGTATTGTCCCCCCCACAAAAAAAATCTGGCTGTTATAACAAAAGGTATTATATAGTTTCTAGATAACAATCTAGAATATAAACATTCAGGCCAAATTTTTCCCCATTTATAATACTAAACAAGCACATTAGGAAACCACATAGTAAAATATATTTGTGTAGCAGTAGCTTATATGGGAAACCAGAGAAGAAGACAATTCAAGGGTGTTTAGGCTGATCCGTTCAACAAGGATCCACAATTAAATATGATTGTCATATTAGTATTTCATATTCAATTACCTTAGGCATGTTGTCATTTCTTTTTAAAAAATATATGTGAGTAACTTACTGAACCCCAGAATATAACTGAATTTATTGTTGAGAAAGATAGAGCATTCATGTATTGCTCTACATGAATATTTATTATATGATAACTATGAGCACAGAAAATGCCTTGCATGTCTAAATGTAAGTGAGCCATAATGGATCTAATACCAAGAGGGGGAATGTTCCTACTCTACTCTAATTACTGCTACTCTAATTTTGAGCCCAAAATTTTACAGTGGAATTGTTTTACAAATTCAGCTGCGAGACTTGAGGTTTTGCTGCCTGATAAGTGTTGTCTCATAAGGTAAGTCCCATTTTCTTCTCTCCTATTATCTAAAGAAACCACCAGGCAGCTCCAGGAGCCCCAGCTATCTATTGTGGCAAAGATAAACTATCTGGAGCTTTATTCCACTGTGTTCTTAAATAGTGGGAGAAAAAGGCAATGAAGAAAAGGCAAAATGTTTCAATGATTGCTGTTAAGTAAACATAGATAGTTTAGAGTATATGATACTTTGGTATTCCAGATTTATCTTTCCTATGGTTCAGCTTAGTGATCTCATTGTCAGCTAGTATTCAAAAGTTAGTGCTATTTGTTTGAATTTCTGCATCTATGTCAAAAATCTTTCTGCTGAATGACAATTTGATCATGAACTCAGTAGTTAGCCTTATGTGGTACTTAAGAATTAGCTTTCAATAAGCAGGTTTGGAAAATTATGTAAGCAAAACTGAATCTACAGCATATAGGTTTAACCTATCCTGAATCCTAATGTAGAAGTATTTGACAGTCACTTTACTACATGATTACTCTTATCATGCTTTTCCTCAATAAAACTGTCCATTAAACTTGTCCCTGAAGCAGAATTGCTTCTCTTCCGGTCTCTCTTTCTTGAGTCACCCACTGTCACCCACTGCCCTCCCTTGGATTCTTTCCCTACTCCCTTCCTGACAAGAAGAAGTAAATTATCTTTTTTTTGTAGCCATTCCCCACTGTAGGCTGCGTGCTTGTTTTCCAAAGGTGAGAACAAATTAACCCATTCATTGATTAGTGAAAAAAACAATTGTAAGAATTTTCTCTTCCTTCTAATTGTTGGTCCTGAAATTGCAGAAGCAAAAAGGAAAATGTCTTTTCATCCTGTTTCATCCATTGATTAAAAGGATCACTATGGTATTACCCTGTCTAGAGAAGGATAAATATTTGCTTGTGTTTTCCTTCCCTCATGTGTCTTTTGTCTTTCTGTTTATTAGCTTTATACTATAACCTTCCTTTAATTAATGTGAGATGTTTTAAAGCACATCAACTATATGCAGTGTAGAATATACATACCAAAAATAGATAGAAATACATGTTTACTTATTCAACTTGACTGATTCAATCAAGATTGGCAAGGGTGTTGTGCTTACTTTCTCTGCCAAGATTCTCCCATCGGACTATCCATCAAGCTACTGGGCAACTGGGAAATCATGATATGTGACATGAATTTGTGTTGTTAATACAACACCTCTGGGAAACATCCCTCCTAACAAAATACAACCTACTTATGAATAAAGACTGTTTGCTTCTTAATCCCTAAATTATCAATTCAATCGTTTTGTTTTTCAACAAAAAATCCATATAAGGCTTGAAGCTGTTTTTTTTAAAGTCTCTATCATTTTCTTCTCTAAACTGGGGAAAGCAGTGTGCTAACTCTCCAGGGCCTGAATCACAAAGGACTTTAAAAATAGCAAATAACACTTTAAATTGTGCTTGAATGCACTAATAATAAATACAGTTCCTGCAGCACTGGTAAAATAGGCATAATCAAGATTGCCCAGTAAGCATACGGGTGGTTTGGGACCGGCTGAAGTTTCCTGGTTGACTATCTAAATCAGATATGACAAGGGCACGATTATGTGCTTTCAGGACATGCTCAGTGCATCTATTCCAAACTCCATAGTCTTGCTTAAATTCCTTTGATATGGTATAAAAGCCTTCAAGACCAGTTAATTTGCATGCCATAATTATCACGCTTATCTTCTTTTGGTCTTGGTACATCACTTTACTTTTGATCTATATCTTCTTTTTACTTTCTATATTTCTATAGTTTCCCAATAGGATTTCAGAGGTTTCTAAACTTCTCCATATTCCGAAGATCAATATACACATATTAATATTAATGTTTTGCATTATAATTTTGGCCATATTTCTCAACACACCTTTTGATGACTTGCTGACATTAATAAACTCTATTACCAGGCAAACATTATGCTATATATAAATATAAATTTAATACAATTAACAGAAATACTTTTCTTGGGTTTGAAACATCTGGGTCAATCATGAACGAAACAAAACAATTGTCCTTTTCTTTAAAAAATTGCTTTATTGATTTTAAACAAGGTGGACTAAAACTAAGAAACTAATTTTTAGAATAAAGGAAAAAATAAGAAAAAAGAAAAGACAAAGACAAAAGTACAGAAAAAAAGAATTAATGAAAATATAAAGAAGTATTTTTTAATTTTCTTTTACATAAATTGTCCTGCACATTAACCTCTTATTGTATAGTTAGAAACATTTTTCTATAATCTATATATTTTTTCACAATAGTCAAAACCTTATATAAGTTCAATTTTCTGTTTTCTGGCTCTCTCTCCCTCCGTCCCCCCGTTCCTCCTCTCCCTCCCTCTCTCCCTGACTCTTGATCACTGGTGCTGCATTCCACAGAATGAAACAGTGAAGCTCCAGATCCATGTTATAATGCAGAAGATTCTCAAAAGTAATGTACAATTGAAACTTGAAGTTTTAGAATCTACTACTGGGAGAGCTAACGCATTAGCCAGGGAGGGACCTACATTAAAGAACCTCTTGTCCTGGGAAGAAGGGCGAGGCCCTGACAGGGGGTTCTCACACTGATCCTTTACTACATCCAAGAACAACAAAGGAGATGGGAGAACCTCATTTCGGACCACTGGTTTGGAGAATAGTGCATCTCCCTGGCTCGAGGGGCCAGCCTGTGTTCCGGGGGCCACCTCTTCTGGGCTTAATTGGGCTGTAACCAGAGCCTTCTGTGGTAATGACTGAAACAAGGAGGGTTTAAAGACAGCCATTGTGGAAGGTTGTTCTCGTTTGGTTTCCTCTTCATCGGAGAGGAAGGGGTCTTTAATTTCCCCCTCTTCCTCCTCTGAGGAACTACCCTGTTCAGAGTGGTATGAGGATCCCTTGTGTCCTGTCCCTCCCAGTTATAATGATGATCAGCGGCATAAATGGGTTCCGAAGTGGGAACCTCCCTCCATGGGGGAGGGTTACCCTGACAAAAGGAAGAAAGGATACCCGAGCCTCTGCCCAGGGGGTGGAGGAGGTGTTTGAGACCTTCAGTGATGCCCTGTCTGACTGCTACAGATACTTCTTCCTAGATGTCCTGGGCCTGTTCTCCAGGGGAGGACCTATCATCTGGGATCCAGTCACAGAAGGAATAAAGTTACCTTCCTCCCTAAACCTGTAAACCCCTAGGGGTAAAGCCTGCTGAGGGTTAGGCATAGCTGTGTTCCAAGTAGGTGGTCTGTAAGAAGGGCCTGACAAACTCAGGTCCTGGGGAAGGGCGTCATCTGCCTTTCAGCTGACCAATTTCATAGATGGCTAGCTGGACTCTCTGTGCCTAAAGCTTGTTCTTGTAATTTCTCAGCATTTTTTGCGAACTGTTTCTCTAAAGCCTCATGTCATTTTTTTTCTGCCCTAAGTTCAGACTTGGAGGCCTTCTTGGGGGCCTTGTTCTTTGCTGCAGCCTCCCTGTTGGCTGAACAGACTTGTGGTCGTTTTCTTTTCAGAGTCCTTTTGGGGGCTTGAGAGGTCTAAGTGCTCTGCATGCCTGATGGACCTCGCTGGGCCCAATCTGTTTCCATTGCTCAAGGAAGAAACACCGGAGGTGCTGTCAGCTTCTCCTGATGGTGTTTTCCGAGCTGGATGACCAGGACAGACAGGACCACTGCCTTGGGTCCCACTAAAAAATGGCGCAAAGGAACTCGATCTTAAAATGGCTGCCAGCCAAGAGGCGAGGGGCCTTGAGGCCTTTGAGGATCTTTGCTGCACGTTTGAATCCCTGGGGCTTCATGCTGTGGCCTTTGTTTGGTAATTTATAATGGCCGGATTAATGTCTTTGCAGTAGGAAGATTGCCTGTCCATTGATGCAACAGCAGAAGGGAGTTTGATGGGGATCGGGCCTAATTACTGCGAGACCACGAGGGTATCTATTGTAAAACTTTGGCAGTTAAGGGCTTAATTAATCTCTGGGAAACTTGTGCAGCCGAAAATAAGCATGGGAGGTTTTCATGAGCCGCGCAGCCCAGGGAAAGCTGTGTAGGAGGCTGTGTGATGTTAACTAGCCTCTAGCAAGTCTGAGGGAGGTTCTGCGGCGTTTTGGCCGATCGCACTTACTGTCTGCAGGTCAGCGCCTTGCTGAGGCAGCTGGCAACTGGAGGAGAGTGGATCCCCACTCTCCTCGTGAGCAAAGCTCTACCAGAGCCCCAGGAGCTGCTCTCGATGTTGTTGAGTCTTTTTCCTTTTTTCCCCAATGCTTTTGTTTTGAGGAATGCTAATTAACTCAGAGTCCAGAGACAATAGCTCATATGTCCAAGAGCTGAGTTGAAAAGCTGGGACTCTCAGCGGAGGTGAACTTTTTATAGTGGCTCACGTCATAAAAGGGTGGAGTCATACCCAATGCTGCACTCTAGAGCAGCGTGACGGAGAATGAATTCTTGATTTTGGATTTTGCTGACTAATGCAGTTATTTTTACAGAAATGGCTAATATTTGTTACTTTATTAAAGTAAAAGTTGAGGATGTAATTCTTTCTGTACTTTATTGCATTGAAAAAAGTTGAATATCAATGCTTTATTTCTTTTTCCCTATACCTACACATTTCTTTTTCCTTTTTTTCTTTGCATCATTTTCCTGTCGTCTTTATTTTAATCTGTAAATTAGGATAATTTTAATAAAATTCTTGAAAAAAAGGAATAGCAATGAAGTCTATGTATTTCAGAGTGTTCTCTAACAATCCATTGCTGCCTGAAACTCATTAGAAACAAAACACAAATTTTGAAATAGCACATTATCTGTTGGTATTTTCTTTATAGTGTATTTTGCCATTGTCTTAGTTCTAGTATTTTCACAATCAAGTCAATACTTTTTACTTTGTCTTGTTTTTGTAGTATAAATGTGGTAACTACTACAGAATCCTCTCTAAACTTTTGATGTCTCTGCCCAGCCATTTATGTAATCAATTTTCTTATGCCAAAAGAATTTTCTCTTTCAGATATAATAAGTTTAGACTAGTAAATCCTAAAACCCCACCATAGTGAACCCAAACAGAGGAGCTTCATTCCCTAAATAGTATGTTGGAGTAAAAGTTAGCAGATTTAGTTTTGGGGTTTTTGCAACATCTCTCATTTCCTGTGTGAATTCAAGCCAGTTTCGTTCATATATATATGTGTATGTGTGTATGTGTGTATATATATATATATATATATATATATATATATATATATATATGGAAAACTCCAAATTTCTCTGGAAAAACACAACATGTATAAGAACAAAATGTCCTGACTATTGATCCATGAAACAAATTGAAGAGACTGCTTTGTCTTGCAGAAATGTTCCAGAGAAGATATAAAGCTTATTATGAACGTGTCATGAATCTTCAAAACATCCTTACTTTCTTCTTTCTGGACTGCCTCTCTTCAGAGCCGCATATATAAACATGGTCTATCATGGTCTACAGACCACCTTAACAATACTGTTAAATCATTCACTGGGTGGCACCCAAGAGCTTACTGACAGAATGGATTGAATTGCAGACACTCTCTAATACACACATTTAAACAATTTCCTCTGTCTTCTGTGAAATTATGCTAATATTTTAGTTAGGTTTCCTTAAGTCTGGAACTCAAATTAAGCTGTCTGTTTCATTTTTATGATAGCACTTGAAATCACTTGCAGACAAGGGGCTGTTGGATCCTGGGATTTATGGTAGCAATGCCACAAAAGGTGAAACACATCTTGGGGCAGAGGAAAGCAATATGTCAGGCCAGTGTTTTTAGTGCAATAAACTTTATGGCAGCATTAAGGGAATAGTTACAAATCAGGTTGATGGTGTTGATTTCATTGAGAATGAGTGTATTTACACTTTCAAGCTTTCCTTTAATAATAGCAAGTGTTTTTTATTTAATGTGTTTAGTGAAAGTAGATTTGGTCATGTTTCAAGGGTGACAAAATCTGGAGATTTTTTTTCCTCCCTCCTTGCCCATCTTCCTATTTTATTTCCACAGGATAATTCCACAGCTGAGTCAAGATTTTATTATTTTACTGAGCGTTTTATGAAGATGTTCCAAAAAATGTTGTGCTAAAGAAGTAAGAACACAGACATATATAACATGCAACCTTATTTCCTAGAAAATTCTTAAATTAAGTTTGGAGGGAAGAGTTTTTTTCACCACAATGTTAGATTTGGGATAATCTGGCAAAATTGTTTGGCAGCAGATTCAGGACAACAAAAAGGAAATTTCTTTATATAATGCTTCATTATTCTGTGGAAATGAATTCCACAAAATGTAGTGACATGTAATGATTTGGAATAGCTTTAATTACGACCAGGGGTGTCAAACTCACATCATCATGGCAGCATCATGTGACGTATCGGGGCTTTTTTCCCCTTGGCTAAACCGGATGGGGCGGGGCCAGCACATGACACATCCGGCCAACGGGCCGTGAGTTTGATACCCCTGCATTAGACTATGATCTAGACTAATGTACGATCAGGCTGTCAATAGACCACCATGATCCAACTATTTAATCTGCTGTTTCTTCCATATGGGAAAAAGATGGCAATGTACACAAATACAGTTTTTCTTCAAATAATGTCATAATTTAATGAAATATTTATATCAACAGGATGACATTAGAAACCAACATGTGATTAATGGAAGATAAGGTTAATAAGGACTTAGCCAAAAATCTGCTTCAGAATTAGTTTCTTCAGAAACCAAGTAGGTAATTTTATTTGCTTAGTATTCTACAGTATTTTTGTACCAGAATGCTTGATTGATCCTTTCAAGGTACTTACTTATTCATTTATTAAATTTATCTAATCATCCATCTTATGTGACATAGCCCAGAGTGGTTCACAAATAATAAAAAGCATAAAAGCATAAAACCAACTTAGAAATTCCTAGCATCTCCCTGCTCAACACATTACTGCATATTCAGGAACAACTTTATTGGGCTCAAACACCCACTATTTCAATCCTTGTGGGAAAAGTCAGGTCTTCAAGGTTTTTTTGGAAGGCTAGGAGGGTAGAGACTTGTTAGATCTCAGTGGTAGGGTCTAATAGCATTCTTATAGACTTAAAAACAGAGTATAGGTCATTCTTGTTTAATAACCATTGGTTCAGCTGCCATGAAGATATGTCAGCACTAAACAAATGTTACTGACACCAGATTCCTGAAGTTATGATTCTTATGGTGCCCCTACAGTCATGTGATCAAAATATTGTGACTTGACTTGCACTTAAGACCACAGTGGTGTTACAACTTCCCCCATCCACCTATCTACTCGCCATCATTGCCCTTTTGGCCAACCTGCACATTTCCTCATCAGTGTTGAAATAGTGGCACCAGAACTAAAGTAGAAGGCTAGGAATTTCAATAGACTCAACCAACCACCATTCTTAAGTTTCTACTTTACCACATAGCAACAGAAATTTTGCTCCCAACTGTAACCTGAAGTCTACTTATAAACAAACAGTGATATATAGGTATCCTTACATCATACAGTAATTTCCTTTAGATAAATTAAAGCTTCATTAATTCATAGGGCTGTTACAAGGATGGAGTGAGATAGCATTCAAAGAGATGAATGTAAATCATGATATAACTCTAAATTTATTCTAATTTTTAGTTATATGAAAATTTTAAAGTTACAGAAGTGCCTTTGTAAATTGTTTCTCCTGCTTTCCTTATATATTTAACCTGTTTTTATTTATAATTTTAGTATTTAGCATTGCTGGCTTTTTAGTGTTTTAGTCCTTGAGAGGTTAAGGCTTGAGCAATATTTAGAAAACAAAGCAGTAGATTACATCAGGCCTTGGTCATAATTATTTTAAGAAAACATGAAGAATGTTTTCCAGCATCATTTCTTCCAAAGGCTTACTGGAAATTTCAACTTGCAAAGCAACCTCAAAATGGATGCTATAGGTAGGAGTATGTAAGAATTGTGACAAAGCTATTTCAACATGTAGGGTAGCCGCTTCCCAAAATTATAGCATCTCCAAATGTATATAAAATGAATCATTTGAAAGTTTCCTCAAGTCAAATACAGTTCATGTCAAAAATGTACATGTTATGTTATTAGCTAATATGTGGATTAAAAGTTTCTCCCCAGAGTTTATACAAATCTGCTTGGACAAGTAGAAAACCTTTCAGAGCTGATTTCTGGATATGTAAGATAAATGATAGAGGAGATGACAAAATGAATGAAAATTGCCTCATTTCCCATTCCTCTTGTGAATGTTTTCAGTCAAAAGAGGGTCTGTTGGAGGAAGAGTCAAAGCAAGTCTAACTACATTTCCATATTAGGGATTACTTCATAGAAATAAAGGTAGCAAAAAGACAATATTTCTCCATCCTTATTTCATCTGCTGACATCCATTCAGAAATGCTGTTCAGGATGAACTTGTCACTATTGGGTAGGGAAGGCCTCTCTTCCGTGAGAGATGACCCCAAGAAAAGCTCTTTGAGCTCTTTAATTGGTAGTGTGGGGTAGAAACATAATCATACATTTTTTAAAATGCAGTTGGTATCTTTTGTTAGTTGCCCAGAGTAAAGGTGGTCAACCTATTCTCCAAAGCACCTGAAGGATAAGAAGCAATTGATGGAAACTAATCAAGGAGAGAATCAGCCTAGAACTAAGGAGAAATTTTCTGACATTTACAACAATTAATCAGTGGAATGACTTGCCTCCAGAGGTTGTGGGTCTCCAACACTGGAGATTTTAAAGAAGACATTGGACAACCATTTCTCTGAATGGTATAGGGTTTTCTGCTTGAATGGGTTGGACTAAAATATGTCCAAAGTCCCTTCCAACTCCCTTATTCTGTTATTATTCTGTTATGAAATCACACAATACAGCATTTATAATGTTTCTATGAAGAACTAATAATCAAAAGCTTTCTAATATACAGAGTTCATACTGAAGTGGACAGAAGTGTGAACTTTATTTCTTGCAAGATAATAAAAATTGCACATGTATAAGTGAAACCAGTTTACTAAATATCATAGAACATGAACAGGCCTGAAGTAGTTCACTGAATATTAACAACACAGAGGAGCAAGGCACATCAATGAATGTTAATCAGTTTCCTGAATGTTTATATAAATGGTGCATAGAAACATAACTATTGTTTCTGTTACTAGCAAAGGAAGCAAGGAATGCCCAAAATTATAACTGTGACACTTCTGAAGAAAATTAATATTCTTCATTAAAACCCAAAATCTGTAGACAGTGAGGAGAAAAATCTGTATGTGTTTAGCTTCTAATTTTTTCTGCTCATTAAATTACATATACTGCTCTCTGCTCATTATAAAATATATGTAATATATATATATATATATATGAAAATCTACGAAAACAAATATATATATATATATATATATATATATATTCTACATTAGTTTTAAAATTGAGAGATTTCTTTTCAATTTGAATAAGAACACTTCTTTGATTATTGTGGCAAAGAACTTCAAAAAGAGTTGTAAACAGGAAAATAGATTTATCAGTTGTACTTAGGCAAGTAAGCTATCTGATTCTGTAAATGTGAGTCCTGACGAATTTTGGCAAATGTTTAGCTATCCTGTACAGTTTTAGGGAAGACAGACCTTGATCCTAGATTATATGTGGCATTCCCTGAGGTTCTGGAATCTGTAGAGTACACACCTCATTTGCTCCCAAAATAATGGCTATGATAATGAATCTCAGTATGATACTGTTCTATACCAAATTTTGCTTGTTGAAGACTGTTGCCTTTTCATTTGATGCTACCCAATCAATCAATTAATCAATCAATCAACCAATCAATCAGAATACAGCCGGAAGGGATCTTTGAGGTCTTCTAGTTCAATCCCCAGCACAAGCAGGAGACCCTATACCATTTCAGACATGTGACTATCCAGTCTCTTAAAAACTCCAGTGATGAAACACCGACAACTTATGACAGCAAGGTGTTCCACTGGTTAATTGTTCTCACTTTTGACAACTGTGTAATTCATCATGTTCTTTTGCAGTACTTGACTTCTACATACTCCATCCATGCTCTTGTTTCACTTTCTCCTTAGGTGATACCCATTCAGAGATGGTATTCAACAGGTTCTGACCAGTTCTGGAGAACTGGTAGCGGAAATTTTGAGTAGTTCAGAGAACCAGCAAATACCACCTCTGACTGGCTCTGCCCCCATCTATTCTCTGCCCCCCGAGTCTCAGTTGATCGGCTGAGTCTTCTTTGCCCTGCACAGGAGAACAGAGCTAGAAAGCAGGTTACTGAGGTGGGGAGGGAATGGGATTTTGCAGTAACCTTCCCCCTGGAGTGGGGTGGGAATGGAGATTTTACAGTATCCTTCCCCTGCCACACCTACCAAGCCACGCCCACCAAGCCATGCCCACAGAACTGGTAGTAAAAAATTTTGAATCCCACCACTGTACCCATTTTGTTATATTCTTCACCTTGGCCCCTCCTATTTTTTAAAATTCAGTCCTTATCACATTATTTCAAATTGAAAATGTCTTCAGATTACACAAGATTGGCCATCAGTGTTTTAATTCCAATCTTCCTGAATTTGGAAATTAATAACATAAACATAAAATATGTATAAAATAAATGAAATCAAAGTGCCATAGATCTTTTTCTTAGGTGCTTGCATAATAATATAGACCTCCATGTCACAGAACATGAACAGGCCTGAAGTAGTTCACTGAATATTAACAACACAGAGGAGCAAGGCACATCAATGAATGTTAATCAGTTTCCTGAATGTTTATATAAATGGTGCATAGAAACATAACTATTGTTTCTGTTACTAGCAAAGGAGGCAAGGAATGCCCAAAATTACAACTGAGACACTTCTGAAGAAAATTAATATTCTTCATTAAAACCCAAAATCTGTAGACAGTGAGGAGAAAAATCTGTATGTGTTTAGCTTCTAATTTTTTCTGCTCATTAAATTACATATACTGCTCTCTGCTCATTATAAAATATATGTTATATATATATATATATATATATATATATATATATATATATATTCTACATTAGTTTTAAAATTGAGAGATTTCTTTTCAATTTGAATAAGAACACTTCTTTGATTATTGTGGCAAAGAACTTCAAAAAGAGTTGTAAACAGGAAAATAGATTTATCAGTTGTACTTAGGCAAGTAAGCTATCTGATTCTGTAAATGTGAGTCCTGACGAATTTTGGCAAATGTTTAGCTATCCTGTACAGTTTTTAGGGAAGACAGACCTTGATCCTATGTGGCATTCCCTGAGGTTCTGGAATCTGTAGAGTACACACCTCATTTGCTCCCAAAATAATGGCTATGATAATGAATCTCAGTATGATACTGTTCTATACCAAATTTTGCTTGTTGAAGACTGTTGCCTTTTCATTTGATGCTACCCAGTCAATCAATTAATCAATCAATCAACCAGTCAATCAGAATACAGCCGGAAGGGATCTTTGAGGTCTTCTAGTTCAATCCCCAGCACAAGCAGGAGACCCTATACCATTTCAGACATGTGACTATCCAGTCTCTTAAAAACTCCAGTGATGAAACACCGACAACTTATGACAGCAAGGTGTTCCACTGGTTAATTGTTCTCACTTTTGACAACTGTCATCATGTTCTTTTGCAGTACTTGACTTCTACATACTCCATCCATGCTCTTGTTTCACTTTCTCCTTAGGTGATACCCATTCAGAGATGGTATTCAACAGGTTCTGACCAGTTCTGGAGAACTGGTAGCGGAAATTTTGAGTAGTTCGGAGAACCAGCAAATACCACCTCTGACTGGCTCTGCCCCCATCTATTCTCTGCCCCCCGAGTCTCAGTTGATCGGCTGAGTCTTCTTTGCCCTGCACAGGAGAACAGAGCTAGAAAGCAGGTTACTGAGGTGGGGAGGCAATGGGATTTTGCAGTAACCTTCCCCCTGGAGTGGGGTGGGAATGGAGATTTTACAGTATCCTTCCCCTGCCACACCTACCAAGCCACGCCCACCAAGCCATGCCCACAGAACTGGTAGTAAAAAATTTTTGAATCCCACCACTGTACCCATTTTGTTATATTCTTCACCTTGGCCCCTCCTATTTTTTAAAATTCAGTCCTTATCACATTATTTCAAATTGAAAATGTCTTCAGATTACACAAGATTGGCCATCAGTGTTTTAATTCCAATCTTCCTGAATTTGGAAATTAATAACATAAACATAAAATATGTATAAAATAAATGAAATCAAAGTGCCATAGATCTTTTTCTTAGGTGCTTGCATAATAATATAGACCTCCATGGATATTTTTACAAAAGCTTTGTTGAAAGAAATTGGGTGACAGATACTATAAGATCTTGAAAGTTGAACAGTAACAATAGAAATGTTTCCAAAAAGTTGATTTGCTTAATCTTGTCGTTACATTGCATTGCATATGTTCAGTCAGTAATATATTGGAATTAAATCTGTTTGAAATGAATTGCTTAAGGACAGAGTCATGTATGCTTTATTTATTAAAGTTTTTATTTTGCAGATTGGAGTAGCCTATTGTCAGTGCTGTAAAACTTATTTCAGGGTTTCCATAGAAGAGGTTGTATAGAAAACTGGAACCATTGATGCAATACCATTAAAAATATTATCCACTTTAAATCTACTTAAACCTGTCGTATTCAGCAAACGAAGTGCAGAAAGAACAGTTAGGAAATGTAAACACTTCGGCAGGACATTTATATTACTTCAAATAGCTCTTCAGAATGCAGTGTGCAATGAGCAGTTTCCATTTAAATTTAACAGCTGGTTCTATCTGGGTATTGGAATAATTTTGCAGAAAGAATAAAGAATATTTGGCAGTTGGATTAAACAAATAACAGATTTCAATTAATCCTTTTTAACTCATTATTTACTTCAGATTTGGGAAACATTCTCAAATCCAACTCTTTTAGGTATTTTATTTGATATTAGTGGTTCTTTTTAATTAAGCAGTATTGAATTGTACAATTTGCCACCATGATACTGTATTTGTCTTAGTTTTGTACCTGTGGCAGTTTTTAAATTGGAAATAGAGCACCACATCAGGTTTATAGTGAATTATGGATATCAAGCAAACCTTTTGATGGCATTAATGTGTTTGAAATTAAATAGTGGGTAAGAATTGGGGATATTTAAGTTGAGAGCTTATCTCAGCATCAGTTCTTCCTTAGAAAGTATACTGAAATTATTTACTATTATTAACAGTGAAACAAAATTGAATGCTGTATTGCAGACTAATTCTGCTGTCTGCCAGGGATTCCATCCTCACTGACTCAATCTTCTGTTGTTCCAAGGTCAGTAAAATGAGGACCCAGATTGTTGGGGGCAATACCAGTGGAGGGATCCAAAAAAATTTACTACTGGTTCTGTGGGCATGGCTAGCTGGCTCTGGCCATGTGACTGGGTGGCCTTTTTTTTGCAGCAACCCCCTTCCCCATTTTTTGGGTCTTCTGGGCCTCAGCCTCAGAAGCTCCATGGGAGTGTTTTTGCTCCTCCCAGGAGGCTTCCCTGGGGTCAGAAGGAAAAAATGGAGCCTGGGGAGCATGCAGCACCCTCATGCTCCATTGTGGGGCCTTCCGGGCCTCAGGAAAGCCTCCTGGGAACATTTTGCTAGGAAGCCAGGAGGCAAAAATGGAGCATGGGGCTGGGGGAGCCTCTCCTCATTTTTTGCCTTCCTGGGCCTCAGGGAAGCTTCCTGGGTGAAGCAATAAGACAGCAAGGGGAATCCCGGCACAGCTGATCATAGGAACAGCTGATTGTCAGGAGAGTGAAAAAAAAGAAATACCTTAAGGAGTGACTGGGCAGGGAAGAAAGCAATCAGCGATGTGGGCATGTGCGTGATGTTGCACACGTGGAATAAGGACTGACTGGGAGGGGAGGGGAGGGGCAACTAGGTCGGGGGCATGGCCAGCCAGAAGTTACTACCAGTTTGGCAACCCACGCTAAATCCTTGCTACCAATGTGAACTAACTGAATACCACCACTGGGCAGTTTTTATATTTAATTATGATGGGTTTTAGTTTTAATTTGGCTTGGTTAGTTTAATTCTATTTTAGATAACTAATTTATTGTACTGGTTTTAATTGTGAGCTGCCCTGAGTCCTTTTCGGGAGAGGGGGCAGCATACAAGTCAAATAAATAAATAAATAAATAAATAAATAAATAAATAAATAAATAAATAAATAAATAAATAAATAAATAAACTCATGCTGTAAATTGCTTAGAGAGGGCTGTAAAGCACCGTGAAGCAGTATATAAGTGCTATTGCTATATTCCTTCCTCTTATATAGTCTGCAATTATATCTTAACTGCCAATTAATTAATAAATATTTTGAATCAAGAATGTTTTTTGTATTGGAATTTTGAATAATACATTCCATTTTTGAATCTGAAATGTGAACTTGATCTAAGCTGATCTGCATACTTCAAATAACAAACATTAATCTACAAGTTAAATTAAAAACAGTATTCTAAATTTATTAGCTGTTAATTCATACGTATTTTTCTTCTAGCAATTTACAGATATAATTGTAAAAAGATTTAAATATGCATAAGTTTTGTCCTAACTTTTTGATTCATAATTTTAAACATGATTTTAATGGTTTTTAATGGTTTTAATGATCATAATCCACACTTTGGCAAACATACATTACAATCATCAACCTATTTCACTGTTGGGACTAATCATCAATCACTGAAATGGAATTGTAAAAGGCTTCCAGAATCATGATTAACATTAGCAGCAACAAAATAAGCCTTGCTTGCCAGTTTGCCTCACATATCACTGCTGCTGTGGAGTATGCCCTGGAATAGATTCCCTTGACAAATCACAGACAGTGCAAAGAACTTAGTGGCATCTTGAAACCTCACAAAATCCTGTAATTTTTATGGCAAAGAAATATGCTTTTTTATGGCAAAGAAATATGCTTACACCCTACCTTAAGAGTAAACTGGCTTATATTTATGTAATCTGTTAGCAAGGAAATGAATATTCTGTCACTAGAACAGTAATGACCTATGATTTTGTTTTTAATATAGTAAGTTTGCAGGACAGTTACTATTGTTACTGGTGTCAATGTTTATTGCTAAGTATGTCAAGTATGTCAAGCAAACATAAATCTGAAATTTAAAGTGATATTTCAAAGGATAAGATTTGATGTAATGTCAGAAAACTTCAGGTAGTTGAATTTACATTAATATGCCAATCAGATGAAATTGGACAACATCACTATATGGAGTGCAGATATGTATGAATCCAAGAATAGTATTTACATGTAATATTGGAAAGAAATATGAAATTGCAGACAACCAATTCTTTTGCCAAAATAAAGATATAGAGATTTTCCCACATTAAGTTCTATGCATAATTCATAAATATTCTATGATACTGGCATTTTGCTTTCTAATATGGCTCTTTCAGATATGGCAAGCATATCTGAAGGAGGCAGAAAACAAAATCTGAGGTTTTAGAATAGACACTTTGTATACACATATATGTGCATACTATACATATGTAATGTCAGGTAGTCATGCTTTTTTCTATCTGGGTATTCTGGCTATACCATAAATTATGGTTGTCCAACCCTTTGGTTTGCCTGGGCTGCACTGAGTGAAAAGGAATAGTCTTGGGTCTCATATAAAATATTTAATACAGTTAGTGTATATAAATAACATTTATATAATTTTAACATAATTTTAAATGTATTTTTATTATCTTGTGGGGCTAACCCATGGTTCAGGGCCATGGGTTGAATGTCTGCCATAAATCAACAGATATTTGGTTTCCCAATGGGTTTTCATGTGAAAAGCTGGTGGTGAGGTAAATTTCCTTCCACCTCCCTGTTCTTCCTTTCTTTTCTCCATCCCACCCGCCCTGTCCCAGTTTCTCAATACACTAAAAAGTAATAAAAAACTGGACAATATATCAGACCTCAAAATATATGTCACTTCTCAGTTTCTGTCAAAAGAGTTCCAAAACAGTTTTAAGCTGATTCCAGAAGCAGAAAAGGCAAAAGGCAGAAAAATTCAGAGCTAATGTGATCTTTAATAGCTAGTAGGCTTTTAATAATAGGCCTAGGAGATCTCCATCTCCTGCACCTCCTTAAAATTGTGAATCACCACCTGCTTCTCCTGACAAGATAATCCAGTCAAGCCAATTCTAATGGTAAAATGCTATCCTGAATATAACTTATGGGCTTTATAGATTAACACCAGCACACTAAATTGCATTCAGTGGTGGGATTCAAATTTTTTTACTACCGGTTCTGTGGGCATGGCTTGGTGGGTGTGGCAGAGGAAGCATACTGTAAAATGTCCAGTCAGAGGTGATATTTACCGGTTCTCCAGGCTACCAATTTCCGCTACCAGTTCTCCAGAACAGGTCAGAACCTGCTGAATACCACCACTGATTCAGAAGGATATAAGAAACTAATGTGGGGCCTATAATGCATATGCATTATGTTCCCTCTGGCAAGTGCTGGATGCTACACGAAGTATTACCTGTTATACCAGATGAAGCTTCCAAGTACTCTTGTAATGCAGCCCCATACAGAGCATGCTGTAGTTGTCTAAGAAAGTTGTGATAAGTTTAGCAAAGTTCATTACTCTCATATCATACAGGTTCATAACTGATGGATCAGGTACAGATAAATACTATCTAATTTAAAAATATCAAATTATATATTTATGTCTAGATTATCCATTCCCCAACTCCAGTGACAAGGTATCTTTTTGTACAGTGTTAACTCATTTATCCCTTTTCTTGTGAGAGGTAACAGATGGAAGAATAACATTTTTTTACAAGGAAATGACATTCTATATTCCAAATGAAAAGAATGGAATTTAGAAATCAGACTCTCATGGCTATTCCAGGTCATTTTGCTGCCTGGGATAAAAAAATCTATGTCAAGCTGTGTAGTTTCCCTAAGGCCAGTCAAGTTATTTTAACACCTGAGGCAAACATCTCAGAAGAACCTCTCCATTTTCCTTGCAGTAAAAATACAATAATATAACATAAACACTTTGCTCCTGTTTCATAATATGTATTATAGGCTATCCAGTTAATTATGGAATTTCTCTTTTGCTTGTCAATCACAAAATCTTATTTTACTCTATTGCAAAAATTACTCCAGAAGTATAAAGTAGCAGACAAAACAATGAGACACAATTACTCCAGCAAATTACTCAAGGACCCGCAAACTATTATCCTTCAAAAGTGTTGAGGTTACCAGTTAATTTAGCCAAAGGAATTGTGAGATATTTTTTTACCAGATTGGAGATGTAATTTAAACAATATCATGAAAATTCTCCGATGGATGCAAACAAGGAGGTAAGATGCTTATGTCTCCTCTAGTTCATGAATGTTTTACTATAATAATGAATATTTTTTTATCTTGAATCTCTGTATTTTATTTGCCTGCTTTATGGTTTATTTTTTTGTAAAAAAGGAAGGACTTTATTCTATCCAAAGGTTATGGCCAATTTTAAACTCTGGTCAATTATTTACGAGACAGCATGATGACCAAAAGAACTTCTACTTGCTTTGCCAGGGAATCACTGAAACCATTAGAGTCAACTTAATACCATGATAAACAATATACACAGGTGACCTTTCAGTATCATTGCCAAGCTGGATTTATAGGTAACTTACGATCTTTCTTTTCAAGTGTAAAAAAAAAAACCAAAGCTGTTGAGCTTGAGAAACTTTCACTAGACACACTATTCCGAGGTCTGGTGGTCATCATAAATAAAGTTACTTTTTGAAAAAAGTGAATAGAACATCTCTCACATGCTTTTATCTGGTGAAATCCATTGAGCACTCATAGGAGCACTTTCCTTTGCTTCAACTCATTGCTATTTCAGTATTTCTTTTTAAAATATAGCATCCTTCAGGATCAAGTTTTACTCACAGGGTATCCAGATACCAATGAAATAATTAAATGTTAATTCCTTCAGTGTACAAGTCTTGCAATACATTTGTAATATGTTTAAATATATTTATTTATATTTACAAACTGTTAACATCATAGTACTAATTACAGCTGTGCAAACTTCAAAAATTATTCAAACAAAATTGTTCAGAACTGATATGGGAATAACATCTCTACTACATTCATTTTTTATCTTTTTTTCTATTTTATTGTTTTAAGCCATCCAGAGTAGCCACACAGTGAGATAAGCAGGACATATATTTAACAAATAAAATAATAAATAAAAATTTAAACACTATGTTTTTCAGTTTACATGTGAGGCTGAAAAATGCTACTTTAAATATGGCTATTTTAAAAATCTCATTAATATTAAAAGGCCAATTCTTTCCAATTATCTTTGAAAGCATGTAAAGCCCTATTATTCTGGTTTCCTGCCTCTTTCCTCAGAATATATATATTTGAAAAAATAAATGCTAGCATTCTAAAGTTCAGAAGTTTCCCTTTCTATTTAAAATAATATTCCAGTGATTGTTTGGAATGGGGTGAATGATACTGTAGTTGTGAAAGGCAATTTTAGCATAGGCAGTTCTTAATTGAGACACCAACTTGGTCATTAAGCAAAGCAGTCACTAAGGGAAACATCATGGTTTTACAACTTATATGCCCTGTTTTTAAAGAGTTAGGGACAGTGTGGAAAACTAGAAGCAAGTTAGTCTAATCATGTTCTGTGGAGTATTATTAAAGAGTAAAAATGACTATGTAGAAAAGAATCAATAGGATTTTCACTAAGTTAACACATCTCAACCTTTTACATTTGTTTGTGGCTGTCAATAAACAGGTAGACAAGGATGATTCAACAGATATTGCACAATTGGATTTTCAAAAAGTCTTAATCAAATCAAAGGATGGACAACAAACAGGAAGCAAAGAGTAGAAGGAAATTGCAATTTTCTAGTGGTAAGATTTGAAAAATGAGATATCATGTTTTTTTTTCTACTTGTATATAAAGTATCTGGGATCAAGGCTAAGCAATAAAATGGATAGATTTGCTGTTCAGGCAGATTTAAAAAAGGGAATTGTAAAGAGCTCTAACTGAAAAAATAGGCTTCAAGATAGCAATTATTTACTATAAATCATTTATAAATTGATGCAGGTTGATTCAAAAAGTTCGTACTTACAAAGTAATGGTGTTTGAACTGGCACCAGCTGACTAAGTAAGTAACTTGAAGTCATAGTAAAACAACTTGATGAGAACATCCATCTGGTTTGCAGCTGCTGTAAAACAAAAGAACCAAATTTCATGCTTAGAATTGTTAAGAAAGAAATTTAAAATAAAACTTCTGATATAATAATGCTTTAATACACATCTGCACTGAGGCCATATGAGAGTATTACTCTCATTTATTCTTGCTGTATCTTAAAAAGGATATTATAAATCTAGAGAAAGTCAAGCAAAATGACTGGTTGAGGTTGGAACAACTCTTCTTGAGAAAAGACTACATCAATTGTGCTGTTTAGGTTGGAACAAAACAGATAAAGGAGGTATGTTAGAGATAAATAAAGTTGTGCATGACATACATAACATGGCGAGGTCTCAAAGTTTTTTTCAAGAAGTAACTGGACTTTCTTGTTTTTCTTTGAAGACAATGTGCTTCTCATTCAAGAAGCTTCTTCAGCTCTGACTAGACAGCGAAGAAGCTTCTTGGATGAGAAGTGAAACATCTTCAAAGAAAAGCAAGTCCAGTTGCCTCTTGAAAAAGCACCTTTGGGACAACCAGGGCCTGGATGACAGAGAATCTCCTAGATATAACATGGAAATAACAATGTGGCAAACACTCTTAGAATTTAACATCAGCTCCTGAATCTGGTTCCCCCCCCCACATAATCCAAGAAGTTTTTTTTAATGACCCTGTAATCCCTTTTTATTGGGGTGGAGTCAGGGCGACTGAATGGAGCTGAGCATTTACTGGTCGGATGCCCCAGTATTTTTGTGATATCTTTTATTAAAACATAAGTACACAGTTTCTGTGCAAGTTGCAGAATAAGAATATTAGCCTTATATTTAGATTCCACATATGTTTACTTTGAAATAATTGCTCCCATGTTTAGAATAATTTTATCTGCTTTATAAAAGCAGAGAAGCATACAGACTTGCTCTGAAGGACATGGAATTGTATTAAAACATATAGATCGTAGAGAAGGGAAAGGTGTTCATGAGTATCATTCATTTTATTGAAGGGCAATCTTTTAAACTGATTATAACATTTTTATATATCTTTTTTTTAAATTACATTTATATGCCGCCCTTCTCCGAAGACTCAGGGCGGCTTACAATTTTTGGGGATACAACCCAGTGTGCTCAGCAATAGCCTTCATTCCATTGTATATGCCTGCTTATTACTAAGCAGCATTTTTACGAAGTCAGCTTATTGCCCCCATCAATCTTGGGTCCTCAATTTACCTACCCCGAGAGGATGGAAGGCTGAGTCAACCTTGAGCCTGGTGGGATTCGAGCCTACAGTAATTGTAGACAGCTGGATCTTAAGTGCAGGCATTTAACAGCCTGAGCCACCAAGGCCCTTTCCTTTTTAAAAGATTATAACATTTTCTTAGCAATGAATTGCTTTTATTAAAATATGAATATAATTTTTTTTTAATTACATTTATATGCCGCCCTTCTCCGAAGACTCAGGGCGGCTTACAATTTTTGGGATACAATCCAATGCACTCAGCAATAGCCTTCATTCCATTGTATATGCCTGCTTATTACTAAGTGGCATTTTTACAAAGTCAGCTTATTGCCCCCAACAATCTTGGGTCCTCAATTTACCTACCCCGAGAGGATGGAAGGCTGAGTCAACCTTGAGCCTGGTGGGATTCAAGCCTGCAATAATTGCAGGCAGCTGGAATTAAGTGCTAGGCATTTAGCAGCCTGCACCACCAAGGCTCTTGTGTTATTAGACACACAAGGAATTTGTCTTGGTGCATATGCTCTCAGTGTACATAAAAGAAAAGATACATTTGTCAAGAATCATAAGGTACAACACTTAATAATAGTCATAGATTACAAATAAGCAAACAAATCATAGTAGGAAACAGTCAATATAAATCGTAAGGATACAAGCAACAAAGTTACAGTCATACAGTCACAAATGGGAGGAGATGGGTGATAGGAAAGATGAGAAGATTAATAGTAATAGTAATTAAAATAAATTAGTAGGGTTAAACGTGTATGATGGAAAAAAATAAACCTCAAAAATAAATTCTAGGTATCAATAAAGCTCAGGCTGTTTATAAATAGATCACTGCATCATCTACATCTTTGACACAATTCTGTTAGAACAAAGCAAGCCTCCTCTGGAAGTTTATCCGCAGCTTCCTTGGCACAATGGTGATTAAATCACTAATAAAGACAACCTTTAGTTTTATACAGTAGTGCCTGGTTGGTGCTATAAATCACTAGTGTGGAAATGTTACAACTGGGTTTCATGGACAAGGCAACATTCCTGACTATGTTTGCAGAGGTTAAGCACCTGTAAGTCATATGTATGTATGTAGAACAAAAGAACTGGATATGCATAGACGAGGAGTGATGGCTCATAGGAATAATCCTACCTCTACAAGTACAAGTAGGCCTTTCAACAAGCATTTCAGAGAAGACACAAATTATGTATTTTTTCCCATTTAATATCCTAATAGAGTAATTGACCAAGACATATTGCCTTGTACAGTGTTCCATTTTCACATCTTGTGAGGCTTTCTAAACTTATATATATTACATTCTGAAGGAAATCCTGAAGTTCATTCTGCTGACTCCAGCAACTTCTTGATCATTTTTGTTGTCTCTGTTGTAGTTTGAGGGCTGAAGCATTTACTATGTAAGAAAGTGATATCCAAATAAGTTTAGAACAGAACACTCTTCAAAAACCATATGTTTACCATATGGGTGTAAGAGTTTTGAAAAGCACAGTCCCTAGTTAATCCCAAAATGAAACTAGAAAGGTTGAGTAATGTCTGTGCTTTCAAATGTTTTTCTGCTAATTCAGGGAAATATGCTGCAGGACTATGATGGTGTAGATGTTGGAGAATAACACTGACATATAAGTCCTGCTGCTACCTCTGGTTTACATTACACACACCAAAAGCAGAGTCTGTCATATCTTTTTATTTGTTATTCAAAATGGAACTCCCAGAAAGTGATGGAAGGAACTTCAGCGGAATCTACAATGTACATTTTAGAGCTATTAACTTTAAATGTTTTGTTGATTTTTCTCAAGATTATTCTTCCTCAACTAGGTTTTCATGAAACTTTTTCCAAGACACAATAATTATTCATCTTATTTAAAATAAATATAAATCTTATGTTTCTATTTGTAACAGAATTAACATTCTACATTAACCAGAGCTTTTAAAAATATGCACTACTTTAAAATATGTTTGTGAAATATGTTTCTGAGACTTAATTAAACTTTCTTTATTTGTACTTTATTATGAGCTATTTACCACATCTTTGTAGAGATAAAATGCAATTTAAATCTAAGTAATAGTAAGGTCTGTAAAATAATCTTTGTTTCAATAAAGTAGAATATACCAGTATGTAACTGAGGGTTAACTATTATAGCTACTAGAATATAGATATACACACAGGCAACTAACCCCACACTCACTTGTACTGATGTTAGCTAGCTGGATAATGCAGCATCTGGAAGCAAACACTCAGGCTAAAAGTGCACCCAAAATTCCACATTAAACATGATCTTTGTTCATACTACTATATTTGGAACAATCCTCTATTTGAGAACTATCTACCTAATCTAGTATGGATAATTGAAGAAAAAAAAAGTTGAGAGCCGGGTCTTGCAGTTGGCCATTAAATGTTAGGAGCTAGGACTGCAGAAGGTATAGCACATTGTTCCCAAAATGTATCCGTATGTGGGTGCAGAAATTACATATTTCTATAACTTTTGGTTATTAATGACATGCTGCATTTGTTGCTTCCTAATATACAATACAATCTCGTTTAGCAACAGTTGGGATCTACAACTCCATTCCTAAATACTAAGGTTGCAAAACAAAATTTCCTGTCATCATGATGGACTTAACGACACCATTCCCACTGTGGTAGCTAAGCAAAACATTACATGACTACAACTTATGATTTAACTTCCACCTTTTTGTCTTCCAAATCAGTGGTGGGATTCAAAAATGTTTACTACTGGCTCTGTGGGCATGGCTAGGTGGCGTGGCCATGTCATTGGGTGGGCATGGCTTTTTTTGCAGCACCACCCCCACCCCACCCTGTGTTTTGGGTCTTCCTGCCCTCAGGGGAGCCTCTGGTGGGCGTTTTTGCTCCCAAGAAGCTTCCCTGGGGCTCAGGAAGGAAAAAAATGGAGCATAGGAGGGGCGCACAGCATCCCTCCGTGCTCTGTTTTGGAGCTTTCCTGGTCTCAGAGGAGCCTCTGGGAGGGGACATTTTTGCTCCCAGGAAGCTTCTCTGGGGCCCAAAAAGGCAAAAAAATGGAGGGTAGGCTGCATCCCCTCCCTCCATTCTTTGCCTTCCTGGGCCTCAGGGAAGCCCTCTGGGTGAAGCAGTAAGAAGCGAGGGGAATCCTGGCACAGCTGTTCGTAGGAACAGCTGATTGTCAGGATGTAAAAAAAAAACCTTAAGGAGTGACTGGGCGGGCGAGCATTGGGCGGACAGGGTGAGCAAACATCGGACATCAGGTGGGTGGGGGAAGCAAGCGAGCGGTGACCGGGCAACCAAATCCTTGCTACCAGTTCACCCAAACCTGTGTGAACCAGCTGCATACCACCACTGATCCAAATGCTTTTGTTAATCTGACTAATGGTTGACTTGATTGGTTTAAAATGAAATGAATAAACTGAATATTTTCTCTGATTCACTATCGTTGAACAGTGAAGAAATGAAGGCTGGTTACTGATGTTTAGGTTCTATAGAAAAAAACTGTAAACTAATTTGACAAATTTACTTTTTCCATATATTATTTGCTATGCTTCTGGTGTTTAAGATGTTAAATATGGACTGTCTTAAGGACCACATACAAAGTAAACAATACATAATACAGAAAATTTAAAATCATACATATGAAGACTGGATTCATACATCATGCTGAATAAAATGTGTTTTAACCATAACCATAACTAAAATGATTAACTAATTGGCATAATTCCTGTATAAGCAACAAATCTCATTATTTAGATTTCTGTAATATTTATTCTACTTTTATGCTGTTGAATCAATACACACCTACCTTATATACAATATACACTTATCTTATGACATAATATGTGTCATAGGTTTTTAGCTATTGTAGTATGTGAATCTAGACAAAGCTAAGTTAAGTCACAAACATTTGGTTTAACCAACATTATGTTTAAGAAGTGTATTTCTTGTAATAAATATATTTAAAGTAAAAATGAAGCTTCGGTTCCTAGAGGGTTGCCCTGTGCTTTTTATTCCAACCATTTGGGAAAATCAGACTGTAACTAAGAATTGTCTATCTTTCATGCAGAAATAAGGAAATAGTTATTCTGTAAGTTATTTCTTATAGAAAGTTTTCTAGCTTTGCTTGGACATCAGAAATATCACAAGGTGCTGCCTCAGAAATAAATTATCCTCTATATACTAAATATCCAGGAAGAAGGGGGGGAAGGTTGATAAATGGGAGTCCAGGGATTTGCTAAGTAAGGTTCATACAACACAAAATTTATGATCATGTGCTTTTGGACTTCAAAATGATTAATGCAGCTAATTCTCAGAAGAATAAGAGCTGTTTTAGCCCAGGAGGGAACTGAATGCTATTGTTGATAGAAAGAGATAACATCAAAGTGGTCCACTGCTTGTGTTAAGCAAATACAGAACTCTGGGTCATTGCAAATTAATCCTAAAGGAGTATGAAAACCTTCTTAATGACTACTAGATCTGTGGCATTATCACTTTTCAACCAATTTTTTTAAAAAATAGAGTCGTTAACGAGAATTACAAATGGTCTTACTAGCTAGAATATGTTTGCCAGCTGTGTAAAAAGGTGCACATTTTTAAAAGAAGGCATTCGATCTATATATCAGAAGGTCAAAAAGCATACAATATGAACTAATTTGGAACTGAATGGTTAATTCCACAAGAACCAAATACTTCAGGAGCATCATAAGAAATTTACTTTTTCACTTAAAACTGAACTAGTGCATTATCTTAAATGTATAAAAATAGAACACATCAATCTTACTCTGAACAGGTGAATAATATCACCTCTTCAGCAATAATTTCCCAAATCATGTTCAGTTGTTCATAAAAGGAAAGAAAGCAGCTGCAGATTGACTTATCTTCAGAATTATGATCACTTTGCTTTTGGTTCCCCTCCTTGATTGTTTTGGATAAATTGATGTTTCTTTACTTATTCACATATGCTATCAGTCAGAAAATAATTGTCACTCAGCCAATGGAACAAAATGAAATAGCAATAGCAATGGACTTATATACCACTTTATAGTGCTTTACAGCCCTCTCTAAGCGGTTTACAGTCAGCATATTGCCCCAACAATTTGGATTCTCATTTTAGCCACCTCGGAAGGCTGGAAGGCTGAATCAACTTTCAGCCTGGTGGAATTTGAACTGCCAGATTGTAGACAGCTGGCTGCAGCAGAAGTAGCTTTGCAGTACTGCACTCTAACCACTGTGCCACAGAGGGTCCTAATAGAACCATTTATTAGCAAAGTTCCACTTTTAGAGAGCAAAAATATCTTTCCTATCTCATAAATATTCAGCAAGGAAGGTAAAAGTGCTGCAGACATATTCTTACAAGGACTATTGGATTATATGATTTGGATGCTTGCAGAATAAATTCTGTTCTTGAGCACAAGGCATCTTCCATTTGCTGCCATATACAGTATGCCTAACTAGCAAACTAGTTCTAAGAGATTAAAATAATTTAAAACAGCCTTGCAGTGCTACACATCTGTTCAGCTAATAGTGACTATGCAAGTAAGGTGATACTTGGATAATATACAATACATTAAGGCCTGGCTCACAAATATAGTTTGTTGAATAAGTTATATTTGCCTCAACCATTACATTATCTGGCTGCTATATACCAGTAAAAAAGAAATTATCAGCAAGAGAGATAGCATTAATATAGAACTATAAGCATGATTACAAGCTCAACTTCTTAGTTTATATTTATTTATTAATCTGTCCACTTTTTCCAATTTTAATCCCCATAATTCCTATTTATAAAGAATTTTGAAAAAAATAATTAATTTCTACATGGAAAGAAGACAAATAATCTAGAAGATATTACCTCTGTGGATAATATCACCAAAATCACATTCTGAATATGAATCTTTTCAATGAAGAAGACCTTATTATACTACAAACAAATACTGTTTCTGTAGACATCAAAATCCTGCATTTTGGGTGGCTCTCTCCCAAAATTTTATAAACTTTCTTTCTCATTGATTGCTATGAACTATGTCGTCAAACTGCCCACCCACCCATCTAAGCAATATTTCATTAAGAAAGTATCATTTCTCCTTGGGTCAATTTCCTCAATTGTTTCTAAGAGGCTGCTATCTCCTGATATGGTTGTTTGTGTTTTAGGGGGTGGGCGAACTGCTTGAATATCTAACTGGCTTTGTGCCACAGCTTGGCCAGGAAACTTAAATTCCCATGGGCCAATACAATAGACTAAAAGAATGTAGAATGTGTGTGTGTGTGTGTGTGTGTGTGTGCATGCATACAATTCAGAAAAACTCAGAAAATAAGGTATTATCTTCTGAGCACTTATTACGTAATTATGGGAATGCTACCTTGCTTCTAAAATCTTTTGAAGGGAAAACACACATGCATTCCTGGGGTGTCAACCATGACTCATGAATATTAGACCAGATTTTTGGCATTATTATTATTATTATTATTATTATTATTATTATTATTATTATTTGTTTATATCAGAGTGCTGTCCAAGACCTATTTCACATCTGAATTTAATTGTGCAGATAGGATAACTCAGTAAAAAGAGGACTGCAAGTAGCTGAAAGATAAGCATTCTTTTCTGATGGACCCAGCAAAGAACAGACAATGTAATCTGTAACAATAGCTGCAAAAGTTAGTGTTAGACAATTTTCACAACATTCATAAATTGTTCAGGAATTAGGGTGAATGCTGTAAAACAGCCTAATTCTAGTCCTTCTCACTGTCAGATAAGCAAGATCCCACTCCAGATTAAAACTAGACAGGATTTTTCGCTCAACAGTCTGTTTTCTTATTCTTACTTGTGCTTTCCAATTTTCTTCTCTTTTCTAGTTTCTCACAATCCTAAATCTGTGACACACTCTCTTAAGGTGCCACCTTTCTTGGTTGTTATAATGCCTTGGGCCATCTGGCCTTAATCAAGTCAACTAGGAAGTATAAATATTCTAGAATGAGAGAAAGCTCTGCTTGTTAACACCACAAGGACCAGTTTCCCAATTACAAGCCCAGCCTTGGTGGTGCAGGCTGTTAAATGCCTAGCACTTAAGTTCCAGCTGCCTGCAATTACTGCAGGCTCGAATCCCACCAGGCTCAAGGTTGACTCAGCCTTCCATCCTCTCGGGGTAGGTAAACTGAGGACCCAAGATTGTTGGGGGCAAAGCTGACTTTGTAAAATTGCCGCTTAGTAATAAGCAGGCATATACAATGGAATGAAGGCTATTGCTGAGCGCACTGGGTTGTATCCCAAAAATTGTAAGCCGCCCTGAGTCTTTGGAGAAGGGCGGCATATAAATGTAATTAAAAAAAATGTTAACGAGTGAAACAATTCCTGGGTCATTGTTATTGCACTTTTTTTCCTTTGTTTAAAAATCAGTGGAAGAAAATGTACTTGTGTTAGGAACTTATCCCATAAATAACTTCAGTAGATTTTGGATAATGATGGACTTATTGGTAGGAAATCAATTTGCTTTCTAGAATGTGGTTTCTGATCATCAAAAACTCTGTTTTGTATGTTAAGAGAATTAGTGTGATATGAAGGCAAACGTTAAGATGCTTTTCTTAAGTGTGCTTTAAGTTTTATTTTATCAATATGCCATTCTATTTAATATGTCTAACATCTGTCTATTTCTTTCTCTGATTTGCTTTTTGCACTAAGCCCCAAATTTTTTTTTTCTTTTCTTTTCTAACACTGACAAAACCTTCCTATGAACACAGCTTGTCATGGTTAATTTCCAAATTCCTTGCAGGACAAAGACTTTTATAGCACCTATAACTTAGTCTTAGCCTATGAAGTGCCTCAAGGCTCTTTATTTTTGTTTTAATTACACAGTGTATTGTTTGTTTGTTTTGGGCATGTGTGTTTCAGCTCTTGCCACATTCAAGTCTTTGCTCCCTGTTTAAATAGAAAGTGTTGCTAATATTTTGATTTGCAAGAATTCGATGGGTTGTAAATGTGAATTAGTCACTTGCTAAATCATCTCATCACCTAAGAATGAATAAGTGTTCCATAGTATTTATATCCCATTTAAAAACTAAACTGTTTATTATTATTATTATTATAGCAGGAAATTATGGTTTAATATCAGTTTTAAGAGAGATATTAAGTGAAGTTAACAGTTCTGTGTTATAAATGAATATTAGGCCACTATTTGTCATTTCCAATAAAATGGAGGACCTTGAACAAACTAAACCTATCAGAGAAATATAGCAGATCACATCTTGCTTTAAAAATAATCAACTTTAATTAGAGCATATAAAATTAATGGCTGTTTTTCACAGACAATTATGTTTTAGAAATATAATATAAATATAAATCAGAGCTTGTTAAATAAAATATCTCATTCTGACTCATTAATTCCTAGGGTCACTTGACTGGAAATGAAGGAACTGGGCATATGCATACAAGTGAAAGAAGTTAAGAACAGTTGTGCAAGGCTAGAAAAGGCTTAGTGAACTATTAATAAGAGGTGCTTCATACATGTTCTTAATCAATTCAGTGGACATATTTTTAAAGTGTTCAAGGTGTTGGCACAGGCCATTCATTTGTATGCTTTTATGCTTTCTTAATCCTTTAAAATCTTGCAGGGTCCTTGGTGGTCTCTGAGCTTGTTGTTTTCATGCAGATGTTTCATTACCATACTAGGTAAGATCAGTGCTGGTAGGGAGTGAGGTTTGCTCTCATTTTGAGCAATACTGACCTACCTTGTCAGTATTAGTGGGAATAGTCTTCGTGATTTCTTGATTAAACTGTTATTTACTGTTAGATGATTTGTTTTAGTTGCTGATTCCTTGATTGGAGTATTGTTTGCTCCTTAATTGTGGGTCTAGTGTTAATCTCTGCTTATATGGATGTTGGTTGATGGTAAGGAGGGTCCTTTTGTTTCATTTTTGGATTTTTGACTGTCTCTTTTGATTGGTATGTAGATGTAGTTTATTTCTATATGCCTGTTGCTGGCTGACTTGTCTGAGTGTCAGACTTCCAGGAATTGTCTACCATTTTTGGACAGAATATTCACAGTTTCTCAGTTAAAACTATGGTTCAGTCGGTCCATGTGTTGTGAAATTAAGGAGTTAGTTAGTGTTCATGGGGGCACTCTATTAGTCTTCTGTCTCAGTGGTGGGATTAATTTTTTTTTACTACTGGTTCTGTGGGCGTGGCTTGGTGGGCGCGGCATGACTTGGTGGGCGCGGCATAGCTTGGTGAGCATGGCAGGGAAAGGATATTGCAAAATCTCATTCCTTTTGCACCCCACTAGCCTGCTTTCCAGTTCTGTTCTCCTGTGCAGGGCAACCAAAGAAGACCCAGCCAATCAGCTGGGACTTGGGAGGCAAAGAATAGATAGGGTCAGGGCCATTCAGAGATGGTATTGGCTGGTTCTCCGAACTACTCAAATTTTCCGCTACCAGTTCTCCAGAACTAGTCAGAACCTGCTGAATACCACTTCTGTTCTGTCTGTTTCTCCTACTGCACATAGTGGCTGTTGCTATTGTTAAGTTTGCATGAAGAGTCAGACGCGAAGAGCTTCAGTGAAGAGTTTATTAGTGACTACAGCTCGAATGGACCCATCTTGGCTGGGCTACGGCTGCTACTTATAGCCAGCAGCCGCAGTTGCCAGCCAATCAGAGTGCAGGGTTTTCCCACACTTTTCAAACCAATCATATTTGACATTTTACAAGAACAATTCAAACTAAACCAATGACATTCAAACCTACATACATAACACCCCTCCCCACTAGGTTCAGTACATACCAAACCCCAACCTATCTAATGTATTCTTTTAAATAGGTGGGGCTCTTACGTGTCGTTGAGACCTTCATGGTTCAGAAGTTTTAACATTCTCACCCAGTGAGAGAGGAAATGTGTCTGCTGACATTTCCCTACTGGGACTTCCTGTGAAAGAAGACCCTGTTTGATTGTTAGAATCTGGTCTCTCCTCCCAACCCATCTCCAGCCCAATGTCAGCACCCAAGTCAGGTAGTGATGTACAATCCTCCACTTCTAAGGATGGATTTTGGCATTGTGACAGGTTTTGGAATGGTTCCTGTCGTAATGGCTCGTTACACATGGGATGGATTCTTGCTTGCTGATTATCCTCCTGCTCCTCCCTTCCCCTAGAATTGACATCAGGTGAGGGAACTAGAGAGGAACAAGGGCGATGTTCCTGAGAAAACCTGGATCTAAGTTGATCAATGTGCCTGCTCCAGAGGAGTCCATCCTCTGTTTGCACCCTGTAAGAACGAGGGCCTGTGATTTGAGTTATCTCAGCAGGAATCCACAAAGGTTCACCCATAAGGTTCTTAGCATAAACAGAATCACCCACACTGAATGTGCGAACTTTAGAAGTGGAATCTAGTGGTGCGTTGGGTGCATAAGTGGATGAAGGCAGTCAAGGGAAGACCTAAGTTTCCTACCCATCAACAACTCTGCTGGGGATAAGTTATTAGATGGGTTAGGAGTGATGTGCTGAACACTAAGAAGTTTTTCAACTTTCTCAGTGATGTCCCCAGGACCCAGTTGCTGAAGTTTCTCCTTGGTAAAACATACCATGCGTTCAGCCCGGCCGTTAGCCGAAGGGTGCCCAGGGGCAGTGAGGGCATGTCTGATACCCTGTTGTGCTAAATAGGATTCAAAAAGGTTGGATGTAAATTGAGGGCATTGTCAGAGACAAGAACATCAGGTAACCCGTGGGTTACAAAAGTTTTTGAGCTGCTTGATGACAGCATCAGTTGTGGTGGATGCCATAGGGATTACCTCTAGCCATTTGGAATATGCATCTACTATAATAAGAAAGGTGTGCCCTCTGGTAGGGCCTGCGAAATCAATGTGAATCCTAGACCATGGGCCCCTAGGGCATTCCCATTCCTGTTTGGGGGTGAGAAGTGGGGCAGGCCTGACTACCTGACAGTTGGGACAAGATGTAACCCAGTTTTCAACCATTTTGTCAATACCTGGCCACCATACATAACTCCTGGCCAATCCCTTCATTCTGACAATACCTGGATGACCCTCATGTAACATTTCCAAAACCTCTTTTTGCAGTTTTGCAGGAATAACCACCCTGTTACCCCACAAAATACATCCTCTTAATACAGATAATTCAGTTTGCTTGGACTTAAAAGGTTGGGCCAGGTGAGGTAGATCTTGAAGAGGCCAACCTTTCTTAATCCAGCCTATAACAGGAGCCAATAAAGTGTCTTTGGCAGTCTCTCTGGCAATTTCAGCAGCATGCACTGGAAGCTTGGCAACAGTTTCTAGGAAAAAGGTGTGTGTTTCAGGTTCAAAGTCCTCCTTGTGGCAAGGAAGTGGGCAACGACTCAGTGCATCAGCATGTGCAATGTCTTTGCCAGGCTTGTGGATAAGTTTGTAAGAATAAGCAGCAAGAAATTCAGTCCACCGCAGCATTCTTGGTGACAGGATAGTAGGTGTAGGTTTATCTCCTGCCACAATGCCTAACAAAGGTTTGTGATCTGTAACAATGGTAAATGTTCTCCCATACAATTATTCATGAAATTTCTTGACAGCTGCAACAATTGCTAATGCTTCCTTGTCCAATTGGATGTAATTCCTCTCTGCTTTGGTCAAAGTGCCTTGGTGGCTCAGGCTGTTAATTGCCTGCACTTAAGTTCCAGCTGCCAACAACTGCTGTAGGCTCGAATCCCACCAGGCTCAAGGTTGACTCAGCCTTCCATCCTCTCGGAGTAGGTAAATTGAGGACCCAAGATTGTTGGGGGCAATTAGTTGACCTTGTAAAAATGCTGCTTATTAATAAGCAGGCATATACAATGGAATGAAGGCTTTGCTGAGCACACTGGGTTGTATCCCAAAAATTGTAAGCCACCCTGAGTCTCCAGAGAAGGGCGGCATATAAATGTAATTTAAAAAAAAGTGCGAGAGTAAAATGCAATAGGGGCTTCTCTCCCACTGGGAAGCCTGTGGCTCAAGCCCCCCCCCCACTCCAAAGGGGGATGCATCACAAGTCAGTACAACAGGCAAATTCTCAGAGAACTGTATCAGTACAGCATCAGGCGTGATTAGTCTTTTAATACTGTTAAATGCTGATTGTTCCTTCCTCCCCAGACCCAAACAGACTTTTGTCAAGTAATCTGTGCAATGGTTCTGCAATGGTTGCCTTCTGAGGTAGGAACATGTGATAAAAGTTCATGAGTCCAAGGAAGGCTTGCAAATCTGTTTTGCATTTAGGTCTAGGGGCTTCTTTGATTGCTTGAACCTTGGCATCGGTAGGGTAGATGCCATGCTTGTCAATCATATAGCCCAGGAACTCAACCTTGTCAGTTTTAAGAGTGCATTTTTCTTCCTTGACTTTTAACCCTGCTTTCCTGAATCTGGTAAGGACTTCTCTGAGTCTTTCTTGTAACTGAGTGTCATTTTCAGCAGAGATTAACACATCATCAAAGTAAGGCACTACCCCTGGCAGTCCTTGGAGCATCCTTTCCATAAGGCTTTGAAAGATGCCTGGTGCCACGCTTACTCAAAATTGTAACCTTTTACATTTGAAGGCACCTCTATGAGTCACAATGGTTTGGGCCTCTGCAGTGGCATCATCAACTGTTAGTTGTTGATATGCCTGGGCCAGATCCAATTTGGCAAAGACTGTACCCCTGCCAAGTGAATGTAATATATGATGCACCACTGGAACTGGGTATGCGCTCTGCTGCAGCGCATGGTTCAGTGTCCCCTTATAGTCCCCACAGATTCTTACTGACCCATCAGTCTTGACAGGTGTGACTATGGGTGTCTCCCATCTGGAGTGGTCAGTGGGCTCTAAAACTCCTTGAGCTATTAGTTTATCTAATTGTGCATCACTTTTTTCCTTTAAGGCAAATGGGACCCTTCTGGGCTTTAAACGAATTGGAGGCACCTTGGGATCTAGGTTGAAAGTGATAGGGGTCCCCATATACTTGCCCAATCCTTCGCTGAAGACCTCTGGAAACTCAGACTTTAAGGCCTCCTCCCATTCAGAGTTGCTCACATGATTGATGCCAGTCACCTCGATGCCTAGTAGATTGAACCACTCAAGTCCCAGCAAGCTTGGGCGATCCTTGTCCACGATGGTCAGGGGCAAACGTTTGGTGTGGCCTTTGAACTTCACGTTGAATTCTCTTGTTCCAACTACTGGAATCTTGTTCCCTTGGTAGTCTTTAAGAGTCAGTGCTTGCTTCTGGAAATGTTTCTTCTGAATGTTGGGAAGTAGCCTGTGAATAGTGTCCCATGACACCATAGATAAATAGGATCCTGAGTCCACTTCCATTTGGCAAGGCCTTCCTTCAATTAGTACCTTCACATGTACTTTTCTGCTTCTTAAGGGTGAAGAATGACCAATGGTGACTGTTTGATGAGTTTCATTCTTCCCATTTGCTTCTGAGTTAAGCCCCATTTTCTCACTGAAGTTGTTGGGCTTGAAATCTTTGTCAGGAAACTTTCTTCTGTGTGGTGGAGTTCTGGATGATTTGCAGACTCTTGCTAAGTGACCTCTTTTTCACAACAAAGGCAGATGGTATCAAGAAACTTGCATTCAGTGCGGGGTGCCCCCCACAACCTCTGCAATAAAAGTCTTGCCTTTTTCTTCCCAGGTCTTTCTTTTTCTTTTCCATTCTGAGTCTATAAATTCCTTCCTCCACCTCACTGCAGTCTGATTCAGAATCTATTTGCTCAATGAGTTGTTGTGGACTTTTCCACATCAGAATGGCTTGAGGCCTTGTTAATTTTCTTCATGGCTGCGCTGAGGACTTAGTGGCTTCTGCTGAGGAGGCCTCTTCTATGGCTTCCTTCAAGCGTGATCTTAGGTTTTAATAACAATTTGCTCTGAAGCACTTTGTCTTTGAGGCCTAGAACAAATCGATCACGCCTGGCCTCCAAATGGTTAAACTCGCATGCACCCCCAATGTCTCTTAAACTTGCCACGAAGTCGTTAACGTTTTAAGCTTTCCCCTTGATCCCGCGGTAAAACTTCGTGTCTCTTAATGAGGCACGATACTTGTCGTAATGGGCTCTTAACAGCTTTTCTAAGTCGGGCCATTCCATTACCTTCACGTCTGCAGCTCCCACCAATGCCTTCACCATCTTGAAGACTGCGGACGCAGTCGTAAGAAAGACTGCCCTCTTCGCTCGGAGATGTCGGTGAGGTCGTTTCCTTCCAAATACATTTGGAAGCGATCCGCATATGATTCCCAGTCTTCTGCCGGATTGAGCGGGGCTGGGGGTGTTCAGCGCAGCCATCTTCCTTGTCTTCATCGTCTTCTCTTCAGGAGAATCCCACCTTCGTCGCCAGTGTTAAGTTTGCATGAAGAGTCAGACGTGAAGAGCTTCAGTGAAGAGTTTATTAGTGACTACAGCTCGAATGGACCCATCTTGGCTGGGCTACGGCTGCTACTTATAGCCAGCAGCCGCAGTTGCCAGCCAATCAGAGTGCAGGGTTTTCCCACACTTTTCAAACCAATCATATTTGACATTTTACAAGAACAATTCAAACTAAACCAATGACATTCAAACCTACATACATAACAGCTATCCTGACACTGAATCTGTTTTATATGACTCCTGTTTGCTTCTGGATTTTGTTTTGAAGGTTTAATTTGTTTGTGTGCTATGGTGATGCCATGTGGTTGTAATAGTCTTTTGGTGGTTTCTGAGATATTTTTCATAGTTTTTTCATAGTTTATTATGCGGTGGTGTGGTGGGGCAGTGGCTTGAAGATGCTGAATTTGTTGGCCCAGAGATGGTTGGCTTCCCAGTGGTTTGAGCCCATGACACTACATGGTAGAGTGAGTTCCCATCATTTGCCTGTAGGTCATGCCCACCAAGCAGTTCAAAAGCATATAAAAATGGAACTAGATAAATAGGTACCACTCCAATGCCAGAAAAGCGAGCAACATTCAGTGAAGAAGTGGGAGCTGGAGTTGGACTTGCCCAGATGTAAGACGAAGTCAGCAGAAGAAAGCCAGGATGACCCAAATTCCCCTAAATGCTACTAGCCAGGTAGTGCACCCTGTGGTGCACTGTGATAGTGCACATGCATGAACAAATTGAACTAGCAATCTTAGGTTGCTAGAATTACTCTGTGGTAGAAAGCATTGTAGACTTCCCTGCCTATGAAGGCACACAGTAAAAAAAGTCTATTATGTTTAATTTATCATACAAGCAATAAATTGAAAATAATACAATTATGGAATCATAATTCAAAAGATATCCACATCCTCTGCCCCAAGTCAGCAATTAATAATATGCAAATTAAAAAATCATCTAAATTTAAACTAATTTCAACTAGAATCATGTACTGATGTGCTAGTAGACATCAACATACAGTGGAACCTCGGGTCACGAATGTTTCTGACAATGACCAAATCGGGTGACAACCAAAATTTCAGAAAATTTTTGCATCTCATCGCAAACACATCCTTGGGTGGCGATCAAACACAGCCATGGCGATATCCTGTTCCACGCCATTTTTTTTGTCCTTGCATGCACAGTCAGTCTTGCTTCTGGTCACGACCAAATCGGGTTGCAACTGAAGTCCTGGAACGGATTACGGTTGTGACCGGAGGTTCCATTGTATTTCTCAGTAAATACATGTAAGTTCTTGCAACTATTCTACAATTGCATGTTTCATAATATCTACTTTACTTAATTTAAACTAAGAAATAAGTGATACAAAATCTCAACATCTTATTTATATTCATGTACTGTGTTTTTCAAAAGTATTAAATGTTCTCAGAACATTTCAGTATGGTATCTGAGAGGCTATATTGAAGCTGGTCATTTGAATCTAACTGGATGTACTCTAATGTTTTGGAAGTTTATAGCAAGTATAATTCTTCTAAGTCATGTATTTGGGCATAATGAAATGAAATATCAAGCAGTTAAAGAAAAGCACACTTCCAAGATACAACCTCTTCCAGGAGAAGTCACTGAGAGGGCTGCTGATGGTGTCCTTTGAGAAATTCAATCAGGCTGATTGAGGAAACCTGGAGCGAGTTGGCTGTTCCTTCCTCCAGTTCATAATTGCTCTGTAGAGCATTTAATCATTCAGAGATGAAACAAAGCCTGTGCTGTGGAGCACCGGAAGCCAAGGCCTGAGCTTATCAAATGTTTCCTACCCATGAAGCATAACTGGGGACCCATCTTTGTGTTTTTGTACTCCTGCTGTCAAAGTGAGAACTGAAAGCAGACTAGCTCCTCCGGTTGTCTTCAAATACCTTTATTTTATTACACTCAAGTACATGTCAATTTTTCAGAAGCCGTATTCAGAGCCATAAGTAAAAGTCTTTTGGAAAGGGGCAGGCAGAAAAGGGGGAGAAGGGGAGATGGAGCCTGGTATTCGCACTACCTCACAGCAAGCTAAATAAATGAATTTTTTCCCCTCTCTGCACATTTCCACACAACAAGGTCAGTTAGGCCAAGAAACAATGATTGGTTCACCTAGTCAGATGTGATTTGCATAATCACATGGATGAAGAAGAACCGAATACAAGAGCTGTTTTAAATCCAGCAAATCATCCTGTATTTTTCCTTGTTTCACTTTTTGGAAATCTATTTTGTCTTTCTTCATCATTTTAGATCATTCTACAGACAGACTGATTGGCCCAATTTCATTAATTTCATTCAGGGATGCTGAAATGTGAAAAAGACACACTTTGCAGCTACTGAGAGCACCATGTATGTTTGATTGGAATATCAGCCACTTTTTTTTCTGCAACTCAACAACCTGCCTTGAATCCTTCATACTGTCAAGGTAACCTATGATGTCTTCCTTCAGCCATATTTTCAGAACATCATTATTGTATAGTTGGGAAAAATACCACTGTAAGAATAACAGCCCTTGTTTAAGATTTCCTTCCTTTACCCTTCCCCTTTTTTTTTTTAAAAAGAAAAGGCATTTGCAGGACATTTTTGAAGGGATTTTAATTCACAAAAACACTTACTGCTGAGTAATGTGTGCCAATTAAGTTCAATTCACTGAATCAACAGTTTCCTGTTACCTGTTCCTTCAGGTAGAACAGTGAGTGATACCCCTGCCCTTTCCCAGGCTTCTCGGCAGGGACCTTTCCTGCCTGAAAACAGTAGAGACACCTGTTTGGGGAGTATGGAAGGCTAGCACCTGAAATCTTAGGAATGGACTTGCTATTGAAAAGAGGGTGCCCGATAAGGCTGCCACTGTGATAGCCAGCGGAAATTTGATAATGGAAGGAGATGCCTAACAGATTAATCTGATGTGATTTGCCAAAACACAGGGTTTTCTGGAAGATTATCCACACTCGCAATAGGAAGCCCTTTGTTTTATAAAAGTCCCACTTATCATTGTATTCTCTATCTCAATAAGAAACATAATGGTTTACTTGTTTACATGCACGGCAGCTACATTCAGTGCCGGGCTTAAGAACTATGCATTCCCTTTCATTTGAAATGTGTCCAGCTTTGCAAGTTATTAAATTGAGGGAGAACAAGCCGTTGGACCCACATGTAAAATTTAAATCAGCCTTGCTTAGATTGGCAAAAATCAATGTTATTTCATCCACTGGGAAAATGTTTTACTTCCTGCTTAAATACATTCTGGATATGAATTGCAAGGTCATTTACAGCCATCTTATAGGCTTGTGCAGGTTTTTTTTAACTAAGTACTATGTCTGCAGAGCTTTATTTGTTGTTGAGTTTCTTACAACTATTTCTCCTTTCTCTACTAATATTAATTATTTTATTAGCTTGTCTTTACTTCTTCAGTCTCTTTTGCTAATTATGCAATATGATTAGTGGTTTTGAATTGTGTATACTGAATGTGAGATTGGAATTGTGCCTGATATGCTGGGGTATAAAACAATTCCTGATTTCTGGAGCTGATTTTTAAATACTTTTAAATACATTCTGCAAAACTACTACAGTGCCGTGTTCCCACAGTCAGAAAATAAACAAAATTGCCTGCTGGAAAACAGCTTTACCAGAGTTTTTGAGTGGAAGACAAACCTTTTTATATTGTGTGATATATTTAGTCACTCCATTTTTATGCAGTAGACTCTCACAGCCCTAGGGATCTGAAGCCAAAGACAGAGTCACTTGTGTGAAGCTGTTGCTTTTTGGGGGGTGGGGAAAGGAATTGCATTAGATGGGCATCAATTAAAGCTCAGAAAAGAAGAATTCTCTTCTAACTACATAAACAAAGTATTGGGTCATTTGCAACAAAGATAAATGAGACAAGGCAGCAAAACAAACTCATTTCCTCACAGCTACTGACTAAGTGGTCTACATCCACTAAAGTTATCACATCATCATAACAAGGAAGAAATTAAAATTATAAAGCAGAACATAGGAATGGAAATATGATAAACCCATCAGAAGGAATAGCTCTCAAAAGAATTATCTGTCTAGACCAAAGGATGGCTGCAGAATTAAAAAAATAAATTAAAAAAAAACTTCTTTGGTTTAAACTACTAAAAATGCTTACAACACAATGTATTGTAGGTAGATTTTGCCACTGTAAAATTTTTGGGATTTGCCATGTAGAGTAGTTGAAAGGTTTACGAACTCATTGAAAATCTATTGTCTTTTTTTAATCATGCATATTTATCATCTCCCTCCCCTCTCTCAGAAAAGTTATTTTAACTTTCAATCTTACATAAAACAGCAGCCAGCACCTGAACCCTACATAGAAGTTCCATGTACATTTTTACATGAGTAAAAATTTAAGCATGTGGCTTTTTATTCTAATATAAATAATCTGGATTAGAGTATGCCACTGCTGGTCCCAAAACATTTTTCTCTTCCAGGGGGGCATTAGGTGTAGTTTAATGGGTGTATTCTCAGACCATTTATAATATTACATAAAATGTTGGATTGAAAATAGTTAGACTTATTTATATGAACAATCTTAGGATATATTTTTTTCTTCTATGGCAGGGAGGCAAGGAGGGGGGGAAGGAAGGAAGGAAGGAAGGAAGGAAGGAAGGAAGGAAGGAAGGAAGGAAGGAAGGAAGGAAGGAAGGATAAATTATGCTTTGAGGATTTTTCAAAGACAAATGAGGTAGTAGCAATGGGAGACTTTAACTATTCCAGCTTTTCCAGGGAACAAGCTCTTTCAAATTTGAACTTTCTAAGAAATTTCTAGTACCTTTATTTTATTTTATTTATGTCTTGCCTTTGTTATTTTTACAAACAACTCAAGGCAGCGAATATATCCAACACATCTTCCTCCTATTTTTCCCACAATAATACCTGTGTGGTCTGTTGGGCTGACAGAAAGAGTGATTGGCCCAAAGTCAGCCAGCTAGCTTTCATAACCAAAGCAGATCTAAAACTCATGGCCTCTGGATTTCTAACCTGATGCCTTAACCACTAGACGAAACTAGCTCTCTTCTAGAAATGATGAAGAAAGATTGTCTTTAAGTAGAGTCTACCTAAAAAGAAATATTTTCTTGACAAATTGGAAGCAATGGTGGGGACTTTGGAATTCTTCCAAATATTTGGAATATTAGGGTAAATTAAGAATAGTGCAATCAAACTCTTGGAGGGTAAAAAAGTAGATGTTTCTGGTAGGACAAACTGTTGAGAAAAGCAGCTCAAAATGCACGGGAAAGCATTGAAAAGAAAATATGGTCTGACTGATAATAATTTTTAAATTATGATGTTGAAACAGAAGTTGAAACAGATGCAGGAAGGAGGAGGATTAGGGACTGACAATTAAGCCTAAAGCAAGTCAGTATATTTCTTCTGAAAAATTATAACTAAAAAGAAATATGATCACTTTTTTAAAATAAAAGCTGAAAGGTTATCATGTAGTAGATAAGAATCTATCCTGTAACTTCAAACAAAAGCTTATGGAATAATGGTCCCAAGGTACAGAAAGGTAGGTGGCAACACTGAAGCTCCAAGATAGCTTCACCCAGGTCAGATTCAGGGTTGACAGTAGGTTCATTTGAAATTTAAGAAAAAAAATTACAATAAAACACCATCATCATACTGAAGACATCTCTCTGTAATGCTTGGGGTATCCAGGTATATGCACACAGAAGACAACATGTAAAAATCCATTTGGATTTGAGATAGGGTAGGGAACATAAAGGGTAACAAGACTGTTAAGACGCCTTCTTTCCCAGCCTGGTTATTGTGGCAGCAACTGATAGAGACCATAAAATGCAGATATGGGACTAACAGTTATCAAGTGGGAGACTATGTTTGTTTGAACATTATTCAGGCAATCCGCATCTGATAGAGCAAAAAGAAGAATTTAATATGACTTTCAGTGGTAATGTGGAAGCAAAAATAATATGATTTCTATTAGACACCTCAAAAGCCAGGCAAAAAATGTTCAGGAAAATTCATCAGTTCCAAAAAAAACCAAAAACACAGAAATACAGGGAGCTGTTTCTGTCTCACAGATATGAGTGTCTTCCTGAAGCATCCATCAAGAGAAATTTAATCCTGACCTCTGAATAAGAGAAAACTAAACCAGTAAGCTGGTTTACTCATTGGTATATGATCATCATTGAAAATACTTATAGCCAACAAAAGTTAAATAAAAAAGATGTTCCAAATTAGAAATGGCTGACAGAGAACAGGAAAAGAATCTTGGGGGAAAAAGCATGGGATTCAGACACTCATCTCAGTAACTATTAGGAGCAGCATGTGCTGTTGATAAGTTTGCCAAAGCTGGAAAATAGTAGTTCTCTAAGAATGAATCTCCTGCTGTTTGTTTGTCTTTGTAAGAGGGTGTTTTTATAAGAAGTGTTGCAATGGATCCTCAGCACTTCTATGCCAGCAATCTGTTCTCACAGTGGCCAACCAACTGCAAAACAAAGCACCCTAATTTCCCAGCAGGTAGCCTTCGAAGGCAGTCATGCTGCCATCAAGAACTAATAGTCATTTATCCCAATGACTTCTATGAATTAGTCTAACTCTTCTTTGAATCTAGACAAGTAGTAGCCAGCATCAGATCTCATTGTAGCAAATTTCAGAGCTTAGTTAAGAACTGTGTAAAATATATATTTATTTTCGTCTGTCTTCATTCTTTGAGCTTTTAATTTAATTAGGTGATGTCTCATTCCACTATTTTGGGAAGGGGAAAATAACCTTTATCGGAAGGGCTTCAAAACTTTTAGCAAATGGTTCTCTGCCTGGTTGCTGGGTGGGCGTGGCCATGGTGGTTGTGGCCTAGTCAGCCTACTGTACCATGGCGGGGTGTGTGTATGTTTGCCCTCCCTGGGCTCTCTTCAAGCCTGGGCTTTCCTCGAGCCTCCAGGATGGCGAAAACGGTCTCCTTGGACTCCGGAGGCTCTCTGGAAGCCAGAAATGGGCCCCCGAACTTCCAGGAGCCTTTTTGCCCTCCCCGAGCCTCCGCGTGCAGCCTGCACTTACCTGCATCCAAAATGGGCTGCATGGGGGGGACTCCTAGGAGGGGTGGGGTGGGGTGGGCAGGGCCAGACAGGAGTGGGATTTGGGGTTCTCCAAACTTCACAGAATCTTAGCTAGGGGCTCTCCTGAACCCCTGCAAATCTCCAGCAGCCCACCCCTGCCTTTATCCACCTCATGTATAATTTTGTACATCAAACTCATGTGCTGTATGGTGTCTCATTTACCTTCTGTCTAGATTTCTATTTCTTCCATTCAGTCAGGTCCAACTCTAGAAACCTGTCTGGATTTTTCAGAAGTGATTTGCCATTGTCTCCTTCCTGTGGCTGAAAGTGACTGACCCAAGGTTACCCAGCTGACTTTGTACCCATGATAGGACTAGAACTCATAGTCCCTCAGTTTCTATGCTGATGCCTTAACATGAAACTAACTCAAACCAGGCTTTCTGGATTAAAAAGCCATAAATCTTGCTTCCTAGGCATGCTGCCCCAGCCCCTTGATCATCTTAGTTGCCCATCTCTGAAACTTCTCTAGCTCCACTATATTCTTTCTGAAGTATTTGGCCAGACCCAAATATAATATACCAGGTATCGTTGCATTATTGTTGCACTATGATTTATATATAGTGGCATTGTGTTATTGGCATCCCTGTTTTCAATATCTCTTATTTTATATGTTTGTGTGCATTTATGAAAACATGTATAGTCTTAATGAACAAATGATAAAGTATGTCTCTTTTTAGTTTGTTTATAACAAGTATCTAATATGTCATATTCCAATGTGAAAAAGAAGTGATTTCCTATTTGTAACAATTCAGTTAACAAGGGCCAGAGGTGTGAATAATTCATTAAATAATGACAGATGATTTGAGATAGTCCTATTCCATATAATCTTACACATTTTGGCTTTCTTTGTTCTAATGAATTCTTACTATGCAAATTCTAAATCTGTCTCATTCTATTCTCAAATTTTCTAAAGACCTTTGTCAGAAAAAGGCATTGTTACCTGTCAGTTTGATAAAAGTTGTAGAATCATTTATGAAATTTTGTGAGTCATTGCTCCTCAGACAATTTTTAAAAATGAATAAGATTTCAAAACACAGTGAATATTTCCAAGAATAGCCATGCTGTCAAAATCAGTCAGGGCAGTGCATAAAATCAAGGAGAATTACAGGACATTAACCAGAGATCTACATTTGCAGCTAGTCAATTTTCATCACTCCACAATCAAAGCACACCATATAAAAATGTGACACATAGGAAAATAGCAAGGCAGAAACCATTGTTCATCAAAACAAACAAACAAACAAAAACACTGATGCTTGTTTCAAGTTTGCCAAACAGTATCTGGACTTCCAAATTTCTAGAGGGATGTTCTATGGATAAAACTTTTGGGACAACATGGGTGTTGTTCTGCCTATAGAAAACAAATGCTGAATACAAACTACAATAAGAACCTGACTGTCAGAGTTAGGGAATACCTTGGTGCCTCAGAATCTCGACAATTTGCCATCTTTGTAAAAAGCATACGTTCTGTTTCCTATCAGAGAATTTTACATGACAATATCAGATTAGCTGACTGAATTGTGCAACAGGACAGTAATCTCATACATCTGCAGTATAAAAGTTATGTAGAAGAAATTAAATTAAAAGATTCATAAATAGGACTGCTGTATAGAAATAATCTACAGGCTTGTTTTAATATTCCCTACAATGCAAGCAAAACCAAACCTTAGTGGCATTTATGACAAATCCCCATCCACTGTCTTTTAAATTGCAGCAGTTAGATATTGAAACTGCTCAACTTATTGGTTTTTGTTACTATTCAATATAAAAACTCAAGCCTATCATAGTGAGGTTTCTCAGATCACCAATGTATGACAGTATTTTATATTATTTAAAGTTATTCTACAAGACAGAGACCATGGTGACCTTGAGATGAAGATGCTTGTCTCCCACTAGGAAGGTTGAGAGTTCAATCCTGGGTAGCAACAGATATTTCTTTATCAGGACACAAAGAGAAAATATCTGCTGTGAACTCCACATAGGTGTCAGGAAGGACATCCAGCCAATAAACACTCAACTCTATTTAATCAGCCAACGCTACCCCAAATTAAGGGATAACAGGTTCGTAAAAAGAAAAAAAATGTTATTCTACAAGCAGGGAAATTGAACTGGCCAACTAAAAAGTTTTTTTTACTTGTCATCACAAAAAGTTGTTTAGTGTAGATCATTATATCTCAAGATTTGAATTTTTATTGCTGCATTTATCAAGATTCATTTTCATTTTCCTTAGATTTGGGGCTAAAAAAAATCTAATATCTGGAAATTGTCGGTAGGCTTTATGAGGCTGAGAGCCAAACAAGAAATGATATAACCATATACTTTTGAATATACTTTCATTATTTTTCAGGTGAAGATAAAGTTCAGAAAGAATCTTCTGGACAGTACAGAAGATCTTCAACCTATGATCACAATTGAGAACAGCATTTCCATTGCTAAGCAAAGTAGTTAAGTGAGTTGAACCCAATTTTATAACTTTTTTTGCCAGAGTTGAGTCAATCATTGCAATTGTTAAGTGAATCTGGCTTACCCATTGACTTTGCTTGTCAGAAGCCAGCTGGGAAGGTCACAAATGATGATCATAAGACCCCAGCACACTGCAACTGGTCTCAATTTAACCACTGAAATCCTTGGTGGCCTATCTTGACACATTAATTTCCTCCAAAGTCTATCAATCTGAATAAAATAGGTATCTGGAATTAACATAGACTTAAAATAAACTTCAATTGGGGAGTGTGAAAGGTAGCTTATCAACTGAATCTGCACATGCTGTGAAAAAAGCTAGACTCTACGTATTTGGGAGGGGGGGATCATAAGGAAAAAATAGGAAAAAAACATATCAAACTGATAATATCACAATTGCATGATACAGATCTAAGTAATATAAAATATAAAGTTCATATAAAATATAAAGTTCATACAAATACCTACTTACTCTGGGTGTATGAGACAATGGACTTTTTTTACTTATAATTCTTCTAGACTATTTATTTGTGACAATACAGAACTTTCCTTTTAAACAAAAAAGAAACTTGGCATTTTTTTTCTATCATTAAAAAGAACTGGGTTTCATCTAGGACCAAAGTATGGTTATGGTCCATATGTTCCTTATTATATAAAAAATAAAAATGAAGGAAAAACATATCTTATAATTCAACATACTGTAAACATCAGCAAAATATGCTGTTCCCTAAATTGTCATCTTTCTATCTAATGCCACAAGGGGGCACATTGTTCAGTAGCATATCTACTGTATCTCCTATTTGTATTATCTAGCGCTATTTAAAAGTTTCAGTAAGAGAGTTTGGAACACAGATTAAAAAACTTTCCCCCCTGCATTTTCTTCAAATATTACATAAGCTTCAGTTGCAAACTTTCCACAAGCAAGGGAGAATATTGCTTGGCTTTTGCTTCAACTTTTTTTGATATTTTCCACATGATTCTCATACTGACAGGTAATATTGTTACAAGGATTTTATTCTGGCAGGTCCTGATACAGCAAAATTTAGAAGGAATGCAATATATTGACATATTTCAATTGCACAAATATGCCCTGGAAAGCAACAATAGCAAGCATAGTTTTAAGTCACTATTTTTTAAAAAAATGTTAGTATAAGATGTCCTTTAATTTTTTAAATGTTTTTTAATTTGAGAGATGATCGCATAATTTTCCTTGCCTTGAACCTTAAATGGCTAAAGTCCAAAAATAGGAAAGTGCAGTAATTGCTCTAGCTTTCTGATCATTCCACATTCAGAGACTCCAATTTCATAATTCTATCCTTCCCAAATACACTCATGAGCCAAATCATGGCAGCTGTTACTATATGGGAAAGTCTTTATAATACCATCATATTAACTGCCTGCTTTAAAACAGATTCTAAAGTTAAGGCCTATTCCTTACTGACAGAAAGCATGCAGTTTTTCCCAGGCTGGTAAATAAGTTGGCCTTCTTAACATTTGATGCTTCTGAATCTGAAAAAGTAAACAAAGATCATATGAATTGTAGAAACACATGTACATTATACTGAGTCTAACCACTGCTTGCTGTAGTTTGAAAGCATTGACGCTGCCTAGCAGTGTTTCAAGGGAAGTTTTTCCAGGCCTACTTTCAGTGACTAAATTTGGGGCCCTGAAGAAAAAAGTATTAGGGTTCAAATCACATAGAGCCATATTGTGATTTGTTTCTTTTGCATGTTTGCAACCATTCTAATTTATAAACATTAATTTTGACTTAAAGCATTTCTCAGCCTTGGCAACTAGAAGATAAAAGTGCCTTGGTGGTGCAGGCTGTTGAATGCCTAGCACTTAATTCCAGCTGCCTGCAATTACTGCAGGCTCAAATCCCACCAGGCTCAAGGTTGACTCAGCCCTCCATCCTCTCGGGGTAGGCAAATTGAGGACCCATGATTGTTGGGGGCAATAAACTGACTTTGTAAAAAAAATGCCGCTTAGTAATAAGCAGGCATATACAATGGAATGAAGGCTATTGCTGAGCGCATTGGGTTGCGCTCCAAAAATTGTAAGCCGTCCTGAGTCTCCTGAGAAGGGCAGGATATAAATATGAATAAAATTAAATTTTAAAAAAAGATGATCTTTTATTCCCAGAATTCATTCCCAGAATGTCATGTCACAATGTCGGTACTAGCCTTAAATAGTTGCAGTCCTGTTATTAGGTGTGAGTACATGATTAATTCCTATTTGAGCAAGGGGGTAGTTCCTCTGTTTCTTATTATTATTTTATTTTATTAGACTTGTATGCCGCCCTTCTCCCAGAGGACTCAGGGCGGCGAACATATAAAAAGTAATATATTTACAATAAAAAGATATTAAATAAAGAACAAGTCTATAAATACAAGAAACATTAATGAAGGTGGTGATTCACTTTCTTCTTAAGGTCCATCACTAGACTCTAATATTATGGACAATTGTCATTCAGTTTCCAACCTCTAGAGAAGGTTATAGAAAAAGTGGTTGTGTTGTAGACAGAAGGTGGTTAGATTCTGGAAGAAGTGGATTATCTGGAGTTCAGACCTGAGTATGGGATTGAGGTGGCATTGATTGCACTCTTGAATTACCTCTAGTGTGAGTAGGATGGGGGTTGTGTATCCATCCTTGTTCTACGTCACCTGTCAGGGACTTTTGATCTGGGAGTTGGGGGTAGGCAGCAAGGTATTGTGCTTGTCTTCTTTGTCTGGGCTCAGTTCTAGTCAATGTTGATAGTGGGGAAGAAATCCTGTACACAGAATCTCCTTTATGGGCTCAGTGTTTGTTACTCTCTCCCTTTCTGTTTAATATGTACATAAAGTTGCTAGGTGGATCATCTCATGGTTTGGGTGAAGTTGTTCTAACCCAGGCTTAGCAGAACCAGGAAACAGACTCCTTGTCCCGAAAAAGCCCTCTTTATTTAATTACTGTGAATTCATGGCATTCACATACAAAGTCCCAGCAATAATCCTCCCAGGGGGTTAATTGCCAGAACAGACCTTATCAGTCCTTGGATAGTTGCCAGGCCAAGAGTGAGCTTCCAGTCACAAAGCTGTAATTAAATACCTGGCAAGGAATTTCTGTGAGGCACAAACTGTGAAAAGCAAATCTTCCACAAGAAATATGAACTAATTGTCTCCTGCAACCACCACTCCCCTTTTGCTTCTATTTACTCCCCAGGGAGGGAGCATTCAGCATCCATATGTGCCTTTCCTTCCAAGTTGGCCCCGTTTCCTTAATTGTTCTGCTCTCCTGACAGTTCTGCGCATCTGCAACAGGCTCCAGCCACTCCTCCTCCCCATTTATCTCCGACTCCATAGGCAGCTGGGAAATGTCAGACAGCCCCAGCCCCATCTCTTCCTCCAACACAGAGCACCCATCAGAGCCTTTCCCAGACTCCAAGATTGGCCCAAATTCCTCCACATCCTCCTCACTGTCCGAGTTTGCTGCCAGCTCTGCTGCCAGCTGACGGGCCACAACAGAAGCATCATCAATACTTCACCATCTTCACAAGTATCTGATCATCTAATGGTTTGGATGAATTATCAATTACACTCTTTTTTGACAGGGGCATCCTGTTCACAGACACTCCTAGCCTTGTAGCTTCCAGATTGAACTACTGCAGCGTGCTTTATGTGGGTCTGACCTTGAAGAGTATTTGGAAACTTTAATTGATGCAAAATGCAGCAATACAACTAGTTACTGATGCCAGTTACTTGACATATGTAACATAACTACTCTGTTGTTGCATTGATGTTATGCTTCTGGGTGCAATTTATTTAAAATCCTTCATGACTTAGGACCTGGTTACTTATAGAATTGTCTTTCTCCAATTGTTTCTATCAGTCCTATCAAATCTGACCAAAAGGTTACAGAGTGTTGGCTGGCAGAGGCCCAATAGGCACCTATCACTGAATTGGCATCACAGTGTCTCAACCCATATTTCCAGTGTCCCAACCCACATTCCCTCACTTGTCTGCTCCTGAGTAGGTTTGTAATCTCAACAAAAGCATTACATCACTTCCATGACTCCATGGAAGTCAGTCCAAACTGCATAACTTATTTGTTTTTGATTTTTGTGCCCCAAAGTCTCAAAAACCTTTTTAGATTTTTTCATAGAAGACCCGATATGTCTTCTATATCAATATGTCCATATTTCTATAAAAATGATACAGCATTAGATTAACTATTGTATCCACAGATAGATGTTTACCTTATAACAGTTACTTTTGGCCATCAGAAAAGTTTTGTGGCTTTCTTTTCAGGCATTAAAATATCACAACTTAATAATAAGATTTTATGTAAAGTTTCTAAGTAATAATTTATCCTATATTATTAGTATTCTCTCTAGTATGCTGATATACTGTATAGATTCATTTGTGGGAAAATAAGTCTTACAGCATTGCTTTACTATTAGGGGTTTATAATATCAAAAGGAACTAGTCTGGCAAATTTCTCAGTTGTTTCAAATGGAATGAAATTTTTAACACATAACAAAAACAGATAATCAGAGTTGGAAGGGACCTTGTAGGTCATCTAGTCCAACCCCACGCTCAAGCAGGAGACCCTACACCCTACATTTCTGACAAATGGTAGTCCAATCTCTTCTTGAAAGTCTCAAGTGATGACGCTCTCACAACTTCCGAGGGCAAGCTGTTCCATTGGTTGATTGTTCTCACTGTCAAAAAGTTTCTGCTTATTTCCAGGTTAAATCTCTCCTTGTTCAGTTTCCATCCATTATTCCTTGTCTGGTCTACAGGTGCTTTAGAAAATAGTTTGACCCACTCCTCTCTGTGGCAGCCTCTCCAATATTGGAACACTACTATCATGTCTCCCCTGGTCCTTCTCTTCACTGGGCTAACCATGCCCAGTTCCTGTAATTGTTCTTCATATGTTTTAGTCTCCAGTCCCCTAATCATTCTGGTTGCTCTTCTCTGTACTTTTTCTAGAGTCTCAACATCTTTTTTTATAGTTGGTGACCAAAATTGAATGCAGTACTCTAAGTGTGGTCTTATTCAAGCTTTATAGAGTAGTATTACATAAATATTGTCATATTGAAACATAATGGGAGTCTTTATATTAGATAAATCAGATCCAAGACATGGAAGCAACTGTGTCTTAGTCCAGAAATAGGAATTTCCCACACCTTGGCTGGAAAATTTAATGGATGGTTAAGTACAATACATGGTCCCACACCCATGAATAATTTTAAAAGCAAAAAATACTACTTTTACCTGGGCCTAGAATAAATTCAACTTTGATAGTTGGCACAGCAGAGTTAAAATGTCCCAATAATAATATCCTAATTAGAAATCTGAATGTAACATTAAAGGGGTGCCAATGTTCACATATTACTAAGTTTACAACCAAGCTTGAAGGCAGTCTATAGCGTGGACTATATATATATATATCTGAATGCCCTTCTTTTATTATAAGATCTTCTCTTTAGTAATATGCAACCTTTCTCTTTTCCCACCGTTCACATAAATTGTAAGGAGAGTAACCATTAAAGAACTTATATGGGCTTTTTCAGCAAGAAGAGGCCCTGTCTTTTAAAAATGGGGATTAACTTCTCCTTTTCATGGAGAAATTCTGAGAACTCTTCAACCTAGTTTCTATATCCATAAATGCATGGAGGTCATGCTAACTCTTATTACAAAATTTAATTTATCCACATAGGCAACCCACAGGTTATACATGAGTCTAAGCAGGGGCATCAAAGGAGAAATAAAAGGGGACAAATGAGAAATGAGAATTTTGAATTTTCAATGCAAACTCCTTTTGAATTTGGATCATGACTTAACACACAAAAAATTGTGTTATGGTATTTGCAGGGTGTGTTCTTGTCATTCTGACAAAACCTCCAATTCCTGCAGATGCCCAAGATTCCAGTGACTTGAACACAAAATCATGGATGCCTTTGACCCTCTTCTTTTTTCCATAATGTACAGCAGTCCTACAATTATTCTCTTTTTTATTTTTGTTACTGTTTATTTTTATTTGTTCTCACTGCCAGTACTCCTCAGCCTTGTCTTGAACTCATTACCTCCATGGCAACACATTTTCTATGAGACCTTGTCCTACAAAGCTCAGCAACTATTGAGTCTTCTCAATACAGAAGCCAAAACATATGACTGGAAATCTTATGAGAAGAGTCAACAGGATTAAGTGAACTTTATTCAAAGTATCCTAATGAAACCCTAATTTATATTCCTTCTACTGGTAGGTCTTACATTAATCATTTGTAATAGGGGGACAGGTCTACTAATTTTAATATTATCCATTTTAACTTTGATGATGAGGAAAAAGATTTCAGATTACTGAATAATTCAGCCTCTAAATAGAATTTTTATTAAGAATGTGAATTACAGTAGTAAAAACTAATACAAACTAAACTTAGAGAAAGAGAAATGGAAATAAAAAATAGAAGTGCAGGAAAAAAGAAAAATTAAGTTTATAATTACTGGAAATCTATCTTCAGAGTTGAAGATAGGTTACCCAATGAAGATTTTTTAAACTTGTTCCAAACCTCAAGTTAGATGATTAATAGGCAATTTCCAAAAGTGATTAGAAAGTGAAGTTTGCAAACTGATTCCTCCTTCTTCTTGTACTTAAACCTGTGGAAAACTACTATCCTGCAGTCTAGCAAGGATCACATGTGGGTGATCTCCTGTCCTCTCCTTATCTAGAAAGGCTCCAAGGAATCAATCTACTCACCAGTCCTTTGGTCTTTGCTGTAGTTGTTGGCTCTGCTTTTGTAGAACTGTCGTTGGTTCACTATACTTCCCCTGGAAATCACCAAATAAGTCCTGATGATATTCCAAAAAGAGAGAATCAGTCATAACTCAGGGTGATTCAATCCACCTCAGATCAGTTCTTGTTTCTTTAACTTTTCTTAATGAGGCAGTTTCTAGACTCATTTAATTCCTTCATGATGTTGAATAAGGCAGATATCAAATAACTGTAAAATATCTGCTGATATTCTCAGAAACAGACATTTTTCCATCAATGCAAAGCCAAATAGACCTGAGCTGAGAGAACTTCTGCTTCCATGTATCTTGGGAGATTATATTATTAAATGCCAGTTGCAATCATTGGCATCACTGTCATAAACAAATTCTGACTTTATGTCCTGTGTCTCAATGCCTAGCATAAAATTACAGCCTTGCATTCTAATAATATGTGTATGTTTTGCCACTGCCTCTGCTGGGTGCCCATATAAACAAGAATGTCATAATGGACCTCTGAAGGTTGATTAACATATCCAAATAAGTCAGTATACAGAAAGCTTTGTCATTTTAAAAATAACTAGACTTATATAAGAATACATAAAATAATGCAGTAAATCTATTTTTATGCTTGATAGATTTAAATTAATAAAATGTATCATTCCTTGTAAGTTTAGTGATAGAAAATATGACAAAATTGATATAGACCCTTTCTATTTTAAAGTAACAAAATCCACAGATTAGATTTTCACCAGATGACTGAAATTTATTGGCAATAATAAAGTTGTAACAGTTGTCAAATCCAATCAAGTATTCCTACAATGTAAATTAAATAACAAGAACATAATAGAATAAAGCAAAACAAACTTCAAGGATCAGTAAGCGCCTATTTGTGTACTTTTACAAAGGATTACTGTGAGTGTTTATGTTTGGATACCATTTGCTGAATATACCTTTTTAGTAATTAATTTCAATTTTTAATAGTTAAGTCTGTAATGTAATTTTTTTAAGTAATGTGTATTTTAGTAATGTTTTTTTCTTTTTGGTATATATTTATATCTGCATCTTTATATGTGCATGCAGACACTTGTGTTTGGAAATTGTTTGAAAGGTGTTGATTTCGACTTTAATTTTAGTAGACTTCATATTTTACAATTGTTCCATGACAGATTCAGTAAAACATATACCCTTATGAAGAAAAAAGATTATGTGGATTGGTAACAAAGTCTTTTTGAAAATACAAATAATTCTATAAATGACTTAAGGGCAATGTAAATTGTAAGTGTATCCTCAAGCATAAGTTTTGTTGGGCAAAGTGATGTTTGTTTGCTTCTGGAAAACATTCACAATCAAGCTACCTGAACATCACTCTTCTATTTTCATTAATCATTGGCTCTCAGAGTGCTATCCTTTTCTTTCCATCCTGGAAGCCTGAACATTCTGATTTGGAATTTCAGAAGGCTTTCCCATGTCAGTGACAACCTTAATAGAATCCAATTAGTTCCACAAGGCACTTTCTGGTGCACAGGCCTTTAGCTTGATTGCGGTGACTGGTGGGTATTTCCTGTGTTTAAGCCCACATATGGATTGAGTAAAGCAGTGGCAGGAGGACTACTGTTTTTCCTTCACTGCATCTCTCTCTCTCTCTTTCTTTCTTTCCTTCCTTTCTTTCTTTCTTTCTTTCTTTCTTTCTTTCTTTCTTTCTCCATTTCTTTTTCACAGGCTAAGCCTCTCTTGTTTTTCCTGGCTCTGTTGTGAAAATACCAACCAGAGTTTTGGCTTGTGCAGTGTGGACACTTGGCCAAAACAATCTGCTGAAAAGCAGTGCAGCAAAATGCTTTTTAACCTATACATTCACCACTCACCATGTGAGTAACCACACCCACTGCCCCATTTCGTGGCTTTAAAACAACATGGGTTTGCCCCCAGAACTGTTTGATTTATTTGACAAGGTTTTGCGAGCTGAGTCTATCAACATTGGAAATGTTCTGAGGCTTGGTTTCTGGCAGTGCACGTACAGCTGCACTCTAATCGCTCTCTCTGCCTCTATTAAAGTCGACAAGGTGAATGCATTGTGCCTTCAGTGAGACTTCTTTAAATAAACCATCAGCTTTGCAAAATAAACAGATAGTACTTTGAAACACATTTGTGCAAAAAAAAGGAAAGAAATCCATCCCAACTCTTTTCCAAATGAATAATGATACAGAATGAGAACATTTTACTATTATTTTGCAGCATCCTTTAAAAAAAATTCTATGTAATCATTGAGAGGATCTAGTAATAAAACATGCCCATATTATTCCTACCAAAGTGATACATTTCTTTCAAATGTAAAATTATATACCTAAAGTAGTCCCATAATGCTATATGTCCCTGCATCCTACCCCAGAAAGCAAGAGAGAGAGAGAGTAGATGGGGATCAAGAATGGGAAAGAGAAACCATTATGACTGACAATAGACAAGTGTATAGTGTGCCACTAGTCAATCACCCATGATAAAGAAAAAAATATTTGTAGAATAATAACATTCTTCTCTGTCATGCCACTAGGAATTCATCTCACAGTGATTTTCAGAGACTGTTAATCACCCCAAGTACTACCCAATTTCTATCTTGAGAAAGGGCAAAAAAAAATTGCTATGTAGACTTGTTGGCTTCGACTCCTGATTTTTGTTAGAGTCGGCAGTAACCTTAATGGTAGTTTGATGTTGTATGTGTGGATTCCCCTATACATACTTCTCTAAGGTAATATAAAATAAAAGCTTCAGCACATGGATGTCTAACATTGGTCCTACTCTCAAAGAACTCGTATATTGCTTCTGAATATCTAAAGATACAAAGAATATAAAAAGAAAAAAAACCCATGTGTCAACAAATAGGCAACTGCTAATTCATAGATATCCTCTAAGAATCAATGGAAAAAGCTATTTGTATTTTGAACAATATTGGGTAGAGCTGCCTGGATTTGTTGTGTTTTGTAATTTCAGTTAAAATGTTAATCAAACATTCACTCCCCTTATAGAATCCAGTTATAATTTTGGATATCAACATTCCAGTAAAGTGACTTGTTTATATAGCAGGTTCTTGGAACTTCCAACAATCAACACATCTCTAGTTTTATCAACATGCACAGAGACTTCTCAGGTATACATTAACATCATAGCATAATATTATGACAATGGCATCCTTCTGATCTGTGAAAGAGGCAGTTCTAGATTTGGCAAAGGATCCTTAGCCCATATCAGAGAGGGAGGTCAAAATTCTGGCAAATCCCAAAGAGCCAAAGCAATTAAAGATTAAGCCAATAAAGACTTGTTACAACTCAGAGGCTTGGTTGGATCTCTGCCATTTGACCCCTGTACTGTCTCTAGAAATCTACTGTTAGGCTTTGATGCTCTCCTCTTGCAGTTTTCTGACCCCAATTGTTATAAAGCAGCTGGCTACATCTAGCAAGCAGACTGCTTGGTGGTCTTACTAGTTCTGCATCAAGATGCCACCCAGCAGGGATCTTCATGACTCCCAAACAATTTGTACACTTGTCTTCAAAACAGGATCAATACAAAATAACATAGTTTACATGTATTCTGTATGCCAATAGGAACCAGCTCTTATAGCCTCAAATTTCCTACTGCAAAAAGAATTCAAAATGTGAAACAACAAATATATGCAAACACATCTATGATACAAAAAAAAGTTACAAATCTTTCAGTTTTGTTCTGCTATTTCCCTTGATGTGTGATTGGGTCCTTCTGCAACTCCATTACTTCAGCCACTTTAAATATTAGTAGTTCATAAAAATATTAGTAGTCCTTATTTTTTTCTCTTGTTCAGAGCTTATAAATTCAGCAAATGTCTTCAATTTAGGCCACATCAACCTTGAGTTTGAACACAAATGTATTTTTGTTTGAAAAAATAGCTGTTCTGTCATAAGCTGCCTGCAAACTGCCTCTGTTCAAATGAACAGACTGTATTATGTTTGGAGCAAATTTAAATACCCCACCTGGAATTACCACCCAAACACACAGCTTGAGCTCCTATGAGTACGCCAGAAAATGCTCTCTGATATAAAATGAAACCTAAAGGCTTTAGGCCAAATTTTTTTGGCAATAGTTGCTGTAAGAAACTTTGTAAGGTATTTGTAAATATAGTGTTGGGGGGGAGGTATCTACTTTCATAAATGAGAATTAAATTTTTTCCCCTCTAAATCACTTGAAACAGGAATAGAAAATATACAGTGACCAAAAGGCCCATTCAAATGCATTTATTCTTTCTAGTTCACACCTGGATGCAAATAATGTAACAGGAAGGTTCAGTAATACTCCTATCTGATACTCCATCATCATGTACACTAGTTTTTCTGAAACTTGATAACTTCAAGAGGTGTGATTCCAAAATTTTTAGAAATCTGATAATTGCCAAGTTTGAGAAACATTGATGTATATCATACATAGATTCCACAGAGAAATAAATCTTCATGTAAACCACATGAATGTATTTGATACATTTATAGATCTTCTAGTTATTTCAGCTAAATTGTCAAAGAATCACAAAACACAGAAAAAATACACATACAGTACACATAAAGTGTAATCATACTAATTGTATTAATCTTAATTCTAATCACAACTGCCAAAATTGAATCTGCTACGCTGTGTCTATCATCTAGAGAGAGCTTGTTGAGACTGCCACCTCCCCTTGAAGTAAACAAGATGTGGATGAGATGACGGATCTTCTCTGTGGTACTCTCTTTTTGGGAAACTCTCTTCTTCCATATGTACGCTGCACTGTTTTCCTTGCTTTTCTGCAAGCAAGTGAAAACAATCCTTTCCCATTGTCTCTTTGGCCTAAGTTGATTATGGACAATTTTGATGATGCCTACTGGACATCATCATCATCATCATGTTTGATTGGATATTGTGAGAATAGTTCAACTATTATATATATATTTATATATATATATATATATATATATATATATATATATATATATATATGTAGGTCTTGGTGTATTCGGGTCTTGTCCCGTGTAAGACTGAGAATACCTTGGCAACGTTTCGACGAAATCTCATCCGTCATCTTCAGGCTGGTGTCTTCAGCTTCGTTCTCCTGGGAGAAGTGTGTGATCGTGGCTGTTTTTCCCTTTTAAACTCTAGAGTTGGATGTGTTGTTACTTTTTGATTGGTTTGTGGAGTTGATGTATGCAGATTGGATGGCTTTTTCCTGAGACCCTGTGTGGCTGAGGTGCTGGCTGTGTGTCTCTCAGCCTTTTGTGTTGTAACGACCTGGGTAATGGGCTGTGTGATGACCTTCTGAGTTCTATTGTTGTGACGTCCTGGGTGTGGTGCTGTAATCTCCTGAATCTCCTGAATTTACAGGAGATATATTGTTGTTGTTGTTGTTGTTGTTATTTAACATAATGTGTTTAGATTGCACTGGATACTCTGGATTTGCTGCCGCATTTTGCTTTGGCCAAGTGTTCTCTCTACCCAAACTAAAATGGTTAAATGAATAAAATTTTATTTTTGAAGTAGCCACATTCACTTCTACTTGTTAGAACCACTTCCTTTGGGGAATGCAACTCCCAGTCCATCATCAAAAGCTAAATGGGATCATTAGTCTGAAAAACGTTGCACAACCTTGCTCTAATTAGACACGCCAGATCTTTCATGAGCCTAATTCCTGAGTCTAGTGTCTGGACAGTGCATGGGTAGACTTTAGGTCCCTGTTAGCTGTCTTCCATTTTGAATAACTGATTGCTGATTCTTTGATGTCTCTGGCTTAGCCTTAGAAGATAGCACTAGAAGAATAAAATGAAATGGTTTAGGATAGCAGATGTAGTTTCACTTTTGCATAAATTATCAGTAAAGTGTCTTAGTTCATGTTGATCTATTTATATTTATGGCAACAAAAATGATCTAGTAATGATGGCATCTCAGCTGCATATGCCTGATATGCATTTTGTTTGTTTCCCAATGCTATGTTCTGCTAATTATATTTGTGAAAAGCTGTTGTAGCTGTGGTAGACGTTGTAATCGTCTTTCTTAAAATGAACCAAATATTCCAAAGCTCTTGAGTATGCTCATTCACATATGTATGTAGGTGTATATTTAACTGTTTATGACTTCACTTTGCCTTGACAATCAAATCCGCTTCTGGTGGAAATAAACTCCAGACTCAGTTATGTGATTCCATTTATCTGTTCTGACTCCCATGCTGGCACCAGCAAGTATAAATATATCAGCACGATGTATTCCAAAGATGACTTGTTCTCACATATAAATTCTTTTTGCAATTAGCAAACATGAAATCTTGTGACAAATGGTTTGTGGATCCTTGTACTCAGGACTGGAAAACTCAGCAGGACTACAAATCTCTCCCAATGTGAACCCATGTTGAATAGCATTCCATTTGTAAGTTTGCCAAGTTCTTTTTAATTTCACTTAAAGGGTATCATAGTTGCAGGAGATATTTTGATTGCAACAGTATTTTTAAAAAACAATGTTTGAAAAGATGTGTCCTAGAACATACATAAATGTCTTTTGCTTTTTCTTCCAGATGGTTTTGGGTTATGAGATAGGTTTAGAAATAGGAGTAATCATTTGTTTACTCCTGGTTGCTTGGTTCAAAAAAGTTGCATTCCTTTCTTTACGCCATAACAGCCTATCCATAAACAGGAAAACATGGCTCATGAACAAGGAAAGAAAATGGGTTTAATAGTTAACTACCCTTTAACCTATTTATTTTTACCAATAGTATAGCTGATTGGCTTATCATTGTTGACTTACTTATAAATATCCAGAATGAAGAAACAAAATAGCCATGATTCAGTACAAGAGTACACTTTTATGTACACTGAGATCAGAGGGTTAAATGAAGTACCCATAGTTCTTGCTGTATTATGGATAATGTACAAAATGGATGGGTGGATGTTTCTCTTGCTTTATGCTTAGTGAATCTAGTAATCATTCTCAGTTTGGTTTGCAAAGAAACAGTAGACAAGGAAAACTGGTATTCTGAAAGAAAAGAAAACACAATTCCTTCCAAAGTATTTTAAGAGGGCTATACACAGCTGTACACTTTTTATTTCTTAACAAGAAAAGCGGTTGTAACTGAATAATTTGACATTGTTGACGATATGAAAACATGAAACAAAAGTATTGATTCAAGAATTTGCTGAAGGAAAGAATCCAGGCACTCACTGGCGTACTTTATTATATTTTTAAGGGTACATGAACTGTTTATCGAGGAAAGCTTGATTCGGCACTTTTGCCCTGGCATCTAGGAAAGTGTTATTTGTGTTGTTAATTTTACATCATGCCCACTTTAATTGAATTGGCTGCTAAATAGAGCCAGGAATAATGGCGTTTAAAAAGGAAAATTGCAGTAATCTTCAGAAAGCTGTTCTATAATGGAGAAATCTAATTAATTTAACCCTACAGCCTTCCATAATGGCAGCACTTTATCATTTCCACAGATGGAAGTTGAAGGAATTAACAAAGGTGTTGTTTCTTTGTTTTGTTTTTTTCTGGCAGCAGCCGAAGTCTCTCCATATGTTTAGCACGACTATGCAGCTGCAGCTTTGCCAAGTGCTGCTCTACCACTTTGCTATGGTTGCTCAAAATCCTACAAATTATATATTTCTATCTGCAAAAGAGAACTGTATCTCAGTATTTGGAGAGTTGCTTTCTTCGGAAACAACAACAACAGCAATAATAATGGCCAGTGAAACTTTTTCCTCACTTGAGCCCTGTCTCTTCACCAGTTTCCCTGGGTGACTGTTTTTCCAATTCTGTTATTACTTTTGAGAAGAGCATCCCAGATCACTTTTAACTTTGCTAACATTCACTAAATATAAAGTATGTTAATTTGGTTTTCTTGCCTCTCGCTAATGGCTGGAAAGCTGTAGCTCATTAATAGAAACATTTCTGTACTGAAAGACTGAAAACTTATTTATTGGTTTTCTTTTTGATATTTAATATTTCATAGTTGTACTATTGTGATATCAATTTTGCTCTTAAACAGGATTAATTTATCAGTAATAAAAGGCATGAAGGTGTTGGAAAAACATTTTCTAAATTGGCTTACTCCAGATGTTGGTGGTTCTGAGTACAACTTTTATCACTCTTGATCACTAGAGATCTCAGCTGCAGTCGAATGGAAATTATTCTGGAATTCATCATGCGAGGAAGCCTAAGAGTTTCGTTTGCTTTAATCTTTTTTTTTTTATTTCAAAAAATGCATGTATTCTAGTTTACAAAGCAGTGCAGCAGAGGAATTCTGGCCACACATATACACATACTTCCTTCCTATACACATCTACACATGTATAGGAAGGAAGTTTTAGAAAATTCTGTTGCTGAATTTTTATTCTGGCAGACCTTGTGTGCCAGGAATCCCTTGTTGTATTCTCCAACCAAATATGCACGCACACTATCATTATCTTTCATTGTGAATAGTCATGGTGAAATTAAGAAAGTAAACCTGAATTGCTAAAAACAAAAAATCCATTGAGTAGATTGCCACTTAACTCGTATTATCAGCATTTAACTTTACTAAACTGCAGTCCAGTTAATGGGTTTGGAACCTTCCCTACATTAGGTCAATTTTTAAATGCTTTCTAAAATTAAAATTACAATAATAAAGAAGATGTTTAAATATGTTTACATATATCACATTAGAGGAAGAGCATGTGAAGATACCTCTAATCTGGTGTATAATCATTGGGTCCTGTGATAGTTCTATTGATGTAAGTGTGGGCCAGATATTAGAGTTGGTTGCAATGCCTGATTCTCATGTTTACACTGTCTGTCATGCCCTCATCGGAGTCTAAATCTGAGGGGGAAGATGAACAGCTGACAGAGAGCAGGAAAGTGGCTCCGTTGGCTGTAGAGGAAACTGGAGAAGGGCAAAGTCAGGCTGGGCAGAGCATGGGAGAGGTAGAACAGGGGAGACAGGGTTTAGATGAAAACCAAGGTCCACCCCCTCCTCATCCTAGGGCACACAGGGAAGAATGCAGAAGAGAGCAACATGGGTGGCATGGCTTATGAGGAAGAAAAGGACCCCAATTCCCTTCTCAAGGCATACCTGGGCATGGAGTTTAAAAGAGAGGCAGTTGGGGGTGGTGTTTTCTGGGAACAAACACTGAATTCATCTAGTATTGAGAGCTGTGGCCTGCATTCCTGGCTTCCTCCTGACTGTTTGAATTATTGCCATGCGTCTGTGTGCTTATCTTGCCTTGCTGGAATTATTGCCATGATTCTTCTTGGACTCATAATCTTGCCCTGCTGGAGTGATTGATTGCAGTCAATCTGCTTACAATGTTTGGACTGGAGTATCTGCAGTCGGAGGCTGTTGCAGGTTCATGGGAGAGCTTTTCTCCAGGCCAGAGAGTAAATGGAACATTGGGGACAAGTTGGAGAAAATAAAGGGACTCATATCTGTTCTCTGGCTGTGTTGCCTTCATGCTGCGCCGCGGGTCATCATTGTATTGCAGGGGTGTCAAACTTCCAGCCTGCAGGCCAGATGCATCATGTGCTGGCCCTACCCTTGCATGGTTTAGCAAAGGGGAAAAAGTCCCAATACGTCATGTGATACCACCATAACGACGTGAGTTTGACTTCCCTGTTCTATTGTTTCATGTTACTTGTGACAATAGTTGGGTTGCTCTCCATAAGTATCCTATGAAACTTTAGTGTTATTGCCAAGTAGTTTATTTGTTCTATTTATTTACTTACTATTTGATTTATTTACTTACTATTTGATTAGGGGTTATTAACATGTTGGAAAGGTTATGTTGGGATCTGTAGGTAAAAAACAGTTGTATCTCAGGTACAGACAAGTTCACATATAAAACTAAAAGTGTTTTCACATGCTTTTCTTCCTCATCATACATTTAAATCTTACATCAGTTTAGCTACTGCATGAAATAAGCTAAAAGGGTATAAAAATAAACGTAACTAAAATTTGTTAGGCTGAAAAGATCCTAGAATTCTTGTTTTAGGTTGCTATAAGCTAATGTGGCACTTTTATTACAATATTGCAATAATCAATAACTATTTCAAAAATTGATCTATTTTGAAATGTGTATAGTTACAGTTTAATTGTATGACTCATCTATGACATATAAGAAAATAAGTGTGCATGCATGTATCTAATTTTAATCATTAAAACACATAATATTAGGTTACTAGATGCTAACATTGCCAGTTTTGTGAATTCAAAAATAGTTGTGAAGATCCATGATAATAATGGAAGATTAAGTAATTCTATATATCTCTGTGTGTGTTGCATAGTATGTACTGAATGGATTAATTAATAGATGATCTGAGTCTGTTCCTCTCTGAACCAGGTGATGTTACTTGTTCTCCAGAAGTCCTTTTTATTTATATGTTGGATTGTTTGTTGGAGCTATAATTTCACTTTCATGGATTCAACATTTCAATATTACAAATAAATAAATGCCAAGCTTAGTTGATTTCAAAACTAAGTAGGGCCACCAGGGAATTCCAGTTCTGTTTGCTACCCTGGAAAATTCAAATGTTCACCAGGAAATCTCTGTTAATGCTGTCATTTGCCAAGAAAACTGCATGGATGCAATTGTTTGGGCTATAGCTCAACCTAACCTTTTTTTTTACTTGTTTAATGCTTCTGTTACATTTCTGTAATTAATTGATCTTTATAAGTTTTTTTCAACAAATAACTTATATACTTTTATAGCAAAAGGTGTAAAATCCTAAAGAGTTGTGTAGTATTCACTAATAATGAAAGCATCAACTTGAACGCCCACTTGAACTTCACCTTCTTTTACCTGTATATTGAAAATTGTGGAATATTTCTTCCCTGTTAGTTCAGAAAGTTATAAGCAGAAACAGAAAGGAAATCCAACCCCCCACCATTTGAGTGGAGCCAATCACATGTTTCTATAACAACTAAGAAGCATCAATAATGGATTGGCAACATCCATTGTTTTAATCAGTATCATTTGTTTATGTCAGTATTTATCCACCAAAACCATGTAGACTATCTTAGTGTATGTCTGTGGCTATGTCTGACGTTGTGCCAAAATCTATCTTCTAATTTCTTTTGTTATGAAAGTTATGTCTGTTTTCTATCCCATTCTTGTGATCCTTTAGAATTTCTTTAGACTTTTTTTCACAATTGTTTACATCCTTTTCTTTTTGCATTGTGACACAACCTCTGTAATTGCCCACATGCTTCCTGATCTGGAAAAGAGATCCTATATAATTTCTTCCCCAGAGATTTAATTGAAGCATAAAAAAGGAAGGCTGCAGGCTTGTAAAAAAGTGATTCTTCAATGAAAGTCTGCTCATACAAACTTCATTACTCAAGAAAGTGCATGAATCTTATACCCTACCCACAAAAATTTCACCAAAATTCTGTTTTCCTTTGGTGGGAAAAAGTATGACTTTTTTCATTCAATAGATATTCAGCAGAATTCAGTACTAGCACAATTCCAATAGAATTTCAATTTATTACAATGACTATTTTAATAATTTGAATTATTGTGTGGCATAACAGTAGGAAAAGCCTACAGGATCATAGAATATTATTTCATTAATCATTATGGTCATCCAGGGCCATGGCTCCATTTATATACAGCACATGATTATGTGTTGTGGCTATGACTGTTGCCAAACAGAATGGAAAGCATATGGCCTCTTCACACAGAGAAACACACAACATCAAGGAATGGAATCAGCTGCAAGACTCCTTATTTTAGTACTCCTTATTTAATGAAATTTACAATGTGAGGGGCCAAAACAGCAATTCTGAAACATCACAGTTACAGAATGTCATCCCAAAGAATGGCGATCCTGTTGCTGGTGTGGAGAAGAGTCAGAAACGGCAGTGAACTGAAAAAGCCAATCATGTCAAGATAATGGAAAGCAGCTGGCTTTTAAGAATTAGGTAGTAGACTCATAACTTGCTTTTCATCGTATCCAGATGGAGCAGGGACAATACTGCTGGAACTACATCTGGGAAACTCCTAAGGAAACTAACAGAAAGGAGCCAGACCTCCCCATCTACTAGCATTAGGATCTGTAGCAGAGATGGCTGATGTCCAAAGAGGATGACAAGCAGCCTTTGCTCAAACTTAAACAAGCTCTGTCCATCCTATAATTGAAGCTTTGCTGGGATTCAAAATCTTTTCAGGGAAGTTGGCAGTAACCATCTCCTTTTGCAGCTGTGTCTCTACCACACTCCACTTGCCAGTTAGCATTCTTTAGGTCTGCTTTAAGTCAGAAGACTTGCCTTTTATATGGCTGCCTGTAAGGATCAGTGGGATTGTCATTTTGCATCCTGGAAGAACAGGGAAAATGCCAGCTCTTTAAAAAAATACATTATTTTATGTGAAAGTAATAATGTTATAGGGCAAGCGTATCTTTCTATATAAGGGGATATTTAGATCTAGTATGAAAATTAATAATAACAAGAAATTCCATAGCAATTTATTTTTTTATCTACTATATTATTTCTCATTATCCACCTAACTAGAACCCCCACTAGACTTTATGTAGTTTAGGAAAGCCACAGGCATTTTGGCATCACTTATTTTTCTTATTCCAATATATTCATGGATTGGCAATAGACTTGCTGGCTCCAAAACTTTTTAAAAGACTTTGTGAAGACTTTTTTTGGTTTTGATACAGGAGAGACAAACCTGAAGGCCTGCCAGATTTGAAAATGTGGATTAACACAATGGTTTTGTCTCAATGACATACATTTGCTTGGAGGAATAGGAGCAAAAAAAAAAACAATTTCCTAATTTTCTCTGGTTTAGAAGTTAGCATTACCTAAAAGGCATTACCTACCTTCAAAGGCAGAGGTCATAAACCACATGGGATATTTGATGTAACTTACCACTTTAGTGTGTAGTAGGTTTCCCTATACTACAAGTTTGGAACAAAGGAAATCTGGAAATTAAGGAAAAAAACTTTGAGGATGGGAAATAGACCTTACTTAAATTTCTAAGAACAAAATCAGATATTAATTAAGGATAATTGCTTTCCTGAATTATTTCAATATTATGTGATTATGTCAAATCATATCAATCTCAAGAGTAAAGAGACAGTCACTTTCAGAGAATTGAAGATCTGATAGAAATATAGCTTGCTGCAGAAGGCACTCTAATTTTTCTATGTGCCATTTGTCTCTGGTCAAAAGGGATTTCAATTTTTTGCAGCAATACAATCTATCCGATCAACCAGGCAAAAAAAAACTCACAAAGAAATAAGAAAATAAAACATTAGCACTTTATATTCAATTGTGCTATCTTTAAATCTATGGGAGAAACATCCTCTTGTTTGTCATCAGCCTTACAATGCCAACTATAATAAACTATGTCCATATCTAGATCTATTTGAGATGCCAGTTTGTGGCCTTCATTGGAAAAGGGATTCTTTATTCAATCAGTGCTATGGAGTACCAACACTGAGAACAAACAACAAATGGAGAGTTCCAGGCATTTCTAATAAAATTTGATCAATGTAGGTTTTACTTCTGACTGCTAACCTGGATAAGCAGGAAACACCTTGAGCACCATACATGGAAATCCTTTTAGTGTTTTCATATACTATCCTGGAGAGGACTTTATCTAGGAAAATCTAGATCCCATTTTAATGTTATTAAATTCCTTTAATAGCCACATTTTATGATTCAACTAGAACAGCAAGTTCCTTGTTTTATGTTTACTTTAACCAAGCTTTGTTAACACATTTGATCAGAAACATATTTCAAACTAACCAATGTTTGGGAGATTGAATCCACCATTCCTATATAACCAGAACATAGAAGGAAAAAGAAATACCATAGAATCTCCTGAGAGCTGCTAATCAGCTGATCATGGACAGCCAATTATGTTAATCTGCTTCTTGTTCCAATCTGCTTCATTAACTTGGCAAATTGTTGTGAAAAGATGTTTTGAGATGTTACTTGTGCTTGTTTGCTTCAATTATTTTCCAGTAACAAATCCTGCCAATTTACTTCTTCACACTGCTGATTTTTTAAAAATATTATTCTGGTTATAAAGACATTTTGGAGAGTTCATAAAAAACAAATCACATACAATTTTCATGACTACACAGGCTATTTCAAGCTATTCCCATAACATAGATGACCATATTAATCCTGCCAGCAATATTACTCTTAAAGTAAAAGAGAAAAAGCACAAAGAATGAAGTGAAAAGCAATAGCAATAACACTTACATTTATATACCACTTCACAGTGCTTTACAGCCCTCTAAGCATTTTGCAGAGTCAGCGAATTGTCCCCAACAATCTGGGTCCTCATTTTATCGACCTCAGAAGGATGGAAGGCTGAGTCAACCTTGAATTGCTCAGGATCAGACTCCTGGAGTTAGCAGTGAATTAGTCGCAGTTTTGCGTTCTAACCACTGCACCACCATCAAGACACAAAATGTTATAAATGTCCTTTAGACAAAGAAGATATAGAGAGACCTGCGGGGGGGGGGGTGTTGGAAGAAAAAAAACACAAGGGAGGAACCCTAGGACCCCAGAGAAATGACTGATCATAAATTCAAAAAGGGAAATTAGAAGTATGAAATATGAAGTGACTGACATACGATAGACATACAGAAATGAACAATCTTCCCCAAATCAAAAGAATTGGATATATAGAAGGATTGACTCTATAGTTTAGCTACTAATCAGAAAAAAATTGAGGCAGGACTGAAGATTTTCTCAAATAGATCTTGGATTTAAACTTCTTGAATATGTCCCATGCTGTTCCAAACACATTATATATTCAAATTAACAAGTATTTGGACCTATAAGATTGAACTCTTTTCTGTTATAACTATGACTCATAGTGGATATAAAAAGTGTACACACTTTTGTTAAAATGCCAGGGTTTTGAGATGTAAAATAATTACACCACAATAAATTACTTCGGATTTTTCCACCTTTTATATAACATAAAAGCTGTACAATTGAAACTGAATTTTTTAGTTTAAAAAAGCAAAACAAAAAATAGAATAACGTGGCTACAGAAGTGTTTAGGACATCTTATTAGTAGAGATGTGGCTATGTTCAGAATTAACTAATCACACTCAAACTGAAGGTAAATAGTAGTCAGTATACACCTGCCATCTATTAAAGTGGGTCTGATCATATTCATAGAAAGTTCAACTATTCTAGTAGGATTTTTCTAACATTTACTGAGTTACATCTTACAGCAAAAGCCATGGTCTGAAAACAGCTTACAAGTATGTTGGATAACGTCAGTCAGGAGATGGGTACAAAAAAAAATCCCAAGGCATTGGATATACCATGGATTACAATGAAGACAGTTATCAACAAATGGATAAAATATGGCACAACAGCAACATTACCAAAAACTGGATGTCCCTCCAAAATTGAAGAAAAAACAAGAAAAAAGAGGCTGTCAAGAGGCCTATAGCAACATAAAAGGAGCTGCAGGAATTTCTGGTTGTATACTACCTCACCCCATTCCTAAGAGGTCTGTAAGGGGCGTGCCTAAGTGCATCATCGTGCCTCCTGTCCCTGTCCTATTGTCCCCATTTATTCATACCTATTTCCTGTATTCTTACTCATGTTTATATACTTATACCTATTATCTTGTGTTTATTGAATAAATAAATAAATAAATAAATAAAATAAGTGACAACAATCTCCTACATTCCTCATATTCTGGGCTGTGGGTTAGGGTGGCAAGACAAAAGCCCTGAATTCAATTGAAAATCTGTAAGGTGACCTGCAGAGAGCTGTGCACAAGAGATGCCCTTGCAATCTGGCATATCTGGAGTGCTTTTGCAAGGAAGAGTAGGCAAAGATTCTCCATGATATAACAAAGTAGTTTCAGTTTGCACATCTTTATGCAGCCATATTATTTCAGGAGGATTTTTTGTTATTTTACCCCCTAAAAGATTTCAGTTTGTTTTTCAATTGAATTGTACATCTTACATGTTATACTGAAGGTGAGAAAAAATTCTGAAGTGATTTATCTTGGTCTGATTTTTTTTACATCTCAAAAACATAGCATTTTAATAGTGGTGTGCAACTTTTCTATATCCACTGTATTTGTGACACTATCAGATGTTTGTAATTTATTTGATGCTGCTGATTGGGTCTATATCTGGATAACAGATGTTTGAATATGTCCTTCCCAGAGAAGAAAACAGAGTATACAGTATAATGCCTCCCAATTGTATTTCAAGGGACAAGTTTCCCTTGAATATTTATGAGGCTTCTTGCCCCTCACATTTCTATGGGAAATAGAAGTAGTTCCCACATTAAAAATCCATACAGAGATCCATTGATGTGCTTAGACAAGTCCATATGCTGCAGTGAGCCTTAGATTTGCAGACCCACTGCAGCAAAAGAGTACTAGGTTGAATAAAGTTACCTAGCATCAAGAAGAAACTGGAAGCTATTTGTTCCACCTTGAGACATAAGACTGCCACAAATTAGGTATCTATAAGAAAGTGGGATATTTAAGGGCTAAACTAGTAGTCCCAAATTCTCAATATATTGAATTTTTGCATAGCTTCCTGACCACAGTCAGAGTTTTTGTGACGCAGGATTTAGCCAGTAGCATTCACTTTTTCCCTCTTAAGCTAACTCAATTTTCACTTAAAATCTGCCTTCCATGTCTGAGCTTTATTGTGGCATTCCAGATTTCCCAGTGATTCTTCCCAATGATCCTGGAACTTACTTTAAATACCCATGGATTGCTTGGCCTATAATGTTAAACGGATGCATGTGTTAGTCTTTCTTTTCCAGCTCAAATAAGTTTCTTTGGTCAAAAAGATCCAAACTTATAGGAAATTGTGGAGTTGATTGCATTTTGCTGAAGCCACTGAATCTTAGAGCATGTTGTCATTTATAGCACTGCCAAAGGGTGATTCTGTTAAAACACGGACCTGTGCCTGCAAAGACAATTTACATAACTTCAAAGCTCAAACTTGCTGTTAGTGTTGGAAAGGGTTGTATACAAGTGACTGCAATAGCTAGAGGGGATCAGAGAAATGTTTTCGACTCTTGTTTGATATGTATTAAGAAGGAATGAGTCACTCTTTGGTTCAGAAACAGTTTGCACAATTTGTTCTTCATAAGATCTTGCAAAGAAAACTAAAGTAATTTGTGCTTATGGGCATGCATTGGTTTAGGCTCAGAAAAAATAGCAAAACTACTGCTAAGTTCAGAAGCTCCTTAAAATTAATGACACAGAGACCATAAAAGCAGATGTTCAATATTTATTGCAAAATTCTGATTTTTTAAAAAAATGCTGTGTAATTGGAAAAACTGGATCCACTGGTCAAATTTATCCCAGTGTTTTTCTACATTGTTCTGCAAATCTTAGAAAATGTGCAAAATGTTTAGTAATAAAATTCACCAAATGTTTGATATTAGAAAACTGCACTTGGAAAAAGCAATTCATATAAGAAGATTGCAATCTTAACTACTGAATTTGCACTTTCAACCTGCAGCTTCAGAGCTACTTTTCCCTTCCCCTATCTTTTTGCTGTTGTTATTGTTGTAAATACTGGAATTTCCTCATGCCTACCTCTATCCCTTTCCCCCTTTCCCCAAGCTGTAACAGAAGAATCTTAGGATCAAACATTTCTTTATTCATCTCACAAATGTAAAGAAATTACTGGTTTGAGAGATCTGACCTATTTTTTTTTCTTGAATGATGCCAGAGGTTGCAACAGTAACAGAAACAACAATGATGTCGAGGCAATAGAATGTGAGAGCTTTAGTCTTATATCCCACCAAGAAGAATAACCTAAGTGTCAACTTACTATCCTTTGGAGAAGTTTAGACACATTAGCCCCAAGACATACTGTATTGTATTGTATTGTAATGTGGTGTGTTGTATTAATCTCCACCATGTAGGAATATCAAAAATAATAAAGGAGCTAAGTGAGATTAGCTTTGTTAAGATGCAATTGTTTTATATATTTTATGCATTTCTAACCTGATCCTGTAAGATGAACTCCAGCTGTGAACAACATCACAAGATAAAAATTGCATGATACAGTATAAACAAATAAATACAATTCATTCCCTATAATCTCCTAGAATAGTTTTTTTTTTAAATTCGCATTTATATGCTGCCCTTCTCCGGAGACTCAGGGCGGCTTACAATTATTTTTTTTTGGAGCACAACCCAATGAGCTCGGCAATAGCCTTCATTCCTTTGTATATGCCTGCTTATTACTAGGGCTTTTTGGCCCCCCCAAGCGGCATTTTTACAACGTCAGCTTATTGCCCTCAACAATCTTTGGGTCCTCAATTTACCTACCCCGAGAGGAAGGAAGGCTGAGACAACCTTGAGCCTGGTGGGATTCGAGCCTGCACTAATTGCAGGCAGCTGGAACTAAGTGCTAGGCATTTAACAGCCTGCACCACCAAGGCTCTTCCTCATTCCTGTACCAACTCAGACTGAAAGCATAATGGAATAGGCTGCTTTTTTTCCAAATGCAAGGAGGGTAATGCTGCTTGCACCTCCAAGGGAGTTACGTTCCAAAATTGATGATTGCGCTGGAGGGACAGGTTCAATTCTAATAAGTCCATGAGAAAAAAAACAAAGTACTTCAGTTAGGCCAAACAAAGTGCCAAAGGTGCTTTTTCCAAAAGACAACTAGACTTTCTTGGATTTTTTCTTTGAAAACATTTCACTTCAATTGAAGCTTCTTGGATATGAAGTGAAATGTTTTCAAAGAAAAAAAACCAAGAAATTCCCATTGTCTTTTGGAAAAAGTACCTTTGGTCAACCATGATCTGGATGATTGAGAATTTCCATATTTAGGCCAAATAAAGTCATACCAAATCACCATAACAATATTTTATCAGGCAAGTAGATTTAAATAAAAATGGAGATTATTGATTAAAATGTGATTTTGGAACCATGTCTCTATTAGCTTGCATGGGAGTTAAGTCTTTGGGCATGCATGCTGAGTATGAAAAGGTATAGATAAGTTTAGCATCAAAATTCTCCCAAAATTGGCAGAGAAGTAGAAACAAACAAAAAGTTATAATTTTCTATTTTTGGAAATATAAATTCCAAGTATGGTGAGCTCTTTAGGTCTTGTGTATGACTTGAAAGAGCCCTGAAGGCCATTCTCCCATTTCCAGCAGTACAAACATTTTCTGTAGCAGGCAAATTTGAGCTGTAATATGTTTCCTAAAACTGGAAAGTTCAAGTATGCAGCATTTTATATTCCATTTGCAACCACGGTATAGTTAATTGACCAACTATGAATGTACAATTATATTTTTGCTACTAATGTGAAGGTTGCTTAAAAAGTAATGGGGAATTATTTTCCATTAACATTCTCAACAATGTATTTAACACTAACCATTGCTACGGTTGTTCTTGCCAAGAAATGCATTTGTTTGACTATTTGTGTCACAAAAAATGGCCTGAACACTATAAAATGAATTTCTTTTTAAAATATTAAACTAAATATTTACAGAGATCTTACAGAGAATTTATTCCACTTTGTTCAATATACTATATCAAAGCTTTGAAATATACTATAATCATTAGCAAGAAATTAATATTTTAAAATGTTTCTCCTTTTTATACTGGTGTGTTTTTTAAAGAATAGAATAGTTTCTTTACATGATAAGAAATGAAAGAAGTTAATAACCTATGAAGATGAAAAGGATAGTGTACTATTAATCCTCATTCTCTGTCTGGTAATGTAGCCACTCCATCAACCACCTTTTGCTGAAGTTGTGTGGTCAGACCCCACAGGTTTCAAACAGGTTTCAACTTTTGAAATTCCAAGAATATTATATCATATCATATATGAGTGTTTCTCAATGCTGGCTGGAGAATTCTGGATGCTGAAGTCCACATATTTGCCAAGTTGCTAAGGTTGAGAAACACTGTCATATATCATATCATGCGTACATATGTGCATACACGCACACACACACATACTCAAGGGCAGAAATCGCTTTGTGAACCTGAGGAAGGGTTATCTGAAGACTGCTGTAGGGATTGTTTGGCCACCAGATGGAATAGGGTAGATATATCTTAGTTGATAAATTGAAGGTATATAGCAAGCAGTGCTAAAGGAAAGCCAGAATAGTGTATGAATGGACTGTAGGAGTCCTTGAGAGGGAAAGGTAGATTTAGTAGTTATATTGGAAAATAAGTTGCATATATTTGGGGATCCCATTAGTGACAGGTAAAAGAAGATATGGTGGAGGACACAACATACTATAGGTTCAGATCAGCCTGTAGTAAGACTTTGTTTAAAAATAATTGGATGGTGAATGAACAGGCAGGCTTGGTGTATACAGGTAATCCCCGGGTTATGAGCATTCCCTTAGTAAACATTTGAACATTTGAACTTACGTGATAAGTGCTCCTAGTGTTTGCGAACAAGGCCCAAAACTATGAATCTTGCAGTACCATAGTAGTTACGAACAACTGCAGAGGCTCTACAACATTTGTCCAGCATGTTGCTGGCTGAATGGAGCTTCTGAGGGCTGGATCCCCCTATAGAATTCCTGTTCGGACATCCAGAGGCTTCCCCCAGCCCATTGCAGGTTAAAATGGAGCTTTCGAGGGCCGGATCCGGCTCTCCGATGCTCCATTCAGCCCTCCATGGGCCTCCTGCACCCATTGAAGGCGAAAATGGAGCCCCCAAGACTCTGTTCGTCCATCCACGGGCCTCCTACAGCCCGTTGCAGGCCAAAATGGAGCCTTTGGGAGGCAGGCTCCATTACATTTGTAACTTGAGAACTACCTGTATGTTTCCTCCCAGAAAGTTGCTTCCTCAAATTTCAGGTTCACCAGCAGCCTCAGTAATATCCCTGTGAGACTTATCAATGCAAAAGTTTGAATTTTAAAAGCAGAATAGGAAGAGAATTGACACCTTTGAACTTCAGTGTTGGAAAAGATTCCTGAGAATACAATGGACAGTCAAGAAAACAAATCAATGGATCATTGAACAAATCAACCCAGATTTCTCCTTTGAAATGCAAATAACCGGACTTAAATTATCTTACACTGAAAACATTACAAAGACCCAGTTCTTTGGAAAAGGCTCTAAAACTAAGAAACATGGAAGGAGAGAGGGGGAAATGACAACTAGGAAGAAGGTGGGTAATGAATGAACTATTGGAAGATTTTAAAAAATGTGTTAGAGACAGATAATCATGTAGAAATATTATCTGTGTATTCATCAGGAATCAAAATGACTTGATGGCTCACAATCAATTAATGTTCCATGAAGACTATTTTTATATTCTTCCAAAGGAAAAGGGATGCAATAGAGAAATACCATTTCTGTACCATTTCATTAATCTTTTGAAATAAGGGGTAGGGTACTTTCTGCATCCCAGACTAAGTTAAATATGCAGGATGCTTCTTTCTGAGATAATCCTGGAAATTGGCTTTATAGGTTAAAATCAGCCTTTGAATTGTACCTAGAAATGTTTCAGAAAACAAACCAGCATTTGCAACAGATCAGGGGTGGGATTCTACCTTGTCCAATTGGTTCTATAGAACCCATTGTTATGATTCTGCACAATTTGGAGAACTGGCAAGTCGTGGCACTGGCTGGCTGGCCCCGCCCTGCCCAGTCACTCCTTACCTGACATGCATGCCATCCAACTTGCCTGCATTGTGCCTTCACCTAATTTTTGGTAAGTTGCTATTTTTCCTTTTTTTCCCTCCGATAGATCAGCTCTTCCAACTATCAGCTGTGCCAGGAGATTTAGATTAGCTAGAAAGCAGGAAATTGTTGGGTTTCTTGCTTTCTAGCTAATTTAAATCGCTGCTGTACTGCTTTGCCTTCGCCCAAGTAGCTTTCCTGAGAGGCCCAGTCAGGGGTGGTATTTGGGGGTGGGGGGAAGTGGCCTGAGAGCAGAGCTGAACCTTCCATAGGACTGAAGCTTCTATTTTTCAATGCAGACTCAGGCAGCAGATTGCAGAAAGGTAGATCTCTGAGTGAATCAGGGATTCTGCAAGCAACTCAATCTGCCTGCCTGCTTTGCCTGATTTTGGGTAAAAGTTGCTCTTTTTTTACAAAAAAATCAATATTTACAGAAATATTTACAATATTTATATACAAGCCATGCCCAACCAGTCACGTGACCACCAAGCCACGCTCAGTCAGCAAGCCACACCCACCCAGTCACATGACCATCAAATCACATCCACAAATTAGGCCACGCCCACATAACCGGTTGTTAAGAACTTTGAATCCCACCCCTGCAACAGATGTTATGTGGCTATAATAACTCACCTGGTGGAAATAGTAAAATGAATAATGGCAAGAGATCATTCCTTCCTGATAGAGTACAAACACTATGCCCAGACTTGAATTATGAGTCAGTAAAAATCAGTTTGTCATTGTTCCTGTGGCAATCAAAGTACATGTAAAAACTTCTAGTTAGCGGGTTCAGTTTTTTGGTTACATGTGCAAATATCACTGAATGGATATGATTGCCTAATTTGTAAAATTCCAGAAAGAAAACCACATTGAGGAAAACATTTATGTATACCTACACCTCATAAAAGAAGCCACTGAAGCAGCAGCGTTCATAGTATAATTATGGCTTTCAATTATTATTTATGTGTTCAGTAATGTGCTGCAAGTCTCATAGCAAGGAAAAGGCTCAAACACCTATAATCTACCTCAAAACTGAGCTAAAAATTACAGCCTAATTCTTGACTGTAATAATGTGATTTATTTTTGTTTGCCTTGATATGCCCAAAGATAGTAATTTCTAAATCATGATTTTTGGCTTACTTAATTGTATGGACTCACTATTGCACCTTACATAAATCATAATTAAAGCAAGCATGGTTTAATGCAAAGCAAGCCTTATTGAATAGAAAAGTATATGAAGATAGCTTCCTACTGTTTACATATTTAAACAGGCTAAAGATAATAATGCATTTCAACTAGCATCTGGAATAAATTAGCATGAGGATCTGGCTTCTTATACTTCCTGTTATGTATGCAGGTTTGAATGTCATTGGTTTAGTTTGAACTGTTCTTGTAAAATGTCAGAAATGATTGGTTTAAAAAATGCGGGAAAATCCTGCACTCTGATTGGCTGTCAACTGCGGCTGCTGGCTATAAGTAGCAGCCGCAGCCCAGCCAAATCGGGTCCGTTATGAGCTGTAGTCACTAATAAACTCTTCACTGAAGCACTCCGCCTGACTCTTCATGCAAACTTAACACTGGCAACGAAGGTGGGATCCTTCCTGAAGAGAAGACAACGTGGAAAACAAGCTGAGAGAGATGGCTGTGCTGAACACCCCCAGCCCCGCTCGATCTGACGGCAAAGACTGGGAATCATATGATCGTTTCCAAATGTATTTGGAGGGAAACAATCTCGCCGACATTTCCGAGAAGCGGAAGAGGGCGGTCTTTCTTACGCACTGTGGTCCGGCAGTTTTCAAGATGGCGAAGGCATTGGCAGGAGCTGCAGACGTGAAGGTAATGGAATGGCCCGACTTAGAAAAGCTGTTAAGAGCCCATTACGCGCCAAAGTATCATGCCTCATTAAGAGACACGAGTTTTACCGTCGCGATCAAGGGGAAAGCAAAAACGTAAATGACTTCATGGCAAGTTTAAGGGACATTGGGGGTGCATGTGAATTTAACAACTTAGAAGAGGCCATGCGCGATCGATTTGTTCTAGGCCTTAAAGACAAGGTTTTGCAGAGCAAATTATTAATGAAACCTAAGATTACGCTGAAGGAAGCAATAGAAGAGGCCTCTTCAGCAGAAGCTACCAAGTCCTCAGCAGCAGCCATGAAGAAAATTAACAAGGCCTCAAGCCATTCTGATGTGGAAAAGTCCACAACAACTCATTGCGAGCAAATAGATTCTGAGTCAGACTGTAGTGAGGTGGAGGAAGGAATTTATAGACTCAGAATGGAGAGGAAAAAGAAAGACCTGGGAAGAAAGAGGCAAGATTTTTACTGCAGAGGTTGTGAGGGAAGCCAACCCCGCACTGAATGCAAGTTTCTTGATACCATCTGCCTCCGTTGTGAAAAAAGAGGACACCTAGCAAGAGTCTGCAAATCATCCAGAACTCTACCCCACAGAAGAAAGTTTCCTGATAAAGAATTCAAGCCTAACAACTTCAGTGAGAAAATGGGGTGAAGCACAGAAGCAAATGGGAAGAATGAAACTCATCAAACAGTCACCATTGGTCATTCTTCACCCTTAAGAAGCAGAAAAGTACATGTGAAGGTACTAATTGAAGGAAGGCCTTGCCAAATGGAAGTGGACTCAGGATCCTATTTACCTATGGTGTCATGAGACACTATTCACAGACTACTCCCAAACATTCAGAAGAAACATTTCCAGAAGCAAGCACTGACTCTTAAAGACTACCAAGGGAACAAGATTCCAGTAGTTGGAACAAGAGAATTTAACGTGAAGTTCAAAGGCCACACCAAACGCCTGCCCCTGACCATCATGGACAAGGGTCACCCAAGTTTGCTGGGACTTGAGTGGTTCAAACCACTGGGCATCGAGGTGACTGGCATCAATCACGTGAGCAACACTGAATGGGAGGAGGCCTTGAAGTCTGAGTTTCCAGAGGTCTTCAGCGATGGATTAGGCAAGTACTTGGGGACCCTATCACTTTCAATCTAGATCCCAAGGTGCCACCAATCCATTTAAAGCCCAGAAGGGTCCCATTTGCCTTAAAGGAAAAAATTGATGCACAATTAGATAAACTAATAGCTCAAGGGGTTTTAGAGCCCACTGACCACTCCAGGTGGGAGACACCCATAGTCACACCAGTCAAGACTGATGGGTCAGTGAGAATCTGTGGAGACTATAAGGGGACATTGAACCATGCGCTTTAACAGAGCGCATATCCAGTTCCAGTGGTACATCATTTATTACATTCACTTGGCAGGGGTACAGTCTTTGCCAAATTGGATCTGGCCCAGGCATATCAACAATTAACAGTTGATGGTGCCACTGCAGAGGCCCAAACCATTGTGACTCATAGAGGTGCCTTCAAATGTAAAAGGTTGCAGTTTGGAGTAAGCATGGCACCAGGCATCTTCCAAAGCCTTACGGAAAGGATGCTCCAAGGACTGCCAGGGGTAGTGCCTCACTTTGATAATGTGTTAATCTCTGCTGAAAATGACACTCAATTACAAGAAAGACTCAGAGAAGTCCTTACCAGATTCAGGAAAGCGGGGTTAAAAGTCAAGGAAGAAAAATGCACTCTTAGAACTGACAGGGTTGAGTTCTTGGGCTATATGATTGACAAGCACGGCATCCACCCTACAGATGCTAAGGTTCAAGCAATCAAAGAAGTCCCTAGACCAAAATGCAAAACAGATTTGCAAACCTTGCTTGGACTTATTAACTTTTATCACATGTTCTTACCTCAGAAGGCAACCATTGCAGAACCATTACACAGATTACTGGACAAAAAATCTGTTTGGGTCTGGGGCAGGAAGGAACAATCAGCATTTAACAATATTAAAAGACTAATCATGTCTGATGCTGTATTGATACAGTTCTCTGAGAATTTGCCTGTTGTACTGACTTGTGATGCATCCCCTTTGGAGTGTGTGTGGGGGGGTGGGGTTTGAGTCACAGGCTTCCCAGCGGGAGGGAAGCCCCTATTGCATTTTACTCTCACACTTTGACCAAAGCAGAGAGGAATTATAGCCAACTGGACAAGGAAGCATTGGCAATTGTTACAGCTGTCAAGAAATTCCATGAATATCTATATGGGAGAACATTTACTATTGTCACAGATCACAAACCTCTTTTAGGCATTGTGGCAGGGGACAAACCAATGCCCACAATCCTGTCACCAAGAATGCTGAGATGGACTGAATTTCTTCCTGCTTATTCATACAAACTCATCCACAGACCTGGTAAAGACATTGGGCATGCAGATGCTTTGAGTCACTGCCCACTTCCTTCACACACTGAGGATCCTGCCCCTGAGATGTACACCTTTTTTCTAGAAACTGTTGCCAAGCTTCCAGTACACGCTGCTGAAATTGCCAGAGAGACTGCCAAAGACACTTTATTGGTTCCTATTATAGGCTGGATTAAGAAAGGTTGGCCTCTTCAAGATCTACCTCAACTTGCCCAACCTTTTAAATCCAGGCAAACTGAATTATCTGTATTAAGAGGATGTATTTTGTGGGGTAACAGGGTGGTTATTCCTGCAAAACTACAAAAAGAGGTTTTGGAAATGTTACATGAGGGTCATCCGGGAATTGTCAGAATGAAGGGATTGGCCAGGAGTTATGTATGGTGGCCAGGTATTGACAAAATGGTTGAACACTGGGTTGCATCTTGTCCCAACTGTCAGGAAGTCAGGCCTGCCCCACCTCTTGCCCCCAAACAGGAATGGGAATGTCCTAGGGGCCCATGGTCCAGGATTCACATTGACTTTGCTGGCCCTACCAGAGGGCACACTTTCCTTATTATAGTAGATGCATATTCCAAATGGCTAGAGGTTATCCCTATGGCATCCACCACAGCTGAAGCTGTCATCAAACAGCTTAAGAAGCTTTTGTAACTCATGGGTTACCTGATGTCCTCGTTTCTGACAATGGTCCTCAATTTACGTCCAACCTTTTGAATCTTATCTAGCACAGCAGGGTATCAGACATGCCCTGACAGCCCCTGGGCACCCTTCGCTAATGGCGGGCTGAACGCATGGTACAATTTACCAAGGAAAAACTTCAGCAATTGGGTCCTGGGGACATCACTGAGAAAGTTGAAAAACTACTCAGTGTCCAGCATATCACTCCCAACCCATCAACTAACTTATCCCCAGCAGAGTTGTTGATGGGTAGGAAACTCAGGTCTCCCCTTGACCACTTTCATCCCACTTACGCACCCAATGCACCACTAGATTCTACTAGCAAAATTCGCACATTCACTGTGGGTGATTCTGTTTATACTAAGAACCTTATGGGTGAACCCTTATGGATTCCTGCTGAGTTAACCCAAATCACAGGCCCTAGGTCTTACAGGGTACAAACAGAGGATGGTGTCCTCTGGAGCAGGCACATCGATCAGCTTAGATCCAGATTACCTCAGGAACATCGCAATTGCTCCTCTCTGGTTCCCATCCCTAGTACCTCTTCTAGGGGGGAAGGGGAGGATCATGAGGATAATCAGCAAGCAAGAATCAACCCCATGTGTAACGAGCCAACATGACAGGAACCATCCCAAAACCTGTCACAATGCCAAAATCCATTTTTACAAGTGGAAGACTGTACATCACTACCTGACTTAGGTGCTGACATTGGGTTGGAGATGGATTGGGAGGAGAGACCAGGTTGTAGTAACCAAACAGGTTCTACTATTACTAGAAGTCCAAGTATGGAAATGTCAGCAGACATATTTCCTCTCTCACTGGGTGAGAACCTTAAAACATCTGAACCACGAGGTCTCAACGCACGTAAGAGCCCCACCTATTTAAAAGAATACATTAGATAGATGGGGTTTGAGTATGGACTGAACCTAGTGGGGAGGGGTGTTATGTATGCAGGTTTGAAGTCATTGGTTTAGTTTGAACTGTTCTTGTAAAGTGTTAGAAATGATTGGTTTAAAAAGTGTGGGAAAACCCTGCACTCTGATTGGCTGTCAACTGCGGTTGCTGGCTATAAGTAGCAGCCGCAGCCCAGCCAAATCAGGTCCATTCTGAGCTGAAAGTCACAATAAACTTAAGAGCTGAAGCACTCCGTGTCTGCCTCTCATGCAAACTTAACATTTACATCAATAAAATCATTACCTCATAACGTTGTTGTACTAAGAAACTAGTGTGTGATAATTTTATTCTTTCAAAATATTCAGTAATGTCACTTATTGCAAACTGCCAAAGTAGAATTCATTATCCATGAGTAACTCTTTAGAATGTAGTTTTTTAATTCTAGAAAGTAATTATGCCACTCAGAAGTTTTCAACTGCCATTTAGCTATGCATATTCATCACTAGCCAGTATTAGATAAGTTAAACTTATAATATTGGAATTTCTACCCATAATTAAATCTTTTGCACTGGTTAGCCTTAAAATGTAATTGACTTTTCCCTTTTAATATATAAGTTCAAATAAATAAATAAATAAATAAATAATTGTTTGAAAATACAATAACTGAAGAATGTACTGTTAGAATTATACCCTGTCTTTATTTGGGACAACTCAAGGCACAGTACTTACTGTAAGGTTCCTGCCTGCTACTTTCTGCAGAAGAATCCTGTGAAGCAGATTGGCCGAGCGAAGGTAACTGGTCCAGAGTCACCCAACTGGTTTTCATGTCTAAGGAAAGCCAAGAATTCAGTATCTTGGTTTCTAGTCCAGCACCTTAACAATTGCACCAAACTGCTTCTTTAGAATCTAGAATCAATGCAAGCATGAATTGTATTAAACCATGAGATCTTCTTCAAGACTGTTTGCAGATTGACTATTTGGGTTTAGAAAACTGCTTGACACGTCAGTCTTTTTGGTGGTGAAGTCCTCTCTTCTCTGAAATTTATATTTGGCTCTTTCAGGGGTAGCTTTCAAGTGAGCCCTGAAATGCCATTTTATTTTGATGTTGCATTGTCCTTGAGAAGAGCAGGTTAGATATTTTTAAAAGAAACTAATAATTAACTACTATTAAAATCTACATCTTTAAAATCTCTCTACTAGGTAGGATCTATATCCTTCCCTACTTCGATACTTACTCCATGTACGTGCAAAAGTGATCCTCGCTCACAAGAATTTATGGCAGAACCCATTTGCCAATGTTTGGTAGGTTCCTTGCAGTTATTTTAGACATCGGTTTCAGTTGATAGTATAGGATTTTCAGATGCTACCAACAGCCCCACTACAGTTTGTCACTTATTCTACAGCATCCTTCAGTCAAATAAACTGAGCAGAGTTAACAAAACTAATTAAGAAAGTAATCCGTTTTCAGACTAAAATTTGCTAATTCACAGGCAGAGTGGATTTTTCCTATGACATTTATACTAAGCATAAAGCAATAACTCTAAAATTAAATACATTTGCAGTTTAGATTTGAGGTGGCCTTTAACCTTTCCTAGTGTAATAAATCCATTTCTCAAGATCAGTTAAAAGTAGGGCTGTGCTTTAAGGAATTTCCAACCACTCAGTTATGACAAAAATAATTACTGCTTTAATGGCAATAATTCTTTCCTCTGGGATGACATGCTGTTTACTTACAGACTCTCCATTTATCCCCTGGGGGTATTCTATAGAAGAGATCTTCTTCCAAGTTATGTTGGCTGTAAAGATACAATATGTTTCAAACAGTCCCAACACAGGAACACCTGGAATAATCAGCAGTGTATAGTTGCATTAATTAGTTGGTATAAAATTAAGAGCAGGCTGTTATATGTGAAAATTTCCATGGAGAAACTTCTATACATATGTCAGGAGTGTTTATCTTCAATGTACTAGGCTGATCTTTAAAACAAATATGCTGCTTTGGTAGGAAAACAGGTTTTTGGTTGAATAAGGAGGCAGTACATTGTTTTTCTTAGCCATTGCTCTGGCTAAAGACACAAAGGAGGGCAGCTTCTCTGCTTCTCTCTCTCTCTCCCCTCCCCCCTATCTCTTTTAAAAAAACACTGCTGTTTTCTCTTGAGTGTCTAACATTTACATGGATATTACAGGAAGGAAGGAAGGAAGTTAGGTTTAGAGCTTTTTTTAAAAAAAAGAAACATGATTTAGAGAAAAATATTCTAAATTTCTGAACATGATATATTATGTCTTATATATCATTTTACATTTTCAGTCCTTTACCAAAAACAAACGAAGTTCAGCATAAAGAAGGATACTATACAAAACCAAGATTATTCTGACAAATATTCTGTGAAATTATAACGTAATGCATTATGAATAAACTTTATTTTTCCTCTAAAAAACATTGTCCCATAGAATGTGCTTGAAATTATCTCTCACCTTCATAAGCCTAGTTAGAAGTTTTTCAGAAAAATAAAATTCTAAGAGTTGAGCTGGGATAAAAAGTAGGAAGACAAGAGATAGTGTAGCAAACAGACAAAAATGAAAGTAAATTGAAGGGAAAGTAGGGGAAAAAGGAAAATAGTAGGAACAAAGAGGCACTACCAGGAAAAAAGCTACCACTAAAAAAAAACAGATTGTGCAAAAATTGGGAAGTAAAGGGGTACAAACAAGACAATCAACAGCAAATTACACAGCAATCAGAAGCTACATAAAGAATTGTAGCAGAATACAACAGGGAAGAAAGGTTGCCAACTTCTTTTGTTCTTTGGTGTTCCCCTCCATAGAACTAGCAGAGTTGTATATTATGTGCCAAAGAAAAAGAGTACTGACACATAAAAGATTTGTGGGAAACAAATTGTGGGAAATCTGGTCATGTCATATATGAGTGTCCTGCTAAGTCCTGTTAGCCAAGGCATCATAAAGAATGTCATCATTGGGAAACATTTTGAAATACTTGCTCTAACCATTTCAGAGGCTAGGCAATCAGTATTGAGACCAGATATTATACATTGGCATCTAGTCATTTTTTTTGTCCCCATGGATCTATTTTGAAGAGCCTCGGCAGATTCTGGTGTCAAGAACATTTTCCATTTCACACAAAATTTCTTCAGCCATTCAATTTCTTCAACTTTCTGTCAGGGCTCTGACTCAAATAGTTAATTCTTAAGCAAGAATGCATCACAAAGCATACTGCTCACCACTAGCAATTATCACTGCATTTTCTAAGTCTTGGAAATGGATTATTTATAGACTCACAATCCCAATATTCAAACAAAACAGGCTAACAGTACTTTTAATTTCTATGATGCAAGATATGTACTATGAAAGGCTTCATATTCTCTCCACCTACCAATCCTCAGCAAATACTCCCTCCTACTTGCTTGCCAATACTGTATTTGGACTAAGCAGATATGTTACGTATTATGTGAGAGAAGCATAGATCTTTTCTTCCTACTGGTTTTGTGAGTGCAGAATGATTCTTATTCCCAGAGCCCAGATACCTGGAAAATGCCACTACTTAATTTCAGAACCAGAGTAAGTCTGCATGAATGAAATGAAAATGAAAATTTTGATTTTACTTTCCTGACACTGTTTTATGCTCAAGAAGAGATTAACACTGTCTCTTTATTCCATCATTACTGGCTCTAAACTCCGTAGCCTGCTAAACTTTTGGAACTGTGATAATCACACTCTAGCCCCCTAAACTTTTGGAACTCTTACATACAGAATACCAAATCAGAGGCATTTTCACATGAAAGTATGAAAGAGGCCATTAGCAAGTTGTGGAACATTTGACTATAAAGTAATATCTGCAAACTTCATGAATCACATTTTTATGGCTATCTGAACAAATTCTTGATAATTTAATTACATAATTTACTGATTTGTTCTGATGATCTTGTTCATGACAATCACATTCAAGCAATTCTGTAATACCACTTTCAAGCTCTTAGCAATCAAGTTCAACAGAAAAGAAAAAAAACCCTGAGTTTGTCTTAACATTTTTAGAAAGGATAGAAAAAGAATACAAATATCTCTGGATTGCTTCAAATTCAGAATCCAATTTATCTTTAAGTTTCCTAAGACATAGATTTTTTTCAGTCTTTCTCATGGTGAGGAGTTTATGCTCTTAACTGATAAATGAGAAATGAATTGGTGGCCAGCATGTTAAGCTCTTGCATATCATTGTAATTAAGTTTCTATGCTAAACTAAATAAAAACTCATTTGACATATCTATGGAGATTTTCAGTCATCCAGGTCATGGTTGTCCCAAAGGTGATTTTTCAAGAGGCAACTGGACTTTCTGGTTTTTCTTTGAAGACGTTTCACTTCTCATCCAAGAAATTTCTTCAGTTCTGAGCTGAAGAAGCTTCTTGGATGAGAAGCAAAGTGTCTTCAAAGAAAAACCATAATGTCCAGTTGCCTCTTGAAAAAGCACCTTTGGGTCACTTCACTTGTCTATGTTGGACTATTTGGGTCACCATATTTCTTCCAAAGCAAATCAGAAGGATCCTGCTAAAGTAGAATCTATTTTGTTCTAGAAATCTCCCATTATCCAGCTTGTACATAATTGTGTATATGTGTGTGGAGTGTTTCTGTTTTTACCATAAATACATTCCTACTTTTGTTCTGAAAGTGCTATTTACTTGTTTTACAAGGAAGAGTGTTCCATGGAAATGGGAATGGAAAGTCCAACAAAGCTTTATTCAACTTAAGTAGACATTAATTTTTTATCATCTATCATTTTATCTCATATTTTCCGTAGTTATCTAGTCCTGTCCTCTGCACATTACTTTTGAGGGGACTATTTCTAATTGAGAGAAGCAATTATGTTTTTAAGGAAGAGGTTTTGACCATTAAGGAAGTCTTTCAGCATTGACATTATTTCCTTATTAGTGCTGAACATTCTAGACATCCCAGATTAAAAGGACACATTCTTTTCTTATTTTAATATTTGAATCTCTTTCATTCCTAGCTTGCAGAACAAGCATGCTTATACTTTATTACACGGGCTAGAATATTTCTTACCTTATAAATCCATCCCTTTCAACTTTTATACTGCTCACAGAAATCTTTGACATTCTTCCTAAAATGTGAATTACTTTGTGAGTCTCTGAGAAATGCAACAGGGGTTTCCTTAACTGATTAAATCCATGTTCATGGATTCAAGGCTTAGATAGATGATCCTCAGGATAACTCTCTGTTTCATGATTGCCATCAAATGACAAGCCAGAGAATGATTCTGAAAAAGACTTTCTACTGGGTATATGAAAGAAGTTGGTTAAAGCTTTGAAAATCAAAGTGCAAATTCAAATGATAAACCAAGAGAATGCCCTGGATAATGACTTTTACTGGTTTTGCTATAGAGACTTGCTAAACTTGGAAGAAGCCTTTGGGATAGGAAAAAAAACCTACAACCTCTGAATCAATTAAAGATCAAGATCATCAGAAGTAAAAGGACGGAATATCAAATTGGTTTGTTTGAGTAAGGTTAAAGTAAGACCTTTTTGTAAAGCTCTGGTAATCAGAGCTTTTTGATGACACTAGGACTGAAAAAGTTGATGATTTATGAATTAGGTTTGGGTTATAAGAAGAAGAGATATTTCTTTGCAATCCTATTGGGTGAAGAGTTAAATTTATTTATATTTGTAAGGGAGATTGAAAATCACTTATTTATATATTTTCATTTCTTTGCACTTTTATTCTTTTTTTCTATTTCTCATTCTTTCTCTAAATTTATTTTTTTTCTATTTGCTTTTAGTAATTAGAATCTTTAATAAAGATTTTTTTAAAAGAAAGAATCTACTATTTGGGCTACTACATCTAGGCTAAACAATCCCAGACAGTGGTGTTTTTATTATTATCTATCCTACATTCAGTTTTTTGTCTGCCAGAACTGGTAGCTCTTATACTATGTTTATAAATACATTAAGCTATGATTTGTTTAATCATGTTTTATTCCATAAATGTCAACTAGTTCATTTAACTCACAAATCTATAAATCATGATTTACAAAATTATGACTGATTTAATTATAGTCTGAAATACTGAAATTGATTTGTTACTACATCTCCCCAAAGAAGCCACTAGTGAGATCTGAGGGTTGGGGGTGGGGGTGGATTGACATCTTTACAAGTGGCAGACCTTTCCTTATTAAAAACAAGGTTGGGCATAAAGGATTCAGATTTAGCTCAAGAAACATAAACATAAATCTGTATGGGAAGTGTTAAGTTTGCATGAAGAGTCAGACGCGGAGTGCTTCAGTGAAGAGTTTATTAGTGACTACAGCTCATAACAGACCCGATTTGGCTGGGCTGCGGCTGCTACTTATAGCCAGCAGCCGCAGTTGCCAGCCAATCAGAGTGCAGGATTTTCTCGCACTTTTTAAACCAATCATTTCTGACATTTTACAAGAACAGTTCAAACCAAACCAATGACATTCAAACCTCCATACATAACACCCCTCCCCACTAGGTTCAGTCCATACTCAAACCCCAACCTATCTAATGTATTCTTTTAAATAGGTGGGGCTCTTACGTGTACGTTGAGACCTTCGTGGTTCAGAAGTTTTAATGTTCTCACCCAGTGAGAGAGGAAATGTGTCTGCTGACATTTCCCTACTCGGGCTTCCAGTGAAAGAAGACCCTGTTTGATTGTTAAAATCTGTTCTCTCCTCCCAACCCATCTCCAACCCAATGTCAGCACCCAAGTCAGGTAGTGATGTACAATCTTCCACTTGTAAGGATGGATTTTGGCATTGTGACAGGTTTTGGGGTGGTTCCTGTCGTAATGGCTCGTTACACATGGGGTTGATGCTTGCTTGCTGATTATCCTCATGCTTCTCCCCCTCCCCCTAGAAAAGGCATTAGGTATGGGAACTAGAGAGGAACAATTGCGATGTTCCTGAGGTAATCTGGATCTAAGCTGATCAATGTGCCTGCTCCAGAGGACTCCATCCTCTGTTTGCACCCTGTAAGAATGAGGGCCTGTGATTTGAGTTATTTCAGCAGGAATCCATGAAGGTTCACCCATAAGGTTCTTAGCATAAACAGAATCACCCACACTGAATGTGCGAACTTTGCTAGTGGAATCTAGTCTAGTGGTGCGTTGGGTGCGTAAGTGGGATGAAGGTGGTCAAGGGAAGACCTAAGTTTCCTACCCATCAATAACTCTGCTGGGGATAAGTTAGTTGATGGGTTAGGAGTGATGTGCTGAACACTAAGAAGTTTTTCAACTTTCTCAGTGATGTCCCCAGGACCCAATTGCTGAAGCTTTTCCTTGGTAAATCGTACCAACCCGGCCATTAGCCGAAGGGTGCCCAGGGCATGTCAGGGCATGTCTGATACCATGTTGTGCTAGATAGGATTCAAAAAGGTTGGATGTAAATTGAGGGCCATTGTCAGAGACAAGAACATCAGGTAACCCGTGGGTTACAAAAAGCTTCTTAAGCTGCTTGATGATAGCATCAGTTGTGGTGGATGCCATAGGGATGACCTCTAGCCATTTGGAATATGCATCTACTATAATAAGGAAGGTGTGCCCTCTGGTAGGGCCAGCGAAATCAATGTGAATCCTAGACCATGGGCCCCTAGGACATTCCCTCCTGTGTGGGGGCAAGAGGTGGGGCAGGCCTGACTACCTGACAGTTGGGACAAGATGCAACCCAGTTTTCAACCATTTTGTCAATACCTGGACACCATACATAACTAACTCTGGCCAATCCCTTTCATCCTTACAATACCTGGATGACCCTCATGTAACATTTCCAAAACCTCTTTTGCAGTTTTGCAGGAATAACCACCCTGTTACCCCACAAAATACATCCTCTTAATACAGATAATTCAGTTTGCCTGGATTTAAAAGGTTGGGCAAGGTGAGGTAGATCTTGAAAAGGCCAACCTTTCTTAATCCAGCCTATAACAGGAGCCAATAAAGTGTCTTTGGCAGTCTCACTCAATTTCAGCAGTACTGGAAGCTTGGCAACAGTTTCTAGGAAAAAGGTGTACGTCTCAGGAGCAGGATCCTCAGTGTGTGAAGGAAGTGGGCAGCGACTCAAAGCATCTGCATGCCCAATGTCTTTTCAAGGCCTGTGGATGAGTTTGTATGAATAAGCAGCAAGAAATTCAGTCCATCTCAGCATTCTTGGTGACAGGATCGTGGGCGTTGGTTTGTCCCCTGCCACAATGCCTAAAAGAGGTTTGTGATCTGTGACAATAGTAAATGTTCTCCCATATAGATACTCATGGAATTTCTTGACAGCTGCAACAATTTCCAAGGCTTCCTTATCCAGTTGGCTGTAGTTTCTCTCTGCTTTCGTCAAGGTGCTGGGAAGCCTGTGGCTCAACCCCCCCCCCAAAGGGAGATGCATCACAAGTCAGTACAACAGGCAAATTCTCAGAGAACTGTATCAGTACAGAATCAGAAGTGATTTGTCTCTTAATAGTGTTCTTTTCTGCCCCAGACCCATGCAGACTTTTTGTCTAGTAATCTGTGTAGTGGTTCTGCAATGGTTGCCTTCTGAGATAGAAACATGTGATAAAAGTTAATGAATCCCAGGAAAGCTTGCAAGTCTATTTTGCATTTTGGCCTGTGGGCTTCTTTGATTGCCTGAACCTTGGCTTCTGTGGGGTGGATACCATGTTTGTCAATCATATAGCCCAAAAACTCTACCTTGTCAGTTCTAAGTGTGCATTTTTCTTCTTTGACTCTTAATCCCGCTTTCTTGAATCTGGTTAGGACTTCTCTGAGTCTCTCGTGTAACTGAGTGTCATTTTCAGCAGAGATTAACACATCATGAAAGTAAGGTACCACCCCTGGCAGTCCTTGGAGCATCCTTTCCATAAGGCTTTGGAAGATGCCTGGTGCCACACTTACTCCAAACTGCAACCCTTTGCATTTGAAAGCACCTCTATGAGTCACAATGGTTTGGGCCTCTGCAGTGGCATCATCAACTGTTAGTTGTTGATATGCCTGGGGCAGATCCAATTTGGCAAAGACTGTGCCCCCGCCAAGAGAATGTAATAAATGATGCACCACTGGAACTGGATATGCGCTCTGTTAAAGCGCATGGTTCAATGTCCCCTTGTAGTCTCCGCAGATTCTCACAGACCCATCAGCCTTGACTGGTGTGACTATGGGTGTCTCCCACCTGGAGTGGTCAGTGGGCTCTAAAACCCCTTGAGCTATTAGTTTATCTAATTGTGCATCAATTTTTTCCTTTAAGGCAAATGGGACCCTTCTGGGCTTTAAATGGATTGGTGGCACCTTGGGATCTAGATTGAAAGTGATAGGGTCCCCAAGTACTTGCCTAATCCATCGCTGAAGACCTCTGGAAACTCAGACTTCAAGGCCTCCTCCCATTCAGTGTTGCTCACGTGATTGATGCCAGTCACCTCGATGCCCAGTGGTTTGAACCACTCAAGTCCCAGCAAACTTGGGTGACCCTTGTCCATGATGGTCAGGGGCAGGCGTTTGGTGTGGCCTTTGAACTTCACGTTAAATTCTCTTGTTCCAACTACTGGAATCTTGTTCCCTTGGTAGTCTTTAAGAGTCAGTGCTTGCTTCTTGAAGTGATTCTTCTGAATGTTTGGGCGTAGTCTGTGAATAGTGTCCCATGACACCATAGACAGATATGAGCCTGAGTCCACTTCCATTTGGCAAGGCCTTCCTTCAATAAGTACCTTGACATGCACTTTTCTGTTATTGATAGAAGATGAATGACCGATAGTTACTGTCTGATGAGTTTCATTCTTCCCCTTTGCTTCTGTGCTGCGCCCCATTTTCTCACTGAGATTGTTGGGCTTGAATTCTTTGCCTTTGTTTGCAGGAAATTTCCTTCTGTTGGGTGGAGTTCTGGATGATTTGCAGACTCTTGCTAGGTGTCCTCTTTTTTCACAACGGAGGCAAATGGTGCCTTCTTCCAATGTCAAATACCGATCGCCCTGTTTGAGCTCATAGGCAGGGACTCCTCGGGGTTCCGTCGGCGGGCCAATGCCGGCTGGCAGTTCCTCGACGATGAGCCTTTTCTGTTGCTGCCCCTGACCTCTGGAATCAACTGCCTTTGGAGCTCCGCCTGACCCCTGACCTCCGCACCTTCCGCCGCGAGTTGAAGACCTGGTTATTTGACCAACCCGGGCTGTGACCCTTTGGGGAGGGTTATTTTTAAATTTTTAATTCATTTTATACATATTTGGGCTTATAATTCTGATTTAATTGTTTTTTAATGTATTTATTGTTCTTTGCTTTTTAGTTGTAAGCCGCCCCAAGTCTTCGGAGATGGGACGGCATATAAGTTCAAATAATAAATAAATAAATAAATAAAAACTTGCATTCAGTGCGGGGGTGGCTTCCCCCACAACCTCCGCAGTAGAAATCTTGCCTCTTCCTATCCAGGTCTTTCTTTTTCCACTCCATTCTGAGTCTGTAAATTCCCTCTTCCACCTCACAGCAATCTGATTCAGAACCTAGGTCATCACAATGGTTTGTGGTAGACTTTTCCCCATCAGAATGGTTTGTGGCCCTGTTCATCTTCCTTGTGGCTGCTGCTGAGGACTTGGTAGCTTCTGCTGAAGGGCTTCTTCTATGGCTTCCTTCAGCGTGATCTTAGGTCTTAGTAATAACTTGCTCTGAAGCACCTTGTCTTTAAGGCCCAGAACAAATCGATCGTGCATGGCCTCTTCTAAACTGTAAAATTCGCATGCACCCCCAATGTCTCTTAAACTTGCCACGAAGTCGTTTACATTTTCGTTTTCCCCCTGATCACGATGGTAAAACTCGGGTCTCTTAATGAGGCACGATACTTGTGGCGCCTAATGGGCTCTTAACAGCTTTTCTAAGTCAGGCCAGTCCATTACCTTCATGTCTGCAGCTCCCACCAATGCCTTTGCCATCTTGAAAACTGCCGGACCGCAGTACGTAAGAAAGACCTCCCTCTTCCGCTTCTTGGCTAGATCGTTTCCTTCCAGATACATTTGGAAACAATCTGCATACGACTCCCAGTCTTCTGCTGTCAGATCAAACGGGGCTGGGGGGTTGTTCAGCGCAGCCATCTCGCTCTTCTTTTGTTCCGCGTTGCTTTCTCTTCAGGGAAGATCCCACCTTCGTCGCCAGTGTTAAGTTTGCATGAAGAGGCAGACACGGAGTGCTTCAGCTATTAAGTTTATTGTGACTTTCAGCTCAGAACGGACCCGATTTGGCTGGGCTGCGGCTGCTACTTATAGCCAGCAGCCGCAGTTGACAGCCAATCAGAGTGCAGGGTTTTCCCGCACTTTTTAAACCAATCATTTCTAACACTTTACAAGAACAGTTCAAACTAAACCAATTTATTTATTTATTTATTTATTAATGAGACTTGTATGCTGTCCCATTTCCGAAGACTCGGGGCGGCTCACAACTAAAACAACAAGAACAGTAAATAATTAAAAAAGAATTAAATGACTTCAATGACTTCAAACCTGCATACATAACAGTAAATGTATACAAATCAAAGTATATGACATGGAAAATACCACCACCTCCCATTTACAAGCATCCCAGAATCACCTGGTTGGCCACTGTGAAAAACAAATTTCTAAAGTAAGATAAACCTTGATCTGATTTAGCAGGGCTATTCTAAGAATTGTGTTTTTAAACTGACATCTTCCATCCAAGTTTTAATTTTTACACTAATTTTGTTTTGTTCATCATAGAATGAAAAACAAGACACATATAACTTATGAAGTAGCTGTGATCAAGAATTGTTAAATACTAACAAAACAATAAATAGCACGCAATTTCTAGAGGGAAAAATGTGGTATCAGACTAAAACAAAGAGCCTATTGTTCATGCATATGGGTTCATCTTTCTATTTTATCTTTGCTCTGTATTGTGCAGCTTCAATAAAGACTAACCATTATAAGTAGTCCTTGTCTTACAATATTTCTTTTAGTGACCATTCAAAGTTACAATGACACTAAAAAAGTGATTTATGACTGTTTCTCACACCTACAACCATTGCAGCATCCACTTGGTCATGTGCTCAAACTTAGGATGCTTGGCAATTGGTTCATATTTATGACAGTTGCAGACTCCTGGGATCATGTGATCAACTTTTGCAAGCTTCTGACAATCAAAGTCAATGGGAAGCCACATTCACGTGACAAACATCTTACTAACTTAACAACTACAAAGATTCACTTAACAACTGGGGTAAGAAAGGTTGTAAAATGGGGCAAAACTCACATAATAAATGGTTCACTTAGCAACAGAAACGTTGGGCTCAATTGTCATAAGTCAAGAACTATCTGTATTATTCTTACACTGTGTGTGTTAGACTAACAACTCCAAGCTGATACATTCTAGATATACTGGGTCTTCATCTCCCCAGTATTCTAATTATGTATATGTGTTACATCTAGAAAGCACCAGGTTAAAAAAGTATGTCTTGGAATGTAAACACAACACATTATGTTTGGGCCAGAATGTTAGGTGAGTTCTCTGTTTTTTATGATTGGGAGGTATTGTTTTTACTTAAGCATCATGGCTTATTGGACTGTTATTTTAGTTCCTATACACCACTCAGAATCATTGTCATGAGATGGGTGGCTATATTAAATAAACATATTAAAAAAACAAACTTGTTTCAGAGACCTGAAACTAAGCATAAAGAAACAAGTCCACTCACATAGGTAAATTTTAATTGTTTTGTCACCACATCTATTTTTCTACACTAAAAATCCAGGAGGATGGAAGGAAGACATCTGATTATAGATTGGCTAGTAACATCTCAAGATATTTCTGCTTTTAAGTTTTATGTTTTTAATTCTGTGTAGGTATACCAATATTATATATGTCACTTGGGACCTGGATAATGTAAGAGATTGTTTAAAAACGGCAAAAAGAAAGTTTATGTCCCATATCTTTTAGATTGAAATATTTTTCTCCAGATGTGGTAGCAATATATGCTGTAAGTGCCTGATTTAAAATAGTTTAAGAGTAGTAATATAAGATTAGACAGATTGCCATGAGCTTTCCAGCAGTCATGGGAACGTAGAGCATATGTTGCTGTTGTTTTTACCTTTCCTGTAAAGTCTTGATAAAGTTGTAGCTTAACTCTTAACAGCAAAAAACAAACAGCTAGCAAAGTTTATTTTCCTTTTGACTGAGTTTTGGGCCCATTGTTCCGCTTGAGGACCCATGTTTGTTAGTTTTGGCTCACAAATTCCTCCTCTTCCTTAAGGATAAACTATCCTTAGGCACTTGTACAACTATGCATTAAATGACTGCATAGCCGTTTATTCACAACCCTGAACTCCAGCAGAATTCAACTGTGTGACTTCCTGGCTTAAGCAGGGGTGCATCCGTAATGTAAATACCTAGTTGATTTTGTGGAAAACTAGGACATTTGTTTGTTCTTGAAAAATATTCTTGCTGGAAGCTTTCCTTTAAAGTTGGCAGCATGCCTGCTCAGCTGTGACTAGGGATACTGATCTGATTTCTATGCTTTCATGGACCTTTTTTAAAATACCTTTTTTTAAAAAAAAAATTCAACATTAGTTTTGCTTACAAGGGACATGGCAGAATAAAATCACATTACAAACATTGTAGTATTAGATTTTATCACCATTTATTTCTTTTAGTCTGCCCAGGGATTTCTACATGTTCAGTAGAACTAATTTGCAGTCAGACACTGAGGTCTTCTAGAAGGCCAGCAGGCTCCACAAATTAATTTATCCAAATAACCAATCCCTCCTAGGCCAACCTTCGAAAGACACCAGAACGGACTAAGCACGCAAGGCAACCTTTTGAAGTCTGGAATGTTTTGACTGACTTGAAACAGGCGGCTGGAATGAAAGGATAATTTTCAATGACCCATGGGGATTTTTCTTTTTTCTTTTCCCTGCCATTTGCAAAATGTAGGTAAACCAAAGAGAAAATGCTTTGGTCTAATTTAGAAAGATTAGCAATCCGGAATATAACCAGGCATAAAGAATCATAAAATGAGGCACATTGTTGTAATTTTACAATAATTCCAACATTAATTATAATAGTTCTTTGTCCAATTTTTTTAAAATTAAAATTTATATTAGTTATCAGAATGTTGAAAAATCACAATATGCTTTAAGCAATTGCATTTGTTTTTCAATCTATTTTTAACAAATGGAGGCATACTCTTAAAAATCAGCTCTGCTTGGTTTTGGATTTCAAGCTATTGTAACAATAATATTTTAGCAGTTTTATTTCTGCCAATTTTATGTTATATTTTAATTTGCTGCATATTGATTTAGCATAGTGGATAAATAGATAAGTAAGCAGATACAAATCCTGCAGATGGAAGTAAATTGGTGCTCTGCAGAGGAACCCACATGCAAGCATACTAATGTATATGTAGATTGCTTTGAATGCATCTGTTTTCCATTTTGTATTTCTGAGTTTCTACAGCAAAAGAAAAAAATATAAATTATTTGTTACAGAGTAGTTCTATCTAAATTTATAAAAATGCACCACTTGGCCTAGCATCCTGTGTAAATCCAGGCATTGTGGTTTGTATACCATATCTTATAACAAAGTTGTAAGGGAACTTGGAGTCTTCTTGTCCAACCTCCTGTTCAAGGAGAAGACCCTATAAGATTTCAAACAAATGGCAGTTCATTATTGCTTATTGTGTTGTACAAACCCAGCATATTGCAACTTATTCAATTATCCATAGTTAAACAAACCATTGCTTAGTGTAATATATGGACCCAGAGTGATCAATTTGACAGCAAATCATATTTTTGCCCTGATTGGGACTGTGGCTATAGTTCATGTTATCAGCTACTGACAATAGCTCAAACTATCCCAGCATTGGCTTAACATTGAAGTTCTTTGGACTAGATGACCTATAAGCAGGGGTGGGATTCTACCGATTCTGTCCAGTTCTATAGAACCCCCTGTTAACTTTCTAAGCAGTTTGGAGAACCGATAGTTAGAAGTAATCTCCTTTTGTTTTTTTCCACCCTTATTACATTCTTGGCAGTATGCATAGACTTCCTGTCTCCGGAGCTTCTGAGGCTTGACTTTCTTAAAAGGGAAGGGTTGTTTTAAGATTTTTACACTGCTGTTGGGAGGAAATACTTCCCTGGACAATCAGCACTTTGAAGAAATAATTGAATAATGAAGCAAAGCTTTTAGTGACAGGGAACCAAGATGACTGACATTCAGCAAGGCTTCTTGGCTAGCTAGAAAGATTGACATTCAAACGTGAGTTTACATACCCTTTCTGAGTTTTGATCTAAAACTGGTTTTTGGTGAAGGTAATTCTGTGCTTGGTGACATTTAATCCTGTGTTTATTGATAGGATAATTTTCCCTATTCAGCTTCAACAAGCAACAGCTACTGTTGTGATTAAATTATTTGAATTGTGTTTGAATTTTTTCCTGCCTCATGGTTTCTTTTTCTATCTGGGGAGGGGGGTCTTCCTTCACTGCTTTAATACTATCTGGCACTGTCCTTTTGGGGTATACTTCCAAGAGGCAGGATGCAAGCTTGGCACTGATTTTTTTATTGCCTTTCTGGGGGGCATGTGACCTTTCCTTAAATCCAGATGATTTCCTTAGGATATCTTGTGAGGTGAGTGAGACCAGCTGGTATCTTTAAGTGATGCAAATGGATCTAAGGATTGTTTTTCCTGGGTGTGCTTTTTCTGGAGAGCTTAAATGACCTCTCTGCTAAAGGGTTTCACTTTATGAGCAAGAGTTGGCTGCTTGATAGTTATCACTGCATTTTAACTATTTTCATTCCTCAAGGTGCTCTGGCACCCTGTCTGATTTGTAACTCTGGCTTGCAGGTATTTTTAATCTAATTATTGGTATTTAGGGCAGCTTTTTGCAAGCAAAGAAGCTTTTTGTATTTTTGTACAGGTAATCCTTGACTTACAGCAGTTCATTTAGTGACCATTCAAAGTTACAATGTCACTGAAAAAAATGACTTATGACCATTTTCACACTTATGACCATTGCAGCATCCCCACTGTCATGAGAGGCCTGGCGAGGAGAAGCGCCTTTGACATGAGTGATGTAGAGTTGGCCATGCCTACCCAGTCACATGACCATCAAGCCACACCGACCAACTAAGCCACACCCACAGAACCAGTTGTTAAAAAAACTGAATCCCACCCCTGCCTATAAAGTCCCTTCCAACTCTGATTATCTGTTATCTGTTATCTTTGGTCATATGGTAGAAATTCAGGTGGAAATCTTTGGCTGATGGCTGTTTGAAACCAGACTCTAACTTACCTTCTGCCATCTGACTATTTTTTTAAAATATTATTTTAAGAAAATTAAATGAAGGTTGTCATGCCTCATAACAAAGTTGCAACCACTAATTCCATCTATGTTTAAAGAACACTTCTTAATTCTTGATATCAAAATAAGGCTGCTAGCATTTTTTCCAACTAACAAATGTTATAATGAAAGCTTTTTTTTCTTTTTAATAAAATGTGTTAGTTGCAAAAGATGCTATCATATTCCTTCTGGTTTTTTTGCCAGCATAAGCTAATAGGGTTCTCATCATGCAATGTTTTAATTCAATGTAAGTTGCATGGTTATTCTTAAAAAATAAAGTATCTAACTAGTGCTTTGACTGAAAGAGCAACGGCATGACTTGAAAAAGGCTGAGAGGGAACTGGATGGGATAGTACTGAACAATATCAATTTTCCTTCTGATAAACAAATGTTTCATGACATGGCAAGATTTTGGAAATTGACAATGGCAGACATTTTATGGTAGCACCAATTAACATCTATGTTAATTTCATGATCAGTGTTGTTGAAAATGTGTATTATTTGGAGGGCAAAGTATTGAAAATATTTTTATTCATTTCAATTAAACTTTTCTTTTGATTCAAAATTCAATCTTACCAGAAGAACCTAAGGAATTGTCAATATTATAGATAAAGTGATGCTGTTCAATAAGAATAATATATATCACACAAGATACTTGTTAAGAATATTATAATAAAAACACTCAATGCTTTAACAATATGGAATGGTTGCACAAGTAATACTGGCTGCTTATAGAACTGTAGTATAAAGTAAAAAAGAAACAACCGTTATTTTAGGTACTAAGAAATGGGTTTGCAGTATTGTTTTCAGTAGAGAGCATAGAATTTAATATTCAAATATGGGCAAGGCAATCTTAAACTACAATTAATTTGTCATCAAAGATAGACTGCTGTCAGGAGCTCTTCATCTCTGCATGGTGAACCACTAAAAATTCTGGGAGACGCTTTTCAGTAAGGCCCTAAACTTCCTTTCATGGAAAAAAAGATAATTTTTAAATACTTAGTGTTGTATATGTGTCATTTTAGTCATTCCTACAAATTAAGTTAGCAAAGATGGGTTTGTTTTAAAGTTATATAGAATTGTCATTGGTGATATGGCTTGGAATTCATGAGTAGTATAAATGTTGTCAGGAAGTTGGGGGTGTGGCAAATAAGTAAGAATGGAGATGACCTCAATTTGTGGAGGATAATTTTCCATAAGGAGACAGAGAAAGCCTGGTTCCTCAGATCTGCCATGTCTTCCTGACAGATGGGACCTGTAGCATGTTGCTCTTGCCCAATCTGATGGGCTGAGCAGATATAATTAGGGAAACTCCACAGGAAAATTAAAGCTATTTTTACTGATATTGGCCATAATAGAGTGCCCGCCCTGTGGAATCAGTTGCCCTTGGAACTGCAGTTGGCCCCTGATCTCCGTTCCTTCCGCCGTGGCCTGAAGACGTGGCTTTTCCAACAAGCCGGCCTGGACTGAGTGGGGGGGTGTTTAGATGCTTTAGGTCTTAGTGTTTTGGGGGGGGTTAGATATTGTTTGGCTTGGGTTTAATAATTTTTTATATAATTTTAAATTTTGTATTGTGCATTTTTATGATGTGAGCCGCCCTGAGTTCTTCGGGAGATAGGGTGGCATATAAGTCCAAACAATAAATAATAAATAAATAAATAAACGTTTGCTTCAGACAACATCTGTTTTGTCAATTGATGTACCATTTAAACAATGGAAGAAGTATATATCTAAATTTGTATGGCAGGGACAAAACCTCAGTTAAATATAAGATACGGCAAAATGCAAATGAAAGAGGACTGAAGAGATTTGAAATTATACCTTACTGCCTGAATGGGTGTTGTTAAGAAATAGAAGGCTATTAGAGTTAGAAGGACATGGTTTGAAAGTTGGATGGCATGGATACCTATGCTATGACAAAACTAAAATTAATGTAGATTTTAAAATCATTATGTCAGGCCATTCTTAAGAGTAAAAATAATTTGAATAATAATATAAATTTAGATTGTTCCCCAAACATTTGTGGTTTATAGTGCAAGAAGCATTTTATAAATGAGAAATTATATGTAAAAATAAATGACTGACATGTATTAAAGTTTTCTCAAGGGAATTGAGATTTCCCTTGATAAAAATCAAAAGGTTTGATAACAGATGCATATCCCTGTCAAGGTTTTCTTATATACAATTCTCAGAAAGTTTAGAGTGAATGAAAGATTTTTTAATTCTGAACAAAGTGAGTTTAATATAGAACTATACTAATGATGAACATGTTATTGGCAAAACATACAAACTTTTGCTGAAGCAGAAGAAGAAATGAAATAAGGTATGATAAAATGGGCTAAAAATTGGGTATAATATATAAATGGTTTAATAGGAAAATATGTGCTTGAAAGGACTAAAATTTATATTATGTTCTAGCCTTAAAGAAATTTTTTATAAAATAATGTAAAGTTGATGTTCATCACTAAAGAAATTGTCTAGTTTGTATAAAGATATTTGGAATATTTGTTGGAAATGTGAACAACATGAAGGGACACTTTATCATATTTAATGGACAATTAAGAAGACCAAAAAAGTTTGGATACAAATGCATACATTAATTAAGAAGATATTAAAGACTAAAATGCAATTTGAAACCAGAGGTTTTTCTTATGGGACCAAGGGATAGGCAATTGGAAAAAAAGTCATAGAATGATGTTTTTAAACATGACAACTGCAGTCAGACTATTATATGTCCAGAAGTGAAAATGTTTGACACTACTGCAATGGAAGAATGGTTGGTAAAGATGCTGGAACTTACAGAGCTAGCTAAAATAACTTCCTTGCTCAGAGAAAAGACAATATTTATATTTATGGATGACTGGAAATCCCTTATAGACTTTCGGCATGAAATTTTAAAAAATTGCACTTATGACTTGTGATTTAATTAGGAAAAAAAGTATAATAGAAAAAAAAATGAGCTTTTGTAATCATAGAGTAAAAGATAACTTTGTAATTGTATTTGCTGCAAAAAAAGGAAGCTTCTTTCTTTTATTCTTTATTTGTGCACTTTTGTTTTTTAGTTTCTTTGTTCTGTGTTAGTTTGTGTTAGTTTTTATTTCTGGCAACATTTTAGTAAAATTAATATATAAAACCAAGACAGTGGCTACATTAACAGAATGTTGCACTATGCCTTCTCCCCTTTCTCATGCTACTGTTAATTAGGGACGTGTCTATACAGATAGGGAGGTGTCTTCCTATTTTCCAATATTACCTTGTTGCTCTGGATTTTTAAAACTGCTTCAGCCCCTTCTGCATAAGCTGCAGCTCCTGTGTATCTCCATCAAGATCATCTTATTCTTTATGGTTCCTCTGATATAAGGAGATTTCCTATGCCTTCATTGGAAATCACATTTCTTATCATTTTGTTCAAATTGGATTAAAGAGCCATCACTAGATTTCAACAAGTCCATCCCAGCATTCGTCTGGGCCTTCTGAAAGGAAGCATTTTCAAGTGCCCTATTTGTACATGTATTTGTCTGTTTTTTACTCAGCAAAATTATATCATTTTCACCAATGAGAATGGTTCTACTGTTATTTACAGCTGGTGCTTTTTTGTGAATGAAGATATAGGATCTCCATTCCAGCCTTCCTGCAACAGCTATTAGTAATTTATTACATGAAGGGTTATTGAGTCAGTTTTATGAATCAATGTACACTCAGGATCTTAACTGTCTCTCTCATGGCAGCTGTTTCTTTGCTTGCACTGCCATGGCTGGCATGCAAGGTTCCAAACAGAATGTGGAGCAGAATGCGGGTAATATATTTAGTTCTCAACAGCCGACAGCATCAGGCACCAGTGGGTCTTGCTCCAAAGGAGGGGTCAGCTACTTTAACTGCAGCGCAAAATCTTGGCTCAATATAATTTATTCTTTAGGGTAGCTTTGTAAAAGAACTGTCATGCCATTTTTATGTTACTTTAGGGTATAATGCAACGTGATTTGAATGAGAAAAATAAACAGGCTTAAAAGTGAAAAAATAAATAAATCTGAAACAAAAACAGGATGCATCTTTATTCTTTTTATTTTACTATGAGTTCTTTTTTTCTTTCTTCCTTTTTGTTCTGAAGCATGAATGCAGCTGGAAGGGAAAACAGTATTTCTGCAAGTGAAATGAGCCTCTAATTCTGGCAATAGTAGTCAGAGATTCCTTAGAGGATCATCCAAGACTTAGACATACTGTATCTATAAGAAATTGCAGCTGTCAAACTGCTATTATTATTACTTTCTGACAAAGCACCATATCAGTTCACACACAATATTTCTATGTGGAGTAGATGATAAATTTTCTTCTATTTGATTCTAAATGTTATTAACTACAGCATTGTGTATATAATTATATTTTGTGTATAATGTTCAATAAGCACTATGCACATATTTTTGAATAATTGCCCCACTTAGATGTTTATAAGCATCAAATATTTCCTTTTCAGGTCTAGAAGTATAATGATATTCCTGAAAGAAATCCAAAGTGCCTGTTTCATCTTAGAATCAAACTATACCCTATTGCTACTAATAATATTAAAACGTTAGTATGGGGAGCTATTGTCTCACGAGAACACTTGTGTTTGATTAGAGTCTGTTGTATATGAAACTGCTACAAATAAGTGTTTCATAAATGCCAGACCCTGTTGTCCTATTTAATTTCTGCCTAACTACAAAAAAAGAGAGTAACTCCTGATTTTTCAGATAGAGAGTTCCTATTTTTAAACAAGTCTTTGAAGAACTAAACTTGCAAGACAGCCTGCTTCCAATCTGTTGCCTAGTTTCTATCAGTTCAGGCTGTGAGTAGCCATTCTTTAAGAAATCCTGGAAAAAGTATGATTAAAGTTAGATGGAAAGGGAAATCCAGCTTATTAGAAAATGTGGGTTCTAAAAAAAAATCCTTGTGACAGTGTGGGTAATGTGTTACTAGCAGTGCAGAACTGCTGCACGCCTGTGTCAAATTTGGCCAATTTCATACATAATACTAAGCCAAAGTTTGCTTAACCACTGATTGATGAATAAACCACAGTTGGTTGTATTCATACATTGTGCAAAGCCAAATGGCATGATTTGAAAAACAGCAATGGCTGGGTGCATATAACTCATTAAGCCACAAACAAGCATACCGCATTATAGCTTCGCAATGCCTGGCATGGGAAGCTAGTCTTGACTTCTCCCATTTTGTTCATTATGCATGGTAGGCCTTCATCACTTTGTCAGTTCTCATCCCTGGCATGACCACTGGGCTGCAGTAAGCTAATATTATGTGGATAATGTAAAATGACAGAGAGGGCTAGCTATCAATTGGCAGCAACTAAGGGAAATGGCAAAAATTATCTCTTCTTTTTTTTCCCATCTGGCTCGTAAGGCTGTTATCATTTGACTTTGATATTTATAACTTTTTCATCTCTGATTCATCCAGAGGAGACTGTGTACTATAATTAGTTTGAGTATTTATGTTCAACTTTTACACAATGAGTTATTCAGCATTTATACTGCTGTTAACCAAACACATTTTTGCGTTAGCATTTTCCCTGAACTGTGCAGCATGTAATTTTATAGTGCTTTGTTTTGATTTTATTGCCTGAATAACCACAGCAATGTTTTAGCTGATGAGCGAAAGTATAAAAAGAGTTATAGGGAATACTATTTCCTTCTGATTTAAGTGGAGTTATCTAATCTCCTCCTCTACATTGGAACAAATGGTAGAGCCAAGGGAGGCATTAAGCTTAGCAACCCTTCCCCTTTCCCATTTGCTTATTCAATCAATATGGGTTGGGGATTCAGTATATGCATCCAGATATGCACAATAAAGCTTTTCCACATGAAGGGAGTTGAAAAAGATTTAGGCTATTCTCCATTAAAATTATTTATGAGATTTAGCCAGAATCTCAAGGTAGCTATATTAATTTTTTTTCATTTTATCCCTTCAACAACAACAACCCTGTGAGGAAAGTTAGCTGAGAATGTGAGACTGTTTCCAAGTACTCACTAGGTTTTTATGACTGTGGTTGGACTTGATTCTCAGTCCCAGCCCAATACATTAACCATTGGGCCACCCTTCTATACACAGGAGCCTCTTTTATTTTTAAGTGCACTCATAGAGGTTCCTTCTTACACAATGCACATAAACATTGAGAGTAGTGAACTCAGCAGGAGATTTTAGCTTTATTTGAAGTACAGAGCTACTGTACTAATCATTCTTTCCAGTGTTTTAGCTATTACTTTGATAGCAGAAAAAGAGAACTCCTTTAGGACTATGACTTGAGTAACTACTTGTCAGATTACTAATTCCTGCATGGAAAAAATATATGGAGTCACACAGATAATTTATTTTCTGAAAATTCTAAAGGTACTGGTAATTCAAGAGTGGACAGAAGACAAAAAGTGTAGATCTGCAGTTCAAATGCTATTGAAACTACTGAATGAATGCTCAATATTTACTTATATCATTTTAGAAGTAGCAAATGCTGGTAGCAAGAAGCCAGGAACTACCAACTATCAACTGCAAGAATCTGAACATCTATCGGGTAGCATAAATAGTGTCACTACTTAAATCGCTGCCCCAAAGAAGCCTGCAAAAAATAGATTAACAGAAGATTCTTGTGAACACAGAGAATTGAAAAGTGGAAAAGTAATAATGTCCAAGCAATCATTAAATACTTGGTTGTTTGGCTTAAGCACACATTGAAAATGATTTTAAAGATAAAAGATATCATATAAGCACAGGACATCTCATTAAAGAATCCATAACCTCATTCAGATTTGGGGGGTAAACTTGAAAAAAGGTAGTGCTTGAAAAAGATTATGAATGCCTAAATCACTTATATTCAGGCAAAATTCACAGCAGCTCTTCCAAATAGTTTTGGAAGAGTTTCAGCTCTGACTGCTATGGTTGATAGCTAAAGCAGATAGCATCAAAAAAGAACGAAGTACTGGCACTTAAATTTAGATGCCTTATAAAGATTAGAATAATGCAACCAATAACTACCCTGTGACATTCTATGGAATGGAAATTTGGACTTTTAAAAAGCAGGAAAAGAAAGAGAATTAATGTTTTTACATTTTGAAGTTGTACAAAACCCTTGAGGATATCATGGGTACACAAGAAAACAAACAAACATCACACAACAAATTGATCGGAGTAAAAGTATCATATTTTTGACACATTATGCAAAGACCCAGCTACATTTTGAAATTAATAATATGAGGTGGGGGAAACAGATAGCAAGAGAAGAAGAGGACAATCCATCACAAATGGATGGACTCAATTACATTGGTAGAGGGTGAGCCATTGAAGGTTAGGGAGAGAGCATATTGGAGAAGGTTGATCTGAAAGGATATCAAACATCAAGGTGGCAGCTCTGCTCCAATTTATGTGCATATAATGCATGTAATGCATGTTTAAAAGGACCTGAGCTCTGATCGCACACTTGTGCAACCATTTGTCCTCTCTTCTCCAGAGAGGCTTCTGCATATAAAGAAGTTCCTTTTCTGTCTGAAAAAAAATGTTAGAATAGTTTCCTATTCTGTTATAGGTTTAGGATAGTTACACATCTGTGATTTGAAGGAAGTGCCACAGCTGGATTTGAGTCTGACAACCACAGCAACCAGTGAAGAATCCTCTGCAAACCTTTAAATATTAATGGGTCATGATTCTATGGAAAATGGTACTATAGTTTTGTGGATCATAAATTCATGGAATTGAAGGAAACCATATAAGTTCAATGCAGGTTTCTGCAAAGTGAAATATGAATTTCATATTATTATACTGGCATTACTATTTGATTCAGAGGAGAGACCTGAGAATTTAAAATGAATTCAACATCAAAATACATGCTTTTAAGAAATGAATGGATGTGCTTTGAAAACAGAAATAGACAAAAATTTGCATATATATTCAGAATAAACCACTCCATGAAAAAAATAGGTCAGCTTACAAATTATAGAACAACTTGCCAAAAGTCTTTTTTTCTGAAGTTGGAAGCCTTTTTCTTCATTATTATGAATTACCTTGAGGCAAACATTTTTCAGTCAGAACTGATTTGCATATCATTTGTCAGGAGAAAAGTGAAGCAAAATAACTTTATTTAAAGATTTCCCTTTGTTTTAAGTGTCATTAGCAGTTCTGACTAATCAGATTTTTACAATCTCATCAGGCACTTTTAGAATATATCTATGAACTCATCTGGAAGGATGCATTTATTCCTGAGTGTCCTATATTGCATTACAACCTAGAAACGAGTCAGCCTGCTGCAGATGTTTATGTGAAATGTAATTAACACTCTGCCAATTTACTTTTTATAGGGATACAATCAATTTTTATTCATTTTAGAACCAGAATGCTTTCTTTTATTGTGTGTGGCCTTTGCTCTGATTATATCGCTAAACAAATTATTTCTCCGTTTGTTGTAAATGGTTATGTTTAGTCGTTAGGGTGTCATATTATAAATGGATCACATAAATCAAATGTTGACTATAAGTGTTATGAAAGGATGCCTATAAAATTATCGTTACAGAGCTTCCTTTAAAAGAAATCCAAAAGTGTCAGTAAAAGCAGTCTCATTAGATGGACAACTTAATCTATATTTTTTGAATTAGATATGAAAGAATTGTAAGATTGTACGTAAAGCTTTCCATGAATTTAGGAACAGATAGAATATGAACTCCACTATGCATATTAATTGGACTTTGTGTCTTTGTTAGTGTCTTGGTATCAAAATACAGTAAATAAGTAAATAAAAGACCATCAACTGTAATTGTTTCTTAAGCTACCTTTAGTTTAGAACAATCAGGTTTTTCACAATAATTACACATGCACTTTCAGTTGGCTATGGAATGTCCTATGCAAACAGGTGTTCTATGTGTATAGTTCCTTCCCTGATCTAATCTAAGTGGATATAGCCTAATAGGAAAGGCATATGGTCTTAAGCCACGCAACTGCCTAATGAATTTCTTCATAGACAGCTGTGAAGGAGAAGCCATAACAAAGTTGTGAGAACATATTTGAGTCTTGAAGCTTGAGAGTTGTAGAAAGGGGAGTTAGGATGAGAAGTAGTTTGGTCTAGATATTAAGGCACCAGCTTAGAAACCAGGAGACTTTGAATTGTAGTCCTGTTTTAGGCTTGAAAACCATCTGGGTGATTTTGGGCCAGGCACTCTCTTTCTCAGCCCAACTCACCTGTTAGAATTGTTTTTCTGGGGAAAATAGAAGGAAGAAGGAGTATTCACCACCTTGAAGTATTTATATATTTTAAAGACGCTGAATGAAAAAATATTTCAAAAAGAAAACAAATGAAAGATACCCTTGCCTGATACCAATAGACAGAGCCATAATCTTATTTTGTCTAAGGTAACTTCAGATGTGCTATTATCAGAGCTATGCATTTTATCACCCAGCTTAAAATGTATTTAAAATCAGGATCCTGGCTTTAATTCTTTTGTCCCAAAATTATCTCACCAAAGAAATTGTCAGTTGTACACAATGACCATGTGGACAAATGCTAAATCTACATATGTATATGTTTTGATTCAAGTATTAAATGCAATGAGCTATGTAACTTCTTATCTGAAGTTGGGAAAGACCTACAATCTGCTGATTAAACTGTGTCTGATTGTGGCTGCAATCTTATACCTACTCTCCTGGATAAAGTCACATTAAATTCAATTGAGTTATTTCCATATGACTGTCTTAAACATTTTACGTATGGACTGCACAATATGTGTAATAGATTTTCTAATGTGGTTTCTGGATAATGTGGCTTTTGGAAATGAAGTTATCAAGAACATTTCTATGTTTCTCACAAAGTTGATGTAGCACTCAGTTGGCAGAACTGAGCTGCCAAAACTAATAAAATTATTAGATAGCAATACAGAGTTACAATTTTCCATATCTCTTCACTGCAATCTGATGCCCAAAGTTTTGCAGCTTTGATATGGCATGCCTGTCAAGTACACTGCTTACTGGTAGCATGACCACCTATTGTGCAAATATGCTTACATGCTTTGCAGAAATAGGCTTTGAAATATTATAACATCTAAAAACGTATTACATCAATTGAAAGTGGGACAACAGTGAAATATAAATTGGCTTATTGAAATCTCTCTTAACTATTAATGCATTGCCATTTTTAAAAATCCAAATACATGAATTAATAAATGTAAGTGTTGCACTACATACTTAATATTACAATGGAATGAAGGCTATTGCTGAGCACACTGGGTTGTATCCCAAAAATTGTAAGCCGCCCTGAGTCTCTGGAGAAGGGCGGCATATAAATGTAATTATATATATATATATATATATATATATATATATATATATATATTTGTTTTCGTAGGTTTTCACGGGTAAAGGTATGTAGGTCTTGGTGTATTGGTCTTGTCCGTGTAAGGTTGAGAATACCTTGGCAGCGTTTTGAAATCTCATCCGTCATCTTCAGGCTGGTGTCTTCAGCCGTTCTCCTGGAGAAGCGAAGCTGAAGACAACTGATTTCAACGAGGCTCAACCACAAGACCATATATATATATATATATATATATATATATATATATATATATATATATATATATAAAGTTAAGCACCAATTTATGAACAGCAACAACCCTTGATCTGATGGTCTCCAAATATGTAAGGATGGTGGAATTCTTGACCGGTACAGCTAATTGTGCCATTACTTATGAAAGACTGAAATATTCTATGTAAATGGAAAATGGAATCCCTTCCATTTGTATAGCCTTAAAAGTTTGGTAAATCTTAAAGAATATAAAGAAAATCTTATTGCATTCATCTTATTCAGCAAAGGAGCATTATTTCTAACATGTTGAGTGCTTTAAGCTGTCCTCACCTGCAGTGTCAATATTTAACAATGGAGAATTTTTCCCTTGATAAATTAATAAATATGTAAGTAGCAGAATTTTCTTCTTCCTGGAAAGTGCATTCAGATACTCAAATTGAATGCAGGATTGTTGTTGTTGTTTTGCAATTGGAAAACTGAAAACAGAAAATTCTGTCAATAGAATATGCATCTGCACATAGAGGTCTGAAATTTAAATTAACAGTGAACTATAATGATGTCCCTTCCCAACATAAATTTGTGTACTTTGCATAACAAGATACAAAGAAAGAAAAAGCTAGATTGTAACAGAAATAAGGCAATGAATTCAGAGTGATATTGTGATGTAGGGAAATAAAGTCTGTATGTGTTGACACTGAAAATACATTTTTAAAAGGGGAAGGGTTTGGAATAGAAAGTTCCTAATGTTCCATTAAATTAGCAATGGCTGTTCTTAACTATAACGGTATTTCCACTATAAAATACCTTTTCCCATCTCCTAGAAGCAAATAACTTCATTACAATTATCTGGTGTTTTTTTTTTCATAAAATAAAAAAACCCTGAAAAACCCATTCTCAATTTACTATAAAGGAAAATCACAGAAGTAATCCTTTATAACAACTTCAGTAGTTTATGCTTTGTTTTTATAACTTAGTGAATAAACCACCTGAAGTCTGATCATCTATGGAAGAGGACCAATATAAATTTTAGATATCATTTACCTATTCCAATTTCATATGGCTTGCTGAGAAATTAACCATACCTTGTTATCAAAGGTGCTATTACTAATACTTCTTAAGAAAATTGAGACTTTTCTTTGCCTTCCTGCAAATGGTTCTAAAGGACATTTGCTTTTACATTAGCATGCAGTTTTAGTTAATGTCTAAGTCTCTTTCCTCAAGGGTGATGGTGTGTCTTCTCTGTATCTGCCCTAGCCCTTTGGGATAGCCTCCACCTGAGCTGGAGGACAGGATTCCTCTTTCAAATCTTCTGAAAGTCCATGAAGAGCTGGCTCTTCCCTCAAGTATTGGGCTAGGAAAAGGTTGGATGGGGGAGGCAGGGGTCAACAGTGTGAATGGTTCTCACACCTTGTGTGAATGATATGATGTGTTTTATGGTATTGTTTCTACTGGGGGCTGCGAGTTGCCTAGATTCACTGTGTGAGCTGGCAGCCATATAAATTCTTTAACTAAATAAACAAAACCTCAACAAGTATATGTGAAGAAAACAAAACACCTTGATGATCCCCCTCCCCCTTTCCCTCCAAAAAAGATCAATAATTGAAAGGGTTCTGAACAATTTAGGAAACTGTTAGGAAATCTGATGAAAATGCATTGTACATTAGCTTTGTTGCTTCTCTGGAAGAAAAGCATTGCAATTATTATAAGGCTTCATAGCTATGCTTGTAACTATATATTATGTCAGATACAGTAGACTACAATTTCCATACTTCCTTGTCAGCATGGCAAAAGTCTAACACAACTAGAAGGTACTGGGGTAGGTTGTGCTAGAATACTAAAATGACTGATCCTAGTAAATAATAGACATTATCTGCTCTTAGAGCTTTAATGTTGTTAAAAACATCTAAAATAGAAAACATGTATGTTTATTAACTTTAGTAGGTTGGTTTTCACTTGGATTAAACTAATTTCTTTAGAAAACAAACCAAGACAATTCTAGCCTTTTTTTAATGCATCCAAGTACCCAGTGTTTTATATCCAAACTGTGGTACTGGAAAGAGCAGAAGTAAGATAGCAATATGGAACTGCAATTAGCAGAAGCATGTGAAATTATTTATTTGTCCAAATCCTAGTTTAGTTAGGAAATCATTCCAAAATTATTTTTAAGTAGCAATTTGGGCAAAGTGAGAGAATTGCTCATAAATATATTTATGAGCAATATTTAAAAAGAGCCTTGGTGGTGCAGGCTGTTAAATGCCTAGCACTTAATTCCAGCTGCCTGCAATTAGTGCAGGCTCGAATCCCACCAGGCTCAAGGTTGACTCAGCCTTCCATCCTCTCTGGGTAGGTAAATTGAGGACCCAAGATTGTTGGGGGCAATAAGCTGACTTTGTAAAAATAGCGCTTGGTAATAAGCAGGCATATACAATGGAATGAAGGTTATTGCTGAGTGCATTGGGTTGCTCCAAAATTGTAAGCTGCCCTGAGTCTCTGGAGAAGGATATAAATATGAATATATATATATATATATATATATATATATATATATATATATTAGAGAAAGTCCCAGATATACTGTAAGGAAACACATGAAAAGAAAACTTTGAATTGATAAAAAGATAAGAGAATGCGTTCAGAGTGATATTGTTGTGTAACCAAAGGAAAGTTTGGATGTTTTTACATAAGAGCAGACAGATAAGGGAAAAAATCTGGGACTGATAAGAAACCAGCTTGACAAGAGCATTTTATGATGCAATTTAAAGTTAAGTACAACTAATGTATATATCTTGTAAATTAGGTGTAGTTCAATTTTTCATTGCTTGTTTTAATCTATGACATAGATATCTTTAGATATAAAAATTACAATGTATACACCTTTACAAAAATGGAAAAACCACACACACTTTTAGATTAAAATATTACATTAATGAATTAATGTATTTGGATTAACTTTTTCCAGGGCAGAAATTATCTACACCAAATAATAAGCTAATGCCTGGTTACGAAAAATACAGTATTATTAAGCAGTCAAACATAAGCAGCACATTCAATTTGTTTCATGAGAATAACTTTTGAGGCTGATTATTGTCAATTAGAAAGTGCCAATCTGATCAAGTATTTTCCTTCACCTTGAATTATTACCATTGTATACAAAAGAAAACTGTTTCATTTCCATTAATTAATTCTAGTGCTTTGAAATCTAGACTTGAGAAAGAGTTCTCAAAAAAGAATCACAATTTTGAAGTAAAATCTAAAACAGACGAACTTATCTACCACCTATTTTTAAAGGCTGGAGCTGTGGATTGTTGGGGGGAGGGGAACTGTAACCATCTGGCACTATTAATATCAATATTAAGGTGATCAAATGTCCAATAGGCTGCCAAACCAGAATGTTTTGAAATACCTGATGGGAAATAATGCATAATAAAGAGGTCCCAAATATGAAGACTCTCAATTATGCCAGACCAGTTTCTTTGTTCTGTGCTAATACCTAAAACCATATTTCTTTTAATGTTTTCCTTCTAATTTACCAAGTACATAACAAATGAGTATCAATCAATTATCTTTTTTATTATGATATAATACAAAGGTAAGTTTATATCAAATCCTAGTGTAAGGTTTTGTCCAACAAGAAAAGCAGTAGAGTAGTAAATCATAAGATATTATGATGATACCCAATTACATATCTCGCTGAGATCCAAATAAATGCCAAGCTATCTTATTTTACACATTTACTTCTAGAAACTACGTTCTAACTTAATCTTAGAAATTGTTTGATATTGCATAGTTCAGCAGTAGTCCCCAAAAATTTAATTTTCTATTTATTTAACTTCAAATCAGCAGGCGTATTTTTTACATAATGTATGTCGATTGAATCAAGGATTTGACTGTTAAATGGAGATTTTACTGCAAATGATGTCATTTATGTGAATTATATAGTTTTGCAAAGGCATAAAATTCATTCTTGAAACTTGGGTTAACAAATATTCCTTCCTTTTTCTAAAAGGATGCTAATTCAGAATATCCCAAAGGTGCTTTTTCAAAAGACAACTGGACTTTGTTTTCCCTTGAAAATGTTTTGCTTCCCATTCAAGAAGCTTCTTCAATTCTTTCAATTTGACAACTGACAATCTCTATAGACATTCAGAATACTAATGTTGAATGGACAAAGTTCCAAGATTGCATGGTTTGTTTTAAACAATCCTACATAATTATGGTGAAATCCCTGGCTAAAGTGGTGGACTAAGGAGGCATACCTGCATGGAATTGGAAGGAAACATCATAGATTAGAGTAGTGAAACCTTATCTACTGGTTCTCAGGGGTATGCAGCCACATTGGTGAGATTCTTGTGAAAAAGATGATCAACAACAAAGAAACTGCTTTGGCCTATTTACAAAGTTGTTCTGGTTCCTTGAAACTGACATAATTGTTTAAATGCTATAAAATATTGAATTACAATTGAAAAAATATATGCTTAATATAGTACTTTTGAACTCAGCTTGAAAGTTGTGTAATTTTCAAAATACAAATATTGGCTAACTTAAATAATCAAAGAAATTGGTGAAAATGATTGCAATTATGCAACTGCATATAATAACTATCAGTAATAATTAAACAATCAAATCAATTATTCTAATTAAAAGTCAAATAATATGGTACTTTCATCTTTCTAACAATTATGGACACATCCGTGTTTGCATGCTGTTCTATGTTGTGATTCAAAATTCCTGAAAATGACAGTTTACATCTATTCTAGATCTGCTTTTTGACATATACACACACACATACAAAATGACAAAGCTTATTTTTTTTTGTTGCAATGGTCCTTAGCAATATGAATAACAGAATATATGATATGTTCTAAAAATTTTATAGCATAACTAAAACAGATAATGGAACACAGCCTCCCAACAGAGTATATATAGCCTTTCTGATATATTTAAAAACTTTACAGAAGTTTTTAAGGTATTTTCACAGTCTTCCAGAAAAGTTGCAGTTTATTGTTGGGTAATCAGAGACATTTTCAAAAAAACTTTGTCCTGATTTATGATATTCCAGTGCAAAAGCCATTACTATATTTCAGTTTTCTCTTATGTTTGTGGTTTCCTTTCTTGAACTTTTATCTGAAACAAATCGCTCTAGCTATGTTCATTCACATGCAGCAAACTTATGCTTGTAGTCTACAGAAATCTACCACTATTTTTATTTATACACAAACTTTGTGGTTGCATTTGTAGTTATATAATTAAGCAATTAATTCAGTCTGGGTCACTTCCTTTATATGTTACGAGTTTGTATTTTGATCATAATTGTTCACAGGATTTTTTCCCCTCATTTTCAGATGCACATTTTGCCCTTCTTGTTAATTCATAACTGATCACCTGCAAGACAACTACTTAGTCTGTATGGATTGAAAAATCTAGTATAGATAAGTGCTTCTGGAGACACAACCCCAAACTCTGCCCACTGAAAAAGCTTGTTAATGGGTCCCACATGACACAGCTCTCCGTTTTTAGTATCATATATACATGATGCAGCCATTATAATTTCACTTAGAGCTAACTGTCCAGTAGCTTATAAGGTTTTGTTTTTATTTTCGTTCTGACATGGAGGCAAAATTTTATAATATAATCATATAACAAAATAAAGCAACTGAGAGGAAAAGAATGAGTAAATGACAGTAAAAGAAAAAGTCATCATAAGAAACGGCAAACTTGTTCTTTTTGAACATTTACCAATTTGCTTAAATGTGCTTTGTAAGCAATGATAACTTGTCATTTTATCATTGATCTGTCCTTCTATCTTGGAGGGATTCATTAAATAATGCATGCACCTCTGTGAATTACCCTTCTTCACTCTAGCATCCCCAGACCATTAGCCAAATATAGCAACTTGAGCATCTTTCAACCCATAGAAACCCTTTGGCTTTCATTTAATTAAATTATCCCATTATGAAAACTCTTATAATGAGATTAAATTTAATTATTTAGTAGACACTTATTTGCACTAGGGAGCCTATCAATTATGCATGGGTGTGCTAAACATTTTTCAATCCATCACCTTTTTTTTTCAAGGAAGGTGCAATTTATTAACTGCAACTCAAGTACAATGACAGTGAATATTCCTCAATGTACTACAGATTGTTACAAATACAGTGTGGAACTTCATGTAAGAAAATGGTGATTATCATTTTTATTGATGTATACAACTTCGTTTAGTCCATTCATATGCATATGTAGTGAAGGAATGGATTGAAATCAAAAAGTATAATTAATATGAATAATGAGGGTGAAAACTTGAGAGCATTCTTAAAGAATAGAAAAATAAGATCTGAATGTGGGACAGGCCATGTCCATAATGGATCTTGGATAAAAATAGACATGGAAGAAATAAAATAGGAGGAACAAGAATAAATGTAGAACAACTTCAGGAAGAGAAAGTATAGGTTCTGTATGAAAGTGGAAAATACGGTAGATTAATTAGCCAATAAAAGGCAAAGAAAAGGGATATAAAGAAGAAAGACACGGAAGCCAGTTGGAGCAGAATGAGATGTTTCTATATCACTATATAGGAATTTAGAATGAAGTCTGGCTTTGAAAAGTAAGAGAGGGTGAAATGATTGCTGAGTTCTGGGAAGTAGAAAGCACAAGAAACAGTTTCTAAACAGCCCATCTTGAATTTGTTATCCTTATAAAGAAACAGTGAGGCAGTCACCTTTCAAGATTCTGTTAAAATACTCTACAACAGGAGTGTCATCATGTGACACTTTGTGACTTTTTTCCCTTTTGCTAAACCGGGGTGAGTTTGACACCCCTGCTCTACAACAATAAAATCATATTTCTGGAATCCCTGTACTATCTATTTCTGGACTTGCTCTATCTCAAAGGACTAGCAATTACAGAATACACAGGTAGCATGTGGAATTAGGCTAACAGGTATTATGAAAAATGTTGCTTGTGTAATGCTGAGGAAAAGAGCTTATGGATAAAAATATAAATATGAGAGAGTAACTGTTTTCTATGTCCCCATTTTACACAGACACAACCAGCCTCTACTACTAAACTCAATAGCAGTTATAGTTGCACTTGTTGTCCTTGACTTATAACCACAATTTAGCCCAAATTTTCTGTTGCTAAGCTAAGTGAACAGACAGTTAAGTGAATTTTGCCCAATTTTATGACCTTTCTTGCCACAGATGTTAAGTGAATCATTGCAGTTGTTAAGTGAATCTGGCTTCCCCACTAACTTTGCTTGTCAGAAAGTTACCAAAGGGGATTGCCTGACCCCACAACACTACAACTGTTATAAATAGGAGCCAGTTGCCAAGCACCTGAATTCTAACTTTTAAAGGTCACTAAATGAACTGTTATAAGTCGAAGACTACCTGTATCTGTAACAGCTGCAAGTTAAAACTTTTGACATGGAAACCATAGGTATCAAAGCTGATTTCCCCCAGAGACCAGAATTCTCTCAACTTCAGAGAGGGCCCAAAAATAATTTCCAATACAAAGTTCTAAGTAATCCAACACAGCATACTGACAAACTTGTAGATAGGGAAGTAGAACATTATTTGTCACAATGACCCAGGCGACATGTTGCTTTTTTATAATTCTGACTTGATTCATTTCTTAAATGAATCCCACTTCTTTTTTTCTTTGCACAGTAAAGCTTGTTTCTTGTTTGACCATCTTCTCGTCATTTACAACATGTTGCTGGCTCAGGACTTTGCCTAAGGCAATAGCTCAGTCCATATTCACTTATTTTTTAATCAAATGTACCCATCTTATGTATTTATGTTTTCTTCAATTTTACACTGGGTGCACTTCTGTTCATTCTTGTGGTATTCATGGATATTCATTCTGGACAAGTTCTTTAGCTTCTGAATCTGAAGTCTCTCACTGTTTCATATGATTCTGCTACAAAAATCAAGATTAGAGAAAGTGATGGTTTAACCGGCTACAATAAGAAAAAAAACCAGTCAAATCAGGCAAGCAACAGTAAAGCAGTATTAAATGTTAATCCTTAATTAGCATTTAAACAGTGTTTTCAATTAAACAATTGATTCTATATTTTTATTAGGATGTTTTTGTGAAAGCTTTGATCTTTCTGGAGGCAACATAACATAAAACTTCAATTAACAATTAACAACAAGGACAATGCTTCTTTTGAGGTGATAGTATTGCTGGGCATAGAGGAACCCAATATTTGCTCCTGGAGGCAATCTTGCTGATCTCTTCCTTCTGCCAGCAGCTTGTTGGAAGTACAATTTGGAGCTACAAATCTGCCTCCTAAAGAAAATGAGGTTCTTTCTCTCTTATGTACCACTCTCTGCAACCAATTATCTCCAGCTCTTTGTTCTGTAATTATGACCACAGTTCATATGATTTATATGATCGAAAGACAAACGAGGCAATAAATATTAGAAGCAGGGGATTGAAAAATGCTATTACAAAATTCCAAGTTTTCAAAAAATACTCAAAGCAATCCAGCTCTAGAGCTTATAGTGCCATAAAGGGCACTTAAAGGGTATGTGTCACTAATAAAACACATATACACAAAAAGTATAGTGCAATACTAATAGCAAAATCTTTAAATATCTGACGTAATGTCTTTATTATAAAAATGAGGATAAAGCAATATGTTACTATATGGTCTAAATTTAATCCTTGATTAAACATTAGGATAGTTATGTGCTAATACTATATGTCTCTTTTTCAGTTTTAATATTTTAATCATAATCATGTATTATTTTTTAAATAATAAGTCACACAATATTTATTTTATTCTATTCAGTGTTGTTATTTATTCTAGTAAAATCCATTTCTGGTCTACCATTAGTTTATTCTCAGGTAAGGATATGCAAAATTATGTTATATTGACTTCAAATGAAGTTCATTGCCTATTTATTGTTACAAAATGAATATATTGTAGCAGCCACTTTACTCTGATTAGAATATATGCAAGGTGATTCATACCAATATAATAAAAACATAAAATTATGCATAATTTTCCAGAAGAAACATATTCAAACAAATGGATGCCATCCTTTGAATCCAAGATCTCTGGCACACATATTTGTGTTTTTCCATTCAATAATGATCCTGATAATCTAGGCAAGAGTCATTGCTGAAGCAAATAACATTGAAATGGATCATTGAGCCTGCTAGTAGAAACTGAACTATCATACAAAACATATTAAAAATTAATCCAATATATAACTTCATCTAATACTGAGATTTACATTGAAAAGTATAGGCCCGTATAGATACTGAGCAATATAAGGGACTAGATAAGTATTGTGTCATATTTCAGGTTAACTCCCAAGCTGGACTTGTGAAATATCACTCTCTAAGGACCAGAGGAATCAACTGCATCATACTTATCCTGCCTATCTGTAAATTTAGTCATATAGCAGTCTGTATTCTTTAAGCCTGTGTTCATGTCCCAAAGGAAATAGAGAATTAATTCCAACAGAAAATAACTAGAATTTGATATGGGTTTATATCTTCTGGGGCCTCAGCATCAAAGAAGATTGTTCCCTTGCACCCTAAACATCAATTCCAGCAAGAGTAAATAAAGGTGAAAAAAGGCCATTCCATCAGGAAATATGTACGTGGATATTTGCCTTCTGTTCATTTTTGTATAACTTTGGCCTTATTTGTATAAGCAAATCCAGAGAACTCTGCCTACCAGATAAGTTCTGACCTGTTCAATCAACAATTTCTGGCAAATTATTTCAAACTGTATCTCTATTTCACAGGATTATGAAAAGAATTGCCTTGAGTGGTGAGTTATTGCTCAAGGAGTTATCTCTTTGTGATCCTTTCACATCATCCCTTCATATCACTGAGATATGAAAATGATAGCAGGTCTCCACTCCCTAATATATAAAAATAAAAATTCACCCTATGATCCCTTGGCCATTGAACCATCTGCTTAAAGTCTATTTACCATCTAACAGTTTTAGGGTCAGTAAGATGAGTTATAAAAGTGGAATGGAGAGCATGAGCTGGGAGAAGTGACCAGTATAACTTCACACACAATAGATTTAGCACTATTTTTGATACATTCTGAGAACTCTAGCTTTTCTTAAAAGTGATTGGATTTTTCATACTATTTTTCTAGATTTTACTTCAGCTTCTTAAGCTCAGTGGTAACAAAAAAAAGGGTTCTGCTATTTTTATGTTACGTTATGATAATGAAAATAAAACTGCCCATTAGTAAGGAAGAGGTAGTAAACAACTGTTCTTCCTTCCTAAAAGATCCATTCATAGCAACATGTCGATCTAAAATGCTCATACTATATCTGATCAAAAATTGATGTCTACAATATGATCTATGAATTAGTTATAGGAGAAAATGATCACTTAGCTGATATGGTTAAAACCTTGTGGGTAGTTGTGTGTGTAGGATAACAAGGAATTTGTATGCCAGTAGCTCAATATTCAAATTTTAAATACTGCATTATGAATCATGGCAGGATAATAATTGATGAACCTTGTTATCTTTTTTTAAAAGTGATATTCAATTAAGAATTAGATTATATTAGGCTCTAGGTTTAAACAGACTGGATTCTTTATTCCTTTTACAAGATGAAATAATGGCATTTTTCTATACTGTTTAGATATGACTGTAGTTCTGTGTGTCATATTGTAAAAATATCATTGACAGACTGAAATGTAGCCATGGAACAAAAACAAGGATAGTTCTGTATCTAAACATCAAGTCTTAGGAGAAAATCTAGAGTTAGGTTTATTTCTTATGTCTACGAATTAATTTGTGGTGTACCAGGTAGTCAAATTATTTTATTATTACATTAATTAAATAATAATTAACTCTATTATTTAACTGACTATCTAGACCCATACCAATCGGGTTTCAGGCCCGGGTACAGCATGGAGACGGTGTTGGTCGCACTGGTGGATGATCTCTGGAGGGGTTATTCCTCTGTCCTGGTCCTGTTAGATCTCTCGGCGGCTTTTGATACCATCGACCATGGTATCTTGCTGCAACGCCTCGAGGGGTTGGGGGTGGGGGGCACCATTTTTCTCCTCCTACCTCTCGGGTTGTATGCAGGTAGTGTTGGCAGGGGGGCAGAGATCAACCCTGAGGCCCCTCCTTTGTGGGGTACCTCAGGGGTCGGTTCTCTTGCCCCTCTTGTTCAACATCTACATGAAGCCACTGGATGAGATCATCTGTGGTTTTGGGGTGAGGTATCATCAGTACGCTGATGATACCCAGCGTTTCATCTCCACCCCTAACCAACCCAGTGACGCCCTCAAAGTGATGTCCAGGTGCCTGGAAGCGGTGCAGGTCTGGATGGGGAGGAACAGACTCCGGCTCAACCTGGCAAAGACCGAGTGGCTATATGTACTGGCATCTCAAGTTAGCCAGGATATTCCATCTCTAGCTATGGGGGGAGAGGTGTTGCCTCCCATAGATAGGGCTCGCAACTTGGGTGCCCTCCTGGACGTACGGCTCAGTTTAGAGGAGCAGGTGGGAGCCATGGCCAGGGGGGCGTTTTCCCAGGTTCGCCTGGTGCGTCAGTTGCAACCCTTCCTGGATCGAGATGCCCTACGTACGGTCACTCATGCACTCGTCATTTCCCATCTGGACTACTGCATTGCTCTCTACATGGGGCTGCCCTTGAGGACCACCCGGAAGCTTCAACTTGTCCAGAATGCAGCGGCGTGGGTTGTGATGGGAGGTTCCCGATACTCCCATGTTACACCCCTCCTGCGTGAGCTGCACTGATTACCGGATGCCGTCCGGGTGAGATTCAAGGTGCTGGTGTTAACCTATAAAGCCCTTCATGGCATTGGACCGGGGTATTTGCAGGAAACCCTGCTGCCAATTACAGCTTTCCGACGAACCGTGCGCTCCCACCGGCAGGGCCTGCTCAGGGTGCCATCAGCCAGGCAATGCCAGCTGGCAGCTTCCAGGGGTAGGGCCTTCTCCATGGGGGCACCCACCCTTTGGAACTAGCTACCCCTGGAGCTCCGGGTGGCCCCTGACCTCCGATCCTTCCACTGCAGCCTAAAAACTTGGCTGTTCCAACTAGCCTACCCGGACTGAAGGAGGGGGAGGGTCTTTTTAGTGGTTTTTAGTGGTTGTTTTTTAAATTTTTAATTGATTTATGAGATTTCCGGTGGGTAATTTTATAGCCCAACCCATAGCATGGTCAGATCATTATCTCCTATGGCTGGTCTTCCAACAAGCTACCCCACACCGCTGGGATGAGGAGCCACTTAGATGGTTCCGCCCCAGACGCCTGATGGATCCGGAGAGGTTCCAGGTGGAACTGAGTTTTTTCCCCACATCCCTTACCCACAGCTCTGCCGAGGTCCTGGCGGCTGCCTGGCAACAGGCTGCCGCTGGGGCTCTCGGCAGAGTTGTCCCCATGCGTCCCCTCACTCATCGCAGATCCCGGGTGGCTCCTTGGTATACCGGGAAGCTCCAGGAGATGAAGTGTCATAGGAGGGGTTTAGAGAGCAGGTGGAGGTCGACCCGTTCTGGTTCCGACCAAGCCCAGTTAAGAGCCTATATTAGGACTTACCTGGTAGCTGTGGGAGCGGCGAGAAGGGCTTATCTCTCCGCTCTCATAGCATCCACAGATAACCGCCCGGTCGCCCTGTTTAGGGCCACTCCCTCCCTCCTACAACCAGGGGGAGTGGTGGACCTGTTGCGGGGTAGGGCTGAGGAATTTGGTCAATATCTGTTGGATAAGATTGCTCGGATCTGGGAGGGGTTGAACTCTAATTTGCAGTGGTTGGACAAAGAGGGTGCAAGAAGTCCAGCCAATGTTATCTGGGCTGAGTTTGATCCTGTTTCTGAGGATGAAGTGGATAGGATTATGCGACGGCTGAGTTCCACCACATGTTTGTTGGACCTGTGCTCTTCCTGGTTGGTATATGCCTCCAGGGAGGTCACGTGCAGCTGGCTCTGGGCAGTGGTCAACGCTTCATTAAGGGAGGGTTTTTTCCCCACTGCCTTGAAAGATGCGGTGGTGAAGCCCCTCCTGAAGAAGCCTGCCCTGAACCCAGCCATATTAAACAACTTTCGTCTGGTCTCCAACCTTCGTTTTTTGGCGAAGGTTGTTGACAGTATGGTGTCTCAGCAGTTTCTGCTTTTCCTGGAGGAAGTGGACTATCTGGATCCGTACCAATTGGGCTTCCGGACCAGGTTTAGCACAGGGATGGCATTGGTCGCACTGGTGGATGATCTCTAGAGGGCATGGGACAGGGGGTTCTCCTCTGTCCTGGTCTTGTTAGATCTCTCAGTGGCTTTCAATACCATCGACCATGGTATCCTGTTGCAGTGCCTTGGGGGGCTGGGACTGGGGGGCACTGTTTTGCAGTGGTTCTCCTCCTACCTCTCAGGGTGCTCGCAATTGGTGTTGATGGGGGGGCAGAGGTCGACTCCGAGGGCTCTCACTTGTGGGGTCCCCCAGAGGTTGGTCCTCTCGCCCCTCTTGTTCAACATCTATATGAAGCCATTGGGTGAGATAATCCGTGGTTTTGGGGTGAGCTATCATCAGTACGCTGATGTTACCTAGTTGTATATCTCCACCCCAAACCAAATCAGTGATGTCCTCTCCGTGATATCCCGTTGTCTGGTTGTGGTACAGATCTGGATGGACAGGAACATGCTTCAGCTCAATCCGGCCAAGACTGAGTGGTTGTGTGTACCGGCATCTCGGTCCAGTCAAGAGATTCCACCTTTGGTCATGGGGGGAGAGGTGTTGCCCCCCATGGATAGGGCACGGAACCTGAGGGTCCTCCTGGACTCACGGCTCAGGTTAGAGGAACAGGTGGGAGCCCAGATCCAACTGGTTTGCCAGTTACTCCCATATTGGAGAGATGCCCATGCACAACTTTTGCAATTGTTACCTCCCAGACTCACAACTGCAATGCTCTCTTTTAGGTGCCCTTGCACACCATCTGGATTTAGCTGGTGCAGCAATCTGAGGCTTCAGGGCTTATGTATGGGAGCCTTTCTGGTTCCATGTATCTCTTCATGACCTGCATTGGCTTCATCCTGGTGAGTTAAAGTTGATGTTAACATTGTAATGTCTTGCATTGCATTATGACTCATACTGAACGTTTGCCAGCATTGAATGTCAACCACCCTGCAGTGCACACAGCAGCTGTTGTATGGTCTGCAAGCCATGCCAGCTTGCCCCAGAAGGGCCTATCTGTGGCAGTTCCCACCTTATGGAACCATCTTGGGGTGTTTCCTGCCTGATCCTTCACGATTTAAAACCTGGCTGTTCAACAGGCGGGCTGGGTAAATGACCTCTTTGGGGGTTAAATTTCTAAATTTGTATAATGTATTGTAGTTATGTAGATTAATTTTGTTATTTAATAGTGTTTTAATTAATTAATTTATTGAATTTGTTTTAGTTAGTGATTTGAGAGCAGACGAGTCCTTTCGAAGAGGTTGTTGACAAGAAATTGGCTTTCTTGAAAATTGGTGGTTGTGACTTCTTCAGGATTCCTTCCATTTCTTCACCTTGCCAGTTCTTGGCCTTTAGAGTTCTGTGCTGTTTGAATATTCTCCTTTTCCACCACCATTTCTGTGTTATGGAATTCCTGAAGTTACAACTGGTATTATGGGGGCCATTTGAACTTCTGGATCTGCTAGCAAGCTTCTCTTACCAGGAATGTTCTTCTTTCTGAGATAATTATTCAACTGCAGCTTCCTCCCTTCCCAAGGTGTTCCTGAAGTTCTCAGTGTGGCTTCATCTCCTATTTATGGATTGGTTATATATATTTATATAGCTGTACATCTCACATTTGCAAATCTGTGTAGTGCGCACAGGATTAAATCAGTAAAAGACATCGCAATGCACAATATCAAAAGTATAAGGAATATCAGCAAAAGAGAACACAATATACAATAAGAAGAATTTAAGGAAAGTAACGATGGCAGGAAAAATTCATAAGACAAGGTCGTAAGAAAGACAAACATAGTGACAGAATCAACTAACCTCTAGCCCGCATACCCAAAGACTTCCAGAGTATTATCATGTTCAAGATTCACAAATCTCAGGTGGGAATGGTGCTCTAGGAGGGATGCAGCCCAGAAGACATGCTTCCTCAGTCCTATTAGGTGTCATTTTTAAGAGATGGGAACTTCTTCATTCTTCCTTTTTATTGCCATTTAACAGGGGTGGAATTCAAAAATCCCAACAACCAGTTCTCTGCCCAGTTGCTGGGTGGGCATGGCCATGGTGGCTATAGCCTACAGGAACTTCCGGGAGGGCCATTTTTCGCCTTCCCCAGAGTCCAGAGGCTTCCTTCAGGCCTCTGGGAGGGCAAAAACAGCCTCCCCTGGGCTCTGGAGCTGGAAACAGGCCCACTTCCAGACTTCTGGAACTTCCGGGAGGGCTGATTTTTGCCCTCCAGAGCCTCCGCGCAGACCCTGCACTTACCTGCATCCAAAATGGGCTGCGTGGAGACTCCTGAGGGGTGGGCAGGACCAGCCATTCGGTTCAACTACCAGTTTGGTGAACCAGATGTAAATTTAAATTAATATCCGGTTTGCCCGAACTGGCCTGAAATGGCTGAATCCCTACTACTTAATGTTCCAGGGCCAAAAATCTTCCAAGTTTTCAGCTCAATTCTGTTTCTTTCTCTCTTTTTGGGGTCACCTTTCTATGGTGTTTCTTTCTGAAGGTCTGCCAACTTGTGCTTCTTCAGCTGAATTCTGACTTTAACTGCTTATTCCTATATTCCATATTTTATAATTAGTTGCTATAATATCCATCACAAGTGTAATAGTACCTGGGCTAATTTCATCCTTCAGCTTGTCAAATAAATAATAGTGTATTGTGTAAAACAAAATTACAAAAATATTCTTAAATAAGTTTTACATTTAAAATTGTACATATATAAGAGTATTTTAATAATCTCTTCCCCCACTATAGCCTCTATAGCCACTATAGACTCTGCTAGGAACAATTTTATCTCTGATTGACAGGGAAAAATGATTGACTGTCTGATTAGCCCTCAGCTAATCGGAGTTCTATTGATGAGCCAGCAGTATTTGACATGACAGTTGCATATGATTATCACTTTGCAGTAACTTCTTTTCCTGAAACTAACATGAATCTTAGGCAATCACTATCCCATACAGTGATATGTTTTGTTTTAGAGAAAATGTTTTAATTTTCAAATTCAGTCTCATTTGTTTATAATAGTGTACAGAAGACAAAATTTCCTGAGATTTATATGATGTTTCCTGAATTAATTTTGATGAAAAGATAACCAACATTTTCAATACTTATGATGAAACTTTATTTAATTTTACATACATGTGGAGTTCCTGATTGGGCTTAACACAATTATCTGGAAACTGTTTTCACATTAGATAAGAAATGTGCTTAACTGTTAATTACTATGTTCAATTGTTATTAACTTGAAAGTGTATAAAGCCCAATAATAGTTAAAACTTTATTTGTATCTTGTCTAAAAAAGGTGTCTCTTCTGAGTATTAGATCAGCAAACCAAAGCTGTTCTTTTGATTAGCCTATATACAGTTTGGGTTTTCTTAACTTCAAGAGCATAAAGTCAAACTCAGTAGCATGAAGCAACTCGGTTTCCTGCAACTATCAGCCTAAGTAAACTTTAAATTTTATAACATTGAAAAAAGCCTGTCCAGATTGTATAGTTATTGACATTGCTTAAAAATATCTAGAATACGGGTGCTCTTTCGTGTGTTTCCAATAGCAATGTGATTACAGAGTTCTGTGGATTAAGTTACCAGAGACTTTGAATTCTGACCTTCAGTCTAAAACAGCTTTAGAGGTTACTCTTTTTTCGATTTGTGAGACTGCAGAAAAGGAGCTAATGCTCCTGAAATGAAGGGGGAGGGCAGAATCTTTGAAACTGCTAGATTCTCTGCTCATATCGCTTCTGCGAATATAACTGCTTGGGCTTTAAGTACTTCTAAAAGTAAAATAGGAAATTCTGTGTCTATTATTATTACTTTGATTCTAATCTCCTATCCTGCCTGGTTTGAAAGTGATGAGTGCAATATATGGCAGACTAGTCATACCCATACATAGCACAAAATTAAATATATTGTATGAAGGATCCAAACAAGTCATGTTAGTTGACTAAAGTTAACTGATGTTAGGTAGATATGTCTATGAAGTGGACTTTCTTTTTTGAATCGATGGTCTGTTTTGATACCACCATTACAAGCCCAATCCAATCCAAACATTCCTAATACAGTGGAGCCTCCGGGGGGGCAGCATGTAATCAGTTCCCACACTCTGGTCACAACTGAGTTTGATTGTGTCCAGAAGCATGATCGACTGCGCACATGCTCAGTAAAAAAAAATGGAGTCAAAGGAGAAATTGGTGCAGAAAGGGAATCTGATTTTGTTCTCCACCCAATTTTTGAATTGTCACCCGATTCAAAAATTGGGTGGATTTTTTGTTCGCCACCCGATTTGGTCATGAACAGGAGCGTTCGCGACCCAAAATTCTACTATATATCTAACTGATTTGAATGGAACAAATTAATCATACTTGAATTCTTACTTTTACATAGATCACAGAAGTGCTTAACAACAGATGTAATCTATGCTACATTGAAAAAAATCAGTGGTGAAATTCTCAATGATGTACTATAGATATTAATGTGAGAAACAGAGCTCAGATTGTAAATGTTGGGTCTGGACTGCTTCCAATGATCAGTACTCTAAACCAAAGTAATAGAAAATAATTGTAAAACAAAACTTTTAATAGATAAAGGTTATTGCAATGCATTTATGTGGATGCAGTTTGAGAGCCAGTTTGGCCTAGTGGTTAAGGGACCGGGCTAGAAACCAAGACAATGTGAGTTAGCCCCATTTTAGGTATGAAAGCCACCTGAGTGACTTTGGTCCTGTCATGCTCTCTCAATCCACAATGCCATGTTTGGGCAACTAATGTGAATACAATGCTTGCAGATAATGAAATTTGTTTAATGAATTGAAAAGAAGGATTTGTTTAATGAATTGAAAAGAAAACAAAGGACATATTTTATACAGTAACACATTGCAGAAATACAGATGGAGATAATAGGTGGGGTGAGTCATATGAGATGATGCCGTTGGAATAACTGGAAGCCCTTTTGAATGAATATATATTCAGGCATGTTATGCGAAGACCTAGCTCTCTGGAAAGGCTCTCCTACTAGGGAAGGTGGAAGGAAAGAGCAGAAGAGAATGACCAGCAGCAAGGTGGACAGACTCAGTTACAGTGGCAATGAGTACACCATTGGAAAGCCTGAAAGAACAGATTAGGGATAGATTGCATGGAAAAAATCTATTTGTATGGTGGCTAGGACTCAAAAACTACTTGATGGCACATAATTAATCTATGAATATTATTATGGGATTGAACTAAGAAAAGATAAGGCCTCATAAAAGTCCAGCTCAACCATGGCAGCTTATTTGGTGCCATGGCCAATTATTCTTAACCAAATCACTGCCAAATGCATTTACAAGATTCTATTGTGAGTAAAAATGTCTGGAGGAAATAGTACTGTTACATTGCCCTGAGCTGATAGAGAAAAAGGTTGGATGAAATCTAATAAATAGTAAATGGAATTAAAGGTTTTACATTCTGTTAGCTTGAATGACAATAAAGCACTTGCTTTTATCTTTCTCACTGAAATCAGTGGCTGAGATCAATTTTAAATGTTCTTAGAATTCATAAGATCTCATCCACTGCTATCTGTACCATTCCATATTAAAAATGAAATGGTTTTTTTGTTTTTATTTTGGAATATTTTAAAAGACTTCAGCACTTTTTAATCACACGGATGCTAATCTTTGTCTATTTCATAAAAGTCCATGAACTGTCTCATAATTATAATTTGGTTGTTGTACATTTAAATATACACCCATAATAATTATGATCAGTTATTAAAATATTATTGTCTGTGGTGAGTGGTTTATTAAAATGAATTATTGACAATTTATCTGGGAAGTAACCATGATATTAGCTGTTATCTCTTTTAGTTTAGGCAGTACCATATATTATTTTTTTCTATAAATCTTTGTGCACAATGTTTTGCAGAAAACGTATAAAGTTCCTGTGCTATTTTATCTTGACCTTCTGGGTAATAAAGTGTAGAAGCTGCTTGTTTCATATGTTTTATAATTCAGAGGAATTATGCATGAGAAAGAAACTAATTTTAACAGCTATAAGTTCTAAATCTTATTTTACTATTTGTTACATAGTAACAACTTATAAAGCCCTTAATGGCTTGGGTCCAGGGTACTTGCGGGAACGCCTCCTGCCAGCATCATTCTCCGATCGCCCTGTTCGCTCTCATAGGAGGGGCCTCCTTGGGGTGTCGTCGGTCAGGCACTGTCGGCTGGCGTTTCCCAGGGCTAGGGCCTTCTCCGTGGGAGAGCCTGCCCTTTGGAATCAGCTCCCCGTGGATCTCCGTTTGGCCCCCGACCTCCGCTCCTTCCGCCGGGACCTGAAGACTTGGTTGTTTCAACAGACCGGCCTGGAATGACCCAGGGGGGGTTGTGGGTTTTAATTTTTAACTTTTAACTGTTTTCGGCTTGTTTATTTGTTTAATTCTCTTTTATTGTAAATCTGTTCTGTTTTAATGTTCGCCGCCCTGAGTCCTTAGGGAATAGGGCGGCATACAAGTCGAATAAATTAAATTATTATTATTATATCAGGATAACTGAAACATGTTGTTTTGGAAAAAAAATATATTTTAAAAGTTCTTGGTAGATAAAATTGCATTACACTTATAGTGCCTATAGAGTCCAATAGAGTATGACTTCAGCGCAACATGATATTATAGAATCACCCAGACAAAAGCAGTGGCTTTCTCAGTTTCAATGGTTAGGATTGAAAATATGATTAGATTATGAATACATAATTCAGGATAATGTCAAGCACCTTTTATCTTTGTAAGCTTCATTAAACAAATGAAGGATGCTTAAAAAGTATGAGGAATGAGATCTGAATATGTGGATCCATCCTTTCATATTTACGCTGAGTAAGTTTGTTGGTGGCTTGTTACTCATATTTTTTCCTGATTGAATGTTCTTATTTTTAATTGAATGCAAGCCATTCAATTCAAAAGTACTTTGAAGAGAAAGAAAGAAAAAATATAACTAATCAATCAATCAATTTATATAAGGAATTTGCCTCCTGATTCCTGTTCTAGAAGTAACTATAACAATAAGGACTTGGGGTCTTTGGAAGGAGCCAAAAGTTCACTCTGCAAAGATATGAGTGAGATTTGTAATCAGTTCATTTTTTTTCTTTATAAATATTCATTAAATTATTTTTGTTATTTGCATTGAAAACAGTGGAAAGAGCTTGAGAGTACAATAAAATCTAGTAGAAATGAAAGAAAATATTCCTATTATCCAAGCAGTATGTTGAACATTTATCTCTTAAAATTTGGGTTTCAGATGCCAGTTTTTACAACATCCCGTGTGCTTAACAATAATATCTGTTGAATTTGGCCAGAATGTATGGGTAATATCATTCAAATTGAGCTTTCTGAATAACATACATAACTCCTAAAATTTATACATTTCTTCATAACTGGAGTAAATGGAACTTGAGATTTTAAAAAGCTAGAGATATAGATTTGTCCTCTAATTTTGTCTACTTGTTTACTGAAGGTTCTTAAACTATCACCTGAATTTTAAAAATACATGTATTGATATGTGCCTATTTATGTTACTATGCCTAGAATGAATTGCTGGATCAATTTAGGATCCAATAGAATTGAGATAACACTGAAATTAAAATAATTTTCTTAATCGTTATCTTCAGATTTTGATCTGGTATATATATTTTATCAGAACTTCCAAGCACTGCATCCGCTTGAGTGTACCAGCAGTATGTCAGTTCCATATATGTCCTGTGCAAATTCACAAACAGAAGTATCATGTTTTGAAACTTCACAGCATTTCAGAAGCAGTTTTGTGATACATCACTAAGGACAGCTGTTCAATAATATTTCATTGACTACAGTACTGCCAATGCTTGAATGTGCCTAAACTAGCTTGTATATGAACTTACATTTTAAGGAGAGAAAAAGAGAACTCTCTTAATACTTCTTCTAATATTCTTCATGTTTTCACAAAATAAATATTATAGGCCATGGCATAATATATAATATTGCCATATATGTACAGTATTGCTAGTGCAACATCTGCATCCCAGCAAATGATTCCCATTCACAGTATTAAATAAAGCTGCTTGTGAAGTAAATTGCTATTTTAAAAAATCAGAGATAGCATCTGAGGTTGCCTTATGCTAACCATCTCTGCCCTTTGTTTCAATATTTGAAATGTAAGAGATTCCAGATTGTTTAGCTTTGGACATCATAGGCAGAGATCTATACCCCAATATTCCATACAGAGATTGGCAAGAATACCACACAGACCATTCTCTGTTCATCTCTGGAAGTTACCCTAGAGACCAGGCTGCATTGTCCCCTTCTGATATTTACAGTATTAGCAAGCAAACAAAAAGCTTTTGGTTTAGTCCAGCAGCATACAATGACTTTTGAATTTTTAATAGAATTTCTTGTGCTGTATCTTTGTGATACTTGCTGATTTGTTAACTCCAAAAAGAGTGTAAACTTTCCCAAAATATTTGAATGGAAATATACCATCCTTGAAAGCAAATAAAATTTACCCTTTATTATTGTTTTATAGCGTTCTGCATTGTCCTTGGGCGAAAGCAACTGTTTAAACATATTCAGAACAACTAGAGTCAGCCTATGCAGGTTTACTTCATAAACTAAAGCACTGGTTCATAAACTAAAGTCTGGTTCAACTGTTTTAATGGTTAAAGAAGTTCACTGAAGTATGATACCCTGGTTTTAAATACATCAAGTCACCCCCACTGATTTCAGTAGAATTTGCTACCAAATATGTTATGCATAAGTATTATAATTTGAGAATGTGGATTGGATATTCAGTGACAAAGAGGAGGGATCAATGAGAAGTAATAATTAATACTCCTCCCATAAAAGAATAGTTGAATTATAAAAAGTCACTAAGTGCAAGAGCTTCATCTACTATAAAGACAAGATGAAATCAAATACTCAAAAATTCTATTCCCTCAGATAATATTGTAGGTGGCTAACTGCTGAAAAGCACCGTACTAAAACAAATGTCAGTATAAAACACATTTTCTGATGCTACTACCAAATTTAACACTTTGTTAAATATTTGTTAGCACAGAAGTATAATTGGTTAGCTGCATGTTAGCTCTAGTCAAAACATCATTGTTTTACTAAATATTGCAAATCTAAAACAGATCATTATTTCCAGATCCATATGCACCTGTCTTATTTGAGATAGCTTATTTATTAACCATTGTAAATATATATGAATAGACATCATTTAAACAGAGTACATAAAGTTATTATTGATTTGTAACACTGAAAAATGCAAAATATCTAACTAATATTGTATTGTCATTGGTAAGATAACATTTAAAACATCTTCTAAAAGGATTTGGTTTCAATCTTACACTCACTTTCTTGGGTATAACTCTCAGTAAACTGAATTGGCCAGAATAGGATTGCACGGTTAAAAAGTGTTGTTAGCACAAGTCCAGTGTTTGTCATACTGCCTCATATTCTCTTTTCTTGCCTTTTGGGAGAAAAAATCATTATGTGTGTGTTTCAAAGTAAACATAAAACCACTTTTTCCACTAAAGTTTTGTATTAACCATATACTTGAGAAATAAGACATTACTATATATATTACAAATTAATTAAATTACTTATGAAAAGAACTCCCAAAATAAGGAGCATTCTATGTCATCCTAGAAGTATTTTATTTAATTAAGTGTTTCAGTAACATTAAAATATTTCATATGATTTTATTGCCAGTGCAATTTAATATAACATTACAAATTCTACTTTGAACGTATTTAAAAATTAAAAGAAGAGATATATTGTGAATATATGTGTCATGCCACAGAGGCAGACCTAACAGACATTTGTGGGTTTTGACCTTAACCTTCCATGTATGGAAATGTCTATCATGATTTTTTTGCCTTCACTAAGCAACCAGAGTACAGCTCAAGGCTGTCATGGCACAATTTCCTTGCCTTTTGGAAAGTTTACCCAATGTATTTTTTTTCTGAAAATATGTAAGCTGAACATTGCACAATATTTTTGTAAAGTATGTTGAGGTTATAAGCTTTTATTTATAACAAACATTATTTGAAGCTAACTTTGTACAGTATTCCAATATTCAACTGTGTACTCATATTACTTCATGTGGCAATACATTCAGGCAAAGCTATACCCTTCATTCAAAAACAGTTTTTACAGATATTTTAACATGTTTTAACAATCAATGTTTTTTTCTTTGGTAGTACATTATTTGTATTGGAATTGGACCAGTATTAATTTGGAAATGGGTTTGTATTCCGATATTGGTTAAAATAGCTCAAAGCAACATACATTAGCTATCTGGATTTTAGATAATTGTCTTATCTAAGAATTATTTTTAAAAATTGCCTCTAAATTCAACGTTAATGTTTAACATACACAAAGGCAACTGTATAAACCAATATTAGTCATTCTGCAGAAAAAAATAAGTAGAAATAAGGATAATGCAGAATTACTCCCCCCCAAAAAAGATTGAATCCAAATAGAAGTATATTTAAATAATTCATTTTGCCCACCATCGTTTTAACCCCAGCATTATAAACAGTTGAAAGATTGGTGGTTATTCTGTCAAATTGCTGGAGCTTGGCACGGGTCAGGGGTTTAGCGATTAGCCTTCTTGTTTGTTCTCTTTCGTATTTTTGCCTCTTTAAGGAATACCCAGGAACAAAACTTCGATATGTATCCAAACAAGTGCAAACGCGAGAGTTGATATTGCTGGATCGTCCTCTTTAGCTGTACTTAAGACAGATCTGGAGAGTGCCGCGAACGCTGTTCTTGGTCGCCTGCTTTGGGGATCGGGCCAAGGCTTTTAACTCCATCCACACCTCTCCCATCCCCCAGCTCCGCTCCAGGCTAAGGAGCCCGACGCCGGGCTAGCCCGCTTGGAAGATGCACAGGGGGCTTTTCCGCGCCGCTTGATCTGCGAAGCTCTACGTGGCTCTGTAGCGCCGGTGCCTCCGCAGCAAAAAGCCAGCCCGCCGGCCCGCTTGACAGGGCGCGCTCAGCTGCATCTCTCCCCCCACCCCCAGACACACAGCTGTTTATGCACATGCCGCAGGATCCTTCATTTGCATACCAAAATTGCTTGCCAGCAAAGGTGGCCTCCGACCAGCCAGCCCAAGGCTGACTTCGATTGTTCGCATGTTCAAACCAATAAGGGCGAGAGACTAGCTGTGGTTTGCATTAGGAATAAACAAAAGGGGACGAGTCGCAAGGAGGGTGTGTTGTTGGGGGGTGGGGGGGGGAGGAAGGCGGAAAAGCCTTCGGGCTAGATTGGGGCAGACCTCCAAGCCTTGGCCAAGATAGAGGCAACGAGCGAGCGCCGACGAGGCTTCGGCTGTTTCTTTGTCTGCTCTTCAGCGATCGTATCTGCGGCCGCGTTTGCGGAGAGCCGGAGAGCGAGCGAGCGAGCGCCTTGGTTTGCTTGAGACAGCATTTGAGCGGGAACTTAGGCGTGCGCCGATTTGGGAACTGGGTGCTGCTGCAGACGGACCCCTCAGTGCGACTTCCGACTTTAAGCCTTCCTGGGAAAGTCCTCGTTGGCTGTTTTCAATTTCGCTCTGGAGACCCGAGGGCCCCCCTCCCCGCCCCTCCCGCCGCCGCCGCCACCTCACTCTCTCCTTTGCCTCACACAGACGCTTGGCAAGCACAGCCCGCGGCGGCGGCGGCGGCGGCAGCAGCAGAAGTCACCCTCACCCGCTCCTCGCCCTAAACGCGAAATTGTTCTCCAGAGCGAGCGACGGCGCTTCTAGGCTGCGATTGAAGTGGGTCGGGGGTTACTGGTTTATTTTGTTGTTCTTTTTCAATCAGCACAGGCTGTTGAGCTTTTAAAACTAAAACGATGTGAGCAACACTGGTTGGTTCACGTGAAGGGAGTACCTAACCCTGGTGGATGCTGCAAAGCCGTTCCCTGTAAGTACAAACCTGTCTGTTTCGAAAACTGCATGGATTTGACAACAACTGTCTCTTCTTGAAAAACGGTGAGAGAAACCCCACACACACACACAGAAAAATTTTTTGGCCTGACTGAAGCTTTATAAGGAAGTCACCCGCAAAAATGCCCTATGTGGCAAAAACAAGTTTTCCAAGCAACTAAGTGATCCCCCACCATGGGATCATATGCACGTTTCTCCACCCCTCCCCATTCCTGTTAATACCTAATATACGTCACAAAAATTTTTGCAGTAAAATTTGGCCGAGCTTCCTCTTTATGTAGAGGTCTTTCAAGTCAAATGTTCTGTGCTTCTAAAGTATTTATTGTGTTAAATTTGCTTGATATGACTGTTCAGTTTTCTCAAGTGTTGTGGGTCACTGAAAATAAATAACCCAGTGTTGAGTGATTTTAAAAAAAGATCCTTGAATTGGTGAAAGACAATTCAGAAGGAAAGAAAATAAATTTGGAGGAAGGATGTGTGGCAGAAATTTTGACAGCTAATTCTGAAGGAGGAAATCCTGGAGAAATTGCTGAGCATTAAAGGATGACTTTATCAAGCTACCTGACATAATTATAATGTAAAACCTTTGGTATTTCTGGAAATTAAATGCTTACAATTAACTAGCATTAATATACCACTGTATTTATAAGAAGCTTCTGAATTTCATCATGTATAAAAAATGTAAGTTTCATAAATTTTATAAATGCCACCAGATGTTTAAAACACCCAAACCATAATCATGTTAAATTAGCCTCAGATAACAATGTAAGTGCACTTTACAAGGAAAATGATAAAATATGAATTCAGAGTTTGAATAATATTTAAACCAGCTAAATATACTTTTCTGCAAAAGAAAAATTAAACTGACAAATTTTAAGAATAGCATTCTAGAAATTATAATGTTTTATTTCTATTTACATTTTTCTTTAAAGCACATCCTATACTATGCATCTTAATATTGCTCATTTTTCCTGTTTTTCTGAAAGGATTATAGTTTATGTTAATCCATGTCACAATATTTGTTTAAAATAAAATATGTATTATTCAAATCTTGATACTGTTTGGGTTATAGAACTCCCTTTAAATGACTTTTCTTATACTTTTGGAAGCTGAATCCTGCACAGTGACAGATTTATAAAACAAGCCATTGTTTCATTCTTCATAAATACAGCAGGGAAGTGCATCATTCCAAATGGCAGAGAAAAAAGTGGAAGAATGGCTTGTTTTTGATGTTTTGGGGATTATTCATTGTAGTAAAAAAGATCCCTGATTCAAGAGCAGAGATTGTATATATATTTATCAAATCAAAATATTTTATTTTGACTTCTATGTCTATTTCAGAAACCTAGTCTTCAGTTTTATGTTTGAGTCATATGTCAATATATTTCATTAGAAATGCCAATATCTGTTGGGTGAAGATCCAATACTAGTTAAAATCAATTTTAATAATTCATGCACTTTTGATACATGTATTCTAAAGTAATTTTTAAGTAACTCCATGTTTGAAACCGGCAACATTTGTGACTCCTGTAAGTCAACCTTTTTTTTTATTTTAAAGGGGAATATTTGAAAAAGGTAACTAAAAGAACTCTGGGGATTTAGATTATAACTGACTGAATATAATTTATTAATTCAGATATGAGCTTTACAGTATTTTTACTTCAAAGAAATTCCTTTTGGTTAGAAGAAATGTTTTAAATTATAAATTCCTTTTTATAAGAATTGCTTCTAGCAATTTTTAAAAAGTCTGGAAAACCAATCATTTAGACAAGTACCTTCACTTTACTTGCTCTGTGCTGCTGAGATTTAGAAACCCTTCCCATTTACAGTTTACTTTTCACGGAACATTATTAAGTTTCTGGCTTCATACATGATTTTCTGTCAGATGCTTTTGATTTGTAATTTACCAAAGTATAATAAACAGTGCAAAAGTCATGAATTTTCTTCTGCATCCTGAGCTCTGTGGTAGGGAAAATGTGATAAAATGTGTACCTTAAGTTCTGTTTGATGAACTCTTAAAGCAAGTTTGCCTTCTGGAAATAATTTCTGGGGTTGAAGAGCATGGTATTAACAGATTTAATGTGGCTATTCATTGGATTGTTAGAGTACTATGTGAGGTTTAACAAAATGAGAGAGACAAATTGAATATCAACAAAACCTACATCTGTAAAGAATTATGAAGTTAATTAGAAAAAAAAAGACCAACTGAAAAGATTTTATAAGTTCGTCACAATTTGGTATTATTTGTGAAGATATTTAGCAGTGCACTTTTATGCAGGTCTGTTCACAAGTAAACTTTACAGAGCTGCATGAGTCTATTATCACCATCCTAATTGTCATTGTAATTTTACTAAATAAAGTTTAAAATTAGGAAGAACTAAAAAGCAGATTTGCAATTTATTAAATTATATTCAGTTCTTGAATCATGATCATGTAATGATTACTTATATGGCAAAGAAGTTCCAGATTTTGCCTTTTCAAAACTTATTGGTCTGATTTCACAACTTGATTTTTGCATATTGCAATAATCCTTCCATTTTTAGTGCATCAGTTCTTCAGTTGATTCTAATTATTGCTGCAAACATCTGCTTTATGGAATGATTTGAGTAGTAAAACTATTATTTTGAACAGCTTACACTTTCTCAGTAAGATTTTAAGCTACAGTAGATGTATATTAATTGAAGTACTAATAAGTTTTATTCATCCATGTGTTATTCTCTATAAATTGGTCATCATACTGCAATTACTCACTACAGTGTAATTTTGCATCCCTCATAGTCCTCCAAAAACATATGAAGTATAGCATTTTGTAAATTATAACTAATGTCACCAACATCTGTGTCTAATTGTTGCTTGCATTTGCATTCTTGAGAGTAGATTTATTTTTCCTATATACTATGTGGATTCATTGACCAATCTAATAGGAGATTAGTAGTTTTAAAGTTATTTTGATGAGAATTATTTTTAAATAGTATAATGAATAACACGTGACTTAAATAATCCTTAATAGGCAAAGGATTGCAACTGAAGTATGACACGAAAATGAAGATCTTGCAAATGAACTCTCAGTTTCTATAATATTAAAAGATATGCAAATATTTGTATTATATATGTATCATATGTAATTCTAGCGTACAAAAGACACATATTGTATTATTGTACATGATTAGCATATTATATTCTATATATTAAATATAATACAAAATATAAATATATATTATAGAAGTTAATTTAAAATACTAAAATATCTGTATTCTTAACAGATAGTTTTAAACATGCTACTTTCCCATCTATAATTTATTCAAAGTGTATTCAAGAAGCGTGAAAGAACATATCCTAAAGGCGCAGTTTTGAGTATTAGAGTAAAATGTTCTCATTTAATGCTCACATCTTTTTTAAAAATCTTGAAAGAATATGGCTTAGTTGTTGCAAACATACACTTGATAGTTTGAATTAGCTTTTTATGGTCTCTTAAAAATAAATTATGCAGCATTTTAAAACAGCACAAGAAAAATATTGTAGTTCTATCGCTGTTACAGCATGCTTTTTGCCCTATGTGTAACATTATATGTTGTCTGACTGCTTATAGGAGTGGTGTGTGCTTTCTAAAGTAGTAATTCTGTCTAAGATTAAAAATAACAAAAACTACAAACATATAAGTGAAATTTGCTTAGATGACTTTTATGGCACTTAAAATGCTTCATCTCTCTTGTCTTTGTTCTGTGATCATCTAGGAAATGTCAGTTCAGGTTGGGTGGAATTCTGAATTCAGATTTTTTAAGATAATATATGCCATAGCTGGAGAAGTTTTGTTTGTACTTTCAAGCAAGCAGCGGATCTTTACCTGAGATATATCACCTGCTCTTTAGAAACAATTTTCTGTCAAGTCTGTTCTTAAATACAGATTATTTACAAGTTATTTTGAAATTTAAAAGCTAATCTACATTATATAAATCCAAAAATATTTGTATTTTTTAAAAGAAAAGTTAATTGTCTTGAAGGATAATATTCATTGAGAACATATAGTAACTTATTTAGCAAACCATTTTTTGTATGTGGGATTCATATTTTAAAAGACTGCATAAAGTTCATTTTTTCTGAGGCATGTATGGTTATTTTTAGCTTAATTTAGATTAGTGGAGGAGGGCACAGATCGAAGGCTAGAGAATCTCTGGCCCAGTTAGACATGAAGAAACTTCACAGATGATTTATAGAAGTATAACATAGCTGTATTTCACATGCTTAGCACTGACTTGAAATCTTTTAAAACTATCTGGAGTCTGAACTTTAAAACATAAATTGGGTGAAAAGATAAAAAGTAACTTTCTAGGCATAAAAGACTGTAAAGAGTTAAAGAGTGGGAGGGAGATATATTTCAGTTAGTGATAATAAAAGCTGGCTGATAGATCTTTAGAGGGTGTTGGAGTGTTAGAGCGTCTTTCTTTAAAATTGCTTGCTCTGTTAATAGCTTCCTTACCTAGGCACTTCTTCCTAAACTACTCTAGGAAGACAGCTTTACATGTTGATTGGGGGAGGGGTAATGCAGTGTGCAGCTGTCATAGACAAGTGATGAATCACTATCCCGTCATTTGGCTGCCTTCCCCATGACATGGGCAGGAGGGGGATAGACCTGCTAGAGGAAACAACAGTTGAAGCTTCAATTTAAAGACAATATGTCTTTCACTGAAGTACTGTCCCCCTCCTCTTTAGGTTAAAAAACAGCATTACGATCTCCAGGAAGATTTCTTTGTTTTGTTAGATTAAGACCTGACATGAACATAGGATAACATAGATTTCTGTTTGTGTCCCTGGTTTGCAGGTGTAAAAATCCCAAGTCAGTTCAGATGTTGCTGCTTCATCCTTTCGCAGGTAAGGTTAAAATTTTTAGAAAGTCGCTTTTCTATGGAAAGAAAAGCCTAGAATGAAGTTGTGTTTGTTTACTTCAAGTGGCAAATATACAAATGAGATTTGTTTCTTAATTTTAAACTGGAGAAATGTTTTCACTCTTTGGAAAATACTTTAAATGTTCTGAAATGATTATTAAATATACTTTTCTGAATTTAAAAAATATTCAGTTGGTTGGAATTTTTTAATCAGTGATAGAGTCTTGTACATAAGTTGGAAAACTAGTGCATTTTAAAATATAAGTTTGATAAACAGAACCATTGTCAAAAGAATTTATTACAAGAAAGCAGTTGTTGAAAACTAAATACATAATAATGAATTTTGAAAAATATGCTTCATTGCATGGGTTTGACAGAATATGAGGTAAGTCTGAAAAGATTCAGTTCAGTTGCATTATTGAACTTTGTTTACCTGTAAGTATAATTTCAAAAAGTATTTTACAAAAAAAAAATCCTCCAAGCAAATTTGAAAATCCAAACTAGTAAGTTTATTAGCATTCTGGAAAATCTAGAATTGATAGCAATGATGTTTTCATATCATAAATATGAATAAAGTATTCTAGCACTATTTCTTTATTCAAAAACCATTTTTATTTCAGAATGTGTGTTTTGACTATTGCCTAACTTATATATATTATACAAAGCACAAGTGGAAATTTATTATAAAAAGTGGTATATTTAAGAATGCTAGTATTTCACTAAAGCATAGTTAAAGGAGAAAATATTGGCAATTTTGTACTTAGCTCAGTTTTTATTTTATTTAAGTGACAGTTCAAGTACCGCAAAGTGCTAAGGTATATTAATGCTAGAACCATTCATTGGGCATTGGTCTTATCCTTTTTCAGTGGGGCACACTTTATGTAATCCACAAAGCAAACACGAGAACAGACATAATAATAATGTAATGCTGCATTTGTTTCAATAGAAACAGAGGAACAATTAAGTAGTTTGCTAGAGTAAACACATCAGGAATATCTCATTCCTTGTCAGTAGTCTGTAGGTAGGTACAACTATTACTTAAAGTGTTTTCTTTGGTTTGGAGGCCCATTAAATTGTAATTGGGTGGTAAATTATATGCAAGCAAGCAGTGTTACTTTGGGTACTCACTTTTTAATGTGCTATTATTGCCTCTGACATCATAATTTATACATTATAATACATGAGTATATTATAAGAAGTAACTTGTTTTTGCTATGTTAAGATTCTCATTAGACATTAATGCTTTGTGTATGGAAAGGTGCAAAACTCCTTACCTAGGAATAAGATCCATTGGATTTTATTTCTTACAGGCTTTCCAAAGCTATAAATATATATAGATTTGTACTTACAGAAATGATTATGTGTTTGAGGTAGAAAAATCAATTGTAGACATAACATGTGAAAAGTCTTGAATTGTTTTGCTATAGTTAAGTTTCTTTCTTTCTTTAGGTCTATGGAAATGCAGGATTTAGCCAGCCCACATAGCCGACTGAGTGCTGGCAGTGAGTCTCCTAATGGTCCACAACTTGATAATTCTCATCTAAATAATAATTCCATGACACCCAATGGCACAGAAGGTTAGTTCCTGATTCTGTATGTTGCCTTTGATGCATACGTAGAAACATCATTATATAATTTACAAACAGTATGAAATTTTGTATTAGGCCTTAACATTTTTACATTTACATTTGGGCTTTACTATTTGAATGAAAGTGGAGAACATAATGCTGGAATGTTTCTCCAGTTCTCTACATAAAGGCTAGGGATGACTAACCTTTTCATCTAGCTGTTTGTTTATTTGCTGATTTTAAGCAGCAGCTTTGTTTTGGCATCTGAAAGTTACTATCATGACTTTCAGGTTTAGCATCTTGCAAACCAGACTTCTTTAGTAGATATGCAAGAATGTTAACTAGATAAATTCTGCTACTGTATACATTTTTAATGAATTATAAGGTGGTGCTAGAGACAAATTATAATTAGTAGTTTATTTATAGATGTTTTGAAGCTAGCTGTCGGTAATGTTTCAGGATTTGCTATATCTTGCATGTTCATTTACATGGTTAATTGGCCGCTAAATGAAGTATTTAATATAAATGAAAAAATTAGTATGAAAATGTGCAAAATTTCAGTTTAATATATTAAAATGCGTAAGCACATGGTGCTATAGGAGATGCGAATGTAAAGGGCTTGTTAGTGTTCCAATATGCATTGAATGAGGATATTAGCACAGCAATATTTTAGGGAAACTACACATACAATATGTTGTGAAGAACAAATTAACAATTTCCTTTGAAATATTTCAAAAAAGGTAATAGGCAAATTTAACTTTTTTATAAGAAAGTTTAGTATATTAAAAGAAAAACTTGTACATAGTATACTGCATTCCTTTAAGAGAGAGATGCCATCCACTGATCATTGTCATCCCTCTTCTCCAAACCATCTTTACTCTCAGATTTGGAGATACATAGAAGGACATCTAAATGAGAGAGAGCGCTACTTTAAAAAAATCTTTCAATTTGGCATAGTATATATATCAAAACTATTATATTCTGGAGTTAACAACTTTAATTAATGAAGCCTACAAGGATTATTCTTCTTTCTAAACAAACCTATCAGGATGTTAAGTTAAAATTATTTTAATGCAACAATTCCAAGTAATTGAGAGAAGGAACAGAGCAAATGCCTTATCAATGTAAAAGAATAAAACTTTTTGATGGATATTATATACATGTGATTCTGTGCCATATATGGAAAAACTACTAGCATTTTATTTTCTTTGCAATTTTCCTTTAGGTGACATGACTCTGCTCAGCACTGCAGACTGGTTGTTAAATGTTAATACACAGACCACTGCAGGTTTGTGTAGCTAAGATGAATGCAAAATTGCTAGCATGCATTTTAAGATTTGCAAAGTTGTAAGATTCTGACTATTGTTTGTTAGTGATGTTAGTTAACTTTATTGAAAGGTAATTAATTCACAGTACTATGTACAGGTACTTGAAGTAAACTCTATTGATTGCTACAGGATTTTTATGTGTGCCTAATATAGAAAAACATACAGTGGCATACAGTGAGAGTTGCTTTATCTCCTTAAAATTAATTTGATATTTGTTAAGAGGAGTTTCCTTTCCTTTTCTTATTTTGACGAGGATTTGGAAGATACTCAGCTTTTTAAGACAGAAAGATAATATTCATTTTTAAATAATAATGTTGGATTTGAACAAAGCATTTGTGGAAACGCAGTCCATATTTTGTTCTTACTTGCTTCATGTGAATTTATAGTGTAAGAGGTTAGGGATAAATAAATAGGGTTAAACCTATTTAGTTTATATGAAAAACAGTACAGGTAAAGTCTTCCTTGACAAAAAAATCAACTCTTGATGACTATATCTCTCTAATTTTACTTATCCTCACAATATTCAAATGGTTTTCCATTCCTTTCTTCCATGATATTTCTTCCAATTCTCTGCCTGTGAGTTCTGCTTGTGAGTTCTTGGTGGTCTGCCATCCAAGTACTAGTTTGGTCCAACCATAGTTAGCTTTCAGGAGTTAGCTAAAATCAGTGTTTGCGTTCTGCTATAGGTAAAATAAGAAGAGTGATTGAATAATCAGGTCATTGCTAGTTAATGATGAGTAAATAATTTGTGTAATGTCTTAATAGAAATGTAATGTTAGAGGATATGGAAGATAGAAATTTGAGTTTCTATAGCTATTTTTTTGCATGTTATAAAACTGATCTCAGAGCAAAGTTATATTGCTGTTGAATATGTTTGAATTTTATACAATCTAAAGTGTTTTAAGTGATTTAACAGAGGAATATAAAACTACTCTGTTTCAAACCTGTATTTTTTCATTCCTTTCAAATGTACTGCAAGATATTATTCTGTGTTATCCTTTTTATATCAAGGTATTGTGAGTTAGGTGGAAGAAAATAATACTGTGTTATAGTCCAATTTATTCCTATAACATTCTTAGGAAACTGAAGCTACAATATATAGTATGTACTGCCCTGGGAATAAACTCACAGGACTCAATCAGACTCACTTGTGCATAGGACTTTAGAGTAAATCATAGTATCTGAATGTCATATGGCAACATGCAGAGAACATTTTCTTAGCCTGTACATAAATATGTTTATTCGGAAAGAAGTTAAGATCACATTGATAGGACTTGACATAAATTGCTTCAGCATTACTTATGTTTGAGACAGCATTTTATGCATTTATGTATTTGTAATTTTCAACTTGAAGTAATTGAAACTCATTCATACTTTAATCACTGAGAATTTATTGTATATCAGATCTACGGTCCTTGAACTTATAGCAAGAAAAGATTTATAACTTTGGTTTATTACTTCTATATTTTCCCTTCTCATATATTTTTCCAGGTTAAAATGTATTACAGAAAACTAACGCTTAATTAAAAGTTGGTAGAGTTACTTAGATTCCTCGCAAGAAAAAATTATTCAACTGTAATTTTCTATATATAGTGTGATACTATGATTGGTATAGAAAACTTTAACTATTTAAATAGTTAGAGTTTCAGTGTAGAAGTTAGTATGAGAGAGATGACTGGCAGGTTAACCTAAGTACAGTGGGAATTATGCACCCTGCATTTTGAGTCTGAATTTGTAATGTAAAACCATTTGAGGATCACAGCAGACTCCACTTCCACTGTTATGGAAGGAGAAGCACACTAAAGATTTCTTTTACCCTCTCTAGAGTATATCAATTTTCTTCAAAGGCAAACTTGGTCATAGTAAAGATTTAAAATGATTATAATATTGAAGTTAACTAGTTGACATTAGACACTGATTTTGGATTACTGTAACAAAAATGATGATTTCATATACTTTAAATGTTGCAATTGCACCTTAGCATTGGTATTATTCTTTTTATTGTGCACCTGCTTGCGTAGCATCATTCTTAGAAATACCACACATAATCTAACATTGGAAGTAGATATCTTTTACAGGGCAAGTACAGTACCCTAAAAGTCTAGCATTATGGATTATTTTCAGCAACAAGTGCTGTTTACAGAGGAGACAATTTCAGAAGAGGGATTTTGCTTTAGGGCAAATTATTCGAAACAACTAGGTGATTTTGGACATCAGTCCAAAAATATGTGATGTGTATGCATAGGTGATTTTTTTTGTGGAGGAAAGTGGTAATGAATGGTTACGCAGAAACAGGCTTTTGGTAAGAAATATGCTAGTGGGGAAAAGTAGCAGTTTTATAGAACAATAACATTCGGGTTTAAGCATATTGGATAAAGTTATAAAGACCATATGGGCAGTTTCTACAGGTGAAACACCAGTTCAGTCTATTTTCCAAAACATTGCTAAGTGAGAATTGCCTAGAAGGCCTATAGTGCAATTGGAAGAGGAGCAAAGAATGTATTGCAGTTATTGTTGTTAGTATTTTTTGCATTTTTCATCCTTATACTGAATACCAAAGTATTCTGCTATTAAACATTAGCAATAATTATTTACACTGTATGTTAACTTTAAGCTACTGTGGTCCACTTTGAACCTGGGTAAGCAATTTTATTATAAGCAAGAAATGCATCTTGAATTCTTGACAAAAGGTACATGAAGCTGTATTTTGTTGCATATTTTAGAAATGGGAGTATTGATATTTGTTTTATTGATGAAAATAGATATTTGAAGTTAGTTTTTCTAAATATGGATGTATTTATTATCTTTTCTTGTTTCCAATTGTCCAGTCAGAACCATCTGCTGAAATTAAAATTGCAATTACACATTTTGTCATGCTATTCATATCCATAATTAAATCACCTTGATAATATAATGGATAAATAAAAGTCTATCTACTTTATTATATTTGTACTCTGCTATAACATTTTTATAGAAGAATTAACAGAAAATAAGTTGCAGCTGTGAATTTTTACAGATGAAGCACAATATTAATGACATTGTGGCAATGCAACCATCAACAAAACTTTTTAAAATTAGATCCTTAAATAAAATGCAAATAATAATAAGAAAGTACATATTTTCTAACAGTAGACCAAACCAAAATTTCTGAATGTGACTTTTTTTTTAGAATTGGTTACATTTATATATTTATGTATTAATTCAGGAAACAAAAAATGATTTACAGAGTGTTAGATGTACTAGCAAGCTGTAACCAGGAACTTCAGACCATTGTAAATAATAAGTTTATTATATCAGAAGCTTTTGATGGATCATCCATGAAAGGTTGTTGAGAGAAGGAAAAGAGAGGCAAATGGAAAAATAAGTAATAAAAATAATTATTTATAGATGATGATTGTAAACAAAACCTTAATTATGTGTAAAACAGATATTACAGAGTTATAAGAGTTTGAATATACATTTTTAACATAAACCATGTTGACTGATGAAACCAATATGTAGGTCTTACTGAGTATTTTGAATTTGAGCCCAAATCTCAAAGCTTAGTATCCATTTGGAGTCTGTCTGGTTTGTAACATATTGCTATTGCTTGCTGGTGGTACATTTTCTCTGGGATTTCAGAATTGCATACTGTACATGGAAATAATCCTTTATTTTATCCTAATTATAATAATCCTATGAAGAAGTTTGGGGTGAGAGTGAGAGTGAGACTGAATGACTTCAAATCAACCAATGAGTTTCAATGGCTATGATGACCTGTGTCTCAGTCCTCCTAACCCAACCACCATAACTACCATATTACACCGTTCAATACATCCAAGATATTTTTACCTACCTTATTCTATTGTCCATGTTTTGCCAACACTGGAATGTTATTCTTGGATGTATCATTCAAATATCATGTACATCTCTGTGAAAATACTACATCGCCTTTTCCTTGCTTAAAAAGAGCCTTGGTAGCTCAGGCTGTTAAATGCCTGCTCTTAAGATCCAGCTGCCTACAATTATTGTAGGCTCGAATCCCACCAGGCTCAAGGTTGACTCAGCCTTCCATCCTCTCAGGGTAGGTAAATTGAGGACCCAAGATTGTTGGGGGCAATTAGCTGACCTTGTAAAAATGCCGCTTAGTAATAAGCAGGCATATACAATGGAATGAAGGCTATTGCTGAGCACATTGGGTTGTATCCCAGAAATTGTAAGCCGCCCTGAGTCTTCGGAGAAGGGCGGCATATAAATGTAATTAAAAAAAAATCAAGTAATGTTAAAATGCGGTGTCTCTGGAGTTCTTCAAGAACCTAACTGCAGAAATATAATAAAATAATACAGTTTAAGGTATACTTAATTCCCAGAACAGTGGTTCCCAAAGTGGGCGGTTCCTCCCCCACGACCACCTCTTTCATCATCCCACGGCCGTGACTTTACCTTCCTCCCATGGCTGGCTGCCAGGGAAGGCAAGCCAGGGCTGAGCCATTGTTGTCGCTGGGCTCCCCGCCAGCCCATGTCGCCCTTGTCACGAATGCCTGCAGCTGCTGTGTGTTTTTTTCAGTGTGGCTGCAGTCCAGCCGCACCGAAACAAACATGCAGCGTCTGTAGGCTTTTTGCAGCGAAAATTACCAACCTCCGGCTTTGCTCTGCTTCTCCAATGCGCCACCACCGCTGTGTTCTAGGCACTGGCCATGCAGACTGCTACACCACTCTGCTCGGACTTGCTTGGGCAAGTCTCTCTGGTGCAGCGGGCTCAGTGGGGTGGACCTGCGGGGCCAGCGCCTAGAATGGCTAATGGTGGAGATAACTAAGCCAGATCAGTATTTTGCTGCCGCGCCTCATCTTTTTTGTCGTCTGGACTGCAGCCACACCTCAAAAATGACTCAGAGCAATCTGCAATGACAACGGCATGGCAGCGCAGACCTGGCGACAACTCCAGTCTGGCCTCTTCCGGCAACAATCACGGAAGCTGAAGGTGGGAAGGGTCATAACGTCAGGCAAATAAATGAAAAATTTGTTGCAAAAACAAAGAAACAAACCTGAAAAAGCTCAGAATCAATCCTGGAAAACAATTAGGCATCCATCCCTGGATCTGCGAGAGCCTCAATGAGGGATCATCAGGGCGAGAGCGCGTGAGCAGAGCGGCAAAAGAGCATGGCGGCGCGCACGCACGCGGCGAAAAACTAAGGCGGCGGGGCTCGCGTCAAAGAAAAAGCGCGAAATCGCGCACGCGCGCAAAATATCTAAAGAGGGAATGAAGAAAGAAAAGAGGGAATGACAGAAAGAAAGAGGTAGGGAGGGAGGAGAAAGTGAATGGGATGTGGAGGGAGGGAGAGAGAGAAAGAGGGAGAGAGAAGGAAGAGACAAGAAAAAAAGAAAGAAAAGGGAAAGAAAGGAAGAGAAAGGAAGAAAAAGGATAGACAAAGAAAGGGGGGATGGAAGGAAGGGACAGAAAGAAAGAGAAAAAGAAAAAGAAAGAAAGGAAGGAAGGAAGGGAGGAGTAAGTGAATGAGATATCTAGTCCAACCACCTGCTCCAAACAGGTTAGAAAGCAGTGTGTGTGTGCTTGGCTATCAAAACTCCAAAAACAGGTTGAGTAGCTCTGGGGAGGTCAGTCATAAATTAGAACACTTGCTAAGCAACCAGCCATTAAGCGAGGACCACTTATATTTGGTTTGCCAGTCACATGGCTACCTGGCCACGCCCACCCAGTCATGTGACCACCAAGCCATGCCCATCTGATCACATGACCGCCATGCCCACCCAGTCACGTGACTACCAAGCCATGACCACAAAATAGGCCATGCCCACAGAACCAGTTGTTAAGAAATTTGAATCCCACCCCTGGGTGGGGGAATCTAGGATGAGTTTGTTGCACCAAGGGGGGGGGGTGGACTGAAAAAGTTTGGGAACCACTGCTCTAGAAGTAAACCAAAAGAAAATTTGGAAACATTTCTTTAGAACTTTTCAATGGATGGATAGATGGAGGAAGGAAGGAGGAAGGAACAGAGAGAGGGAAGGAATATAAATAAATAGATTCATTTACATATCTAATATGATTCAGTGACAGTCTTCTGCCAGGATTTATAGGTTTTAATAAGAAAAAATATTGTCTACTTACAATAGGTAATTGCCTACTCACAGACCTGTTTCTTCTGGAATTTAAAGCCATCTGCTTTAAATCTACTCTCTAATTTAAAATTATTACAGAATGATAACATCCTGATACTAGAGCATTATTTTTATCCTCTCCTCTGAAATTATTGAAATCTTGTTCTATAATTCACAGCATTTCAATGCATTAAGTATATAGCAGATAAATAACTTGAGATGTTCCATGTCAGATACGTTACTTTTTAAAGTGATGAAAGACCTGTTGCCTTTAATAAAGTAATAAATGTCTGTGATACCATATTCTTTCGCTTTTACTACTAATAAAAATGTTACTTGGGGAGGATTATGATAGCATTGAAAAAATTCTGCTAGAGTTTTAGACTTTGTATAGCTGTTTAATGGCAAAAACAAGAACTGCAGTTTCTCCGATTCTCTGACTTCAAAGCTGACTGAATTTTTCAGCTTCACTAAACTTCTGCTATTTCCATCAAAAATCCTTATTTTTATAAATATTCACACACTTCGTTTTCTGTATATTTAAAATACAATAATATTCTAAATATTTAACAAATTAAATGGATTAAAGAAATATTTGCTTTTATCTGTTAGTTTAAAATGATGAATAATTGATTCTGAAACAGACAAAAATTTACTGGTGCCACCAAAACAAAATAAATGTGATATTTACATAGTGAAACAGACATCATAATAATCTATATATTTCAATCTGGATACATTAAATACTTTTTATGAAGAGTCATCTGGTGGGGTTATTATACATGGCATACATGGTTTTGGATTGATCTTAAATTTAGAAATATAATTTACTTATTTTGATGACCTTTGCATATTAAGAGACAAGGCATCTGCTCATCAGATACTATGCCATCACAACCTATTTTTTTTAATACTATTTAAATCCTCTGTGTGTGTGTGTGTGTGTGTGTGTGTACATACACACATACAGTTACAGTATAATTAAAGGTTTAATTTCCTCTTCCCTCATATTGTAATCCAAATCTTGATTAAATTGTTTTAATTGCTGTGGTTATAAAATTCTGTTTCTGTTCAAATATAGTTGATGCTAACCCTTATGAATATCCAATACTGGCCATAGAAGTTCCAGGACTATTCCAGGACTTTCGGTTAACTGGTCTGTCTTCCGTCTAGCTAGCACAATTTTAGAGTTTATTAGTTTTAAATGTGCTTTGTAGGATTTAAAAAATAATAATTAATTGGATTAAATATTATGGCTTTGTACATATATAAATATTTGCCCTTACATAGAATTATCTTTACTTCGGAGCTGATCAAAATATTAAAATATGACATATACAGCTTTCTATCATTCAAGCAGTGCATTTAATGCACATATAAACCCTCAATCAAGAATTAAAAGCAAAAAGAGAGAGAAAAAGATCTCATCCCCATGACCTATGGTGCTGTCCTCTGGGAATTGTAAGAGTACTTAGAAGAATCACTTAACTGCTGCTATTTTTAATATCTTCTTGTCTGTATGTAAAATAGTTGGTACTGGAAAGATGTTTTTGTTCATTCTTCCCATTGTTAGTGGTTAATGATTTGGATAAATAGGGAAAGGGACTAAAGCAAAGGTTTACCAAAACTGATCAAAATCCAACCTGAAAGGAATTTGGGGACCATAATATTTCTCATTTAATATATAAAGCATTATAGATACATATATAAAATAAAAATTCTCTGAAATTAATATTTTCATTACAGAAGTATGAGAATCTATTGAAAGTATTAGATTATTGTGTGACTTAAGTATCAGGATATTTTAAATAAGAGCTTGTCAGTTTTGTACAGACTGGATTGAAAATGAAAATCCATGTTTGTTAGAATCATAAATATTGAATTGAATATATATACATACATACATACATACATACATATATATATATATATATATATATATATATATATATATGCGAAATACCACTCATGCATCATCACAAAATCTCCAGAACTGTAAAGCCTACAAACTTGAAATTTGGTACATATGTTCCTCTTGGCTTCTAGGTGCTCACTAAGAAAGGATTTTTTGAAATGACTATCAGAGCATTAGTATTTCGTATATTATTATTAACATGTTCTGATGCTAAGGAGTTCTACTCCTCTTCCTCACCTAAAAAGAAATCTGTTCCAAATGCAAAACACAAGCAGAGAAGAAGAGTTTTAGTTTCACAGCAGTAACCAGCTTTAGTACAGAGCAGTTGAGCTAAGCCACGCCCAGGCTCCTTGCTGTCTCCTCGCTCACACAGCTAATACTGTTTAACTTTCCAAACAGCCCTCAACTCTCTCACACACAGGACACTAGCAAGAAGAAAACCAATGGATGCTGGTAGGCAGAGGCAGAATTTCCCCCCCTTATTTTCCTCCCCAAAAACTAACCCTGACCGCATAGTTTCGTAGCGAAGCACAAGTATCGAGCTAGTATTTTTATAAAATAAAATAAAATAAATGTCAAATAATAAAGAAATATTTAGACAATCAACTTTCAACTAAATACACTTTTTTCTGTATAAAACATTTTGTATATTTTATAAAGAATGTAAGAATTTCATTTGTTATAAGAAAGAGAAAACAAAGAAAAATTTAGCATACGCATCAGAAAACACTTGGCACTATATGCGCTATTTTACAGTACTCATTTGTTAACTTCATTTGTTAACTTCATTCAGCTCTAAAATAGCTAATTTTGCTTGTCTGGTTCTTCATTATTTGCTTTGCTTCTATAAGCAAATTTGTTAATATTCGGAGGAGGGAAAGAAAGAATAAAGGCAGAAGGAGGGCGGGAGGGTCTCAATTTTGTCATTACATTACATTACATTACATTACATTACATTACATTACATTACATTACATATTGGCACTCAAAAGAAGGTAGCTGTACATTTTGTAAGTGTGTATAATTCCAAAACAAATTTTATACACACACACACACACACACACAACTCTGTATTATGAAATAAATGCAACAGATGTGTCTTGGGATACAGTTTTTGTTTTTCATAAAATAACTTGCATAACCTTTTAGGTGGCTACATATAGAACTCATCCACACACCTGCTTTAAAGACATCTGGTTGCTATCTTGGTGCTTAACTATGTGTTACATCATTGTGTAGCATGTGCCCAATCTTCATTTGACTTCCATTTTTATGCACCTCTTGTATGTGATAGTATAGATTTAGATTAGGCCCACACGTGTATCTTAAAAACAAGCAGAAATCATGCCTGACAGTTTGTTCTGGGGAAGGGAGCATTTGTTTTTTTATTAAAATATCACATTCTGGAGGTAATTATGTCTACAGTGTGTTTACTCTGACCCTAGTCTGATTTAGGTCCTGTTTGCTTAAGAAAACTGTTGAATATATAATTAGCATAAAGCATAATTTGATCTTCATCAAATGTTTGTGTGTGTGTGTGTTTGTAAGTGTGTGATATAACCATTGTAACAAGATCAGGATAAAAGGGATAAAATTAAGATAAAGGGAATACAATATTGTAAGATCATGTTAGATTTGGAAAGGGGAATAATTGGCAATATAGGAAAAATATAGTCAAAACTAGGCAAAATTCCTGCAGTGATTGAATAAGGTTTCCATTTGCTCAAATAGTGGAGTTTTTAAAATGTGGTACAAGTGGTTTTTGTACACATTTGCTGCATTCCAAAACATATTTTTCTTTGTAGTAAAGAATGCATGTTGAAATGACTTACAATATCATTCTGTTTTCACTCTTGAGACTGTTTTGAGAATAAGTTGTTTGCTGCCAACTTTAGAGAATTCTTCCAAGTTCTTATTCCTGTATCATACACTTTTAATTGCAGCAATTGTTATGTGCAGCAAAACAATTTTTTCTCTGTTTCTTAATGCTTGTGTGTGCCAAACAATCTAAGAAAGCAATAATTTATACATGTATATTGTGTTTGTTTAATTATTTTCCATTTGCCTTCATGATGTTTGGTGGCTAAGGCTTTCCTTAATAGTAGGAAAAGTTGAATATAAAAAAGTCCAGCTTCATATTTTACAAAGTAAAGTGTCGTATTCTGTTCTCTTCACTTTCTTGGCTCAGTTTGGCATTGGTAGAAATAAAGTAACTACTGTTTCTTCTACCTTACATACTGTCAAAAAACAGTGTAAATTGTTTAATATTTTATAGGTGCTTGAAGCCTAAATAAGTTAAATTCTTATGGTGATTGGCTTCATTTGTCAGTTCCCATAAGCATCTGGGTCCTTGACAGTCAATAAAGCTATAAAAACAATTCCTCAGGATTGAATAAAACACTTGTAACCAGCCAGTAGAAATAGGAGATTTCATTCTAAGGGAAAGTACAATGTATACTTTAGTAATTCAAAAAGAGAGAAAGATAACTATAGTTAACACTACTTATGTACAGAGAAAGTAGCTACAGCTTTTCTCTTTAAAAAGGGCATCTTTAGAAATTCTTACTTTTATACTGATTTATTATATTCCACATATATAATACATCCTACGTTAACTATCAAATTGGCGTTTTTGTATATTTTCTTTATATATGCAACAACTTTTAATGTAAGATAGTGACAATATCTATTTTTAATGTATTTTAGTTTTAATAACTAAATAAATAAATGAGCTTGTCTCATCACAATATAAACTGCACTACAGTTAGGAGAAGAGCTTTAAAACAGGAATAAAGAATAGAATAGAACAGAACAGAACGGAACAGAATAGAATAGAATAACAGTTAGAAATGACTTTGGATGTTTTCTAGTCCTCCAAGGTCCCTTCTTTAACTTACGCCATCACCTCATAGAATAGGGAAGGTTCTTGTCTGAAATCCTTAAAAGCACCTGTTGATCAGTGTAGATAATATTGAATAGACAAATGGTGTCAAATTGCTTGTATTAGAGGAAGCCTGCAACATATAAGGAATCAGCAGCCTTGGTGGCTCAGGCTGTTAAATGCCTGCATTCAAGTTCCAGCTGCCTACAATTACTGTAGGCTCGAATCCCACCAGGCTCAAGGTTGACTCAGCCTTCCATCCTCTCGGGGTAGGTAAATTGAGGACCCAAGATTGTTGGGGGCAATAAGCTGACTTTGTAAAAATGCCGCTTAGTAATAAGCAGGCATATGCAATGGAATGAAGGCTATTGCTGAGCACACTGGGTTGTATCCCAAAATTGTAAGCACCCTGAGTCTTCGGAGAAGGGCGGCATATAAATGTAATTAATTTTTTTTAAAGTAGTCTGGTTTCTAATTACGATGTAATATATGTTCAATAAGGTAAAAACATGACAAAGATTAAAAGATGAAAAATAAAATTATACAACTGGATGGATTCATTAATATTATCAGATTTGAGAATATTGATTATCTTCTATGTTCATCACTTCTGCTATTTCTCTAGAAAAATAATATATGATTTAACTAATTATTAATGAATTATTTACTCATTTTTACCTTAAGCACTTCTGGAGTCTGTATCTATAAATGCACTTGTTGTGATTTGTGATGTCTTGCATTTTTGTATGTGATCCCACTGGGTGCTTACAGTATATACGTGTTTTGCATGTATGCATGGGTTTGTGCACAAATAATAGGTATATAGAACACATGTTATTTGTGATTGTTTTTTTTTAGTTAAAACAGAGCCAATGAGCAGCAGTGAAATTGCTACTACAACAGACGGGTCTTTAGAAAATTTCTCAGGATCAGGTAAGAAATAAAATATTTTAACTGTATCTACAGGTGAAACTCAAAAAATTAGAATATCGTGCAAAAGTTCATTTATTCAGTAATGCAACTTAAAAGGTGAAACTAATATATGAGATAGACTCATTACATGCAAAACAAGATACGTCAAGCCGTGATTTGTCATAATTGTGATGATTATGGCTTACAGCTCATGAAAACCCCAAATCCACAATCTCAGAAAATTAGAATATTGTGAAAAGGTGCAATATTCTAGGCTCAAAGTGTCCCACTCTAATCAGCTAATGAAGCCATAACACCTGCAAAGGGTTCCTGAGCCTTTAAATGGTCTCTCAGTCTGGTTCAGTAGGAATCACAATCATGGGAAAGACTGCTGACCTGATAGTTGTGCAGAAAACCATCATTGACACCCTCCATAAGGAGGGAAAGCCTCAAAAGGTAATTGCAAAAGAAGTTGGATGTTCCCAAAGTGCTGTATCAAAGCACATTAATAGAAAGTTATCTGGAAGGGTAAAATGTGGAAGAAAAAGATGCACAAGCAGCAGGGATGACTGCAGCCTGGAGAGGATTGTCAGGAAAAGGCCATTCAAAAGTGTTGGGGACTTTCACAAGGAGTGGACTGAGGCTGGAATCAGTGCATCAAGAGCCACCACACACAGACAGATCCTGGACATGGGCTTCAAATGTCGTCAGAAGCGTCTTACCTGGGCTAAAGAAAAACAGACCTGGTCTGTTGCTCAGTGGTCCAAAGTCCTCTTTTCTGATGAGAGCAACTTTTGCATCTTATTTGGAAACCAAGGACCCAGAGTCTAGAGGAAGAATGGAGAGGCACAGACTGTAAGATGCTTGAAGTCCAGTGTGAAGTTTCCACAGTCTGTTGATTTGGGCAGCCATGTCATCTGCTGATGTTGGTACACTGTGCTTCATTGAGTCCAGGGTCAATGTGGCTGTCTACCAGGAGATTTTGGAGTACTTCATGCTTCCTTCCATAGACGAGCTTTATGGGGATGCTGACTTTCTTTTCCAGCAGGACTTGGCACCTGCCCACACTGCCAAAAGCACTAAAACCTGGTTCAATGACCGTGGGATTACTGTGCTTGATTGGCCAGCAAACTTTCCTGACCTGAACCCCATAGAGAATCTATGGGGCATTGCCAAGAGAAAGATGAGAGACATGAGACCGAACAATGCAGAAGAGCTGAAGGCCGCTATTGAAGCATCCTGGTCTTCCAAAACACCTCAGCAGTGCCACAGGCTGATAGCTTCCATGCTACGCCGCATTGAGGCAGTAATTGCTGCAAAAGGGGCCCAAACCAAGTACTGAGTACATATGCATGCTTATACTTTTCAGAGGTCCGATATTGTTCTATGTACAATCCTTGTTTTATTGATTGCATGTAATATTCTAATTTTCTGAGATTGTGGATTTGGGGTTTTCATGAGCTGTAAGCCATAATCATCACCATTATGACAAATCACGGCTTGAACTATCTTGTTTTTCATGTAATGAGTCTATCTCATATATTAGTTTCATCTTTTAAGTTGCATTACGGAAATAAATGAACTTTTGCACGATATTCTAATTTTTCGAGTTTCACCTGTAAATGTCTGAGTTATGGTTTTGATACTTACTTAACAACTTGTGTCAATTGCAGAAGTTTATATAGCAATAGCAATAGCACTTAAACTTATATACCAGTCCAAAGTGCGTTACATCGTTCTCTGAGTGGTTTAGATATTGCCCCCAACAATCTGGGTCCTCATTTTACCATCCTCGAAAGGATGGAAGTCTAAGGATCGAACTCCAGGCTGTGAGCAGAGTTAGCCTGCAATACTACATTCTAGCCAGTGTGTGTGTGTGTGTGTGTATGTGTAATATATATTTCTTTCTTGGGATCTGTGGTAATTGGCAGGGAATACAATTTGGAGGTTGCAAATATTTCATGGGATGACTGCTATAAAAACAGATTTATTACTGTGTGATTATTAGGAAAAAAATAAAAAATAAATCTGCCAGTTTTGTAATAATTTTAAATAATACTGATGCACTAACTATTGCTATTGAAAAAGATTAACGCAGAACCGGAAAAATTGCAGAATAGAATTAGATACAAGGAAAGTACAAGAAAGGCATATAGGACATGTATTGTGACATGTATATTGTGAAAAGAATCTCCCATCCTTTCTCATAATATTTTCAGAACAAATAACAGGGCTTGTTTTTACATAATGAATTATATAGCTAAACTCTGGAATCTAATTCTAGAGCATGTAACATGGACATGGACAGCCCTAAACAGTTATTAGACAAATTTATAGAAGATAAATATATTAGTGACTGTTATTTTTAATATAGATTAGGTCTAGTATGAAAAGTGTTATGTTTTTTTTAACATCAGTTGCTGGTGAGGTAAGATGGCATCATTTGTTTATCTCGCTTAGGAACTTCTCATAAGCATTTATTTATCCATAGTATAGTAGGAGCAGAATACTGGAATAGTAAAAGTTTTCATCTGATCCAGCTATCTCCCATGGCAGAAATTGTGAAGTAATAACCTACCAGTCTAATTCAGTTCATAATATGAAAATAGTTTTCCTGAACTTTTTGATATTCATAGAATAAAGAATAAAATACTTGAGCTCCATATATTTCAGTGAACGATTTCTTGTTAATTTCATAAGTAGTAACCAAGCAGCTTGTGTAGTATGCTGCTTCTGCATATTTTGGGAAGACTAAATAATCTTCCTTTGAAAATATATTGTTTATATCTTTTCAATCTGAATATTCTTATATTTTAAGATTCTGTAGGCACTGAACTTTCTTTGAAGATAATATGTGTAGCTTCTTGATACTCTGCATATCTTTCTGTATTTCAGTAGAAAATGTGTAGACTAGACCCATGTTTTATCTTTAGATCTTTACATGTCATTGAAAAGATCCATTGTAATCCTGGGAGGCTACTGTCAAATAGTGTGCGATAGAAGTGGAAATCTCAAATACTGTTTGCTAGGCTTCTAATTCATTAGTTCTTCAGCAGCAAACTGAATAGAGGTCCTGCTTGGGAAATTAATTCATCCATTTCTTGCTATCTCAAAAGCTAGAAGGTGTAGGAAACTGAAATGTTGCTATATTCATAACTGAATTTGCTCTTTTTAAAAATTGTATCATTCTGTTGCTGTCCAGTTGTCTATAAGAATTTCTGCACTGTGTGCCAATCTGTTTATATAAAAACCAGTGCTGCCAATTTGTGATTCAAAGAAAATTTCAGTATGTGCAATCAAGGTGGTGTCAGTAAATACATAGATGGATGTATTTCACCAGGATGATGTGTCTCCAGCCTAGCCCTTCAGGTTTTCCAGAGGTGCATTCATTGCTGGTATAATCAAATTGCACCTATCCTGCTGCTGGTTGTCATCTTCTTCTCTATCCTTTCACAGCATTACAGACTTGCTAGGAGAACTGAGTCTCATATAATGTGCCTAAAATAAAGTAATTTGAACCTAGTCATTTGTGCTTTGAATGGGAACCCTGACTGATGAGTTCTATGATCCATCTGAAGAAGATTAAGCACAACAAACATGGCCCTTAGGTGAAAAATATTCCTCAGCTTTGGTTTAGATAGTAATGGATTAAAAATCTGCAGTGATATAAGGAACATCCTGAATTGTATAAATTTGTTTAAGTCAAGATTTTAAAGATATCATTTGTTTACATGAATAAATGTTTAATTTCAGCTATAGTTTTTAGGGTGTGAGGGAGAAAGAGGAAGACAGATTGTTAGTTAAAGATCATTAGCTTCTGACAGAAATATCACTCATATAAAATGTAGAGTATTAAGGAAGAGCAAAGTTGAAAGGAAAAAAATAACTTCAACATTAATTAAATAGAGCCAAGTATGACAGGGAGTAAAAGTTATGAATGATCCTTACGAACAATTGAAAAAATGTAATTTGTAATTAAGATACAGGGAGTCATCGTGCTAGTCTGACTTTAATAAGTTATTACTTGACATTAGTTTAATTAAACATTGTTAAATGCCTACAGTTTCCTAACAAAAATAATATTTGGATTAGATATGTTCTGTGTATGTGCTTACATTTCCATGTGCTTTCCCCCCCTTCCCTATAGCAATTGGGAGCAGTGGCTTCAGCCCAAGACAAACACACCCGTTTTCCCCACCTCAGATATATTCTTCCAAGTAAGATATTTTACTTTAAAGAGCGGGGAGTTATACCCAGCTTTTTATCACTGTTATTGACACTGTTAAATTGTAGTGAAAATCAGTTTCCTGTTGCAAAAGAATGAATTTCAAAATAATAAAATAAATCTTTAGCTATAGAAGTATATTAATGTATTTGCATATCACTAAAATGTTTAGATTGTGCCATGCACACCAATATGACATTCTATTGCTTTAATGCAAATATTTCTTCTATTTTCTATCATTTTGCATGTAACAGCAGACCATATCCTCATATTCTCCCCACCCCTTCTTCGCAAACTATGGCTGCATATGGGCAGACACAGTTTACCACCGGAATGCAGCAAGCTTCTGCTTATTCAACATACCCACAGCCTGGTCAACACTATGGAATCCCATCATATGGTGAGTGAAAGTGGAAAAGGGCAACAGGTTTCCCTGTTACAGAGGGATAAGCAAAAATACTATTTAAGCAGCTAACTGAATTTGCAAATATTGTTTTAAAAGTGAAAAAAAAGCTTGATGTTAAAAAAATATAACTGTAAAACTTTAAAAAGATTTTAGTTAGGATTGAATACTTGAAACCTGTACAATTGAATCAAATTATGGTGCTAAATTGAAGTAATCACTAAAGCTGTGTACATTGTTGAAAAGAAGTGGTTTGGAAGAAACAGGTGCATATACATGCATTTTTGAATTGTTAAAGCAGCTGCATCTTTTTCTCGGAAGTTGATTCCAGTTCTTTTTGCATACATAGAGATAGAGAGCATATGACAGGCCAGTTGTGCAAACCTGTCAAAAGATTCAACTGTTTCAAACATTTCAAAAAAAGGGTTTTTGTACATCTGAAAGGTTTATACAGCCCCAATTCTTTTTGTTTAGTTGTGAATTTATAATCTTCTACAGCCAAGACTGTGTTAAATGGTGAACAAAAGCAACATTCAATTCAAGAACATCAATAATATGCAATAATAGAAGTACAAAATGAAATGTATATAATTATTCCTGGATCAAGTTGCTACCTCTTTTCTTACTAAATAGCTTACTAAAATTCATTCTTTTTTAAAATGATAGAAATTTTAAATGTAATAAATGATTTTAAAATGTAATAAATGCAAAACAGATTTTTCCTAGTTATCTTGAACTGCGAACTTTTTTTGCAACTGACCTCCAATAGTGGCAAAGGCTTTAACAGCTTTATTTAAGCATTATTTTCCATGTCAATTAATTGGAATTGATCTATGACCTAAATACATTAAAAGACAGCTGAGTCACATAAAGTATCTTGGGTAATAAATACCATCAATGGTTCCGTGGTAGATATTATATTACCTCTGGTTGAAAACAACTTGTATACAGTACAATAGTCAAATAAATAAAAGTGGGGGTTTTAAAATATATTTTTGAATACAAAATAATATAAATGTAAATCTATAGATAATTTTCTTATTGGGTCATTTGATTAGTTTTGCAATATATAAATTTTACCTATGAGTCTAGGTAAAAATATTTAAAAAGATTAGATTCAAACATAAAATTAATTACATTAACATAAAATAGCAAAAAAGCAGTAAGCTCTTATACCACTATGTAAAAGCATAAATTTTAAACTAAAAGACTTAGATGAGCAAAAAGGCCCTTAAAAATGTTAGAATTATCACAGTTAACAGTAACCATTTCTAAAACTTACATTACATACATATCAGTTTACTTAGCGTGGTGCATTTTTGAATGGACCTCTTTCCATTCCCCCATTATGCAATATAGTATTGTTAAATGGGGAAAGGTAGTAGAAATGATTGAAGTGTACAACATTCTGATCTATGGTGTTTCCACAGGTTTTTTTTATTATATTCTAGCTTCGACATATTTAATGGAATTTTATTTTATTTGTATTAGTATTCATTTATGCATGTGTAGATCCTCATAATTCTCATTACTATCTTACCAAAATTCTAATAATATCATTTATATCTTTCCTCTAAAGATAGAGAAGAGAGTAAAATATTAGGAAAATCTTTTGAAATAAAACCATCACACCAGACTAACAGGATCAAATAAAAATTTACACCAAAGCTGTATATAATATTTACATAATGTCTGTTTTCCTTTTTCAATAAACCTCAATGAGAAGATGATTAGCACCAAAGAATGTCTTCGCTTTCAAGTCTATTCATAACACAAAAATACCTCATGCATAGCTTGAAACAATATTGGCATGATCTACTTGAGGAGTTTCCTCTGTATGTCAAATCATTATATTTATTTACTCCAAATAGATTGTTTTTTCAATGCAATACAATGACTTGTGGTATGAAAACTAACCACAAAGCAAAAGTCATGTACAAGACTGCAATACACGTTCATGAAACATTTCCAAGAGTCTGAAGATGGTATAACTACTTTCCAGTACAGATTTTTCTTGCAGTCCTTGAAGTTGGAAAAAATAGCCAAATATTTTGGCTAGTTGTTTGGTAATCTAGCTAAAAACATCTTATCTTTCTCTAGACTGTATAAATGTTAACTTTCTCTGTTCATATTGTTATGCTGGAGAAAAAAGTTTCGAGATTGCATCTCTTTGAAAAGAATTGTGTTAATTTAATAAGGCTGAACATTTTTGGGTAATGATATGAATTTTACTTTTAGTAAGTATTTAAACCCTATAGACTTATACCTTTTTTAATCTGTTCCTGAAGAATTTGAAGAAAGGACTGTAAAGTTGAGAAAACATGAGTTGCTTTAATGAACAGCAGAAATGGTTTGAAACGTATAATCCCAATTGTGGAATCCTGGCACAGCCTCAACGGACATGTATTCTTAAATCCAATCCGTGCTGAAAAAGACAATTTTCTCATTTTAAGTGGTTCTTTTGTCATAATTTGGGGTTGGAAGCAGTGCTAACTACAGAAAACTTATAAATAGATAATGAATTGTGGTTTAATATGCCTTTGCAGTTCAATGCATGGATCATTGTGTGATTTATTAATGCCCTCTAAGTGTTGAACTTGAACAAATAGCTTTGCTATCACTAACTGATTTAGGTGCATTGTGGGCAGGCATCAAGACAGAAGGTGGATTGACACAAACACAGTCACCTGGTCAGACAGGCTTTCTGAGCTACAGTGCAAGCTTTAGTACTCCTCAACCAGGACAGGCTCCATACAGTTACCAGATGCAAGGTCTGTATAAATGATTATAATTCATTTGGTTTTAACATATTGTTTTGATTTATTAAATTCAGACCTTTAATTCATTCAGTGAACCAGTTGATGACAATTGTACAATTTAAATATTTTGTATTTGGGTATTCAGAAATAAGGTCATTCCACAGAAACCCCGAATATGCCAGCATAAATTATTACATGAATTCAACATAGATATTTACAGTGAAAATACCATGAATATATTTTGGATTATAAATATTCTAGCCTCCACCTGAGAAGAAACAGTGACAGTACAATTTTTTTTATTGTCTGGAAATCAGAACTTAAACATTTTTATATGTGTTTGACTGCTACACCATCTGTACATATTCATATAAATTGTAGTTAGGTAGGACAGGACTTACTGCAAGTTAATTGTTCTTGGGTCTGAACATCTGAATACAGTTTGTGAACAAGCATTTTTCATTCAAGCCACCAGTTTTAATGATTTTGCAATATTAACATGTTCAAAACTGTTTCTGTTTTTAGAATTCCATTTCTTAAAGTCTAAATCTTCATCAAAATAAAATACAGTAGTGTGGAAAAACAGATAGATAGTTGTATCCATAAGTATGGGTTTTTTTATCTGATAATTTAAAATAATCTCTCAAATTAACTTGTTCGTACAATTTAGTTAATGTTGGAAGACAGCTTTGGAATTGGTTTAAGTATAAGATATTACCAATTGCAGTTAAATGTGTCTTCAGTAGTTATGTTTTTTTCTAATAAACTGTATATTTTTATAACTTTTTATAAAATAGTAATATTTTGAAATGAGAAATGAAAAGAAATGAAAAGAAACAATGAAGTGAAAAAAAACAAATAGTTTAAAGTGAGTCAGGTTCAGCACTTACAGAAGAAATAATTGCAAATATCTGTGTATTTGGGTATATATAGGACAAACATCACATCAATTAAAAACCAGGATTCACAAACACCTTCTGGCAGTCACACACCATGATTCCAAATCCTTAATTTCCAACCATATCGACACCAAGCAACACCAGTTCAATTGGAACAATACAAAAATCATTGGTCATGCTACTACGCATCCCACTTGTGAGTTCACTGAAGCCTGGCACTCCACAAGCAATTCCAACAGCAGATACATTGACCTACAACCCCTCAGAATCCAAATCAACCACACAGCCAAGAGCCAAAAAAATCAACCACACAGCCAAGAGACAGCACTGACCCTCAACCAACCCACGCAACCCCTCACCAGCAGATCATCTCCTAATGACCCTGACCTGATACAATCTCCTTATACAAGACCCATCACAAGACTCACTGATGACTCACAGCTGACCCATCACAAGATCCTCACTTGACACACCCACACCTGAAGCAGTGGTGGCGAATCTATGGCATGCGTGCCAGAGGTGGCATGCAGAGACCTCTCTGTGGGCATGCGCGCCATCAGCTCAGCTCCGTTGCATTTCTCCATTGCGTTTCTCACTGTCCTTTGCAGGACTAAAAAAAATGCACGAAACAGCATTCCACCTTTGTGGCGGTGCATTTGCTGTTGCTGCCTCCATGGCCTGCCCCTTGTGCAGAACAGTGAAATTTAGTGTGCTTCACAATGGGGGAGATGGGGTCCCATCCTCCTGGAGCTTATTATGACGCGGAGCCAAAATGCGACCCTGTTCATTCTCCTCTCCCAGATGTCAGTTGCTTTTCCTGCAGAGCTGCCTGTGTTGGAATGCCTTGCCTCCCTGCCAGCCAGCTGGTCTTTGGCTTTCCACAGACTAGCTGAGCATGGGGTGCACTGCTTCTGGCTCCTCGGCCTCCAGATGTCAGATTCCCACCATCCAGCACCAGTTCAGAGGATCCCCCCAGGGAAGAGGGGGGGAAGAGAGTGAGGGAGGAAAAGAGAGAGAGAAACACAGAGAGAGAGAGAGAGAGAGAGAGAGAGAGAGAGAGAGAGAGAGAGAGGGAAGGAAAAGAGAGAGAGAAACACAGAAAAACACAGAGAGAGAGAGAGAGAGAGACAGGGGAAGGAAAAGAGAGAGAAACAGAGAGAGGGAAAGACAGAAATGATATTACAAAAGTTTTTCTTCTTTATTGTTGCTAAACATAATATTTCAAAAGCAGGAAAAAAATGAAGGAACATAAAAGTGCATTTATCACGTTTTTCTTAGAACAGTTAGCTGAGCTCTGCATTGTTTATCATTATTTTAGGTAGTAAAACCTCATTATTCAGGTTCAATTGCCGTGTTGGAACTTTGCGATAAATAAGTGGGTTTTGGGTTGCAGTTTGGGCACTCAGTCTCTAAAAGGTTCGCCATCACTGTTATGAATAGAAGAAAACTGACATTGACATCCTTAAACTCTGCTGAAGATGTTACCTATCCTGGTAACGAAATGTTTGGAAACCAACCCACAAGCTCAGAGAATGAACCCTCACCCTCAGCTTACAGAAGTGCAATGAAGAACAGAAACTTTAACATATTAACTAGATCAAGGTTACCTTCTAGAAAACATACACAGAATCCTTTCTGGAAAGCAAGGTTAATACTTACTTTCTGAAATAATAGTGAATTTGAATGGTGAACACAATAATTAAGAATTAAGGTTAAACTACATATTTAATCTGTGCTCTACAATTGCCACTTTAATCTTGCTGGGAACAATGGCTTTATCATATAGTTATTCTGTATTTGCTAAATAACAACATGATTGAGAGTAAAAGTGTAGGTACTAATAAATGTGTCATACTGTTTTTATTCTTAATATGTGAATATTTTTTATCCCTTGTGAATGCTAAATACAATTTGTATAACTAGCAAACATTTTCAAAGCTATATAAATGTTTTATTAATTAAAACATGTCAGCCAAACCAACACTGGTGCTTTACAGATTACAAGTCCTATGATGCCAATTCAGAATGATTACAAGCTAGGAGAACAGAAAGGTATTTATATGAGGCATAAGGAATTATAGATCAGTGTCATCCTATTTAGCATAATCTCTTACTTTTCATTTTTGGGTATAAGTTCAGTTTGCTTTAAAAATAGTTACAAAACTATGTCAAAGATGTACATTGCTCCAATAGAGAATGAGTTTTTCTTTTTTTTTCATAATCCTATCTCACAAGATTGTCAATTGAGTAAAGACATTTAGGGTTATTTACTTCAACTTTTCTGTATATAACAGTCTTTCTATCAATTACAGCTTTTTTCTTTATTGCTTTTATTAAAAATCCATCCTTCACATGTTTTCCTTTTAAGTATCCATATGTTCAAATTAGCTTTTGGGTATAAAAGAAAGTACAGCTTTGTAGATAAAAACATTAAAACAAGAAGGCCATCTGTCTATTTGGGAAACTAAATTGACAGTGAATTGCAGTATCCAAAGCCTTTCTACTTGAAATGCCATGTAATAATGCTCTGTGTATCAGGAGAAACAGTAATTTCTCAAGAAAGAGAAAAGTGTTGCCCAAGGCTATATAGTGAATAACACTAAAATAATTTATAATTATCTGTGCCACTATTAGACATGACACAGGTTTGCCTTTAGCTAAAACATTTTCTTTCTATGGCAAGAAGGTATATGTGGTGATATTAAACTGCTTAAACTGAAAACTCTGAATACCTAGTTTCTTCCAGGATCAACAGAAATTAATTTTAACATAGTTTAGTCCTGTTCTTGAATGTCCCCTGGTTAGTCACTATGACAACAGAAGGCTGAACTAAATATTAGGGATGTGCACTATATTTTGAATTCCAAGCATTATAAACTTAATTTTTTATATCTTGGATTCAAAACAGATTGTTCTCATCTTATTATTCTGAGTTTTGAACAGCTCTGGTTCTGATTTGCAACTGTTTTTGTTTTAATTCAAATGGGGCTAATATGTTGAGCACAAAATGGAGCTGTCCAAACAGCACTACAACACTCATTAAGATTGGAACAACCGTGTTGATCTTGAGATTGTTCTTCAATCATGAAACATTTCAAATTCAAAATGTGTTGTAGATCCCTGCTAGGCAGGTTTAAGTCTGACTGAATGTAGTTATACTAAAGATTTATATACTTTCTCTTTAACGTTTTGTTTCAGGAAGCAGTTTCACAACATCATCTGGAATATATACTGGAAATAATTCACTTACAAATTCTACTGGATTCAATGGTTCGCAGCAGGTAAATATGAGAGGTGGGGTTATTTGAAACATTGTTCTCACTTTTTATTGCTGTCTCAGTGTACCTTTCTTGTAAGAATGAACATTGACTTCCTGCCCATTGTTTATAACCATAACAACATGGCACAAAAAGAATATGCAATGGAAAGATAAAAGCAGAAAAAGGAACACTTGGAAAGATTGTGGAAATTAATTGAAAAAGTGTTTTGGATGGTTTGCAAGCATGAGCATAGCATCTCCCTGCCATTCAATGAAGTAGCTCAACTTTTTAAAGGCAAATTATAAAGAAAATGCCATTGCATTATGAGTTGCCTTAATTTTAATAAGCAGTTGAGGTAGTTGGGTTGCTTTAATTAAAGCCAGAGAAGTGGCATGGTTTGATGAGCTCTGAATCATTTCTGAATATTTTCAATGTTTACACCCCTAATATTTTTCTTATACATACATACTCATGCAAAGCATAGTAAAGAGCAAGAAATAATAAGCCAAAAAAATTAAAGGCAAGCACTAAGTGAAATGAAATACAACAAAATACAATTCACACATCATCTGATATACTTGTCCATATATTAATATCTTACAAAACATATTTGCTTCCACTGTGAGCTTATCCCATTTCCTAAATTGCTTTTGCTGTTTAAAAGTTCACCTGTCTCTTTTTAAAGATCACATCAATATTAGTAACCAACTTTTTTCTTGACACACTTAACTCTTGCTTGCCATTTTGATTTGATCATTATCTAGTTTCTCGGTGATCAAACCATGTCGGTGTATTTTCTTTGCATGAATCATTCACTTTTGTATTTAATCCACACCTCTAATGTTGCCACAAGACTTTAAGAGATTTTTCCAAATATAAACTACCAAGAGATACCAACATCATACTCACTTTTTATTTGACATTGAACCATTTTATTTATTCTTACACTTCCTTTATTTCTATTTTATATCACATTACTGTTTTTGGCAATCAGCTTTCAGCTCATATGCTCATTCAAAACATTCCATAATTAAACTATATATAGTTGGCACAAGCACAAAGCCGAAGACACCAGCCTGAAGATGGCAAGTGGGATCTCGTCGAAACGTCACCAAGGTATTCTCAATCTTACACGGGACAAGACCCGAATACCCCAAGACCTACATATATATATACATATATATTTCAATGAAATGAATGAAGAATAAATCTTATTTCTCACTTTTGTACATTTCTGAAGATGTATTTGAACAATAAATACCTGGTCTATCCATTTCATGCCCAGCATTAAACCTAATTGAATTTCCCAGATTTTGCTCACTGTCACTTCTGCTCATAATTAAAATACAACACCTTCCAAAGCACACTTAATGTAACTAATTAAATATTATGTTTTTGTATTTATTTTTATTGTATTTTCTTTTTATAAGGATGTAGCAAAATATTCTTCCAATAACATGTAATGGATGCAGTCTTCACATACATGTTAAACAAGTTGTACTACCTCTGAAAAAGAAATGAGCATACATTAAAATTATATTGGTTTTACTTGAAAACTTACTATGTTAACATTCTTACAACAATCATTTTCTACTCCTCAATTATCTTCGACACTATTATGTATTTCCTTTTAGTGTGACAATATCTGAGAACGTATAAGTCTTTCTATGTATAGAATGTATAGCACTGCACTAGTAGTAGTGAGGGTCCTTGGTGTTCTCTGAGCTTGGTTTTTTTCTTGCAGACCTTTCATTACCAAAACTAAATAATATCATCAGTGAACACAACCAAGTTCTGGCAGCAGCAAGTACTTCTCATTTCAACCCTGAGCTAAATATTCTCTTTTATTAATGTAGTAGTAGTTCTTACATAATGATCAGCTGCATAAAGAGAGAGGAAGAGCCTGAAAAAATTGATATTTCAGTGTGTTAGTGAAATACCTCTCCTTCTATCATCTATCATCAAAGGTTGCCAGAACTACCTATTTAAAATGATTACAAAGCAAATACAGGTAGTCTTCAACTTACGACCTCAATGGAACCCCAAATTTCTTTTGCTGAGTAAGATAGTTAAGTGAGTTTTGCCCCATTTTACAACCTTTCTTGCCACATTTGTTAAGTGAATCACCGTAGTTGTTAATTTAGTAACACCACTGTCAAGTGAATCTGGCTTACAGATTTTTCTGGTCAGAAGGTTGCAAAAGATGATCACGTGTGCCTGTGACACTTCAATGGTCATAAATATGAATCGGTTGCCAAGTACCTGAATTTTGATGACAAGACCATGGGATGCTGCAACAGTTATAAATCTGAAAAATGGTCATAAATCACTTTTTTCAGAGCCGTTGTAATTTTGAATAGTCATTAAATGAACTGATGTAAGTCCAGGACTACCTGTACTTCACTTAGAAAAAAAAACAATTTGATATTGCGGTATCTAGTACTTTGACGTTTATTTTTATTTTAGTAACAGAATTTTAAAGCTTTCTATAACTTTCACTTTCCAAATTTAGTTCAATTTTGGTAGAAACAGTTTCTATAATGATCTGTTCTTTAAAAATAAATATTAGAACAGTAATTTATTTAAGGCTAAGGTAACAGAAAGTGCATACAGAATTTGAATTTATATTAGAAGTAAATAAAGTGCAATTGCATGCTGATGGAAAGTGTAATTCAGCATTTCTCTTGCCTCTGATAGGAATATCCATCTTATCCCTCCTTTGGCCAGGGTCAGTATGCACAGTATTATAATAGTTCTCCATATCCCCCGCATTATATGACAAGCAGCAACACCAGCCCAACAACTCCTTCCTCCAATGCAACTTACCAACTACAAGAACCACCAACTGGTATCACAAATCAAGCTATAACAGATGCTACAGCAGGTAATTGTTCTAGTTTATTACCTCAATAAACGTATCAGATGCATACAGATAAATTTATGTTATTGTTTTGTCAGTACTGAAAAGATGGGTTGAAGATAAATTGTATAGCATGATTTTTCTACAGTTTTTGTAAAATAGTCAAAGTTTGAAGTAATAAAAATTGCAAGATGAGGAATAGTATTTAAAAGTCTGATTTCCTCACCTAAACTATTTTAGCTATTTTAGTATGCTCAAATAAATTCAGTGAGATTTGTATCAGAATAAGCTCATAAAAATTGTTCCAGAGCGAGAAATTTTTGAGAAAAGCAATCTTTGGTCACAAAACATTAAGTACCAGGTTTTCCCAGTGACGGTTAGACAGGAGGGAAAAGTAGAATTGTATTTTTGGCTGCTGTATTTAGAGAACTACAAGCACAACCAAAATTTCAAACTAGAATATGTATAACTTTAAAGTAAATTAATTCCAACAAGTTAGGATCAAAAGATTATTTTTACTTTTTCTCCTGGAGACAACAGATGAGAAGAGAAAGAACTGGTGAAAATCACAAAATACCATACAAAGACCTATAAATAGAAGACGAATGGCTATGGCAAGAGGGTTGGACTAGAAGTCCTCCAAGATGCCTTCCAATCCTATTATTCTTTGTTCTATGTACTAAAGCAAAGATAGTAGCAATAATAACGGGCACCTAAGGTGCAATCCCAAAATAACTTGTCTGTAGAAAGTTCAATGTGTTGAACACCTTGTTCCTCTATTCCCAGTTTTATTATGCTTATACTAAGATAAGGACTTAGACAACATACCCAAGTTATACCTTTCTGATGAAATTTTGTTGTGACTGGCAAAAGGGAGAAGGATATGTTTAAATTCATTTGAAATTCATTTCACTGATTGTGCTTATATATGATTAGAATTAGAGACATTGCAGAAGTAAGAATTGGCATATTGAGATAAGTTTCATGCACTAAGCTGATTTAATTCTGTGGATACATGAGCTAGTATTCTTCTCTTACTAAGTTATCAAGTAGCTATTATTGGCTTACATCTTTAGATATTAATACTTCCAAATGAATAAGCACTCTAGTATTCACCTGAAAATTGTCATAAAACAGTGAGAGACTTTTGTCTCCCCTTACCAAAGGAAAATATTCCTACTTAAATATTCCTATAGATTGAGCTTAGGTTGTAAATTTTACACACACACACACACACACACACACACATATATGTTTTCGTAGATTTTCACGGGTACAGGTATGTTTCGACGAGGTCCCACTCGCCATCTTCAGGCTGGTGCTTTTGGCTTTGTGCTTGTGCAAGCAAAGTGTGATCGGAGCTGCCGTCTTTCTATAAATAAATTAATTCATAAATTACAACAGGGCCAGCACACCACACCTCCCCACCAGTATTTATAGAGAGACGGCAGCTCCAATCACACTTTGCTCGCACAAGCACGAAGCCAAAAGCACCAGCCTGAAGATGGCAAGTGGAACCTCATCGAAACATCGCCAAGATACTCTCAATCTTACACGGGACAAGACCTGAACGCACCAAGACCTGCATATATATATATATATATATATATATATATATATATATATATATATATTCCACAAACCAATCAAGAAGTAACAACACAGCCAACTCTAGGGTTTAAAAGGGAAAAACAGCCACGATCACACACTTCTCCCAGGAGAACGAAGCTGAAGACACCAGCCTGAAGATGACGGATGAGATTTCGTCGAAACGTTGCCAAGGTATTCTCAATCTTACACGGGACAAGACCCGAATACCTTTACCCGTGAAAATCTACGAAAACAAATATATATATACATATATACATAGACACACACACACACACACATATTCAATTTCTTGAAGAAATTGAATTTATACAAAGATAAACTGAAACTATTATTGTAAGTCTATCATATTATGAATCCTGACCTTCCTCAAAAATCTCTATGGGAATCTTAATTCATATTATTTTCATTAACCCTATAACATAGTTAAAATTGATCATGAGCTGAAACCATGAGTAAGAATGTAAAATTAGGCACACATGTGCTTATTTTGATTAGCACTGAAACCAAATTCTGTCCCAAATTTCCTTTGTACAAAGAACAGTTCTTTTGGCTACTGAAAAATACCCCTCCGTGATTTTTTTCAGGAAAGAAGAATAATTAGAAGGATCTCTTCAAAATAAATCTGTCCAGCAAACTTATTTTTTGTCTCTATAAAAATTGCCATACCAGTTTAGAAACTCATTGATCACTAGCTCAGCTTAAAGTAAAAGTCTTTATGGTAATAATTTTTTAAAAAATGGAGAACAAAACAGTATACTTAATTGATATCACTGAAATTTAGGCATTCATAACTTTAGATGGGACATATTTGAGTTCTTAAAAGTTGGAAGTCATTTTTTGAAGCAATAAGCATTTAATAGTAGACAAAAAGTGAACTTCCGTTATCTATTGATTGTTTTGGATAAGATTAGAAAGAGCTCTTAATCCAAGATGAATGCTAAAGTGAACACAAGATAATTGTACTGGTCAAATCTGTACAGCCTACTTAAAATAATGAAATTCAGAAAGCTACAATTGAATTAAAATGTGAGCAATTTTTTTTTCTTCTCTTTTCTAACAGAGTACAGTACAATTCCTACAACACCAGTTAAAGATTCAGAGGCAGATAGGTTGCGTCGCAGCTCAGATGGCAAATCACGTGGCCGAGGCAGAAGGAATAACAATCCTTCACCACCACCTGACTCAGACCTTGAGGTATTAGATATGAAACATCTATTTTATTTGTATATTGTTTCATCCTTTGAACAGCATTAGGGAGAGTTGATAGGGAAAGTAAATGCGAATTCATGAAAGCTGTTGAAAATTAGTTGAAACAACACTTAGCAACACTTGTATTTTTACAAGTGAATTTTCTTCTACAAAATTATTCATCTGTAGTAGAACTCCTGTTGTTTCTTTCTCAAGGTAAAAGTTACATAATTTTTTCATGATTGTTCAAGTTCAAACCTTGAATGTTACATTTTCAAAAGAAATAACTAAGTTACAATTAATGTTCTAGTAAGTTGATTGTGTTTATGGATGCAACAAACAACTAATGAACTATGTGTGTGTTTCTATTTGAAAAACAACTTTTATTGTATAATTTGTGTTTGAATTTATAACATTCAACAATTAATTGACTCTACCCTTATTGCTATAAATATTTTTATCTAGCTTGAACTAAATTTATGACAGATATATGTATGGACCAAGGCTATGCTTACTTCAAAAATGATTTGGAAGATAAATTTTGAAAAACAGAAAATATGAGCATAGCATGTCCCAGAACCTGAATTATTTTTAAAACTTGGCATAAACATAAAAAAGATACGGCTGCTTTAATAAGCAACCATTCACTTTATATCTTGAGAAATTTTGCAATATGTCATCATTGTTGACATTATATATAATGGACATTGGTCTGAAATTGAATAAAAAATAGATAAGTTTATAATAAGCACAACTTTCAGAACAATTATTTTAGGTAAGTCTACTGTACTCACCAACTTTATAAAACATGACACATGTAAATATTTTGATTTTATTTTTATAGAGAGTATTCATTTGGGATTTGGATGAGACAATCATCATTTTCCATTCACTTCTCACAGGATCGTATGCTAATAGATATGGGAGAGTAAGTATGATGAAATACAACATTTGTATATAGACGCAAACTATAGAAAAAAGTAAAAATTTAATAGTATAATAGGATGAATTATTGAAGCTAAAAGTAAAATAAAAATAATAATTGTCATTGGGGTTTCAGTTCTTATGAAGCACTGAAAATAAATGATAAATTTTGGAGATTATCTGGAAATCTGAAAAGAAATAACACCCTGGAAACATCCATATTGTAACGAAATCAATACAAATGTTTCCGTGTAGTCATCAGGAGATGATAGTGACTTCAGAAAACTTTTAACAAATAATTGTAAAAGTAAAGTCATTTATAAATTTATACTGCTTTTCAAACAAATAAATATATATTTGTATTTTAGTTGTAGTGTCTCTATAATAATACACTAGGAATTCATGATGCAACTTGTCCTCATGTTGACATAATAAAAAATTATGAATTTAAAACTTTTGGTATTTTCTTTATTACTGGTGTACAAATTCCCTACTGACTTTTGGGTGAGAAAATGTTTGCCATTCTAAAAAATAGCATACTTCTAAATACATAAAATATCCATTTTCCACTGAATGAAAGAAAAAAGGTACAAAATGATTAAATGACATTTGTAATGTTAGAATTGTAAAATGAACTAAAACCAATTTATGATATGGATAAAAAAAAGTTCCAGCTTTTTAATACTAGACATAAATAAAATATTCTGTGGGAATTACATAAAGAACTTTCTATATAGGCCTGTTTTTTTTAGATTAGTATAAAACAAACTGTACTAATATAATGCCACCATAATGAAAAATAAATATTACTATTAAATAAATAGGCTGATGAAAATTGGTTACATGGTACAGAATTTATGATATGATAAAATATTTCATTGATCGATGGATGGATCATACGTCATCAAGTTACTAATTAAGTTTTAGTGACCACGTAGCTAGATTTGCTCCATGACGATCTCTCCCTAACCTGATTTTCTAATAGTGCATTTATCACCATTGCCACTGAATTCACACACCTCCCTCCTCCTCCTCCTCCTCCTCCTCCTCCTCCTCCTCCTCCTCCTCCTCCTCCTCCTCCTCTTCCTCCACTTCCGGTATGTCTATTTAAGGAAATTAGATATGTCTAGCCCAATAAAAGAAGGATTAGGAGTGACAATATAAATGGCTAAACTGTCTGCTTGAACGGCTGTCAGAAAGAAGAAGCAGGTCAACTTATTCTCCAAAGCAAGCAGGACAAGAAGCAATGGGTGGGAGCTGGTTAAGGAAGATGGAATAAGAACTCCTGCTTTGGGCAGAGAGTTGGACTAGAAGATCTTCAAGGTCCCTTTCAGCTCCGTGATTTTATGATTCTCAGCATTACGGCTTCTAGGTCTTTGCATAATTTGTAGAATAATTTGAGGATGATTGGTAAAGTTCTCTGGTGAGAACTTTAGATTGATTTGTTCTTTGACCCAGTTGTTTATTTTGCCTATCTATAGAGTTCTCAGGAAACCGTTTTAACACCATATTTCAAAAGTAAAGATTCTCTTTCTGTCCAACTTTCACGTCCATAGAGTAGTGCTGAGAAAATTTGCCTGCATGATTCTGACCTATACAGACCTATCAGGGCATCTGAATATTTTTTTCCTAGGCCTTTGTTGCTTCTACCAAGTGCTAATTTGCAGCATATTTCTTGAATGCTGGTATATTTTTTTTCTGTTGATAGCTGATCCTAAAAGTCAGAAACCATCTTCTGCTTCAATATTTTTATTGTCAAATTTAAGGCTGGTTGTTGTACCTATTATAGACAATCTTTACCTAACTAACAGCTGGGACCAGCAGCTCTGTCAGTTAGTGACACAGTAATTAAGTGATACATCACATGACCACAACATGCAATTTTACTGCTGGCTTCTCCATTGACTCTGATTGTCAGAAAATAGTGTGAAATGTGCAAATGGTGATCATGTGACTGTTCAATGCTGCAATGATCAGGGCACTTGGCAACCAATTGGAAACAGGTTGCCAAGTATTCAAAACATGGTTTTGTGACTTCAGAAGGAGTGCAGTGCAATATTTTACAGTGCATCTGGAAGTACTCTACACACCATAAAGCACCTATTCCAAGACCACCATGACTACAAACAGTCATTAAATGACTGGTTGTAAGTCAAGCACTACCTGTAATGGCAACCACTACTGAGGCACACTGCAAAGATCTTAATTGGGCATGAATGAATGATCAGAACTGAAGACTACCTGTAGAAATGAAATTCAGACAAATAACAAATGATTCAATGTAGGATTGCATCTCTTTTTTAAAAATGGTACAGATATGTATAGCCTGAAATAGGCAATACAGTTAAAAATTAACTGTGTAGAAGATACAGTTGCTATCCCCCTTTTTTATTACAGTAGTTTATTATATTAAATGTACTTATTGCACACTAAAAGTCAGCATATGATATACATATTTTATATAACTTTATTAACAATTTAAGAAGATAGAAACTAATAATAACTAATATTTAGAATGAAGGGAATAAGGAAAAACAAAATAAGAAAAGAACAAATAAAAAATGCAGGAAAAATGGGAAAAAAAGAAAGAAAATATAAAGAAATGAGTCCCAATTTTCTTTTATAAGGACAAATGTAAATTAAACTCTTACTCTGTGGTTATACCATTACTTACATATTACTGCAATCTAAATTATATTTTTTCCAGTTATTTATCCATTAGTCCTAAAAGAACAGTTTTCTGTGAGCACTATCTTGAATATAAATACTAACAGCTGTGTAGATATTATGCTGAAAAGAAAGTATATAAGTAGTGGGATATGTTCTTTGAATATATGCAGTGATGCCTTCTGTGCATCTGAGGCTATGGGTTTACTACTTATTAGTTCACCGGTGACCAGCTGCGATGCATTATGAGGTAGACAAGTTCTCCTGCCAGACAGCTGATTCTTTGAAGCCCAAATTGTCCCTGCAAAACATGGAGCAAGAATTGGAAAGTAGAAAAAGTAAAATAATTCAAATATAACATCAAGTTATATATTGGCATTATACAAATGAATATCAGGCTTATATATTAACTCTTTCCTGTTCTCATTGTCAAATACTGATATTTAATTCTTCAAAGAGAAAACTGATAGTTTGCCAGTTTAGATTAAATGGAAACTAAATTGATTCAGATTAAGAAAGAGGGAGAAAATTACTGTGCAGATTAAAAGAAGACTATGAAACTTAGTTAAATTCTGATAATTTGTTTATGAAGCGGTATTTGTGGTTCAACACTTCATCATTTGAAGTTTTGTAATGTTAATATGAAGTTATTTTTTCTTCGATTTAATTGTAAGAGATATATGTCATAACATGCTACATTAAAATAACTTCTTTCACAGAAGTATTCAATTCTGACTTTCCAGCTAACTGGAAAATAAGCTGAGACAGGAAAAAAACTGAACTTTCCTGTTTTTCAACTCCTATTTCACCAGAAAACAAAGGGAGCAAGGATTTTAAGATGACATGCTAATATGGGTGGTAAATAATTCTAATAAATATGTCATTCCTATTTATAAATGGTACTTTTTAAATGATTCATTGCACTTTTCAAACATTTAATTTTGCAATAATTATTTAGAAATGAATTAAAATAACAAAGATTAAAACTCTAGCGCCGTGATGGCGAACCTATAGCATGCGTGCCAGAGGTGGCACGCAGAGCCCTCTCAGTGGGCACTCATGCTGTCACCAGTTGCTCTTCTGGTTTCTGCCGCGCACCGGCCAGCTGGTCTTGTTTTCAGACCATTTTTCAGTTGTTTCCAGGCTGTTTTTCAAGCTGTTTTTGGCTCGAAAAATGGCCAAAAAAACAGCCTGAAAACAGCCGAAAAATGGCCCCATAGCAGGCATGTGCACACCAGCCAGCTGATCTTCAGTTTTCCAGCACCCCAGCAAGCACACATACATGTGTTCCGGTTTGGGCACTCGGTGCCGAAAAGGTCTAGTGTTCCATTATTTTATTCAGTCTACATGCCAGTTCTGGCCACTATTGTTTTTGTGTTGAAGTATACAAGCTTTAAAACAATGTTGTGCTATTTAATATTTAGATTCTCTGTCAGACCTATACACAGGGTCTAAGTGAGCAAAGAGATTTTGTCTCCAAAAACATGTAGAGGGTTAAAACACAATCAGCTCTAAATATATTTTTATTCTAGTGGAATGTATATGAGAGTTTGTAGTAGAAAACTGATATTAATCATAATAATAGGGTTCTGTCACTTTGGATGTGGGAGAAATGGAGGTAATTGAATTAATGGTAATCATGTAGAGCAGGGGTGTCAAACACATGTCACGGCAGCGTCACGTGACATATCGGGACTTTCCCCTTCGCTAAACCGGGTGTGGGCATGGCCAGGGCACCACACATCCAGCCTATGGACCTGGAATGTGACAGCCCTGGTGTAGACAATAGATTAGATTTAGGGAAGAATTCAGGACTACAAACTTTGATCACCACTGGATTCAGAAGTTATGAATGCAAGATTTCTTTTCTGTTAGTGTAAACCTGTACCTGTATAGCATTTACTTATAGTTTTCTAAGTTTAAATATTAAATAAAATAATATGATAGAACCTTACAATAATAATTACCACATTTTTCGGAGTATAACACACACTTTTTCCACCCCCAAAAGTGGGTGGAAATGTCTGTGTCTTATACAGCTAATGTTGCCGAAGCCATGCCCACCTGCCACCCCCCACCCTTTGGCCTCTGCCTCCCAGCAATTTGCCTCTTTGCAGCAAATAGCCTGTTTCAGGTTCAGCACAGCCTGATTAACACAAGCAGCTGATTGTCAGATCGGACTCCAGATGATCAGCTGTTTCAGGCTGCAGGGATTGCCATTGTCTATTCCCCCATTTTTGGCCTTCACATGCCCATTTTCGGCCTCCATCTACCCCATTTTCCGCCCATTCTGATCCCTGCCACCCGGAACGGCCCAAAAATGGGGCACGTGGAGGCCGAAAATAGGGCATGCGGAGGCTAAAACAGCATGCAAAAAAGGGGCGCATGGAGGCGGTAATAGGCTATGGCAATCCCTGCAGCCTGAAACAGCTGATTGTCAGGAGGCCGATCCAACCGACAATCACCTGCTTGTGCTAATCAGGCTGTGCTGAAGCTGACCAGCTGCAAGGAGGCAAATTGTTGGGAGGCAGAGGCAGATTTTTTTTCTTGTTTTCCTCCCCAAAAGCTAGGTGCATCTTATACTTTGGAGCATCTTATACTCTGAAAAATATGGTACCTGTTTTTAATTATTCCATTATGTAACAAAAGCTACTTGCAAGATGGTTCTGTGTATAGCTAGCATTTCAACTAGCTTACTTTACCTTGCTTAACTCTTTCATGTTCTTTAAATTATTTGCATCTGATCTTCATTTCTTTATCTTGGCCTCCAATCTTATCTTCACTTTGGGATCAAATATGTTTATTTTTGGTTTTCTAATTTTGGTATTCAATTTTTTGTAACTACCACTGCTATACTATAGGCAAACTGATTGATTTGTTCGATAGACGTTATTTTGATCCTTGAAAGCATCTTATTCTCATCTTTCATTATAGCTGGCACAAAATTGGGTGGGGGAAGGCACTACTTTCTTGTGCTGGTAGTCTTTGTCTTCCTACTGGTGATTGTGCATATTCCATATTTGTTTCTTTTCAGTCTTCTTATCAGAGAGTCAATTGATACCGGTAGATTATTACAGTTATGACCTGTACTACTAATTATTTGGTTATTACTTGTTCTAAGTCTTGTACAACATGTGAGCTATGTGGTGCATGCAGCCTGGACAACTATAATGTGGCCACATAAGATCATAAAAAATATAAACAAAGTTTGTTCTTTATATGCACTAACTATATTATATATTAAAATATGACCCAAGACAATTCCTTTTCAGTTGATGTGGCCCAGGCAAGTCAAAAATTGAACAACCATTTTCTAAATTATCATTTCTATCATTTCTATCAGACATTCCCTCTATATTTCCAATTTTTATTTCAGTGTTTTCTATTACTGTAGGTAGTCATTGACTTATGACCACAATAGGGACCAGAAAATTCATCATTAAGTGGTTATTAAATAAGATAGCACATGACCAACCCCAATATTATGACCTTTATGACACGGTCATTAAGTGAATCGCTATGGTTGTTAAACTCAACATCATGTGACTGCTACTTGCAACCTTTTCTATTGGCTTCCCCATTGACTTTGTTTGTTGGAAACTGTCTAGAAAGATCACAAATGGCGATCACATGACCACAGATGCTGCAACCATCATAAATGCATGACAGTTACAAAGCACCCAAATCACAATCACATTATTGTAAGGATGCTGTGACAGTCGTCAGTACAAGGACTGGTCATACATTATTTTTTTCAGTGCCATTGTTACTTCAAACAGTCACTAAACGAATAGATGTTGAATATGGACTGTCTGTATTGTTTTGGGGTCTTCTGTTGTCACAATTTTTCTGAACTTCTTCCAATTCTGCCTTCCTGAATATTTTATTTCTAATAATAAATTTCCTTTTACTTGCTAATAGTTGTTCAGCAATATTTGAGCTTGGATGAATTCTTTCTAAAATTCAAACATTCACTTTAAGTAACTTCACATTGTTGATTCCAATTTATAACAGGCCATAGTGTCTTGGTTTTTATATCACAGTATATTGTTGCCGTTTTTGTGGTTGTTCTTCCAATAATCCTACAGGGCTAAGGTCTGGTTGCCTAGGCATCCTGAGTCCTACTGCCCACTTGTCAAGTTATCCAGGAACTCTAATAACTGATGCGGTCCTTGCTGAACCAGGCAATGATCAATCAGGTCATTGAATCTGGTACAGGATTCTTTTTTTTATTTACTCACTATACACATAGTCAGGCTATTTGGCTAAGACTTCTCTGGCCAGAGTGACTGTTCTGATAAAATACACTAATGCCAGCAGAGCTGTCAACCTCAACAGATTATCAAAGCCCAGTCACCATAATAATGGGTGTCCTTGAAGGAGATTATTATTGTTACTGTGTTGTGATTTATCACACATAATCATCCAGATGTTTAGATGTCTCTGTCCCTCCAAAGGATCTGGGATAAGCTGGTGTTATTTAATAATGTTAAACGTATCATAATAGGATGTAAGCTTCCAAGTAAAGCCGCCTTTTCCAATTGACTGATGGTGATTTTGTCAATGCTGATGGTATTCTAATGGTGCTCCAGATGTTTTGGAATTGTAGCCAAGGCAGTTGTTATTATTAGTACTACTATCTTTCTTTTGCCACAGTCATTCTACTTCTATTTGTAGGTCTTCGTGTTTTGTGATTTTGTCCAGTTCTTTCTCACATGCACTATCCAAACTTTTTTGCCTTTCTTATTGACAGTTATTAAGTCTGGAGTGTTATGCAGAAGGGGCTTATCTGTTTGAATTCTAAAGCCCCATAGCATTTCAGTTTTTTTCATTTTGCGTTTTACACTGCATTCTAACCAATGCACCACCACAGCTCCTATCCAGATACCCATTGTTAAGAAAAATCTGTAAACGTTTACCTCAACAATTATAAAATAATCAGTGGAGTGGAACAGAACAGAATGGAATAGAACAGAACAAATAGAATAGGAATAGAATAAATTTTACCTCTAATGACCTGTTGTCATAGTACATGGTAATTGTTTTATTATTTATCTTTTTTTTTGTTATTTTTATTGCATAATTTATAATTAGAATTTATAATTAGAACACTGTTTTGGGGCCATAAAAGTCCTCTTCCCCACAAGGCATTTTAACCATAACAGTTTATCTTCTTTTCTCTGATAAGTCTAATTTTTTCCTTTTTTTTCTTTTATGAGGACCCCCCTACTTCTGTTTCACTGGGACTAAGGATGGAGGAGATGATTTTCAACTTGGCAGATACGCATCTGTTCTTTAATGATTTAGAAGTAAGTAATTATTATTTGAATGACATACAGATTTTTGAAAGACTAAATAATGGTTGAGTGACCACTATTTTCTATGTGAAAATAAGAGAGAATTACACTGGCAAAATTAGTGTTTTAGAGTTCTTTATCAGTTTATTTATACTAATTTCATAGTAATTGGCTGTCTGCTTCTAGGTGTAGCTAACTAATATGCAGCCCACTGTTTGTCATTTGTGTCATGTATCTGTCTATTGTATTCCTGGCATAGGCTGAGATAAGTACAGTTCTGTTCCTTGCTATTGGTATCTCTTCACAAATAATTCCTACAAAATTTACCCAGTTTGTTCCTGTCATTCCTCTTTCTCATTATCTCTACCCAAACCACTCTACCAATTGTGTTGTCCCCTTAAAGAAACTTAATATTTATGGGTGTGTGTGTGTGTATTGCTCTAATACAACTCAGAGTGAGGAACTGTGTTGAAATTAAGTTAATTCAGTAATCTTGCATATGTTAAATGCCTTTTAGAAACTGGGGTTTCTGTCTTCTCCAATACTATATTATACTATTATTTTTTGTCATGCATCTTGTAGATGCTGTATTTGTTGTGAAATTTATTTTATTTATTACATTGTTTTATATTCCGTCTCACAATTGTGAGTCTGGGCTGCTAACACAAGACTAAAATATCAACAAAAACAAGAGCATATTTGTTATTGATAGCACAGTAATAGCACAACGAAACCTTTATAGTTATTATGATAAATGTTTTAGCTCACAATGTTTATGTGAATAATACACATAAGTAGATCTTTTGTATGAACTGTAGGAAATTCTAGCAGTTAGTTGTAATGTCAAACTTTCTAGAACCTTATCAAAAGCTTAACATCTTTTGTCTTAACACTCCCCTCCCATAAAAGAACTTGATTATGAATAGTAGTTTCCAACTCTTGTGTTTCTTTCATTTATCAATGGAAAAACAGACTGTTGAGTATTTTCATTAAAATTTCAAACACAGATTCTGTCGTAATAAACACAGCAGTTTATTTAAAACTGAACCACTAAAAAAGCTTGGGGAGCATTGCCAATAAGCATTAATCATCACAATATTATTTTGTTAGAATGTATAAATATACATTATTCTAGGCAGGCAAAAGAATCCTGAAGATTCACATACAACTTTTGTTGATCAAAGTTAATTGGCAAAAATTGCCCTTTAAATATTTCCTGATGTTCTTTTTCCCAAAATCTAACAAAATGTACCTTATTTAATAGATGAGCTGATATTACTTGAAATTAGTGTATGCAACCACTAAATGTGGTTTCTCAAACATCCGTCCTGTATTTCAATTTCATTTATGAAAGAAACTACTCAATGATACATTAACAAGTTAACATAAAAATTATTACTTTGTATCTTAAATATGTAAAATAAACACTATTTCAAGTGTTGCCAGTATGTCAATTTCATGTTGCACACACAAACATAAACATATTTCAGTACAAGATAACCTGACCAAATGTATATATGAGCTTCTGTGTTCTGATTATATACTATATAATTTAGTTCAAGTTTTGCTGAAAGAGTATTCTATCTTGGTCCTGTGCCAAATAGCCTATAGTTTTTTCTAATCAAAATGGAATATACATCCATATGTTTTTAATAGTTGCATACCATTATAATTGACCATAAATGTAGTAATTTAATTGTTAAATGTCAACATTCCAGGGATTTGGTCAGCTCCACTGTGTATCAAGTATGACTTTTAAGTTTTATTATTTTGTGCAGTAGTTCCTTACTCGACCCATAAAATTGATTTTGAAACATGGATCTTGCAAAAAGCAGTTTCTGGTATAGCATCAAGGATTATGATTCCAATTGAACATGTCTGAACTAGTGCTATGTGTCATGCTATTCCCTTTGATTAGAATATATTACAAGGAGTAATATTTTGAGCAAAGTTTCAGATAAGCAATATAACCTATAGATTTCACTACTTGTAATTGTGGTGATAAACACTAGCTGAGCTGACTTTAGGATGAGTTCAATGGATTCATGGAAAAAATAGAGGTATTAGTCTTCCTGGCTAACTGTAGCTACAGCCAATAGGAAGAACATTAGAATGGAGCTACAGCTTTATGTTCTGCTTAAGTACCATTAAAAAACATCTTGTCACTGACACAGAATACTGAATTACAGAGACTTTTTATTTGATCCAGAGGCTTTCTTTTGTATTGTATTTCATCCCTCCCCCCAAAACAAACTATCCCTGTTCCATAATTTTGAACATAAATAGGTCAGAGTAATTTGTCTATGCTATCTATCTTGTGTTGAAAACAAGGAAAATATGTGGGACATTTTTGCACCTACTCTTAATATAGCTTTGGAAAAACAGCACGCTACAATGAATATTGAAATTACAGGCATGTTATGCTAGTGAAATCATCAATTTTATTCACAATAGGTCATAGATAGATAGATGTTAGATAGATGGATTAATAGGCAAAATGATTATATTAAAGATGTTAGTTCTAATGAAAATATATGCAGATGTTTTAAATTTAGGGATTTTATTTCTGCTTACAAGATTACTTGTGTTTCCTGCTTCTTGCTGAGCTATGATAACACTCTTTATTAAAGTATTTTGACACATCTGGTCTCAGGCAGAACCAGGAAGTGTAGTTCCATGAAAAAATGTAAAACAATGGCAGGGAAGTTATCTGAGACTTTCAAACCTTTAAAAAGATTTGTTTCCCTCTGCATTGAGCTTTGAGTCTCCTTTTATTTAATTGGTAATAGATGAACCTTTAGTAGTATGATTCAATTGATGCCTTTGGCTTTGGATCTTCCTGATTTCTGGCACCTACTTTTTTTCTCCAAGGTAGACCAGTGGTAAGGTCATAAGTTTCTTTCATTATAGATAAATTGAACATGAAGCAGCAATGAATAAACACTGTAGCTCCTGTGGTGATTTCAGCATCAGCTTATTCGGCTATCTGAAAGCACTGAATTATGTATGGACTTGCAATACAATATATTTGACCTTTTGGTTTGTTATATCTATTGGGTAAGAACAGTATCTATCCATATACATCTATGCTTGTTTCAGCTATTACCTGTACATAGCATTTTAATTTGTATGGTATGACATGAGCTGAAATGCTTCTTATCCTAAAATAATTTGTTCCTTTCCTTTACCTCTTTTCTTCACTAGTCAACTTGTAAATGATTCTAATTTGACCTCACACACAGTTGGTGTGTGATTCCTGCAGGTTTGTGGAAATTGAAAACAAACTTATTATGTCTGCACACCTACACTCTCAAATAGTGATAGCAAGTTGATGCAAGCATAAGGCTTTAGAGTGGTATCTGTCCCCCCCTCAAAAAATGTAATAATTATTTCTGAAAGAAATAGTGTGACACTATGCAATTGCAGCAATATCATTTTCAATTTTTTCATCTAAATGATTTTTCTGTGATGCCGTGCAGTCTTGAAAAAAAACATTGTGGTATCTATGAGATTTCTACCAGTGTTTATATTTTATTTATAATGGAACAGACAGATGCTGAATACAATGATACCAGTAAACACTTTTTTACTGAGTTAAGTTTTAAAGTAATATGACTTATTCCTTAAAATACTTTCTGTATGCCTATATGCACCTGCCTTTCAGTTAGTCTGAATTTCTAGCAACCGTTAGGGAAGTCCATGCAGTTTTCTTGGCAACCTTTTGCAAGTAGTTTGCCATAGATAACATTCTAGGGTTCAATTCTAAGTGGAAGTGTATTTAAGATTAATTGAAATAGCACGTACCTTTTAGGTCTGATGCTCATTTTAATGCTGAAAAAGAATTCAACGATTTGGAAATTCTTTTAATATCATCAATTTAATTAAAGAATTTCAAAATTATAATTTTTCTAGAACAATTCTACATTGATACTGATTATAATTTAGATAGAAATCATATATATTCTATCCAGAAGTTTAAATTTATGGGGTTTCTTATTTTTATGAACTTATTAGTATGCAAGGTAGTGTTATTCACATTAGGATTTCAATTGAAATGTCTTATTGATAAAGGTATAATTACCTTAACTGTAACTTTTTCAAATGTAGATTAAAAAATAAAGTGTTGCAGTTCATGATCTAAGAATGGTCATAATATCTACTAACATTAAAAAAATATTTAGCAAAGTTTATCATTAAATTAGAACTGAGGCATTTACTTATGTTCCTTAAACTGTTTCTGATTGATTTTTCTACTGTGAAAAATACATTAAATTAACCCCTATGTTGCTTGAAAGGAATAGTGTGCTGGTATGCCATATATATAAAAATATAATATGCATTGTGTTGAAGAAATATAAGACATTATTATTCATTTTATAATTTATTGCAAAGAAAAAGATTTTCTTATTTTTTCTATTTATGTGTCTTTTGCAATCTTTGTTTTAAAACCCTTTTTCAGAAAACTGCAAAAAGTTTCTGTAATTATCTTAAAATGCATGTTGAAGCAATATAAAATTTAGAAGCAAAAATAAAATACAAATTCATCTGTTTATTCATTTAATATTGACAAATCATCTTTTTGTATTTTAACACATAGCTTGTTAGTTTGGTTACATCATCCTAAAAACAGTAGTTTCAGAAAATAGTGACTCATACTGACAATTATTGTTATTGAGGTGTCCAACTATTCCAATATGGTTTCCTGGTGCAGTTTTTTTCCTCTATGTCTTAATCAAGTAACCTTGGTATTTAGGGAATAGTTTCATCATCATAATAGCAACTCTGTTCTTTCTGTGCTGAAATTTTTGAGATTGAACTGATAAAAATTTGGAATGTAATCCATAAAGCAGATAGGTGCCCCAGACTGATAAAACTACTAATTCTGACATAAATATTTAACTGTCCTTGGATTAGGTGTTAGCATATTAACACAAAGTTATAGCATAATATAGTATTGTTCCAGGACATAATTCTGAATCTGAGATATACACATTCAGGCAGCAGCCATGGCCAAAAGTGAAGCTTTATCCAATTTCATTTTATACACGAGCTTTTTTGTTAGAGTGGCATATAAAACTCAGTGTTTTCAGTTATTATCTGAAAACCTAATTTCAAGGGGCCAGGTGGTGCAGTTACATCATAATTGTACTGCTGCCAAGTTCTTTGCATGGTACTGTCCTTGACAGGTGTCTGAAAATTCACCTGCTCCAAAAGATTTTTCTAAGCTGTTGACAGAAACTGGATATTGGGAGCTTATAAAAGCTCCACTGACTTCAATTCATTTTCAGATCAGGTAAAATGGTTCTATACAACTTTTAAAATGAGGCATCTTTAAAACTGAAAAAGCTAAAATGTTTATTTCAAGTAAAACTATTTGCATTATTAAGGATTTCTTCATGGACTTTCTTTTACATCCTTCAGTATATAGGCTACATTTTTAATGATAAAGGGACAGCATTTCTGTAGATATTACTCTCTCTTTGAATCATAAATATTAGATTATTTAGATTATTTTTCCTCTCACCTCAACTCCCAGAAATTTAGGGATGTACAGAAAACTCCCTTTTCAGAATCAGGTCTGAATAAATGTATTACACATATACATTTCATGCTCTACACAACTGTGAGTAAAATAAAAGCTTTTTTAAAGCATTTTATTTTTAAAACTCCAAAATAATTCTTGATACATATCACCATAACAGTATTATTTGAACCCTCTGTTTTGTCTTTTCTGATCTCCACTGGCAAACTATAAATCTTTAAAAGTCCTACTTACCCCCTGAAATATTTATTAATTTTGCCCTCCCCGTCTCCCCATTATCATTATCCCATTAGGTAATAATACTATATCTATTTTGTTACTAGACTTTAAGCCACCCTGAACATTTTAATGGAAAAGTCAAGTAAACTTTTGAAAAGTAAATGTAAACATATCATTCACCATAAATGATAACAAAAAATGATACAGACATGGTGATATTATCAATCAAATGCTGTATTTGCAAGTCACAGGATAAAAATCATAGTATTTACATGATCATATAGTTAGGCTCTTGTCCTCCTTTATGCTTCTGATATCTTAAAACATTTTTAAATCAGCAAGCCTGAACTAAACATATCGTTGTAATGCTTTTAAAACCACCAAGCACAAATAATCTAGTTAAGATAAACTAAATAAGAAAACCCAGAAACCAGAAGGAGTATTTAATTTCACTTCTTAGGTCAAATGTTCTTCTGGAGATGGATTTGAATGTGTGAAAACCTATTGTTTAAATTTACCCTACGATTGTATGTCCTGAGAGGACTCTTAATAAATGGTCAAAAGTCACAATCCTTTCATTACCTTGAAAGATAATAAAGATAAGGGGCGGGGGAGGGGGGAAATCCAGTCTGAACATCTGGTTGACTGTGTGACAAACCATAATAATAAAAATAAGCCTGCTGAATTTGTCCAATAGATAATGATTGTTTGTTATTGCAAAAAATGAAAGATTACATTTTTGTATAGTTTACAATTTCGAAACCTTCAAAAATATCTGCTTGGTTACACAATCTTGTCAATTTGTATGAATATTCTTAGTGCAGAATGAAAGATGTAAGCTTTTAAATAGCTAGCATGTTACAGCTTTCTCGATTACATTTTTTTCAATTTATATTATCTCTATAATTCTTAGAATTCTTAGTTTGTCAGGAATCATCTTAAACCACATTGCTTCTGGCAAAAGTTATAATTTTTCTAACCTGGAACTATTATTTATTTATTTTTGAGACTTGTATGCCGCCCCATCTCCGAAGACTCAGGGCGGCTCACAGCTAAAACAATAACAATAAATAATTAAAAAGAAATTAAACAATTTACAAGCCCAAAAACGAATTTATAAAACTTAGAAATATAAGACCATCCCCCCCAAAAGGGTCACAGCCCGGATTGGTCAAACAACCAGGTCTTTAAATCATGGCGGAAGTGCGGAGGTCAGGGGCCAGGCGAAGCCCCAGGGCAAGTTGGTTCCAGAGGTTGCGGGCCGCGACAGAATAGGCTCGTCGTTGGGGGACCACCAGCCGGCATTGGCCCGCCGACCAGACCCCGAGGAGTCCCTGCCTATGTGCTCGCACAGGGCGGCCGGCAATCACTATTGGCAAGAGTCACTCCCTTAAATATTGAGGACCCAAGTCGTGAAGTACTTTGTATGTTAAAACTAAAACCTTGAATCTCACCCGGAGTGCAACCGGCAACCAATGCAGGCAGTGCAGGAGGGGGGTAACATGGGGGAATCGGGAAACTCCCATCACCACCCGTGCCGCCGCATTCTGCACCAGCTGCAATCTCCGGATGTTATGCAAGGGCAGTCCTAAATAAAGAGCGTTGCAGTAGTCGAGTCTAGAGGTAACAAGGGCGTGAGTGACTGTGCGCAGGGCATCTGGGTCCAGAAAAGGCCCCCCTGGCAACGGCCCCCACCTGCTCCTCCAACTGGAGCCGTACATCCAGGAGGACCCCCAGATTCCGCGCCCTATCCACAGGGGGCAACACCACTCCCCCTATGGTTAAGGATAGACATTCCTGACTGGGCCGAGATGCCGGTATGCACAGCCACTCAGTCTTGGCCGGGTTGAGTCGAAGCATGTTCCCGCTCATCCAAATCCGTACCGCATCCAAGCACTGGGTCATCAGGGAGAGGGCATCACCGATCTGGTTCGGGGTGGAGATGTACAGCTGGGTGTCATCTGCGTACTGATGGAAACTCACCTCGAAACCACGGATGATCTCACCCAGCGGCTTCATATAGACGTTAAATAGCAGAGGGGAAAGAAACGACCCCTGAGGGACCCCACAAGAGAGCACCCTTGGGGTTGACCTCTGCCCCCCCATCAATACCGACTGCGACCGCCCCGAGAGGTAGGAGGTGAACCACTGAAGCACAGTGCCCCCCACTCCCAACCCCTCGAGGCATCGCAGAAGGATACCATGGTCGATGGTATCAAAAGCCGCTGAGAGGTTGAATAGGACTAGGACAGAGGACAAACCCCTGTCCCGAGCCCTCCAGAGATCATCCATCAGCGCGACCAATGCCGTCTCCATGCTGAAACCAGGTCGGAAGCCCGATTGGTACAGATTGTTAACATAAAACGAGATCATAAAAATTGTTATGGTATAACTGCAACAACTTATTCAAAACATTCTTCCAAGTTTGTTGCTATTCAATAAAGATTGATATTTTGGTCATTTTAAAGTGTGAAACACTCCTGGAATCAGATCCTATTTATTATTATAATTGCTGACCCATTTCAGCAGGCCGTAGTATTCACTATGCCTGTATAAATACAGTTTCTTCCATGATCCTCTCTGGGAATGTTATTTATTTATTTATTTATTTATTTATTTATTTATTTATTTATTTTTGGGACTTGTATGCCGCCCCATCTCTGAAGACTCGGCTCACAGCTAAAAACATCAACAGTATATACAATAATAAATAGTTAAAAAAAATTAAACTAACAAGCCCAAAAGATTGAATGCTAAAAATATAAAACCACCCCACCCACAGAGGGTCATAGCCCGGATTGGTCAAATAACCAGGTCTTCAGATCATGGCGGAAGGTGTGGAGATCAGGGGCCAAGCGGAGCCACAAGGGGAGTTGGTTCCAGAGGTCAGGGGCCACGACAGAAAAGGCTCATCGGGGAACCACCAGCCGGCATTGGCCGACGGACGGGACCCCAAGGAGTCCTTGCCTATGTGTCGCACAGGGCGGTTGGCATTCGATGTTGGCAGGAGTCGCTCCCTTAAATATTGAGGACCCATGTCATGAAGGACTTTGTATGTTAAAACTAAAACCTTGAATCTCACCCGGAGCACAACCGGCAACCAATGCAGGCAGCGCAGGAGGGGGGTAACATGGGAGAATCGGGAAACTCCCATCACCACCCGCGCCACCACATTCTGCACCAGTTGCAATCTCCGGATAGTATGCAAGGGCAGTCCTAAATAGAACTTATTTGTATATGAACATTCCCACAGTTGGAATAACTTAAGTGGGATGTTCATTTTTTCCTGTCACTATGAATATGAATGATTTTATGTGGATTTTAGATCGCAGTGAATGAAAAACATCTGTTCAAAGCTTAGATTAATTACCTAGAAACAAAACATTAAATCCAGAATTACTGTAAAAATATATTGTTTTGCCTTTCAAGTCATTACAAAATAATTATGGTGTGACATGATATTTTTGGTTCTACCGTATCATGTTTACTCTTAAAGTCAGCATTATAATTCTGGAAATGGATTATTTGTAACACTTGATGTCTGCCATCAGTTAAAAAAATATTGATATTATTGCATATGTATTGATTTTTTGCAATATTATAACTAGTATGAATAGTTCCTTTGGACTATGTGCTTTTTACATTACAAGATTAGTAAAGATTACAAATTTAGTGAAAATATAAAGAGGCAAAGAGTTATCAGAGATATGTCTAAAAATGATAGAAACGATGCATACTAAAATGATGAAACAAATGTAGATTTTATAAAAAAGACGTAAGGTTTATAAAATAATTTGATGGATATTTGCATATGAGTGATTTGTCCTCATCCCTAATGGATCATAGACCATCTTATAAAGATTAATAAAACAACTTAACATAACATAACATAAAAGGAAAAGAATAGAAAGGAGAATCAAAGAACAGACTAAGGTACTGGTTCTTAAAGACGTTTGTTTCTAGGTTAAATTGGCTTCCTTACAGCTGCTCCTATTCTGGATAAGGTAGAAAAAGTGTCCACAGTGCATTCTCAGCTAGGGATCTTTTTCAGTCCAGTTGAATGAAGGGATAATTGCAAGTCTGAAGTCCCACACAACCTCCTCCCACCAAATCCCTTACCTGGCTCTGGCTAGCAGAGATTCATAAGGTGACATTAGCATAATAATGAAAGAGGTAGATAAGCAATTTTTTGTTCTGTATTCCCAGAAGACAGTAACGCTAGAAAGAAACAGCTATACAAGGACTACTATATAAAGCTACCATAGTTATTAGTGCCCCATAACCACACAAAAGTCTAGTATTCAAGGAGATGCTACTGCCTGGACTTGTTATCTGATAGTCACATTGATCAGATTTAACAGCAGTTTGCTTTTGATTTATCACTGTTGCTGAATAAGGTAATCTAGGTAAACATCTGTAGAGTTCTATCAACAGGTAAATAGGCAGACTGCAGGATAAATTATTAGATCTGAGGCAATATTTGTGGTGGGATTTTCTTTTTCATTCAATTTCTACATCAGAATGTTTAGAAGTATTATTAAGGAACATTCTTAAGAGAGAACAAAAAGATTAAAACCTTTTACTAGATATGATGAATATATGAAGGTGGAATAGAGACAGTGTTTTGCAACTATTCCTGTTTATTCAGAGGTCCATTTGTTCTGTGTTTTTCTAATTTTTAAGTGTGCTAAGATTAAATATATACATTGCTTTATATGAAAAACTTTTACAAGAGGGTTTAAAATAATAAAATATCCAATTTATTTATATATTTTAAAATGTTAACACTGAAAGTAGTGATGAAATATTTTGGCCTTAGTTTTTTAAAAGAAAATTCTACAGCCAGGTTAATGACTGTCCAATTTAGTGCTGTCCAAAGTTATGCTGTAACTGAAAAAGTAACTTTCCAACTGGTCCATGCTCTTACAGCTACTGCAGTGTCCCTGCAATCATATGATTAAGATTCAGGCATTTCACAACCAGAAGGCATTTGTCATTTCAGCATCTCATGGGCATGTGGTTATCTGCATGCTTCACAGCAGCTTCCCAAAGGCAGTCAATGGAGAAGCCAGTAGTAAAATGCAAGTTGCATTCATGTGATGCCTTACTTAATGACCTATGGTGACTCACTTAATGACCATGGAAGTGAGCTTATAAATCTGTTGCAGTCACATAAAGTCTAAACAACTGCTTCATTTATCAACAGGTTTGCTAATCCCAATTTTGGTTATTAAGCGAAGACATGACTTTATCCTGCTTAGTTTCTCAGCATTGCATCTAGGATAATTCTTACTATAGGGTTGTCTACAAAGTAGTAACTTCTCTGTGACCTGCCAAGAATTTTGTAATTTGTATTTTGCAATTATACTAAATGCAGGAATTGTATAGAATTTAAAAAAGTGCACCCTGAAATATTTTTATCTATAATTAAATGTATTTAAAACTCTGTTAGCTATTTTTTAAAGGAATACTCATTTCGATCTTCTTGTAAAAAAAACCCATGTGATGATTAGCTCTATATATTATTCTGAAATACATTTTATTCAGTGTGATTATTTATGCAGTTTAGAATATATAAGATTATTATCAATATCTACCTACATTGAGAAAAAAATATATTTATTGTCTAGAAGAAATTGAGAGGCTAATTTTAATGTACATATTGGTTGTGTTTGAATTTTTTCCCTTTGAACATTTTCATTAAAAAATATTCTTTTCAAAAATGTGTTTGTCCAAATGGTATAATTTGGCTTCTTCTGGGTAGTAAATAACATGTGAATTCTGATTCACAATTTAAGCCTATTGTTAAAACACGCTGCATATACCACTGCTAAGAGTTTAAAAGTTCCCAAAATATGATCAATAAAGTGGAAGTATTCACTCACTGCTAAAGTACATTTCTGAAGAATTATGGAAGACAAGGATTGGCCACTCTACTGGTGTTCCATTGAGCCTAATTAGGATCTTCGACTGGTAAGCAAAGCAAAGCTTACAAACTCAGGCATTTGTTAGAATTGACTTATTATGAGGTATCTTTGTTTTTTGTCTCAGAATAAGAATAAAGGGCAAGAATCATTACTTCTAGCTTTGGTATATTTTTGAGTCACACATCACAATGAACATGGACAGAGCCATCTAGCTTGTTGGCAGTGTCCATTGACAGGAGGAGCTAAGCTGTATTGACAGGCTGCTGTGTTTCAGAATGCCCTCATTGTTACATAAGAATGAATAATTCTTATTTACCAGTGCGTCTTAATTTTTCTTTTTGTTCATATAGTTTTCTTATTTGAAAAGAACTAAATTTTACTGCATAAAATTCATCAATATATACACAAAGTATTAGTTTCATACTTAATATATAGGATAAAGAAATTAGGTTTCTAAATGATAATCTAAATATCTTCTATATTATATGAAGAAATTATGTATACAAATGTACACATTCAGATTTCAGAAGCAGAAAATTAAGCATTTTCCTGTACATTAATTCCACTGACAGGTTTTCACTTTAGTCTTTGTCCTCACAGTGTTTGCTGTTGTCTTTTTTTTTTTTTGGTAGGAATTTAAGTTGTATAAATCCATTCCATTTTTTTTAAAGGAAATTCTTCAAGGTCAGTTTTAATTCTTTGACTGTTAATCCACAAATTGTCAAATTCAGTGAATTGGATTTCAAGAGCTCTCTTTGTTCTCTATATCTGTGCCTGTCCACAGGTAATCTGTACCTTTTCTCTAGTCTCTGAACAGAATAATTGTGGGAAAATGGTTGCAAAGTACAGACCAGACAAAGATGACAGGTTCACCAATAGTTGCTCCTTTTTCACATGGTTTTATGTTATATTTTAAAAAGATTTTTGTGATGATAGGTTATGCAGTTCACAACATATCTTAAGCTTTTATTGTTCTCAACTGAGAGACAATGGGCGCAGGTCTGAAAAAAATGTGTTTTTTTCTTATATTTTTTTCACACATCAGAATTATGGTTGCATATATAGATATATACTTTTGCAAATTTATGTTTTATGACTTTATAAGAACTGAATTTTTCACTTTTGCTTGGGGTTTGAACTTGCACATATAGATAATCCTTGATTTATGACAAATGGGACTGGAATTTTCATAATAAATGTCTTGGGGAAAAAAGGCCCCACATGAGCAGGCCCAATTTTATGACAGTCTTTAAGCAAATTACAGGGTCATAAGTCCGAATCCATTCTCCCAAATTCACAATTTTGTTGGAAACCAGCAAAAAACATTGAAAATCATGATTGTGGGATGTTGCAACCACTCATAACTGTGAGCTGGTTGTTAAGCACCTCAAAGGGAGTCATATGACTATGGGGAAGAGGGCAGCATGACATTTTACAATGGCTGGAAGTCTTATGGGCCATTGTAAACAATGTTGTAAGGCAGGAACTACCTTACATATTAATATATAAAAGGTGCAATAAAATACATTTAATTCTTTCAAAAATAACCATGTATAAAATATATTATTAATAGTAGACTTTTGAAATGCAATTAATATTTAATAGCTATAAAAATAAAAATAGAAACCAGATCTTTGTAATAATTTTTATGTATGAAAACAATAATAGCTATGTTGGCCATGAGAAAAAGAGTCCAACGTGGCTACAATTAAGATTCAATGTCGGCTTCCGGTTTGGAGCTTCCCCGAAGACGGACCGCTGACTGTGACTGCACGCAGTTTTGGTCCGTGCTTCATCATCAGAGAGCCCCGATCAACCAGATTTGGGGCTGAAGCCGCCTCGTAGGGGTGGCGGAGGAAGGAGAGAACGTCAGCTGGGTAGAGGGGAGTCGCAACTACCAAGCCGGGAAGGGGATTTGGAAATAAATATTGGAGATTTGGGAAATTGAATAAAGAGGGAAATATCCAGAAAATTAAAAAGGGGAAAAAGAATCAGCAGAAATTCGAAGAGCGGAAGGGAGTTATAAATAGATAAAACTGGAGTGAAAGAATGAAGGGGAAAATACAAGGGGAAGGAAAGGATAAGAAACAAGAGTTAGGAACAAAGAAATATGGGAATTCTAAAAAAATGGGGAAAATTGTTTAATTAGACATAGAGATAATGGCTGATTGATATTTGGAGAGGGGATTCTGCAAGGTGCTGGGGGGTAACATAAATAAATTTGTAGTTGTGAAATGGGAACATACAGATTGATAAACGCTATTCTTTGATAATGGAATTCAGTGCTCTTTTCCTTTATGCATAGAGATAATTGTAACAAATAATGGAATATGTTTATTAAATATATTGAAATATTTTAAATATACTGAAATAAATGAAATGATACAGGAGGAGAGCTGAAATGGAATTAATATCAGGGTTTAGGATTAAATGGGTAGATTAATATGTCCTTTTTTCCCCCAAAATTGTAGATAAACCTTATGAAATCAAAAAGGGGAAACCATGCAGAATCTGATTTTTATATGTTATGTAGTTTTAAATGGGATTATCAATTTTAATGTTTTAGGTAATAAAATGTTAAACATTTAATGGGATTTAAAAGGGGAGATAATGAATATGTAATTTAGAGGTGGTGCACTTAAACTGATATTTTAGGGGGGAAACCAATTTATAGAAGGAGTGTTATTAATCAGAATTTAAGAGGAATATACAAATATGACAGTTAAAAGTACTAAAGTATAATAATTATGAAGTTAATATATGTGAAATTAAATAATGAGATAAGCATTTGGAATAATATAATAAAATAGAAAATGTATAAAAGCATTGTTAAGATAAAAAATTGAATACAAAAATTGAATATGTAATTATGGTCATATTTGTATGTATATGTGAAACCTGTAATCATGCTGTTCACTAAAAAGAGATGTTAAAATGTGGAAAACTGAATAAAACTAGTTTTTAAAAAGATTCAATGTCAATATTCTATTTAAATGATCGTGAGATAATATTTAATAGAGGCACATTTCCTTCTTACTTACATAATTTAGTTTTAATTTACCTAGTACAGCAGCTGAAATAATTTCTAATCCTGTTCATATGATTGTCTATATTGATATCTCTCCTGGCTTCCACAAGGGAACTATGTTAGGTACTATAGAAACACATTGATTCTAAACACTGGAATTTATATCTGCAAATGTGACAAGAAAAATGTTAAAATGTTTGTTAGTTTTCCAACAAACTTTGGAACAGCTTTTAGCTTTAGTCTCATAATGTGTTCTAATGATACCGAAACTGAATTGAGTATTTCAATTATAAAAGTATATAATAGCTGTAATCTCATCTGCTCTTTTTTTTTACTTTTAACTTTCAAGAACTCTTTAGGATTTGCTAAATTGCAAACAGTTTGTAAAATTTGAGTCAGTTTTAGGCAGAACTTCATACATAATAGCAGCTCTGAACATTTTCAAAAATGGGGGTATTAAATCCAGTGATATTGTTTATCTGGATATTTTGCAAAGAGAAATATGACTTTACTTTTTATTTAATAATATGTACCGTTTTGCATTTTGATAACGTGTGGATTCTTTAGATGTCTCACAGAAGATTGAAGAATCAAAATGAAAAGGTATTAATCCTGAGCTTGGAAGTTTTATTATGAATCTATTATGAACAGAAAAATCTATTCATTACATGTTTTTTTCATTCCAATATTATAATTTAGGACATTTGCTGCTGCTGTTAAACTGTTGGAAATGAAAAATCATTGTCAATCTACTGCATTTTATCAAGATGTCTATGGATAGATCAGTGACTATCTTCTGCCTACCACTACCAGCCATAGTTGCTCAAGTGAAAATTTCACTAAGTTTGGATTTTATGTCCAGACTAATAAGTAAAGAACCATAGCCTAAATGTACTGTGTTAAGGGTATTATGCAAATTAGAAATCTATGCACTTGAGTATTTTGAAAATTGATTCAATTTAAAACATTTTATGTTTGTGTGAATATTCTTGTCCTTTTTCTAGTATGAAGAAAGTTGTGTTTTTCAAATACTATCAATTAATGGTGTTTCAATAAATAAGCATACAAAATTGAATGTGCTCTCTGAAGCAGGAACAGTTTTTGACAGATGAAAACCCCGTGCAATTTAGAAAACAAATATTAACAACAAATTACATATCTGTAGGTTTATACCTTTCAAACGGGTCAGTAGGTAGGAAGGAAAAGAAAATCTGGAAATGGAATAAACTGTACATCATTTCACAAACTTGGTATTGTTTCAGTTGGAAACAATCCATTTACTTTAGTAGGTTTAATAAATGATTATGGTATGTACATATTTTGGAAACAGAAATAGAGCTCTTTCTTTGAAATATGTGTTCTGAATTTAAGGTGCTGGGTTTTTTTTGTTTTTGTTTTTACTAAGCAGAGCTTTTTGCAGATATGTAAGTTTTACAGTTTTAAACATTTTGTTCTCACACATACTTGGACCAAATTTTCTACTGTTCGTTCAGTAGAGAAAAATGAAACAGGAGGATAATTGCATAATGACAGATAGGAGGGGAACAGAGAATCCACTGATCATTTCCTATGAGTTGGCCAATGTCCAGCAAGTCTCAAAGGACACTGATGTGTAAAGGATAGAGGAAAAGAGCTAGTTTTGATGGAGCATTTCCCTGTCGGCTCGTTTTACTTTGTAAAGCAAATCACTGAAACAATTAGTTGACAGCATGGTGTTAGTTTTCTCATGGTAAATTAAGAAGATTAAGCAGACACAGGACTGCATTTTAACTATGATCAGCATGTTTGGATCTGCAGTCTGTAATGATTTCCAATTTTCAGAAGAGGTTATATTAGTAATATTATTCATATTGTCCTTTTTAATTTTAATCAAGTAAAGTTATTTAGTGACTTTCTATGTTCTTCATTTCATTTAATCAAATCAGATAACATAATTGCTTTTCCTAAAGTACAATTAAGAATAAAATAGCATTTGTATCCTGTGTCACTAGACATTTGAAGACATTACAAAAAATAAAATGATGTAAATATATGTAAAATATGATCTTGCTTCATGAGAAAGTCAGCTACGAATTTCCACTTCTTATTTTGTATTTAGTTATATATTTATAAGCAAATATTGAAATAAAGTTTAACTTTTATTTTAAATTTGTAAAAATGAAGGACTTGTAAACTAATTGTGTTGTATAATTAGATTCTTGCAAAAGTAAGCCTCAGTCTTTCCTATCTAAAGAACTTTTTCTCTTACCTTCATTCCATGTAATATAATTTAGACATAAATACTATCTAATTACTAAGGAACCAAATGTAGTATATGAAGGAAATATGGAGACCAACTTGTACATACACTTGTTACTGCTTATTGACACATTTTGCATTTTCTTTTGCCCATTTCTAATTTATGGACCTTCTATCAGCATCTCTATCTTTTATTTGTTCAGTGACTTCAGTTTGTCACATCAATTAGTAGTATCTTTTATTCATTTAAATTAGTTTTACATCAGTCTTTGCAAAGTGTCCCTGTATCAGTTTTGGATACTTTCTTATTGTAGTTTAGTTTTAGTGGACTGTTATAATTTGTTTACATTTAACAAATTATAGTTAAATGACATAACTTGGCATAATGTATTGATGTTCCAATAAGAGAATATTTATAGCTGAGGGTTGAAATGTGGGATTATTGTATTGACATAGTTTAAATTCAGAATATTGATTGTAAAAAGTACTTTACAAACAAACTTAAAAACAAGAAATAATGATATGTCTACAAAAGTTTCACATTTTTCTTTTTCTCTGTTTAGAATTCTAGATAGAGTCTAAGATATTTATGTTAAAGAGTAGCTATTTACTTTAATTATAAATATGCACAGAACTTTATTGTTACTTAGTTCCTTTTACAAATGTGTTTGGCAATTTAAAGTGCATCAGAACTTTCTGAGAGCCTTTGAAATTGTCAGTCAATCAATTTCCAAAAGTATACTGATAAAAAGAAAAGAATTGTCTAGTTGTCTGCCTTTGAATTTGATTTGAATCAAATCTCAATTATCCCAGTTTAGCAAATTAAGGTTTGCAGAAGTGAAAATTGCACTTAACCTAGATACTGAATAATACTACAAATACCTCTATTTTAAAAAAATAATCCAAGCACAGGATGTTTAGAAATAGATACAATAGGTAAATGAAAAATTAAATGGATTCCGTCAGTTTAATTTAATTTAATTTAATGATGGGATTTCTATGCCACCCTATCTCCCGAAGGACTCAGGGTGGCTCACAAAAATAAAAACAAATACAAAATTTAAAAAGCAATTAAACAAGAAACCCCAATTACATTAAAAATTAAAACCACCAACAAATCTAAAAACAATTAAAAACCCCTTAATGTGTTGTGCGATTATTTCTGTGTTTATTTATTCATCATTCCCAGAGTAAAAGAAGCTTTGTTTCCTTTTCTACCTGTCTTTTGTAGTGGATACTAAACATCGTTCCTGCTGACTAATTTTCCTGCTTTGATTTTTCCCTTTGTCTTCTTAATTAAGAATGGCTTCTCTTTACTTTTTCTCTCCTCTTCTCTCACAATCATGCTTCTTTCGGCTTTTTTTGTTTGTTTTGAATTGTTTTCCCTACAATTTCTTTTCCTGCCATCAAAATAACACTCTTACCCAAAGCAGTGCTCCAATAATGCATCTCACTTGTTTCTTTAACATCTGAAATTTAGTCAAAGGATGTTTCTAACAATCCCACACTGATTAATAGCAAATAATGGAATAGATATTGCCTAGAATTTTAAAATCTAGCTAGCTAGCTACTATAGATGGGTAGATCATTTGCTGCTATTAGTTTCACTCATTGTTAAAAAAAAGATAAGAACTATAATAGCATTAGCAATAATTTAAACAACAAAAGTGATATTATTATAGTAAAGGTTATAATATAGGGAACAATCTTTTAAAATAGTACTCCTCTTTCTTAAAGCTATTTTTTAAAATTTCTGTGAGAAAGGAAGAGAAAAAGAAAAATCAACTGAATCCATGGTTCTTAAGTCACTTTTCTTCTTTCATTTGCTTCAGCATAAATAACCTTTCCTTAGAGACTTTGAGACCTGTCCAAAACAGTGTAGGATATAATCCAGAAGCTCCAAGGATAAGGAACAAACCAATAAAACTGTACCCCATCCATTTTCTTTTCCTGCTTCCCTTACACTACTTTTTACAGAAGGATTTTTTGAATTTAAATTAATGTTTCTTTTCCATAAAAAGCTGATTATGTTATATATAATATAATTATTCTTTTCTTCACTTGCAAGATCCTGAAACTATCAACAAAATAAACTTTATTCTTAAACTTTTTATGTTGTTCTAAAATAAGTTGCAAATCTGAATGTAAATTAGGATGAATAAGCAAAGTGTGTATATTTGTTTGGACACACACTCAAAAATGTAAATGTACATATGGGCCTTTACTTACAACCACAATTGGGACCAGAATTCAGTCATTGCGGTCATAAGTTGAATCAGATCTGATTTTATGATGCTAGCTAAGTGAATCCAGCTTATCTTATGGCTGTTATTTTGCCTGAAATAGCAAAAAAGTCACATGACCACTTGCACAAATGCAAACTGGTTACCAAATACCTGAATTACTGTGACATGATAATAGGGATGATGGTCCACTCATGAGTTCAGTTTGTGCAGATCAGTTTGTTCAAGGACATTATAACTGAAATATTGTTAATTGAACAGTCATAAATTAAGGATTACCTGTAAAGAGCAAACAACTTTTGCTAATAGTATTGATGATGGAAGTATCTATTTGCATTAAATACACTGTTAGTTCAGAGTTGTTGGTGTGAAACTGAGAAATATTTCTTAGAGGGTGGAAATTTTGTTCTACTTTATTTCTTATTTTTGTTCAACAATGGGACAGAATTTTATTTAGAATAAATGTATAGAATTTTAGAAGCAAATTTTATATGAAAATGTGTAATTTTTGAAATAATTATTTTTATTTTATTAACTTTGTGAGTTTGATTTTACTAAACTTCAGACAGATTGTAGCAGTTTTATTTTATCCAATCTCTCTTTTCTCATCCTACCTATTCAGTATTTAAGTCCTAATGCTGTTTCAGCTATTCTAAAGGTATCCTGTGTTTTCTCTATTTAAAAGACTTATACCCATAGTCATCATGTGAGGCCATTCTTCTTTTTTTCTTATCTGAGGTTGTTGACCTCAGGAGAGGTGAAGAAGGTTACAGGGTCAAAGTCTTTTCCTCCTTGGAACTCACTGCTTGCTGGGAGAGGGTTGGCTGAGAAATAGATGTTTTTTAAAACAAAGGTTAAGGGTCATGATTTTAATTCTGTTAGAGAACAGCTGTTTTGAGTTTCTTTCCACTTCTAGCTCCCCTCCCTCCCTTCAAGCCCATAGAGAGATAGAAAAAATTGTTCAGAGAGGAACAGTAACACAGAAATATGCAGCTCTGGAGTATTACAGCTTTACAAATGGATCATCTTTGCTATTGGTATTCACATTAGGATTTTTAAAACAAAGAAGCAATAGACTTTGGACTTAGATTAAACACAATTCTGAAAGGTGTTTTATTTATAAATAAAACAGCAGTAAAATATCAGTACTAACAGTAGTAGTGATTCTGTTGTTTAATGTTGAAATAATAATATATATTCATTTGCCCCATTATTAGCAGATAAATTAATATTACACATATGAAGGACTTGTTCTATGCAGTGGCTTTAAGAAGTAAATTAGAGCATTCTGTAAATCTTCAAAGTGTTTCTATTTTACTCTGGGTTTGTGCTTTTCAGAAAATGCAGAAATAGTGGAAAACAAATAACTTTTTCTTTTTTGCTTGCACTTTTAAAATGTTAGCCCCGGGCTGTGTTAGTGTGTGGCTCAACAGCAATCAGAGGTCATAGTTTCATTGGTGGTTAGCATCAGATTTAATTTTTCTAATAAGTTACATTTACCAAGAAATCTGGTTTGAGTTATACACACACACTGCCTGAAAACCCTTTGGAATAACTTAAAACTTGAGGGTGGCTGAAAATGTATAAGAATGTACATAATTATTTTAACAACTTTCCTTCCAAGTGCAGTTTTTTTCCTAAATTGTAAGAATAGTGACTAAAATTACTTTTATCAATTCAGTTATAGCAATATAAAAAGTATGAAAAATATGATTGTTGATTTGCATGTCTTTAAAAATTGTTAGTATTTCTTGTATTGCAATTGGCAAATTAAAGTAAATATAGTGAATTTTTCCTCCATTATAGGAATGTGACCAAGTTCATATTGATGATGTTTCATCAGATGATAATGGCCAGGATTTAAGGTAAACTTAAACTAACAGTGATGGAAAAAGTAGAAGTTTTTGTTTGTTTGCTTGCTTGTTTGCTGCTTGTTCATAATAATTTCCAAATACTGTTATTTCTGTTCTTTTTCAAGTTGTGTAAATTGCCAGTATAACAGTCAGTTATCTTGAACCATCTGATAATTTTTAAAACTTCCTTACATCTAAAACAGCACCTATAACTTCGGGACAGATGGGTTTCCTGCAGCAGCTACCAGTGCTAATCTATGCTTAGCAACAGGGGTGCGTGGAGGAGTGGACTGGATGAGAAAGCTAGCTTTCCGATACAGACGAGTAAAAGAAATCTATAACACCTATAAAAATAATGTTGGAGGCAAGTACCCATCATATCCATTGTCCATGTAATTACTCTCTCATTGCTGTGTGAAGTTTTTGGATCTTGTGGTTATGTTTTCCCACCTATTTACAGGTATAAATTCTATAGAACTGTACAACTTGGTAAGGGATTATAGTTGACATGTAAATGCTACAGTGCTTGTTCTCACTCACTCATCCCCCTGGCAGGTCTTCTGGGCCCAGCAAAGAGAGAAGCTTGGTTGCAGCTTAGAGCAGAAATTGAAGCCCTTACGGATTCATGGTTAACACTTGCACTGAAAGCACTCACACTAATTCACTCTAGGTAAGTAGATTTTACATATGTAGTAATGCAAATTAACTGGAGCTATAATGCTACGTTTTACAATTCTGCAAGTTACAATTAATACGTTATGCACTGCTAGGAATAGCTGGTTTAGTTAAATTATAGCTTTCTAAAATATGACATTTTAAAAATTGGTGAATTGATGTGCAGTGTTGTTATAAAAGTGGACTTGAATTGTTTCATTTTCCCCTATTGCATCATTCTGTAGTTGATTGGTTGATAGTGATCGCAGATTTAATTGATTATATAGAATCATTTAACTGATTATATAGAATCATTTCTACATGTCCCAGACAAAATAGCAATAAAATTTAACTCTTTAATTTATTAAATTTATTCTTAGGTTCATAGATTGTCTTTGCCAGAAAAGTCAAGAAAGTATACAGAGCACTTCCCCACATACAACAGTTTTACCTCACAGTAATAGCCCTATAAGGTAGATTTGGCCAATTACTATCTTTTTATCCATACATTTCATAAATTTTCACTCTTTTCCTATTGTACTGCATCCTATAACTGTTTAGTTTCTGTCTTATGATGCATACAGAATAGTTCTAAACTGTAATTACATAATGTCAGAAAAACACCATTGCTTTACTAATAGCATGATGATCATCCAGTATAACTTTCTTCAAGGGACAAAAGAGAAGAAAACATGAGTGCTACCTTCCATGCATTTGAAACACTGGGCATAAGGACATGATTTCTCTGCTGTTACATTATATTCCATCAAGCAATCCAGTAAAGGTTTCATCCTTTTTTCAAAGGATCTATATGACTACAACACCAAAACCTCCTCTTCTATCAAGCCCTATATATTTTTTTTAATCTTCCTTTCCACTGCTTGCCAAGATGGGGAGAGGGACAAACTAGGAATGTATGCAGACTTTCAAGCTTTCCTCCCACCAGTCTATTCACCCATTAATAGTTGGAAGAATCTGTTGGAATTCAAGTTCTAGAGTTTCACAGTAGATAAGTGGTAGCCCTTGTCATTTTCCTCCTCCTTTTGCATAAGGAATGTATGACTCCACTCTTACCACTCTGCTCAGTCACATAGCCCCTTCCTAGTCTGATCCCCAGTTTGCCAGTTTCAGGTAGCACTATATCTGCATTCCACAACAAGTGTCCCACTTGTGATATGTCCAACCAACTACAAAATGTTCACTATTGGGACACAGTATTTTTGTGATATGAAAAACTGGGATTTCCAGAACAGCTAACAAGAATACCAGGACTCCAACTGAACTCCTGCAGTTTACCAAATCAGTCTCTGTCTCCTAGGTCATTATGGGAAATATGACCCTATATTGAAGTAGAATAAACCTTTGTATGGTATTTTTTGAGAGGGAGGAGCAATGCTATAATAAACATATAGAATCTGCATTAATACTATAGGGACTTAGTCTTCTCCATCAATTCTTAATAATAATAATAATAATAATAATAATAATAATAATAATTAATTTATTCGATTGTATGCCCTTCTCCCTAAGGACTCAGGGCGGCGAACATTAAAACAGAACCAAATTTACAATAAAAAATCAATTAAATAGAACAAGTCAAATATGTTAAAATACATTAAAACAAATTAAATAACCCTAAAACCCCACCCAGGTCATTCCAGGCCGGCCTGTTGAAACAACCAGGTTTTCAGGTCCCGGCGGAAGGAGCGGAGATGAGGGGCCAAACGGAGATCCACGGGAAGCTGATTCCAAAGGGTGGGTGCTCCCATGGAGAAGGCCCTAGCCCTGGGGACCGCCAGCCGACAATGTCTGACCGACGGTATCCCAAGGAGGCCCCTCCAATGGGAGCAAACAGGGCGATCGGAATATGATCGGAATTCTTGAGAATAATCCCTACCTTTAAATATCCATCACTAATGGTATGCTTTATACCTCCTAGTATCAATCCTCTTAAGAACCGAGAGCCAGAAAAAGAGCAAAAACTAGAGAATTTGTAGTGATTGTATATTGGCTTACATATGAATACCATTTCTCCATCTATGAATCCTTTCTAGACTTAATTGTAGAGTAAATTTTCCTTCCAGGATTTTAAATGAAACTAATAATTTGCTATTTATTTTATTATTATAACATACTTCTTTACATTTTTCTAGGACAAATTGTGTCAATATTTTAGTAACGACTACTCAGCTTATCCCAGCTCTTGCCAAAGTCTTGCTATATGGTTTGGGTGTGGTATTTCCAATAGAAAATATTTACAGTGCAACAAAAATAGGTGAGTGTTTACAATGAACAGAACCTGTTATTCATGTTCAAGTTCATACTCTTCAAGTTCCAAATCCAAAATGTCATTGAGCAGTTAGAACAGATCATATAATTATTTTGAACTAATTGTTATTGATAATTCTGATCTGGGTCATTAAATGGTTTGTTATTATGCTTTCATTTATTATCTGTGTTTTTGTTATTTGAACATTTATTTCAATTGCCCATTTATAACTTAATGATCTTAGTATCAAGTTAAATGAATTTTATCTACTACATAGAAGAGTTCAGGAATAATTATTTTACACTATAAAGCAAATGTGTCCAGCCATTTTATTGCTTCCTAAACTGAAATAAACTACACTATTCTTTCCAGGTTGGGGGCTTGATAATATGCTTGAATTTTCCAGGAAAAGAAAGCTGTTTTGAGCGCATAATTCAAAGATTTGGAAGAAAAGTAGTTTACGTTGTCATAGGAGATGGTGTGGAAGAAGAACAAGGATCAAAGAAGGTAATGATACAAGATTTAAATATATATATATCTAATTTAATCAAATAAATTATACTTTATTTTAACTGAAGTCTTCGGAGTCTTCCCCCCAAGCATGACCATAGTAACTGGGGCTGATTGGAAGGAGAGACTAAGACATCTGGAGGCTATCAAGTCAGACAAAGTTGCTATGTATACTTCCTCAGAAGTAGATCCTGTGGTGCTCAGAACAGCTTACATATCCATAATTTTATCCATAATTTTTGATTTTAAGTTTCTTCAACTCATAAACCTAGAAAATAAACAAACCTTGTAAATAAAATAAAACTATTTTATACTTACAATAGAAAATAAAGTCACTTTTCCAAAGATTTTAAAATAAATTTTTTCCACCACTCCCCTGCCAAATTAATATGTTGCCTCAAACAGTATTTGGCCACTTAGAGGATTTAGTGGCCAAAGTCTTCTAAGTTGTGCCTTTAAAAAAAAGTCCCAGAACTTGTGAACTAGTTATAGTTCAACAAATAACATAAAATTGTATGTTAACAACCAACCTCATGATCAGATAAAAACCTTTACCAAATACAAACATTACCTGTTTTTGTGTATGCATGTGTGTGTGTGTGGCTTCAGGCTTGTTCCAAGGACTGTGCATTTGTAGTGTGAACTAGTATGCAGTCTATTCTTCTTCTTTCCTTTGAAATTAATGATCTTTTAGTCACACTGTACTGAACGTTTTTTCATACTCTCTTAGGACCAAGCTATCTCTGGTAATATACGTATTTGTCTATACTGATACTTTCTCTCTAATTATCCTGAAAAGCAACCATGAAGACTGGTGCCTGGATTGAAGGACGAAAGGCTTCTTTATTATACATTTGAACAAAATGGGAAACATATTTTTCTATGGGGTGTCTGGTTCTTTTTTAATGTGGCTTGGCTAGCAGATAGCAGTCAGCTTAGATACGTGTGCAAACATAAAAAGTTCAAACAACATGTTTGCAGCCTGCATAGTTACATGCAAAATATACACAGAAGCTTTCATACAGCACCTTTTGTGACACTTTGCATATTACAGCTACAAAAATTCTAATGTTGATGTTCTACTCACGTTATAACTTTAACTTCATAGTAGTGCTCCAAAAGTTGAAAACAAGCTCCAGAACCCAAGGCGTTACAAATGATTAAAATCTGCATTTAAAGATACCATTAAGCTTAAGAGGATCAGAACACAAGAGCGTGCTCAGTCTATATACCAAAGCTCAACAAATCAGTCCACAACCAGCAAAAAACTCTAATTAAATGTTAAATCATCCTTAAATTCAACTACATTAGGACATAATATAATTCAAAGAATAGAGACATATACCAAGGCAATCATTTATAGTATTAGATGTTCTATTTACATATATAACACTCAACCTGTATTCTTGTAATTCCTGTCTTCATGCATGGTATTTACTGAAATCAACTTTAATTTCTCCATGACAGATTTTTGAAATTGCAGAATTGTATCAAGGTGCAAGCAGTGTTTTTGTCTTTGCCCAGAAGAAGCAGCAGATGATGTACCATCAATATGCTGATACCCAATTATACCTCACTTGGCTAAGTGAGGAAACTAAAGACTTGTCCCAGTGACTGGGGGCTGAATAGGCCTGAATGTGGGGACTAACCAATTCCAACTCAACCTACCAACATTGATTTTGGGCTGTAGATATTAGAACCCCTGGATCTGAGAACTTTCCATCCATATCCTTAGATGGAGGTCCAGTTGGACTCACAACGTCTGCTTAAAAAGCAAGTGGCAACTGTAGCCAGGCAGCTTTTACTGAGCAACCTCTATGCACCATCTGTTCCTTTACTGTACTAGGCGGTTCTTCAGACATTCATGTCCTAGTCGGACTCAACTACTGCAAAATGCTGCCCTTGAAATTTATTTAGAAGCTTCAGCTGATCTAGAACATATAGGCATGGGACACTTCTTTTCTCCAAACTTTAATGTGTTTGCTACTTTGCTTCCAGATGCAAGTGTTGATTATTATAAATCCCTGCAGTTACTTAAGGTACAGCCCACAGTTGCATATTTGGCTGGTTATATTCAAAAGACTTGGAATGAGAGCCCTACTAAAATCCATATTGCTCCCACAATTAAAACAATGCCATTTAAACAATAAATTATTTGTTATAATACAATAAAGAACATACATGCTTTCTTTCAAGCTTAGAACAGTCAAAATATTGAGTCATTACAGGCTTTACATTCTTTCCATAGTTTGTAACTCTTCTTAATCTAGCACTTCTACTTCTTAAATGCATTCCCATGCTGTTTTCTATCTGTGAGATTTAATAAATACTTAGATCTCTGTTCTCATTAGATGAAGTTGGTTGGGTAATTTTTAACTAAGAAAACCTTGAGGAAGAAAGAAGTAAGTTCTTAAAGCAACACTTGATATCTTTGCCTTTGGGTTGTAACTGCTATAGATACTATTTAAGGAAAAATGTTGGGAGAAGAACTGTGGGAAATAAAATTATTTTAAGCCTTAATGATAAATTTTAAAATCAAATATTGTATTGAAGTCTAGGACAGACCATGGGCAAAGGTAGGGGGAATTATACTTTCAGTCCAGCAAGATTGATGTTGGCCTCATGAGGTAAACCAGGTAAGACTCACAACTAAATGAGCTAATTCTCCTTTATTGTAATGCTACAGTAGGGGTGTCAAACTCAAGGCCCATGGGCCGGATCTGTCCTGTGGGGTGCTTAGATCTGGCCCATGGGGCCCCCCTGGAAATAGCAAAGTACCAGCCCACAGTGCCTCTGCATGGCCCTCCCAAGCTCCATTTTTGGCTGCAGCAGCCACCTGGAATCCTCTTCCAGCCAAAAACAGAGCTCACTGGCAGAGGGCTGCAGGAAGCTGTCGCAGCCGAAAACGGAGCCTGCTTTCTGGCAGAGGTCTGCAGGAGGCCGTCGGGGGGAAAAATTGAGCCCTTTTGCTGACAGAGGGCTGCAGGAAGCCATCACAGCCGAAAATGGAGCCTTGAGTGATATCAAGCTGTCTATGCCCACCCTGGCCATGGCCATTCCTGGTCCCACATGGTCAAACACAACCCTGATGCAGCACTCAGTGAAATAGAGTTTGTGCTTCAGTAACAGAATCTTGCAAGTCTGAAAGTACATTCCACCCTGCCTATCTCCTTTAACACCTGAGAAATTTCAGAAACTCTTCTGAACCTCTTGCTTCACTCACGATCCATCTGCATGTTATGCTATCTCTTATCTGACCATTTCCTTGGCAGTGTTTCTTTGTCCTATCCCCCAAGCTTTTTCCATTGCAAATATTTACCTTGCAATCTATTTCTAATTTAAACAGTATTTCTTTTGTGTTGTGATAATTGAAAAAGAATTAAGAGAATTGGTAAAAGAATTATGCACTTAAATTTGTGCTAACATTTAATAAGTAGTTTTTAAAATGTAAACTACAACTTACAGTGCAATCCTGATCATGTTTTCTCATGAATTTGGTGAAGCTTTTTCTCATATACTTGGATGTAGGATTGTAAGCTAAGAAAGCTACTATGCTTGTGCAATAAATAAATGAATGTGAACCATCCTCAGGAGGCATTGCTTTCATGTGTTCTTTGTTGCCGGAAGGAATTTCCAGCCTAGGACACAAGTCAGCAGCCACATTTTCTCCTGGCAAAACAACAGTGAATTAAATGGGATTATATCAACAATGAATTTGGTAACCATATGTATTCTTGCCTAAGAAAAAACATCCTCCTGAGTTAGTGACCATTCAGATTCTTACCTCACCTCAAAAACACTGCTTTTCAAGCGGTCTGTGACTATATTTATATGCCTTCAACATAAAAGTCTCAATTGTGGTTTTTCCTGAAGCCAGAATAATAAAGGAAACTCTGTGGATCTCTTGCTGCCAATGTTGCCAGCAGGGAGATTTTCCTCCCATTCAGCCTGATCTTTTGGGGAAAGAACAAACTGTGCTGGCTCCTTGCCCATCATAGCAAATGCACCTTCTCTATTCTTTTGGCCTAAGCTTGGATGAAATTGCAGGAAGATGTGAGCTGGAGCCAGGGCAGAACTCTTTATAACACATGTACAGCACACAGATGGTGTTATATAACCAAAGAATTGCAAATGTTCCTTCTGTTGCTGTATGAATAGTCAGAAGACAAACTAAAATAAAAGGATTAAGTTAGGTACTCTTATATACCACACACACTAATTTTATTCAATCCCAGTTGCTATTTCTCTCAAGTGGTCAAGTCAGAGTTCCACCCTGACTACCAGCTGACAGTCAAAAAACAAGCTGCTATCTTGCCAGCTGCTCTTCAACTGGATGTGTCTAGTCATCTCTGCTGCCAATAAACTAATTCAAGCATGCTGTTAAAATATTATGGCATAGAGCCTAGAATATTCTGTATTGGAGAATAGATGAATGGTATTCAGAATCAGTATTGTATGCAAGGCTGATATATGGCAGTTGAATAATTAAAATATTTGCCCATGTGATAATTAAGAAAAACTATCTGGACTAATTCACAGGATAACTGCTGCAGATAAGGATCATGATGTATGAACTTTTTTTATCTATATATATGAACATACTTAGCATACTAGGAAATATTTCCATCTGAATATTACCACTATTTATCATAATGCTTGGTTATTTACCTAGCCTTTCCCAAATTGCCACATTGAGATTTTTCATTCATAAAAATAAAGGGATTTTTTTTTTCAATTTGAGTTTGTAGTATGTAAGATCAGTATGTTACCGATGCAGGAGGTGTGAGGTGCTATTGAAAATCAGGCGAAAACTACTACCTAAATAAAAAGGGTTAAAACCTTTTTAAAGTCTTAGGAAACAAGATAATATTTAGAAGCAGTTTAACAAGTTCTGGTTTGATTCACTGGAGAGGAGGAGGAAGAAGAAATGCACTTGCAAGATTCCATTATTGTAACTAATGTCTGATCTTCCATGGAGTTCATTTTCTGGCCTGGTCTAGCCTGATGGGTATGATGAAGAGTTGCTTTACCTTCATTCCTAATTTTCCTTTCAAATTAATTGCTATAGCTAACAATAGTAATCTTAATATTATTAAATATGTATTGATACTTACAAGTCTGTACAAGCTGTAGCCTGTGTTGTGATGTTTTTTATTTCAAACAATTTCCTTGCTGATACCATATAAAGAAAAATATTAAAAAACAGTCCCTTGAACAAAATCTATAATAAAAAATGTATAAGAACTTGTTGAGAAGATATCAGTACAGTCATTGTAAATAATCAGCATTATTTACAAATATGTTGTAAATATTTTATATCCATACTCCATTGTATATTGAATTTTCTTGTTGGAACATTACCAATGCCAACATGTGATGAAGCAATAGGAAAGGATTAAGTTAAACAATGATATTATAGGGTTTTTACTTAAACTACTCATTTGTCAACAAGAAGGCTGAAAGAAAATGTTTGATAATGAATAGTTCATTAATCATCACACAAAATGTGTCACCAAATTAATAATTTTAGACTGTTTCTCTTTATTTTGTTTCTGTTTCTCCTAATCCTAACCTATCAAACTGGCCTACTTGATTATTGTGAAAAAGAGTTTCCAAAATGCTTCTCAAATTAAACTATTGACATACAGGTTGATGGGGATTTTAAAAAATGACAGTCTAAGAAATTAACAATTCAGATAAAGAAACAGCAAGCTGCATGTTAGGAATTTTATAGAATTTTATGAATCGTTTGCTAGAATTCTGAGGGCTACACATGGATTTCCGAATGAAGAATAGAGCTTATTTGGCCTGTCTTACTTTAACCTGTTGTTCCCATTTTATGGTTGGTGGTAATGGTTATGGAAACTTCTGGAATGGAATTTAAATGGAGTGTAAAGTGTTGTGGCTTAAAAGGACATTTGGCAATCCTTCACGTACATACTGTAAATAGCAACACTTAGTAATTTATTCTTTGGGTTCCAACTATGAATATTATTTTGTTGTTTTATAAATTGGTACAAATGACAAGAATTAGTGCATCTAAAGATATTGTTGACACATTGTATTATCTTTATGAAGGTCCACTTAAGAAGATCTTTGTAAATCCCCAACCTAAATTGGCTCAGCATTTTTTTAATCAAAGCATTTTGTTTTATTTTGAGATTGCTATTTTCTGAAACATAGATATGTTAGGCCTGATTTAGAGTCACTTGGCAAAGGAAGGTCAGAACATTCAGCCTGAATTTGAATACATAAAGAAGTATATATTAGACAATAGCAAATTTTCTCAAAGGTATGTTTTTTTTTCAAAAGGCAATTGGGGTTTCTTTGTTTTTCCTTGAAGATGTTTTGCTTCTCATCCAAGAAGCTTTTTCAGATACATAGCAAATTAGTATTCTAGTATGACACTGCATTAGTAGGGTAGTTCATTGTATTTCACACTTCAGAGTAAATACATAATTTATTATTTTTTCAAATGTTACTAAGTTAGAGAATAAAATGATGGCTTTAGGCATTACAGCTTCTGGGTATAGGCCATAGGGGCACCTAGCTCCAGCATCTTTGTGAAAAGCTAGAATTCTCAATGGAAAGCATTATCTTGAATAGAATCCATTTCGAGGTATATTTGTAATAGTACTTGCAAAAAAAGATAAAATAGACAGGCCTTTAACACAATAAGTTTGCATTCATTTAACATACTTCCTTTCAGTGAGGTCTGCCTTTATATGTTTTTCTTTGCTTACATTTAAGTATGCATTTCTTATGGGGTTGATGAATTTTGACAGTGTTCTTGCATTCTTGTTGACTTGGTTTGCAATATGGAATAGCTAAATACTACTGTGTTAATGAAACAACATGTAACGTTGTCTCCGTTTATGTGTTTGTATTGCTCACAGCATGCCATGCCATTCTGGAGGATCTCAAGTCATTCTGACCTTATGGCGCTTCATCATGCCTTGGAACTGGAGTACTTATAGTAGCACTTTGTAACTTCGGAACCTCCCCCACATCCGTGGACGATGTTCCTGAGTCTTGTTTCAGCACTGGCCTACAGAATTTTTTGATTTCATCATGTTGATGTGCAGCTGCAGATGGTCTTAACCCTTGCCCTTTCAATAAACGGACAAGCACATCTATTTCTTCAGAAACAGCTTTCATTCTAGTACTGTGAATTCAATGAGAACAAGCCATGATGAGAATGTTTTAGCAATGTCTTCTTACCACATTCACTACATTTAAAAGTTCATACCTGTGAAGAGACTGGGATGTGCTTTGTGATTTCTAGAATCTCCAGTGTGGTATGAACACATCTTAAATACAGCAAACCTGATTGCACAACTAAGACTGAACTTTTAAAAAATGGACACATTTTTAAAGGTTTACTTTTTTCTTGCTTTTTTCCTCAGATCCAGGGTACTCTGTAAATCTTTACTTATTTATGAACAGATTCTGTTTTGACATCATTTAAATGTGGATATGTACAATATGTGGGAAGGTTGTAACTCGTCATTGCCTTCTGCTCACAAAAAGATTTTTGTTTTAGCGCATTGCAAAGTAGAAGTATTTCTAATTTAAACAAATAAGTACATCACTGAGACAATCGTGTACAGGAAGAATGTTTTTGTGTAAATTTCTAATGGACAATGTTTTACATATTGTTTAGGCAAATATTATTGAATAGTAGTAATGGATTTTTGGTGAAGAATGAGGCAGTATGTGCACAAACTATTGTGCTGTGCCTTATAAAAGAATTGTGTATAATGTGTAAATTTAAATTTTTAAGATCAGTTTGTCAAGACCAAAACCATGGTTGTCAAGTGTCAATGAGGAATCACTTTTTATTCATTCTTTTAGTTTTCTTCTTTGCAAATCTATTATATCACAATATCAGCTCTCTAATTTTACCTTGCCTATAGTAGGCTATCCTCTCATTTATACTTTGTACTTGAATGTATAAGTTCAAGTGTAAAATATACTTCATTCAAATCAGATGAGAAAAAATAGCATGGTTAAATTGTCACTTTTTTTAAAGTGCATATGGAGGCCTGATTTAGCATTGTTTATGTGTACTTTGCCAAGAAAAGTAGCAGTTTACACATGAACATGTATTCCTAACTGATATGAAGCATATGTATTAGTACTGCTTGAAAAATGAGCACAGTGTTCTGTTCCTTTATTTAACTGGTTTGAATCATAAACTGAACAGCTTCTGTCTGTGGAAGATGTTGATACAATAGAGGAATCTTCCTAATGGATAAAATCAATTTCATTGATTATTTGTCTCCGGGGAATCCCCAGAAATATGTTGCAAAGAAATGGGATATGTTCCAGAACAGGATTTTAGGAGAAAGGAGATAGTGACAAAAATTGTCATTCCCTACTTCTATTTTTACTTTCAGGAGCAATATTACTGGAATTCTGCCAATGAAAAAATATTTGCATTCAAGTCATTGTTTTCTCATGCAAATATTGAATGTGGAATCTATTCTTTTTGTCAAAAATATAGAGAACTTTAAAAAAAAGATAACCTTGTGTAATGTATCATGATTTAATAAAGTAAAAAAAGATGTTTTGCACTCAAAACCTAAATATGAAATGTACCACCTATCTTAAAATAAAACAGGGAATGCTTTTGGGAATTCAGTCAATACATACTGACTATGAAAATTAATCTTGCTCTTTTAAAAATAATCATTTTTGCAAAAAAAAAAAATTACACTTTAACAACCATATTCTATATATCTGGCCAGTACCAAATTCAGTGAGCTTGATTCAAAAGTAAGCATGTCTATGATTACTAAGTCTCATTAACACCTGCAATGGAAAAAGCCAGGCATAGTAGGAGTTAAGAGTTTTAATATGGGTAATTCAGAAACAGAAACCCCAAATCTTTTCTAACTCTACATGAGAGCAAATTATGTCCCTAACCATGTGATGTTTACTTAAAATAAGAAGCAATGGCACTGCATATTTCTTTAAGCATTAAAATGCATAAAACCTGCAAACATTTTGAAATGATTTTGTTTGTAAACCCACAGTTTGAAATGAAATTAAGAATGGCAAATGTCTGGTAGATCCTTAATTTTGACTGTTTCACACTAACAATCAGATTCTTGTATTGGTTCGTTGCTGGCAATGGACACAGTAAAATTGTTATTGCCAATTTTGTTTTTATTGTTTGTAATTAATTAATTCTACCCTTTCTTACTAACCTGGAACAATCCTGACAGTTTTATTTTGAACTGACTTATATAAATCAATGTGGCTTTTTTGGCCAGAGTTAATAACAAATGCATCTTGTATTTTCTTCAAAATTATTTTCTACTATATTATACCAACACCGGTGTGTTTCAATCAAGATTAAATCATATTTAATCAGGATTCTTAACTGTTAATAAAATGGAAGGAGAAATTGACACAGGTTGAGAAAATATATATAATATCCTGTGAGCATCCATGTTTATAACTATGGCTAAACAAAGTCCTTATTACACCAAAACCTGCCTGAATCTCTGCATGAATATAAATTCTTGGCTTAAGTTTTATTTCTAGGCACAGCTGGGTTATCTAGAAATACATATTTTACCACTTTCTAGATTTTTATTTTTGTGGAATAAGTAAGCTTTTAAGCCAGCTAGTAGCAAAGGTAGCTATTAGACAATTTGTGTATGTGATTCAGCCAAGATCCAACCTGAACTTGTAATTTGATTTAAAAATTCAATTCACATTCATAATCGGTAGGTTCAGCTGAATAAATCCAAACAGGCACCTGTGTGAAAGTTTGATTATTCATCCTCAGTTTGAATCAAAGTTTCACACAGTCTTATTGGGGCAACTCCTCTTTTTGTGGGGGATGCATATTGCTGCTGAAGTTTGTTATTTTGTGGCTTATTTCAAACTATTTGATTGTAAATATAATGCTTCATCTTCAGTAGCTTGATCTACCAAAAACAAGTCAATGCTAGGACTACTTAAAGTCTGTGGTTAAGCAGACATGTAAGTCTTTTAATTGCGAAGCTGGTTTTTGTTTTAGGCAAAATATGTTTTTTTTCCTGCCACCCCTCCCTTTTTTGGGAGGAAGTTAGTCTGTATGCTGACTAAAAGTATGTCTGGCCCTTGTTGTACAAACAGTGTGTTGTATCAACCATTATGTACAGAAACTTTCCTCCATTCACTTTGCGTTTAAATTAATAAAATTGATTTGTGACATATAGCCATTTTGAATGTATTTGAATTCTCCCATCCCTTAACATATAATATCTTAGTCATCTCCTCTTCAAAAATCTAGTAGCATATTATATGGGTTTCTTGGTAGAAAGTTCTACAGTAGAAGCTATATGTTGATATAATGTATCAGGCCTCACCCAAAGAATTCAACTGCAGATGTGAGGGCAATAGACACAGCTCACTAAATAGACTCTATGGATTCGAAGTATTTTTGAGTCTTTTACCCAGCTGGGATTTAATTCCAAAAGTGTGCTTTGGAATATATGGGAATATACCACCTATCTGAGGGTCCTCGGAGCTCTCTGGTTTTCTTGCAGACATTTCATTACCCTAACTAGATAATACCTTCAGTGCATGTTTCAACCCTGAGCTACAAATATTCTCCTTTATTGACAGCACCTGTCTGCAACTTTTTTTTGTACTCCTTTTGGGATTGGTTTGATCTGTTTTGGTTTGTCTTTGTATTTTGCTCTTCTGGTCTCTTGTATTCATTTTATATGATGGGGGCTTTTTTTAGCTGTAAGCTGCCAAAAAAATTGTATAGGAGTTTGGCTGCCCATTTAAATAAATAAGTTTCTTAAAAGCAGGCACATCTGTTACTATGAAACATGGCAGCCTTTTGCAGCCATCAAATCTAAACCATTGCATTTGGGATTTTTTAAAAAAAAATCAGGTGATATAATCACCGATATTCATATTGGTTTCAATTATCAAGCTATCTTCAAAGATGTGTCCCGACTGCATAATGTAATAGTTTAGCTGTAAGATAGCATGATGAACACATCTAGTCACAGACGAAGCTTTTACAGAGGAACACAATCCCATTAAAAAAAAACCTGAAGATAATGTGTCTTCATTGACAACTGGCCTGTAAAGTATTGAGGAGTCCAGAAGAATTAGTGTTATCAGAATCCCATTGTCTGTTTTCCAATGTAATTTGTCTACTAGAAATTTACAAGCCTACATTCTGTTTAATAAATGGTACATCTTTTAAAAATTTTGACATTATTTTGCAGCGCACATTAATTTTATCTATTTACTATTTGAAAACTATAAATTCAATCCTTTACCTTAATACTGAAATGAAATGCCTAATAACTTTGATAAAACTTTGAGATACTATATATTTTCCACTAAAAACTGACGCTTTCGTTTCTAATTACATGTGTTCCGTTATTCTGCTCTACAAAATGTATGGTCAAAACCAATGAGCATTTAGAGGAAAGGAATGTCAGGATGATGATCCAAATTATATATAAAGATTATAAACATTTTACTATCATTTATGTTTCTGGAAAAGGGGCTACTTTAAATTAGTGTATACAATTTTTTTTTTGGTGAGTGACACTTGGCTTGTATGCAAATATGTTGTGGTTAAAAAGATCTGCATAAGGATATATTTTAATCTATATTTCTTGAGAGAAAAGTACATTGAATTTAGTCTAGTCTGAGTCCAGATCAGATGTATTAAAATTAATATGACAATCTTACTGGTTTCAATTGATATATTTAAAACCTATCATTGACTATCACCTTGTATTGGTGATAGTCAATGATAGGGCTTAAATATATCACCTTGTATTGGTGAAGGGGACTTGCAACAATATGAGCTATACCTTTGGAAATATATGAAATGCAACTTATTTCACTATTCTACTTTGAAAGCAAAATGAATATTCATAACCAAGAAAATGTCAATATGATATGTAGCATGAGCGTCAGATTGAAGATATCCCAAAAGCTACCGAGAAAGAACGGAAAGTAAGTATAAGTACATATTTGTATACAAATATGCCCAGAACTAAAATAAAGTTTGATGCTGCAGGTTATGTATACAATCCATGCACAAAATGTCTGAATCAGAAACTAAGACAATTGTAATATTGTTAGAGGAAATCAAGATATAACAGAAATGTATTTGGACTCAATGAACAACAAAAATTATCAAAATGTGTCACTATGAGAAAAACATCAAGATATGCTGAGGACAAGATCATAGAAGAAATGAAATAGTCATCATTCTAAACAAAAAAGGGTAAAGATGCAAATCAATCAATATTATGATGATGCAAATGTATACCACAAATCCAGAAGAAGTACAACATTTTTATGATGATTTGAAACACCCTGTTGACAGAATAACCAAAAAGGTATCAAACTATTTGTAAGAGACTGAAATGTTAAAGTTGAAAATAAAATAGCATCTGGAATAATAGGAATATTTGCCCTTGGTTCTGAACCAAAGCAAGAGACAGACTAATACATTTATGCCAAGAAAATTCAATGGTTATAACAAATGAATACCTCTTAACAATCTCAAAGACATCTGGACATGGACATCACCATATAAATAACACTGAAATTGAATTATCTACATTCTAGAACCAATAAAACAAGATCTAGCTGACTGCTGATCACAAATTCATTGCAAAATTACTTAAGCTAGAATAAACAAAATCAAAACCAACAAGATAGAATTTCTGCAGTATTCAATATGATTATGTGGTGACTATAGATTTGATAAATAACTCAAATGAAACATAACATTATTAAAGCAAACAAATAAATTTGCGGGAAAGAGGAAAGAGCTATATGCTGACAAGAGCTGAAGAAAAATAGACAAAAAGAACAGAGATAAATTCACCCAATGTCAAGCTCTACATAAGAGCAAGAAAAGGGGTGGGGCAAAAACTATTTAAATAAGTAGTTCAAATAGGTAATCAAGTGAGAATGGACAATGTATTTCTTTTAGAAAATTACAGGAATCAAGGGAAATCTTTACACAAGATACAAGAAAAAGAAGAGAAAAGAACTCTTGGATAAAGATAAAAATAAGAAAGTAGACAAACTGAGATTATATATACAAAGGTTTAATCACTAAAGCAGAGCCAGACATTCTGGAAAGTAAAGTTCAATGACCTAGAAAAATTATACTTAAATCAAGGCAGCAAGTTTTGATGAAATATCAGCAGAGCTATTTAAAAACTTACAAAATGCTGCACTTCAAAGTGGCATATGGTTTGCAAATAGCATGCAATGGCTAAAGAACTAGAAGAGATTAATTTATACTCCACTACCAAAAAGGATGATACTAAATATTGTTCAAATGTGTAGCACTTATTAATCAATTAAACTTGTCTCAATAGTTAGTAAACTACTAAAGATTTTATAAACTATAATCTATAATTATAGACACTACAAGAATTGCCAAATCAACCAACTTGGTCTTTGCCCTAGTTGTCTGATTTCCTTTCACAGAGCTATCTTTAGTTTGACATGGCTTCCCTGAAAGCTCTGACAGACATTTTCTTAAGAAATGGCTCATCAAGCAATTGAATTATAGAGAAGCTATAATTTAACTAATATGCAATCCATAAAATATCCATTTGTATAGTCATTGATAAACCAGTGTATTCCTTTATTAATATATAGTTGAATAATATATCTGGGTAGTCATTAAGTATTCTTACAAGTACTTAAATTTTCAATCACTTCTACTAGAAATAATAGTTTTTCTGGATCTATATTATAAGAAAAAAATGACTTAATAATGCCCATAAAAACTACTATGAACTTCTCTTTGGTTCATAGACTACCAAAGTAAATGGTTATATTCTTAAAGTGTTTCTAATACTAAATTTTGAACCAATGGTACTCTAAGTTTAGTGCACTTACTAACACATATTAAAGTGTTTTCTTTATCCTGGATGTAACGTAATGTGGTTTGTAACTGTGGTTACGTATGTTTTGAAATTCAGTCAGTTTTAAACAAACCAGGGTTAAATTATGCTTTAATGTAATATGTTAATACAGTAATGGTATGACTTGTTTCATATTAGCCAAAGTGCCTTTGTAATATCAAGATATGTCACCTCAGTGATTGAGCATTCCTATTCCATATATTAATTGGGTACAGGTCAATGCCAAAACAAAGGAAACAACGTTGTGACTTAATTTAACATAGTAACCTAGCTATAATGATGTCGCTTTGACTGTAGCTGATAGTAATGGTTGTGAACCAACAAATGAATGAATCAATAAAAACTTCACAACTTAAAAAATATATGAATAACTTTTTACATAACAAATCTATATTTATATATAGCGGCATCACTAATTGGTTTGCCATCTGTATTTACAAAACCATGCACTTAGGAGGATTATCAATCCAAAATCAAAGGCTTACAAATACCATGTCTTATACTCTTTAGAAAAAATATAGCCAACAAATACTGCAGAAAACCAGTCCAAGAATTAAGGCTGCATATCCTATAGAATAGTTTCTGTTGGCCAACATGTTTTGTGCATAACTCTCATGGTCAGGTTTAAAAAAACTTTATTGTGGACCATTTTAAGAGTTTAAAGTCCTGCCAATCAAAAAAGTTTTAAAGCTTAAGCTTCACTTTGAGCTGCTTTGGAAAAAATCCAGACTTAACTATTGTTTCTATTAATTTCAGGTGTTCCAATTCATATATAGCCAGAATGGAATAAAAGGTATTACCCTGCAAACTGAAGCATTAAAATCCTATGCTATCGAATATCAATATTGGAAGATATTTAGAATATAGATTAGTTTGTTGAACTCCCAAAGGGATTCCTAAGTCAAGGGAAACCTAGGGATAATACTGTAAAGTTAAAACAGACGTTTATATAGTAAAATGGATATAAAGTATAAATTCTCAATTTAAGTGAATGTTTATTCTATTGCATGGGCGAAAATGCATCTTACTATCCAAGGAAACACTTTATGATACTTTTTTATTTGTTTAAATAATTCATATACTACTTTACATAAACTATTTCAAAGGGACCATTAGTCAAGTTTTCAAACACTAATAACAGTATAGATAGTCCTTAATTTATGACAACAATTGGGACCAGAATTTCCGTTGCTAAGCAAGTTGGTTGTTAGTGAGGTGTGCCAAATTTTACAATTTTTTTAACCATAGTTTTTAAGTAAATCATGCTCTTTTTAAATGAATCCAGTTTTCTCCATTGACTTTGCTTCTCAGAAGCTGGTGGAAAAGTCAGAAATAATATTCACATGAGCTTGGTGGACGGTATCCATTGTAAATGCATGCTGGCTACCAAGTGACCGAATTTTGATCATGTGACAGTGGTCATAAGTGTAAGGGCAAGTCTTACACTTTTCATTCATTTCAATCGTTTTTTTCAGTGCTGTTGTAATTTTGAACAATCACTAAATGAATGACTGTAAATTGAGAACTATCGGTAAAATAAAACACTCTGTGCAAAGCAATGTATCTATGAATGGTTTGAAAATTATTTGGAAGAAACACTTCAGACTTGGACCAGCATCTGTTATTAGTAAAACAGCCTGTCCTTTCAAACTTCCACTTGAAGATGAAAGAACATGCCAACATCTTAAGAAATGAAACTCTTAAAGCAGCTACATCTTTCTTTTTTATCTGCCACGGAAACTTGAAAAACACAGATTGTTTAATTAATAGCAGAGGATTTTTGCACAATGACTGAAGCATTTCTTCCAAAGCATTTTCATAGCATGTATATTCTTATAAACCCTATGGGAGAAAGCAAAGATAAAATACATCTCTTTTACACAGGGAAGATCTTAATAAAAAGATGGACCTACTCCGAAGGGGAAAAAAATGTAACAGTAAGTGCTCCTCAATATTGGCCAGGGAAACATGGCAAAAGTCAAGTGACACCACAGAGAATTTCTGCTTGCAAATATCACAAAATAGAAGTCCAGAGATTCTTCTACCTAAAATCTAATATTCATTTTTTTAAAAAGTAGATGAAATTACATTTTAGAATGTAATAGGAAGATTGAAATCAAGCATTAAGCAAAACAATATCAAATGCTCGTATCCAGGCAATTTTTACAATTTAAATTACATTGAATCTAAAGTTGAATCAATTTTAGATTCAAATGTATGGATAATATTTCAGCAATTGGCAAGAAGCCCATCCTAAAAAACGTCTTAGAAGTACAATGGGAATATTTTCCCACAAACATCTGCCAGTTTATAAGCCACTTGGGTCTTGATATTAGCTGTCTTCAATATTTGAGATGCTTAACATTCAGCTATCAACAACACTGATCCATATTACAAAAAATATAGTCGTTGCTTTTGCACTGGTAGAACTTTGCACTATTTGTGGCTGGTCTATTTGTCCCTACTCATTTTCTCCCTGTTCCTCAAACTGCTCAAGCAGACCCATTTCAAGACCATAAACATAAACCACTTCCTATTTGGGAATACCACTTCCTGAAAAATGATGGCCTGCCTCCAAATGATCAGAACAACGTATTCTAAAGAATATTGTCTTACCAGAACATGTAGCTTTCACTCAATTACTGGCTTGCCTTGCTGTCAATTTCCCCTTTTCTCAGCTGACCTCAACTAGATAAAAATCATTCTGCAGCAGTAGAAAGCTACAGTATGTACCTTATTTGGAGTACTAAAATTATCCAATTGTAATCTGAACTTTAATGCAGACTTCTTTCAATCCCTTTTCTATTTTAAATTGCTTTTTTCTTACTGAGTGTGTAGTGCATTTAGAATTATTTTGGTTACTTTTTCCTTGGCCAAACCACGCTTTATGAAATCATTTGTTTTCTTCTGTACCATCATTCAGACTTTCATTTGAAAACATTACACATTTAAACAAACAATAGGGACCTAAATAAAATTCCATTCATGCTTAACAATATGGTTTTGAAAAACTTTCCTTCTTTAGCCATTCTTAAATTACATACATAATACACAATGGTCTGTCCTTTGACCATTTGACCAAATATCATGAAGATATTTCATGTGTTAAACTAGCAGAACATTCTAAAGACGCATGTGCATGTTTCTGTTTCCTAAGGTATTTCTAAATCAGTAATAGAGTAAAAATGCTTTAATTAAAAAAATATTATACAATAAATAGTTCTTTAATATTTTCCATCCAATTTACATGAATCTACAGCACTAAAATTGTGCCCCAAACTAAAGAAATTTGTTTAACTTTTAACAACACGCTGGCTCATATGCAGCTTAAACATCATATGAAATACACATCCATCCAAATGCATAAGGAATTTCTACAACATCAGCCTTCCTCTGTATGGTAGAGTTGCTGAGCTACAGATAAATATGATACAAATACAGAAGTGCTAAACTACCATTCCCATAATCTTCTATCCATCCTGGCTAGTAGCTATCCTGGCTAGAAATTTCACAAATTATAGCTCCATGATCTGGTTAAGAATCAAGTGTTAAAGGACATAGAAGTGATCCTTGATTTACAACCATTCATTTAGCGACTGTTTAAAATCACAACAGCATGAAAAAGGTTATTTTCACTACAACTGTGGAATTCCCACAGTCAGATTATCAAAATTTGAGCACTTGGCAACCAGCAGGTATTTACAATGATTGCAACATCATGGGGTCACGTGATTGTTATTTGCAATCTTCCCAGCCACTTCCAGAAAGCAAAGTCAGTGGAGAAAACTCAATTATGTAGATCAGGTTGTCAAACTCGCAGCCTGCAGACTGGATGTGTCACATGCTGGCCACACCCACGACTGATTTAGTGAAAGGGGAAAAGGCATGATATATCATATGATGCCACCAAGAAGACGGGAGTTTGACACCCCAGATGTAGATAAACAAATTCAGTCATTCAGTTAACAACCATGGCAAAACAAAAAGGTTATAAAATTGGGTGTGACTCACTTAACAATTTAGCAATGGAAATTCTGGTCCAAATTATTGTGGTAAGTTGAGGAATATCTGTATTTACTTGCTCATTTGCTTCAAATAATGTTTAAAAAGCAAACCAAATAAATAAATTTTCTACTTAGAAAACTGCAAGGCACTTTCCCAACACTAATTAAATATCATATAAAGAATCTAATTCTGTATTACCAGTCACTTTTATTATCCTTTTAAAACCCAGGAGAAAGGACTTATAAATGGATACCCCTATAAAAGGATAATTGATGTTTCATTTACTGTGATAATTAAAACTTTTACAAGAAGCTCCCTAGGGTTAGAGCCAAACATCCAGAGTAACCATTTTCTTAACTGTCCAGAAGATGAATTTTTAATATGACTAATACACTATAAATAATTAAAGCGTAGAATATTTTAAAAACATGTTTATTCATTTAAAACTGTATAGACTATTGTTCAAAGCAAAATTTTTCCAGTGTGGTTTGCCCCATTAAATGTAAAAATGTAAAAATATAATTTAAAATTAAAATTTACTTACACAAAAGAGCATATCATAAATAAACCAAAAGATCAATAAATGTCACAAACACACACACACAGAGATAAAGTGGCTAACTCTTCTTTTCTTGAAAATGATGGGGATGTGCTAATCAAGAACTCCTGAAACCTGATCTCAGCATGTGGTCTGATTCCCTCCTTTTAAATTTCCAACAATGATGAAATAGTTTTACCCTTTGCTTTTGTTTGTGAAATTTGCTGCTTCCTTGCCAAAATATATTTAAGGATTAAGCAACCTAATAATTTAAATAAGTTTTTCCCCAATCAGCCTTGGTCTCTTGTAGCCACCCACTTCTAGAGAGAATAGCTTGATTGAGCTACAAGGATTCATGATTGAGAACTACTAACCCATACAAAGGCTTAACCTTGAAAAACTGTTAGCTTCTGAACAGGAACAAGAATGCTTTTCCTCCTAAAGCCAATCTGGGATTATAGCAAAATCTGGCAGATCAGACTGCATAACATCCCAACAGTCTGAAATTCCGAAAACATTCACTTTAGAAATAATGTTGGATTGCTGGCTCCTTCTCCTTTCTTACGATAATTAAAATAAACAACAGCATGTAAGCATAAATCCTATTGGCAAAGTCTTCTGTGATGTCTGTTATGTTGCTTTTCTTTTTCTTTCTGGACTGTTTCTTGTATCTGTGATTTTTAAAATTGTTGGAGTCTTATGATTACTTTATTGTAATTTATTAATTTATTCTTCACTTAGGAGCTACTCTGGGTGACTCAGAGAAGTACAGAAGAAGAACAGTAGTTAAACTGTTTGTTGTTAAATGATCACATAAAATTAAAAGTTTCATCTACTGCAATTTTAATCAAACATGATTGTAATAAAATGATTTTAAGTGGAAATAGATAGACAATTGTTTTTTCTTATCACAGTCTTTCTTTTTCACTTTAATTTTACTAAAACAGTCAGACATATCATTCATAGTGCTTGAGACCAATGGTGGGATTCAAATTTTTTATTACCAGTTCAGTGGGCGTGGCAGGGGAAGGATGCTGTAAAATCTCCAGTCAGAGGTGGTATTTGCTGGTTCTCTGAACTACTCAAAATTTCCACTACCAGTTCTCCAGAACTGGTTAGAACCTGCTGAATACCACCTCTGCTTGAGACCATCATTTACAGTGGAGAAGTGCACACATGTAACAAACCGTCATGTGGTTTGTTTAGTGACATACTCAACAGGTAAAGGAAGAGAAAGAGACAAGAGAAAAAGGGGAATGGGTCAGCAGGTTGTAGAGGGAAAAGATCAATGGAAAATGAAGAAAAGATGTGGAAACTAATTTAAGGAATCTTCTTTTTAAAGGAAAAGTATAGAGAGAGTTGGTTTAGATATTTTAATAATTTTGACCTCAGAGGAAAACACTGCTTTTTAAAATAAATAAAGATCAGTTGGAGAATGTGACCTTGAGCAGATGTTCAAGCTACATACAACAAATTCTTGGGTGGTGAATGACCAGCACATATAGCAGAATACCTACATGTAGCATATTCTGCAAGAGTGTTTCCCAAAGTTTACAGATGAGTGAGACATACTCAGAGATACACTTGATTCACAAATTATCCTCCATTGCAGAATTCCAACTGAATCTGGTTGAAAAGATTTTGCTGCCATGTTATTCCTTTCCCTTCTTCTTATAGCTGATCTAATTGCTTAAATAGTGTTTATCAGTCATTTGGTATTCTTCCTTAAGTGGTTTTCTCTTTTTTTTTGTGGCAATCTTCAACAGGTTGAAGTACTGGCACAGCAACTCCCAGAAGTCTCAGCCAGCACTATCAAAAGAAGGGCACAGGCTAAAGTCCCATCCTTCAGATTTATTGCTGACTCAGGATACATTCTCTGCATTCCAAAGGGCTCACTGTGGTCCCAATTCAACACCTTCTCTTATTAAAAAGGGATTTGCAAAGCAACTAATGATATAAGACAAGTCTCCAAGTAATTAGGAGCAGAGGGAGATAAACTGTTTATCAAGTTACATCTCCAGAACTGTGATTGGTTTTCTCCAGCCAAGAGTTGTAAAGACTGGCTAATCACTCTACACAACACAACCAATGACCCCTTTAGAGTTTCCAAGCAGTAAACTTCTCACATAAGGAATTTGTTATCACACCTTGAGACAGTAAATCATTTTGAGGTGTTGAAACAAGTAAAGATTTATTACAGAACAAAGACAACTGTGAATTAAACAATTCCTGAGATGGCAGAAGCAACACTGGGTTTGGGGCTTTAAAAAAAATCAATAGCATTTTTATTCTGTAATGACTACATCCAAGGGTGAGTAATATGAGTTGAATATTTTGTGTTTTTAGCTAAAATAAGTATTTCACACGAGTATAGCAAAATATGTGTTTCTTTTTAAAACAGTAATTTTGTCCAATTTTATCTCTACATATATATAAATTAGGACATGTGCATAGTGTCTTTTTTAAAAATACAGTAGTATGAAGTAAGTGGCGATGATAGCTGAGAACTATGACAGTGTATGTCACAAAATTTTCTTAGAGCCCATAAGTGACAAAAATATTGTTGAACAAGATGCATAGTAGAAAGACCAAAAGAAAACTTTTTTGGAAAAATAATAATTAACAGTGAGCAAAATACTTCTCACAAATCTTTCCGTACTAGAGAGCATCTGTGTTCCTTCTCTCCAGGAAGAGATGGTTTTTAATTCTTTGGTGTATTTTTGGTGTTCCAAAGGTGCTTTTTCAGGAGGTAACTAGACTTTCTTGTTTTTTCTTTGAAGACGTTTTGCTTCTCATCCAAGAAGCTTCTTCAGCTCTGAAGGATAGTGGAAAATGGAAGGATTTATATTCCTTGCAGACAGCTGGCCATTTGCATCCTTTTAGAGCATGGGAAGTGAAATGGCTTCAAAGAAAAAACAAGGAAGTCCAGTTGCTTCCTGAAAAAGCACCTTTGGACCAACCTGGATGACTGAGAATCTCTACAGACTATTTTTCTTGTTCTGCATGAAATCAGGGATTTGATGGCATTTTGAGAAAGCTAAGGCTGCAGCTTGATGGAAGAAAAATATAAAGTGATTTTTACCTTTCTTTTGTTGATAAATAGGTTCATTATTTTTAAAATTATACTAAGCATTTTATACAGCTTATGTAACACATTACTGAAGTTTTCTACCTCAATATTTTGGGGAAAATGTCTCTAGTTTTCATCAAGTGTCAGAATGGTCTTGAAGACTACTTTGAGGGTCACGGGTCTGCCTGTATCCATGAGTTGCCTATCTCTGTTTTAGATCTTGCTTGAGCTCATTATTTAGGAGCACCTGGCCAATGTTATCTAGCCTTGGAAGCTAAAATATTCAGATATAGGGGTACTTTGCTGGGAGAGTACCAAAATATCAAGGTCATAAAGGTAGACATAAAGGTTCCCCTCACACATATGTGCTAGTCGTTCCTGAATCTGGGGGCAGTGCTCATCTCTGTTACAAAGCTGAAGAGCCAGCACTGTCCAAAGACACCTCCATGGTCATGTGGCTGGCATGATTAAATGCCGAAGGCGCATGGAACGCTGTTACCTTCCCACCAAGTGGTCCCTATTTTTCTACTTGCATTTTTATATGCTTTTGAACTGCTAGGTTGGCAGAAGCTGGGACAAGTAACAGGAGCTCACTCTGTTATGCAGTGCTAGGGATTCAAACCACTGAACTGCTGACCTTTCTGATTGACAAGCTCAGCATCTTAGCCACTGAGTCACCGCATCCACATCAAGGCCATAGGAAAGTTTAAAACAAGATCCAGGAGGGCAGTGAAAAAATACTTTTCTATGTTGCCAAGAAAACAACAATGGACAAGTTTCTAAGAATCAAGCTTGACTTTAAGGGCCCAGAAAATACTTTTGAAATGGACTATCAAGACCAAGAATATTCTGTAAAATATTGTATATCACTTTCTGAGTATTTGGGATAACTTTTCACAAGAAATGTATGACAAGGGGGAAAAAATAAGAATACTTGAGGATTCAGGAAGAGTTTCATATCCAGCAAGGCCATGGGTTCATTTATAGCATCTTTGGTTCAAAAAGGGTAAGTTAGTGGTTAGTATGGAAGACTTATGCTTGCAAAAAAAAGAATTGCAGCCATTCAGAAAAAGACAGCCTTCTTTAGATTGGCTCCTCCATGTGTGGCACCATAGCTACTCAATTCCAAAATAGCATGATAAGTGAGTATGTTGGCTATGCATTATAATAGTTTAAATCTCACATGTTTTAGTGGCACCAGATATGGAAAATTGGAAGAGACAATAGACATTTCAGATATAATTACCTCTAATATGCAGCTTCCTGACCATCCTAAAATGCTGGATAAATAAGATCTATTGTTATTATAGGAAAGTAAGCATTGTTGACCAATAAGAATCATAAGAGAAGTAATGTCATGTTCCATTTCATATTCCTTATGGTTTCAGAACTATTCAGATTTTGTTCCCATCATAGGGATTGGATTTTTTTAAAATTCACATACTCTCACACTATTTTTCCACTATGTGATTGAACAGTAATCTTGTCAACATGCCTTTTGCATTTTACTAATGGTGCTTGATTTCCAAAGCTACATATGTAAAAACCACATGAGTTGGGCTGGAAAATAAAAATATAAAAAAAGTCTCCTTATTTTGATATAGTAAAATCAGAACCATTTTGTACAAATGAGTGTCAGATGTTTGCATTTTGTTTATACTATCAGATATGCTCCTTGTAGGAGTTGGTACTTTTCAGTAAATATCATTTGTTTAGACTAGAAGAAGTTTTAGAGGGAAAACATTTTCTAAAGCCGTCTTTCAAAAGAAAAAAATCCAGCCGTCTCATGCTTGTAAATATTGGGAAACTACAAATGCCTTAGAATGCATCAAATTTAGTTCGTGGAATAATTTCATTATATATACTTACAATGCTAAAGGCCAGTATTTAATATTAGGCACATGTAAAACCCACAGGTAGAATTCTCCTTTCAGATCAGTTTTCTTGACCACAACCAACAAATTCCCACAGAAATTCCCACTTGCCTACTCAAATTTCAGAGCTGATTTGTTTCTTCTGCCATCTTTCAATGTGACCAAATTGCTTGATTTAGTTAGGCAGCAATTTTACCCATACCTTCCTGGAAATAAGCCTCACTAACATAAAGAACCTTACTTCTGAATAAATATGCATAGAACTACACCGTTAAGATGTATTATATATTGTCAGTGCAGATACAGTAGTCCTTGACTTACAACCAATCATTTAATGACCATTCAAAGTTGCACCAGTGCTAAACAAAAAGCTACTTAGGACTGGTCCTAGTACATGTAACTATTGCAGTGTACCCACAGTCATGTGATCAAAATTCAGGTGCCTAGTAACCAGCATGGATTAACAACAGTAGAGTGTCCTGGAGTCATGTCATCACCATTTGTAACCTTCCCAGGTGCCTTTCAATTAGCAAAGTCAGTGGGAAAAGCCAGGTTTGCTTCATGACCTCAGCCAAAAGGTCATAAAATCAGGCAAGATTCACTTAACAACTGATTTGTTTACTGATGGAAGACCTAGTACCAGTTGAGGACCACCTGTATTATCATTCATAGGGCTCTGTAAGATGTGTTATTTTGCCACACAACGTTTGTTTTTTGTGAGAATGAAAAATAAAGTTTGGATGAAGGCACAACAGCTTTAAGAAATGGTATCAATTTTTTTTTTGCTGGGTCCAAAAGAACACTGGGTAGACAAATGGGAGAACATCAGCATTGGGTTCAATTCTAACTCTGTGTGGTGGTCTTTTTAACACAAGAATCTCAGAGCACTGGAGTCTCTGGAGTGACAGGAGAAGACATATCTGTCAGCCGCTGGGTGAGATCATCCGTGGTTTCAGGGTGAGGTATCACCAATATGCAGATGATACCCAGCTCTACATCTCCACCCCGGACCACATCAGTGATGCCCTCTCTGTGATGTCCCGTTGTCTGGATGCGGATCTGGATGGGGAGGAACAGGCTCCGACTCAACCTGGCAAAGGCTGAGTGGCTGTAAGTAATCCGGCATCTCAGATTACTCAGGATATACCATCTTTGGTCAGGAGGAGGTGCTGCTCCCCCTGTGGACAGGGCGCGCAATCTGGGTGTCCTCCTGGATGCACAGCTCAGTTTGGAGGAGCAGGTGGGAGCTGTGTCCAGGGGGGTATTTGCCCAGATGTGACTGGTTCACCAGCTGCGCCCTTACCTGAGCTGAGATGCCCTACAGACAGTCACTCATGCACTTGTCACCTCCCGACTCGACTACTGCAACGCCCTCTACATGGGACTTCATGACCACCCAGAGGTTGCAGCAGCTGCAGAATGCAGCCACGCGGGCTGTGATGGGAGTGTCCCAATACTGCCATATTACACCCCTCCTGCACTGCCGGTTGCCTTCCAGGTGAGATTCAAGGTGTTGGTAACAACTTATAAAGTCCTACATGGCTTGGCTCCGGGGTACTTGCGGGATTGTCTCCTGCTGGCATCACACTGTCGCCTGTGCTCAGACAGGGCCTCCTTGGGAGCCACCAGACATTGTCGGTTGGCGGTGCCCAGGGTAGCCTCTCTGTGGGAGCACCCACCCTGTGGAACCAACTCCCCTTGAGCCTTCGTTTGGCCCCTGATCTCCGCTCCTTCCGCCTTGACCTTAAGACCTGACTTTTTCAACAGGCCAGTCTGGACTAACCAAGGGGAGGGGTGTGTTTGTTTTAGAGGGTTTCTAAATTTTATTGAATTTTTAATTCTTAGGCTTGTATTTGGTTTAATTTCTTTTTATTGTAAATTTGTAATGAGTTTTATATTGTTAGCCGCCCTGAGTCCTTAAGGAGAGAGGGCGGCATACAAGTCTAATAAATTAATTATTATTATTATTCCCATGTAGGACCTCTATTGGGACATTCCATTTTTTCCTGTTGGATATTTGCACACCCAAAGCAAATGTCAACCATGTAAGCTTTGCATCCCACCTCAGCTTCTTCTTAAAGCCACAAAATCATGAAATGTTCCAGTGCGTACTGCAGGAAATGCATGCCAGAACACTTCTGATTATAGGGCAGAGGAAAAGACTTGGAGGAAAATGAGTAGAAAAACGGATTTCAGGTGGTCTTAAAGTAAGTAGCCTGTTGAAGGCTTCAGACCTTCAAGCTCAATAAGAAATGTCCAGCTTACACATTTTGATGCTGTAAAATATGCATTATCATAAGTTACTTATCAGTATGGATTGGCCATCCCTAGATAATCTAAAACCCATTTCTTCATAACATTATGACAATTCTAAGTTCAAATTTCTCAGCTAATAGTATTTCAGCACTAAAGTAATAAAAATCCCAAACCAAGTTGTTTCATGAATGAAGGCAATAGGTATCTTAGGGTAATGTTGTAAAATCCAATATGGATCAATCATTGGAACCAAAGATTTAGCCTTCTGAGCTTTCAGACTTGTATGGAGATGACGCCTTGTCAACACAAGGAAACAGCAGCCAATAGCCAGCCATCAACACACCAATCAACCAAAAGGAAGGTATTATATAAATAGATGCATAGAATAGCCCAAAACACATGTTCTGGTAGAGGGATGGTCCGTCAGGTTGGGCTCCAGCAGAAGTCTGAAAGCTCAGAAGCCTAAAACTCTGGTCCCAGTGACCAACCCAGATTAGATTCTGCAATTTATTTCAAATAACTTTTAAAAAGGATAAGTTACCCCATCCCTGTTGGAGCTGTGTTAGACTAATGTGATTCTGTCATTTCTTGATCTTTAATGCACTCTTCTGGAAGGTAATCTGATTCTTCTTCCCATTTGTTCTCCATTCAGCCTCCAAACCTCCAAGCTTCCAGGGAGTTGTCTCAAAGCCGCCTTGCCAAACATCCATCAACAATTTAGGCAGTGTCAGAAATAGATAACAGAACAGGTGCACATAGTAAGGTACCTTAACATCTAATGATTACATATGGTTTTTTTAAAAAAATACACAAAGCAATCCAAATTTAATGCTGAGAGGATTGAACAAGCTTCCTTCTGCAGTTAACTGAAGCTAAACAGAACAGTAGCCACTTGTGACCAGTAAAAAGAAAAAAGGCAACAAAGCAGAATGCCAAAAAGAGAGGGAGAAAACAGTATACACAGACAACACAAATTTAAAAATAATTCCTGCAATTTAAACATTGTAGGAGGAGAGTCATGTTAGTGCTAAGTATTGACTAGTATCCTTTCAGCAGATTTTTCAATTGATCTGTGGATCCACCTAACAGATTGCCACTAAACCTATTATACTATTATACTATTTATACTGTGCTGATCAAAATGGATATTCTGTCACATGATTGTTGAAAATCCACAGAATTCCTATAGTTGACTATCCAGTCAAGAACTGAAACAGATTAGTCTGCCAAATCCTGTTCATGGCAGTCCAGCAAGCTTCTATGAAACATTGAAAGGGTAATTTAATTTCACTAAAGCTGTAATCTGGTTTTCTCTTTGAACTTTTTCACTATGAATACTATCAGATGCCATTTTGTTGGCCCTGTTTTGATATTCTATGCTTGTTTCCATCAGAATATCCTTTGAAGTGAAACAGCCAGTCCAGTGGCATCCTATTTGAATACCTCCATTGGAAGCACTGAGGTATAGTCCTTTACTATTAGGACTTGAAGTACTTCTTTGAAATGGACCTCTACAATGATAGGTGAAGTGAAGTAGTGTCTCTTCACACCAATCTAACCAGTAAATTTTTGTGCTGCCATAAAATGCAGTCTGCACTTGAGGAATATAAATTTATTAAAAATCAGATGTACTCCATGATTATGTTGCTGTTAAACTCAGATCTTGCTCATTTTACCAGTTCTTCACAATTGTCAATGCAACCATATCATCTTAAAGAAAATTTAATTATAATTATAATTCTTCCTTTTCCTTGTTATTGCTAACATGTTTACCATCTTAACTGGGCTGCTGGTGTGCTATTTCTTTTCTCTCCCTTTTGTTTTGAATTGATGCATAACAGTCCATTTTGTGGTTCTTATTATCCCAGAAACTTCAGCACCATCCCTACCATTTAAAATTACTTTTACCTGCCCTTCTTTCAGGAGGAAGCGAAAATAAAAATGACAGCTTATGCTAGTTAATTTCATCAAAAAGAGAGAGAAAGAGATTTTAAGCATTGTTCTCACATTATAGTACATTTTATACAATGTAGATTTAAGTAAGTATCCACATGAATACTGAGTGTTGTCCTCAACCTATCACACCATTCTTAACCCAACAGAAATATCTCAATCTGAATGAGGTAGGAGAAGATGCCAAATGCCTTGGTGGTGCAGGCTGTTAAATGCCTAGCACTTAATTCCAGCTGCCTGCAATTAGTGCAGGCTCAAATCCCACCAGGCTCAAGGTTGACTCAGCCTTCCATCCTCTCGGTAAGTAAATTGAGGACCCATGATTGTTGGGGGCAATAAGCTGACTTTGTAAAAATGCCGCTTGGGGGGGGGCAAAAGCCCTAGTAATAAGCAGGCATATATACAATGGAATGAAGGCTATTGCTGAGCACATTGGGTTGCACTGCAAAGATTGTAAGCCGCCCTGAGTGTCCAGAGAAGGGCGGCATATAAATATGAATAATAATAAATAATAATAAATTAATAAATATAAACAATATCACATATTTGGGCAGGAGTCTGTTCTTTGAGCTTGCTGTTCAGTTCCAGGATGTTTTGTTACCAAATCAGGTAACCTCTTCAGCAGGATTTGAAGATGTTACCTAGTTTGGTAAAAAAAATGTACAGGATCTAAACAGCAAGCTCAGAGAACAGGTATCTGCCAAAACGTACAACCTGAGCTATGAATATTCTAAACAATTTCTAATATTGCATATTATTTTTCAAACCTGGCAATTTTATGATGTGTGATCTTATATATTACATGTCCACACATCTTAAAATTACCAATTTTGAAAAACACTCTTTTAGACAAAGAGGAAAAGTGTCCGGCTCGACATTAAAAGGTCACAATACACACATACAAATAACTGCTGCCTCACATTGGACAGGGAATGGGGAATCATCATATGAACAATTCCTTTATTACGGCTAGCCCAAATGCCTACACACAAAAAATGAAAAGAAAAAAAAAACCAATTGGTGCTGATCGTAAATAGCAGCTGTTTATCAGATTTCTTATATCACTATAATTATTGCCAATAATGTTGGAAAATGCATTTTTACATGCAAAACAGCTGCTTTGTTTTCGGTCAAATATCCCCATGAAATCAAAACCAAAGCTTTCATAAGTATAACCTGTAGCATAAAACCACAAAACCCGCTATTTTTCTGAATACATTCATAGGCCATCTCTGTATGTAGACATTATAACTAGGAAAAATTCTATTGCCTATAGCTATCAGAATGCCTTCCTGGGAATAAAAAGAGCAACATGTAATTTAGAACAGCAACCTCAGCCAATTTCATTAAGTGCCATCTTAATTGGGCAGGCCTCTAATCATCACACCAATGGTAATTGGTGGTTCTACGAAATCTAAATATGTATTTATGAATGAAGAACGCTAGCAACCGCTAATAAAAGTACATAATTCACCACATCAGGACTGCTCTTTCTACCCTAAATTAGAACTCTTGCCAAGGCTAAGCCATAAGAGACTGATTTGCAATGCCCCACTCTTGAAGGCAGCCTTGTTTAAGGAGAGTCAATTATTCATTTTTAAGATTTTTATAAATAACACAAGGCAGCAAACATGTCTAACACTCTTTCTCTGTCCTGTTTTCCACAACAGTCCTGTAAGATGAGCTGGGCTGAGAGAGAGTGACTGGCCTAAAGTCTTTTTGGCTGGCTTCAAGCCTATGGGACTAGATTCAAGGTGCTGGTGTTGATCTATAAAGCCCTTCATGGCATTGGACCAGGGTATGTGCAGGAGACCCTGCTGCCAATAACAGTCTCCCAACGTCCCGTGCGCTCCCACTGACAGGGCCTTCTCCAGGTGCCATCGACTAGGCAATGTTGGCTGGCAGTCCCCAGGAGTAGGGCCTTCTTGGTGAGAGCACCCACCCTATGGAATCAGCTCCCCCTGGAGCTCCGGGTGGCCCCTGACCTCTGTTCCTTCCGCCATGGCCTAAAAACATGGCTGTTCCAACTCGCCTACCTGGACTGATGGGGGGTTAGCATAGTTTTAATTGGAATGTTTATGAGACCTTGGGTTTAATAGTTTTTTAATATTTGTATATTTGTATTACTGTTTTTACTTTGTAAGCCTCCCTGAGTCCTCAGGGAGATAGGGCGGCATATAAGTCTCATAAATAAATAAATAAATAAATAATCTCACAGTCTCCTGGTTTCTAGCCTGGAATCTTCATCATAAGACCAAACTAGTCTATTCACTTACTTATAAGAAGTTCTGTTCCTTGTATGGGAATTCCTTCACTTGAATATCAATTGAGTTGATAAACTCTGTTATTTATACTTTTTATGGTGGAGAGAGGCAGCCCAGTTGGTAGTTTTATATCAGAGAGATCCCTACAAATATAAATTTAGATATAAATGTGCAAGATTACTTTTAAATATTTTTGGGTACATACATGTAACAAGTTGCAATCACAAGTGTATCAGAAAATTTCCAGATTCAATTCAAGGTGCTAGCTGTGACCCTTAAAGATATGTTTAATTGGGTATCTCCCAATTATTAATAATTATGATTTTCTCATTTTGAAGGAATAGGATAAAATAAATACTGTCAGAACAGGTTGCCTTATTTACTCTAGGTAACAGAATTAGAGCCAAACCAGGACCAGTGAAAAACAGAAAGCAAATTATCAAAATGTTTTTAAGGAATCCTGAAAGTTGTAGTAGTAAATTTAAAAAAAGGGGGGGGACTAACCCACTCATGCTTCAAATCAGCCTAAAGGACAACATGTATTGTAGCCAAAGAATGTTGCGTATCAATTCAGTTTCAAAATATTAAAATAATGGAAGATTAGAAATGGCCTGAAAAAATATTTGGCTGAGTGCAGTATCCAGGCCTTTTGGGCAGAATAAAACACAACTCAAGTAGGCATAGGGGATGGGTTAGGAAATATTATTATAAAAATTATTTGCTGTATATTTCACCATGGGGCTACTCTGCTATGGTTTTTACCACAAACAAGTAATTATACCACTTTGCCAATGATAGCAATATCCATGGAAGGTAGTGGTATTGCTGGTGTGCACCGCATGTGGTATCACCACTATCAAGATTTTGTGGTTCCATAATAGCACTCAGAACCATGCTGATGGCTCAAACTTCACACAGGATTTCATCACTAGATTCAGTTGTTTAAATGTAAAGACAGAAATATGGAAATGTCAAATGTCAAAAAGATACTGGGACAAATGATAGCCATTTACCTAGTAATGGGATTCAAATTTTTTTACTACTGGTTCTGGATGTGGCTTGGTGGGCGTGGCAGGGGAAGGATACTGTAAAATCTCCAGTCAGAGGTGGTATTTGCCAGTTCTCCAGACTACTCAAAATTTTCACTACCGGTTCTCCAGAACTGGTCAGAACCTGCTGAATACCACCTCGCATTTACCGCATGCTGTTGTGTATGTGCCTGTATATGTGTATGTGGGGGGGGGTACACATGCACAAGCTGTGTTTCAGAATTTCCTTTGCTCCTCTTGTTGCAAATGTGTCATTAATATCCAAACATTTCAACTGTACAGATTGTATAAATGTATTTGTGCCATCTATTCTGGAATTCACCTATTATGGAATGTGCATGTAACCATAATTATAAACACTGGAATGTCAGCCATGTGCTTGCCCACAGAAAATTGTTGTACCCATGCCAAAAAGACAACAAATATATCGCAGCAAAGCTGAATGACATATAATGCGAAAATGATTATCACTTGTAATTTTATACACTACTGCAGCTTATTAGTTTTCATTCAGCTGCGTGAAATCATTTTACTTATTTCAAAAGAGTATTAGTAACAGTGAGTTTCATGCAAGTTTATTGAAGTTGTGAGGACGGGGTGAAACCATAGAAAGAAAAGAAAAAGGGCAAAATTCAATCCTAGTCAATAACTAACATAGATCAGTAATTCCAGAAGCTATTACTTTAATGTCTTTATACGCAGAGAACAAATGTCAGGGATCTAAAAAGAGCATTCAGTTACAATAATTATATTCACAAAAATCATATAATCAGAGTTGGAGGGGACTTTGCAGATCCAACTCCTGCCCAGGATAGAAATCTTGCCAAACAAATGTTTCTCCAACCTGCAAGATCTGATAAATAAAAAGACTTATTTCATACTAAGCTTTCATAGGATTATATTTTTACTATTACAGGGAGCCTCCTAAACTCTAGTAGAAGAATTCAACTATGGACAGTGATTAACTGCACTTATCAACTATTCTCAAAGCAGCAAACCAAAGTCAGGCATATAGATAATTTAATCATTGAAACCTTAGAACAAGGAAATAAAAAGTAAACCCCAATGCAGAAAATGCTAATATATTTATGTGAAAGATAAGACTGAATTCAAATATTATAACGTTTTCAAAGACGTTTTTGTTTTGTCTTGTTTAAATTCTCTTTGGGAAAATAAATAAATGTGTCTGGTGCCAAGAAGATGTATATGTAACAGAGGAGAGATTGTACAAGGAGAGCCAAATTGGCCTCTGATTACAAAAATTAAGAGTTGTTAGCATCATTTCTAATACATTTTTATCAAAAAGTCTAAACTTTTGTGAGTGTAAATCACTTCATCGGATACTTCTAGTGAATTGAGCTACAGTTCATGAAAGCTTATATATCTCTTAATAACATTTGCTAGTCCTAATTAGACCAGCTGATCACAGGAAAGGTACAGGTAATTCTCATTTAGTGATCTTTTCAGTTACAATAATGAAAAGATAAAGAAAAGGGATAGAATCAAGATCATGTGAAGTGTTAATACCACTCTCTAATGCCTTGGTAAGACCACACTTGGAATACTGCATCCAGTTTTGATCACCATGATTTTAAAAAGATGTTGAGACTCTAGAAAGAGTGCAGAGAAGAGCAACAAAGATCATTAGGGGACTGGAGGCTAAAACATATAAAGAATGGTTGCCGGAATTGGCTATGTTTCAGTTTAATGAAAAGGAGGACTTGGGACCACATGATAGCAGTGTTCCAATAAAACAGCAGTGTTCCAGGGCTGCCACAAATGAGAGGGAATCAAGCTATTCTCAAAAGCACCTGAAGGTAGGACAAGAAGTAATGGATGGGAATCAAGAAGCAACCTAAAACTAAGGAGAAATTTCCTGACAGTTGGAACAATTAATCAGTTGTGAATACTGCAACACTGGAAGTTTTAAAGAAGAGATTGGATAACCATTTGTCTGAAATGGTATAGCGTTTCCTGCCTAAGCAGTGGGTTAGACCAGGGGTGGGCAAACTTTTTGACTCGAGGGCCACAATGGGTTCTTAAACTGGACCGGAGGGCCAGAACAAAAGCATGGATGGAGTGCTTGTGTGAACTAATATAAATTCAAAGTTAGATTACTTCATGTAACCTTCTGGGAGAGCAAGAGAACCCGCCACTCTTTTGGCTCCGCAGGCCAGATAGAACAGCCGAACAGGCCGGATTCTGCCCCTGGGCCGTAGTTTGCCCATGGCTGGGTTAGACTAAAAGACATCCAAGATCCTTCCCAACTCATTCTATTCTATTTCTAGTCTATTTCTATTCTATTCTTTAAAAAGGTAATTTTATGACCCATTCTCACATTTACAACATTTGCAAGTCTGTAAGGAAATTGAAGCAAGATGATAAGCACAGTCACACTTTCTCTTAGCAACTACTTTTCTTAACAGCCAATTTGCAGGTCCCAATTGTGGTTGCTAAATGAGGATGACCTATAGCCTATAACAGGGCTCTCAAATCTCCTGCCCTCAGGCTGGATGCATCATGCGCTGGCCACACCTGGTTTAGTGAAGGGGGGGAGTCCCAACACATCACATGATGCTGCTGGGATGACGTGAGTTTGACACCCCTGTTTTATAATAACTTCAAAAGAAAAGTCAGCTTCCCTTTTTCTCATAGCTACTTACCAAACTTTCAGTCAAGGGAACACTTGGAGTAGGATTTATGCTGATTATCTGCAGTTATCAAAAGAATCTAAGGGAGGATAATTCTTAAATTCCCACTATCTTCTTTGTTTCTTACAGGCATTTGAGATGTATCTTTCTGACTAAGACATTCAAACAAGTGGGATAGTAAACTTGCTATATTTATTTTCTTTCTTTCATTCATTCATTCATTGTCAGTTATAACAAGGAGATCAAGATAATATACCTGTCTCTACACACACCTGCTTTATCTTCATGGCATCCTCCAGAAGTCAGCTGGCTGAGATACAATATTGCTTTAAGGTCATTCAAAGATTGCAACATTTGTCCTTCCAGTATTATTCTCTTAACAAACTAGTGCTAGAGTTTCCATACCATGTTGTTATAACATAATTTATTTGATTAAATAAAACTGGTTCAAACCTATGCCATAGTGTAATCATGGTATATAATTTATAGTGAATATTCATCATGCTAAGTTCAGATCAAACAAGCTACAGAATTTACTGTAAACTAGCTATGAACTCCTGTTCCCAGAAAATGGTGCAAAAAGTTTAGCAATGATCAGAGACAGATTTTATTTGGCATTAAAAAGTTCATTCTCTGAAACAGGCTTGTTCTGCAAGAAGGTGTCAGGACCAAAATGCATCGGTAAGTGAATCTTTCATAACAGCCCACATCTCCCATCTTGCATATACTGACATTCATCATTGCAGATGCCCTTGTCAAGAGAGTCTGCAGCTTGAGGTGGACCAGGAAGTGAAAACAGGTGCCTAGCTGTGGTAGTGCAGTGGTTAGAATGCAGTACTGCAGGCTACTTTTGCTGACTGCTGGCTGTCTGCAATTTGGCAGTTTGAATCTCACCAGGCTCAAGGTTGACTCAGTCTTCCATCCTTACAAGGTGGGTAAAATGAGGACCCAGATTGTTGGGAGCAATAGGCTGACTCTGTAAATCTCTTAGAGAGAGCTATAAAGCACTGTGAAGTGGTACATAAGTCTAAGTGCTATTGCTATTGCTAATTATTCTCAAGATATATCTTGCACTAAAGGCCACAGGTCTCTATCTCTGAAAAAAATACAGCTAAAATAAGACATTTGCTGATCCAGATACCCCAAATCAGTTATCTGCAATTGCTGCTTCTCTAAATTGAAGGGAATAGATCTCTATGATTATTCTCAATTTATGAACCTGACCAATTCTAGATTAGATTTTTCTAATCTTCCCTTGCCACCAGAATCACCTTATTGGTGAAAGGGTGACACATAAATTTAATAAATGATACTAATTTTGATATAAGCAGCAAAATGCACATTTAGTTAGAAGATGTGGTTGTTAATTCTTTCACTAAACAAAATAGGAAACAAGGCACACATATGATGTTCTCAGAATAGAAAAATGATCACATTTGAAACTTTAGGGTTTTGTTTTATTACAATGTGAATAATTTTTCAAAATCTTACATTTACTGGATACTGAGCTAAATACAATTTACTTGATAACATGCTTAATTTTTATTGATGATCAGGCAATTGGATTCAGTAGTTTCAATGTCCTTTTCTAACTAACTCTTATATATATACCCTAACTGACTCACTACCAAACAAATCCTATAAAAAGCACTTAATTGATTTGGATCTTGAGCAACTACCTGAAAGTTTATACTTCTTGCTATAGATTAGAGGACTGTAATTTCTTCATTTAGCTGAAACCTAGCTAAATTTAAATAAAATTAAACAGTTTGGGTCCCATTACTACTTGAATGGGAGGCAACTAAAAATCCAAAATATGTGAGGTTCGGTTGAAAAATGTCTCCGAAGGCAGCAATATCAACACCCTTTCTTACAGATGCAGTGAAAATTACATGGATATCTTTATGTAGGAACTAGGGATCAAGCTGTTTGTGAGATAGTCTTTATATTAATTTTCTAAAACAAATTAACTTTAAAGCAAGTCTAAATTCTAAGGAAATATTTGCCTGCACATGCACAGATTAAAAGAAATTGAAAAGCACAGAAGTGGTACTATAGCTAGACAATTTAGGTGGTCCGAGGAAGCAGGTTACCATGCAGATGATTTGGGTATAAGCAATATACTGTGGCAAACTAAGTTCAAAATGCATTTTAAGAATAAAATAAAATTCATAACATGCTTCAAAAATCAGTACTAGGCTTGTTTGCTATTTCCTTCATCACCTGCCAGTGTCTGTAAGGTTATCAGAGATTCCTGTATGATATAATAATTCCACCACCTTTGCAACTCTAAACTCTTGAATATAGGGAGGCTTTAAGCCATCAAAAGGCTGCCCACTGCTGGCTTAGCCTACTGCATTATCTCATTTATTATGTAATCAATCACAACACTTAGTCTCCCATAGTTTGTATGGAAAGGGATAATAGATGGGGAAGGGAGTTTAGTCTAATGGATACAGTTCCAAAATTTACTGGGCTCGATGAAAGATGATGGTAGCATTTAGAAAAGCTATTTGCAGAGATAGTGAAGAAATTTTGAGAAAAGCCAGTGTTGTCTAGTGATAACTTTGAGGGAACGACAATAATCAAAGTTTAAGTTCAATCTCAGTAGCTACTTTTGAGCTTGCCACTCTCAGCCCAACCTATGTCAAAGTTAACTTCCAGCATCCTTGCAAGCTACTTCTAGATTTCAGGGAAAGGCAGAATATACATTTAACAAATACAAAAATAATGGCCTTGGCCAAAAATTAGCTTGGAAAAACATGATAGTAACTGTTGCTGCTTCTTATCCCAAATATTCTTCTATTTGGCTTGTGTGGCAGTTTCAACAGATTAAAAAAAATGTGATTTTTATGTTCAACACTTGAAAGACCAAATACATTTCCATAGAAACTTTTCTCTGCCCTGAAAGTAAAGTCTGGACAGTAAGTTTGGAGAGACAGTAAGGCGGTCCAGCATGTAGTAAAATTTGTTTGTGGCATTTGGCAAGGCTGATGGATCGTCAGCTATGTGATTTCACCTGTTGTTCTGGCTCATACAGTGCCTATGCAGGAGCAGCAGAGCCATGACAGCTCTGAGGAAGCAGCGGCAGCTGCAGAATAGCTGAGAACGAAGGGGTGGATGTCTCCTCATCTCACTGTCCCTATCCTCTGGCACAAAGCCTACAGTACAAGGCTGTGCTGTGGAGCCATTAGCTTTGGTCTGCTAATATCCGAGAGGACTGATACATGAGGGTGAGAAAGTATCTGTTCTTCAAAACTCCCTAATAGGGGAACCCCAGCAGTTACTGGACTGCTTTTACTGAATTGCTAAATGATAAAATTATTTCAAGTACTATAAAAGAATGTGTAGAACTGTATAAGGGCTACTTTTGAGAAGCTCTTTGGTGATGTTTTCTGAGTTATTATAGGCAGGTTCTGGAAGACTTACTTAAATAGCAAGAAAATTGTGGGAAATACCAATTATTTTTCCCTAAAAAAACAATTCAAGGAAGTTATGATTTGCAACTGAGGAATGGTAAAGGGCTGGACAATGGCAAGCTAGCCTGTTTTGCTTATTATTTCCCTGTGTTAAATTTGCTGCTACTGAAGTAACCTCAAACTATCCACTATTGACCTCACCCCATTCCTAAGAGGTCTGTAAGGGCATGCATAAATGCACCATCGTGCCTCCCGTCCCTGTCCTATTGTCCCCATTTAATCGTACCTATTTTCTGTATTGTTACTCATGTTTATACTTATACCTATTATTTTGTAAGTGATTGACAAATCAAATAAATAAATAAAAATAAATGTACACATATGGCAGTAGGCCTCTTTAAGGCTCTCCAGAAGTCTAGCACTCTCCTTCCTTAATCATTCTGCTCAAGCTCAGACAAAAACATTGATCTATTCTAGAGGACTTTCTGAATCTTTTCTTTCTTCTTCACTGTTGAGGACATTATCAGAAGCAAATTCAAACTACAAACTGAAAACTCCTTTCTGGGAACACAGGCAGACACAGAGTAACCTTAGTAACTCTAAAGCAGCTCTAAAGGTGTTAAGTTTGCATGAAGAGACAGACGGGGAGTGCTCTTTGGTTTATAAGTGACTACAGCTCAGAACGGACCTGCTTTGGCTGGGCTGCGGCTGCTACTTATAGCCAGCAGCCGCAGTTGCCAGCCAATCAGAGTGCAGGGTTTTTCCTGCACTTTTAAACCAATCATTTCTAACACTTTACAAGAACAGTTCAAACTAAACCAATGACTTCAAACCTACATACATAACAAAAGGCTTCTGTCTTACAGCTCTCAGCTGACAATACCCATTGCCTTTATAATTGACATGCATATGAGGCTGCAGTGTTATGCACATTTTATGATGTTATCCCATATAAATAACCAGCAAGTAAACATGTTTGAGGTACTACATTACTTGTGATAACTGCATATCTATCTAGAAAAATGATGTTTTGTGTCGTATCTCAAATTGTCTTACCAGCAAAGTAGTACCGTGTTTGATGAATAACAGTACATTTTTCTACACAAATCCAAATAAATTGTCTACAAACTATATGTTTTGGGTGCATAGATAAAAATGTAGTTCAGTAATATTTTACTGAAAGAAAAAAAGAAAGAACACCTCCCATCATGCAGACAATACTGATAATTTTCAACTATGGAATTTTTTTGCAAATTATTTACTTAAAGACATTGTTATGGATTTACAGACAACTGTTACATATAAGCTGGGTTGACAAAATCAGAAATGAGGTAATAAGCCGCCTGGAAAAGCCAAGGGAAATTAAAAAGCGAAAGTTAGAATATTTCAGACATGAGATGTGACACCTGGAAAAATACGGCATACTTCACTTAATCCTCCAGGGAAAGATTGAAGGCAAACAAGGTCCAGGCAGACGAAGAACATTGTGGCTTCAAAATCCAAGGGACTGGTTTGGGCAAAACTCAGCAGTACTTTTTCGTGCGGCTGTTGATAAAAACAGGATCACCAGCATGATTGCCGATGTCTGATGACGGCTATGGCACAAGAAGAAGAAGAAAGACATTGTCTGTTTTATTGTTATTTTCTTCAAAACCACAGTAGCAAGGACATCATAAATGTCTATGGAACTACTGATGTTAGAACAAACTTTTACAGATTTTACAGATATAACTTAGTTGAGATGTTATTATTAAATACTTAATTGAAAGGTGGTGTACATGAACACATTATATAGTCTGAATTGTGGAACATTTAATTTTCAGATATTTCTCTTTCCCTCACTTTGAAGACCTCCAACACACCCATTTTTTTCTAGTCTGAAAATCGTTGTGAATATATTTCTATATAGTGTCTTACTTTGAAATTCATTTGAAATATGAAAGGACAGAAGAACTGCAAACATTTGGAAAAAAACAATTGTACAATGAACAACAGAGCAAAAGGGGCACTTCTGGACTTGCAGAAAGAAAAGAACCTGGTTATGGCCAAAACTCTGGTTTTATTATAGAAGGATTGAAATGCCAGGAAGGGCTAGAGCTTCAAGATAGCAAACTGAGTATCTTGTTCAGTTTGTTTATTATGTCAATATAACCACACTATGTTCATAACATCATATTATGTGTATGTATATATATATATATATATATCTCCTTTTATTTGTTGACTCTCTTTTTTGTCACATGGTCTCAATATTGAACTGTAATAATAGACAAAGATAGGAAGGGACCATTTAGATCACTAAGTCCCGCACCTTCCATGTTATATACAAGCCAGGAGCTTGACTCAGCATAAGGCAGCTTCCTGTGTTCCTACATAAAACCTTTATATAGGGCTAAATGGTTACTCCCTTCCCCTCCACCTCTTGATCTTCCCTCTGCTTCTTTCACAAATCTCTGGGTTGACCTGCTTGTTTTTAAGTTAGAAGGAAGTGAAGGGCCGCAGCACCTTGAAGAATAATAGTGAAATCTGAGACAGAAAGCTTTTGTCACAAGGCTGTTGGAGAGATGAATTCCCCTGCAGCCTCTCAGATTTCAGCTACGTGGAGAGACATATTATGAGATCCCATCAATGGTGACAAAGGTATAAGGATGTGTGCATCGGCGTTCAATGTTTTCTGTACTAACAGTGAGAATCTTTGTTTCACCTTTAAAGATTAGGAAGTTTCTTTTCAGATATAAAATAATCTGACAACTGCTGTAATAGTAAAATGATTTACATATTTTTGTTTTATATTGCTTATTTTACTCTTGTAAATGTTAAAAATGTGAATCACCTATTTATATATTACATAGGCATAAATGTTTGTAACAAGGGTCACATTCCATGAGTAAACTATTGAAGACCACATGGTATGATTAAAGCAAGCAAACAGAGGGTAGAGACAGCCAACAGGTTGGAGTTGACTATTAACTGTCTAATGATCTTTTTTTTTCCTGGCATCTTTCTCTTCCAAGCAGTTGACTACAAAGAGTGATAGATAGTTCTGCTAAAAGCACAACCTGATTTCATTCAAAGAACTTTGAATAAGGCTGAATCCACATGAATTTAGTCTAAGACTGACAGCATAGCATAGAACAATAAAGTGGTATACATTATGCTTGTATTTAGATTTAGCTTCATTTTAATCCCATTGACATTAATGGGACTGTTTTGGCACCTGCTTTGCTGATAAACTGCTGCTGCTGCTTTGAGAAACCCTCACATTTGTGCTTGTTAAAATAATGATACTAAGGCAATTTAAGTCATTTAATTGTCACAGGCTTCTAGGTGTCAATCAACTGCTGAGGGCATGAGAAGGGCCTATTAATAATGGAAGCACTAACTCAATATATAATGCAGGCTTTTCAGTTCATTACATGGAGCCTGTGTACTTCTGGGAATCATTTTAATGAAGAGATGTTTTGTTATGAACAAAATACTATTGAAAGATTAGACAGATACTCTGCATTGACCTTGCATTAATGTCTTATGATAACATACATCAAATTTCTTAGGATAATTGAAAACAACTGTGTGAATATAAATATATATATGCACACATACATATCTTGAGAAAGCAACCTTGTCCTTATCAGGGCAAATTGTCAGAAACTTTTTTCTAAGTTAAAAATGTAATTGCTCTTTATTATTACTATTGTCTAAGATGGGGAAGGACTACCCACACCCATGGATCACATGTAATCTCTATTGTGCTGCTTCCAGAATTACCCTAGATATTCCACTGAAATGCACAGTAACAGGGTTTAACCTGTTTATGGCAAAAAGCTAAATAAAAAGCTAAATAAAATCTGTTGAGATTTTTGATGGCTTTAGCAGAAGCAAACTAGAAAGAAAAGTTGCCCGTTGAAAAATAGTCCCTTTTCCTATTCCAGATACTTAAAGATTATTGCCAACCAAAATTCTCCTCCTTCCCAGCTTATTTCCACAATAATCCTCTTGGAAATACTAAAGTGACGGATTCAAAACCAGCCTCTGAGCTTACTGGTTAACTGGAAGATTTAAATTCTATCTGTCCTAATCCAGCATTAATCACTATATCATTTGAATAATTTTCCTGCCATTGAAACAATCAAAATATTTTCCTCTTATTTCCATTTTATTTAGCATCCCCAAACTGACCTCTGTAGACATTTGGAGACATTAGCACTCACAATGCTAATGGAGGCAAAATCTAATTTATTCCATTGCATATCCCAACCTCTGGGTTTTATCTGATAACAGCGTAATTTTCCAGTGGAGCATAATACAAAACTTTTTTTTTAAGTGCATATGCATATCCAGAAATGCTTACAGTGATAATGGACTTGCTTATGACAAATCTGCCGCATGTAACATTGTGATTCATTTGAAGTCCTGAAAACCATTCTTCTAAGACGTTTTCCCATGTACCAAATAATAGATGTTGAAACTGTTAATAATAGGTAACTTTGGAAGCACAAGCTGCTTACATCAAGTTTGATTCAAAATGTAAAAGTGACAATCTATTAGCAATTTACTGCTTCACAGAAATTCAATAATCATTGGTCTTATCTTTAGCCAAAGAAAACATAGTTGTCCTCTGTCAGAAACATGCAGTTTGTCTTTTCATAACATGTGAACAGGCTTGTGAATCTGGAATGTGGAAAGTGCAATTTTGAAATATCAATAAGTTTAACTTTAATTATATCTATATAGCTTGTGAATTATAGTAAGAGAACCTTTTGTACTAAGAGGTTTGGGAAATCTAATCTTCATATTTCTGCCAGACTAAATCGCTCATTTTAGAAAGGTAAATCAATGGGAGGAAAAACTTCTATAAGTACCATTGTCTGGTACTTACTAGTACCAGGAAGTGAATGAAGAAAAAGGATTAGGTTGGATATTAGTTGAAGATTTATTTATTTACTAAAACTATAATTAGGAAATGAAGCTCTCTTACAAAGGTAAAACTACAAACAAGAAAATGCTTCAAGGCATGGAAGAAAGTCTGCTTAAAAAAAAAAAAAGCAAGAGCGATTAGAAGAATCAATAGCTATTTTCAACCTAATTTCCCACACTCTGAATTGGGATTACCCATTAATTAGTTTGCACCAGTTCCTTTTGAATAGCTATCATTCAAATGTTGATTGAATGACATTTAACTGTAAAGATTTGAAAATGGCTCTCCAATGGTTTACAGGAATAATCCAAGATAAATATTCTTTTATTGATGTTATAGAAGCTTCAGCTAAATCAGGATACCATTAGGTTGCAAGATGGATAAAAGAAGTTGCAGAATGTAAACAAATATTTACATTTGTAGTTTCTTTAACCCGTAAGCTGCAAATGTGTACAACTCTCAAAATTCTCTCTTTCCATTATGAACTAAAATCTCAACCTATTTGGACACTGCTAGATTGGATAGGCTGGTGCACAGCTGAGTACAGGCATCTACATTTTTGATCTTGCTCTGCAAAGATCTCCCAAAATTGTTACCAAATTGTAATTTTATGTTTGATAAAACAGAGAGGTCTATAATACATGACTAGACATTATTAACAGAATTTTATTTTATTATTTATGTATTATTAAACTTGTTTGCTGCCAATCTGTATATACTGGAGGAATTAGATACATTTTCATTTTTGCCCTATCACTGTGAATTCTATTCCAAATGTGACCCTAATCCCAATCATTGCACATTTCAATGAAATGGAAATGGTAGAAAAGTGAAATGGTAGAAAGTAAAACAAAAGATAGTATAATTGTAAACAATTCAACTATACTAGGACCAATAGGCCACTAAAATCTTTCATTACAAACTAAAGTATTCTGATTTTTTTCTCAGAAAATAGAAAATTGGTAGGTTGTCCTATTATATATTATAATATTATATAATATTACTGGTGTAATAAAGGTTGTATACTCTATTGTACATTATGTAAAAGTTTACTGCATTTTTTTAAAAGGTAAGAAAATGAAAGCATAACCAGTGGATTCCTTGCCTCATCTGAGTCCTTCTTGTTCCTTTCTAATCTTATGATGGGATCAATGATCTGGAAATTGGTTTTGTCCTTAGTACCTTTATTAAGAAATAAGACACTGAAGTAACTTTTATAAGTATTTATATTACTGTAATTAATTGTCATTGACTGTGATGGGGTCAGTCATTAGCAAATAGCTTGTAGATATTGGAAAACCATATGCTATCTATGTCTCTCTTCTCTCTCAGCATTACAATCCTTTTCTACAGTACAAATACAGTAAAATGTTGGAATGAATTCAGAAATATTTTATTTTATTTATCTTTCTCTTCTTTTGCATGACAGATAAAATTCAATCTCTCTTGGAAAGACATTCTATCAGAAAAATCAGTGCCTTTGATTTGGATGTTCAAAGACAGCTTTCTAGTACCCTCCAGATGTGCCAGTCCACAGCTACCAGAATATTAAGAGCTGTAAACCCAACATCTGGGGAAGGAAATCTGCTGAAGGCAATATTCATTCACATGTGGTGTCCCACCCCATGTTTTCTAATCCTTCAACTGATCTGGATTCCTGTTGCATAGCTGCACTGTCATGTGCACATGCTTCATCAATTTGATTAAGATTTATGTAAAGTGCTATTTCATCATTCACTTATGCCTGATGAATAATTTCCTCAAGAAAGTTTTGCTTCCAGATGAACAAGCAACCATCCATCCCCATCAGTACAAAAGAAGACATTTGTCTCTTGCCTGTCTTTTTGCATCATTCACACAAAACAATTAAAATGCTTTTCTTTCAAATTAATTTGGCAAAGGTCTGTAAAACATCAGGTGATTCAAATGTGTAATAATTTTCATTTAAGCCAATTTCAACCAATTTTTCCTCATACTTGGTTCTTTGAATTTATCAAAGATGTTTTATCTTTCTGTATGATTCTTGAAAACAATTTCTTGGTTCTGCCTGAAAATCTGGTAGAAAAAAATCATAAATGATATGTATCTTTCATGAAAAATGAAAATTAAAGCACAATTTAACATTTATTGATATTGTGATTTAGAATTGTATAATACTGTATACCTGAAGGCATAACAAGAAGCAATGGATGGAAATTAATCAAGGAGAAATTTCTTGACAGAACATTTAATTAATGGAAAGTTTTGCTATCAGAAGTTGGGGGTGCTCCATCACTTTTAAGAAGATATTGGTCAACCACTTGTCTGAAATGGTATAGAGTTTGCTGCTTAAACAGGGGGTTGGACTAAGGTCCCTTCAAACTCTTTCTGTTATCACAAGGGTAATTTTTCACTTCTGAATCTACCTAAAATCTGTATCAACTGACATCATTATCTGGCTTGTTCTACCATCTTTAGTTAGGAATGACCCAATTTGAAATAGTCTTTTAAAATTTGTCCAGCCTTTAAGATATTGCTGGAGTCTGTGGTTCTAAAGTCTCCCAGTTCTGGGAAAATTTCCCAGTGATTTTTGGCCATGTAATAGTTTTCCAAGTTATTACAAAATTTATTCTTTTTAAAGATGGATTTCTGAACCATTTTCAGGACTGAAAATATATTAAATCATTGTGTGATTTCAAAAGAGTATGATTGAACTTATAGCCCCGTCCTATCTCTAACACTTAGACTCCTTTTTCTAAGAAGATGGCAGCTTCTTTTCTATCAAGAGCGTGATTTCCTCAGGTTTGTAGATCTTCAGCAGAGCCAAAACAAGCAGTGGTGTATCCATAGAGAAAAGTGGATGTAGACAGACTTTACCTTTCTGATACCCACATTGTTTATGTGCCCAATCTTTTTGTATGTTTGCTTGTTTTCTTAATTCATCTTTTTCATTCTCCCTCTTTGGGCAGGCTTTAAAAGAGGACCAAATTAACAAAGATCTGAGATGCTTTTATGACATTAGGTAGAAGGCTGTTCAGCTGCTATGACCCCACCAAGGCTGTCCACGAGGTGTTGTTTAAAAAGTCAACATGATAGCTGGGTCATAATTCTGCCCATTTTTTATGTGGGTCATATATTTCTTTGTATATGTAATCTATGGATTTTTCCAGAAAAGATAGGTTGAATCTGCCTTTGGGCCCTAGCTTCTGCATACTCTGGGACTTATTCATTACTGCATACCAATGAACAACTTACAGTAATTTCAATGGAGCATAGATCATTATATATTCATTTTATAAAACAGGAAGGAAAAGAAAAACAATATTTTCATGCAAGACTCACAAAACTGATCATTCTTACAGATTTTCATTTTACATCTACTGTATTCCACCCTTGGTTTACCTTTTTGGCAATCGTTACCAAAGGGCAGTTTAGAACATCTGCAGACAATTTTTGGGGCACTAGTGATTTATAAAATTTTATTTCAAAGACATTTCCTACAAGATCTTGAGCTCTGTGGGACCACATGAATTTCCCCACAAAAATCCTTGGTTTCTTTCCAGAATTTCTTTCATGACTTCTCTTGTCTCAAGGATAAAGCAGTTTTGCTCAAACTCAGTCATTGTGAGCTATTAAATCAAGCAGCCCAAACAATTCCTTTACAATTTTGTCATCTTTCATTACATTTTTTAAAAATAGTTTAGAATCTAATTTTTAATAGCATTTATGCTGGATTTGAGCTTCAGCTTGTACATATGCAAGCTGATAACAACCTTTTGTTTATAATGTGACTTAAGCTAAGTGACTGGATCCCTGATAATACACAACTAGGCTGTTCCAATTTCTTCAGCTTTGATTCAGATATTAGAGATCATCTATTCTCAAATGAGATATGTGTAAAGCACATTATTTTTTCGGTGTAACGCCTTATTTTTCCTATGTAATAATTACACAAATCCAGCTGTGTTCAATGGTTCATGCTTCCATTTCCTATGGGTGGAATATAATATAACATCCAGTGATATGATTTGCAGACACAGTACTGTAAACCCTTAGTGTCTCTGGGTGTTCACAGAATTAAAATGCAGAATTAAGTATGTGGAAGAGTAGACCATTTTGGAAACTGTATAACTAATTTCTAATAATATATAAAAAGATGTAATTAACAATTAAAATTATTTTTCATTATCTGTTAAGACTGAATATCCTGATTATATATAGGCACTTTTAAAAGAAAAAAAACAACTATCCTTAAGTAGGCATCAACTACCTGACCTTGCAGGATTTAGAATATCTATCATCTCCCAAGCTTAAGTTAATTTTTTTAAATTATAAACCTTTTAAAAATCCTAAGAATAGCTCAAACTTCTTAGAATTTGCAAGTCTCATGAAGAGATTTGCCAAAATTTGATAAGAAATTTTAGAAGGTTCTGGCAGTCTTGCATGAAATCTTATGACGATTGTCATTCATCATAAATAGTTTAAGAAATGTTCTAGTGCAGTGGCCTAGCGATTAAGATGCTGGGCTTGTTGATCAAAAGGTAGGCAGTTTGAGACTCAAGCACCACATGAGGGGTGATCTCCCTTTCATGCCCCAGCCCCTGCCAACCTAACAGTTTGAAAGCATGCAAATGCAAGTAAGTAAGTATGTACTTTGGTGGGAAGGTAACAGTTCCATGCACTTCAGTGTATACTCATGTCAACCATATGACCATGCTAAAATCTTCAGACAACACTGGCTCCTTCAGCTATGAAACAGATGGACACCATTTTCTAGTTGAGAGTTGGACAAGATAGGACAGGGGTAAATTTTACATTTTTTAAAAACTTTCATATCATAGAAGTTCCTTCTTGCAACACTTTGAGATTTTATTTCATCACGTGTTAGCTCACTAGCAATAATAATTGGTAGTCTATGAAAATACCTTACACCTATGTCAAGCTCAGGAATAAGAGGAAGCATATTTGAAAAGGTGGGGGAAACGTCTTAAATGCAAGTCTGAGCTCTTTATACCCTTTAACACTAAAAAAAATCATCTATGGTTAACCCCAGATGTTGTAAATATAAAAACACTATTATTAAGTTATTTAATATACCCTGAGAACCCTAACCTGTGCCCAATAAATTGGCATTCACAAATTATCCAAAACCAAAAGAAATGTTACTTGAACTCTGTGTTCTTGCTTCTGTATAACACAGCTCACTAATACATTCCTTGTTGTGCAACAACTATGATGAATGTGCAGAGATCCATAGAACTGCATTCATGAAAAATATGAAACAGCAACAAAAATTAAGTATTGTTGAGTTGTTAGTGGAGAAAGAGAAGAGGAAATCCAAGTTTTAATGTTGAAAAGAATAGGACTTAAAACTGGAGCTCAGGAATGAACCAGTGGTTTGGAACAATCTACTGTTTTCAAAATTCAAAATTGTATCATTGATTGTGGTAAAAGGATCTGTAACAAAGACTAACAAAGGGATGAAGAACTTTAGCCAGTCAGAATACATATCATGTCTTGATGAAATATATATTTTTTCTCAGAACTGTTAGAAACACACTATATTGTGAGCCTCCAGTGAATCAAATAATAATGGCGACCTCTCTGCAGAGTAACAGTTACTTATGCAAGTCCAGATGCAAAGGTATAGCAACAGACACTTGCCAGAACTTTTGGTAACTGGACAAATTGAGTCCTGAGAATGATAGTATATTACACTGCCACATTGTTAAAGTTAGAGAATCTCAGTGAGTTCAGTGCCCTGAGGTTATCCAAGTAAGTGTCAATGAAGATTTGCAAATTAAAACAAGAGAAACTTGTAATAGACTGAAGATGATGGCCATGTTACTTTAGTTCAGTGCTTCTTAAACTAATTACATTCTCCCTTTTCTCAGTCCCAAATACTGTCATTACGCCCCACAAAAACAGATTCTGTTGTTTGACACAAGTGTCTTGGTGGCAGCAGTCTCAAACTGGAACCTTGAGTCACAAACAAGCAATTGCAAATTGTTCTATTATCCCCAGGCTAAGCCCAAATTACCTCCTTGGTTCTTTAGGGATAATTACTCCCAGTCTAAGAATCACTGCTTTAGTGGGATAGTTTAGACTTTGAATACAAATCCCAGCCCCCCTCCAAAAAAAAAATTCGCTTCAAATTTCTCTCCTTCCTTCAGGCACCCATACCACTCTGGATCAGAATCATGGCCTTGTGCAGGGATACAAGGACAGCTAGTGACTTCAGGAGCGTCCGTGCATCCAATGAGCACAACTGGATGCCTCTGACCCTGTGCATAAAGATTTATTTTAAAAACTGCTGCCCTTTACTACCGCCCTTACCTAGATCAAGGTCAGCCAAATGGATCTTCTCTAGTACTGTTGCCTCATCTTAAGCAGGATAACTTAAAGAAAGATGTCATGAAGATCTTAGGGATAGTAGAAATGTATGTCAGGAAGAAGTCCTTCTGATAATCTGGCTCTAAGTACTTTAGGGTTATAAAGGTTAATTTTACCCTATCCTTTTCTTGCCTGGCTAGCTTTCTACCTACAAGGAAGAGATTTTTGAAAGAGAACATTCTGCTTGAGATGGAACATCCTAGTCAGAATTCTACCACTTGAATTTGCTGTACATGTCAAACCTGTTTCCTCATAGAATTAAAAGGAAAAACATAGTTGTTTCAGCTCACAGTAATAAGGACAATTAATTATTTTTGACTTTGTCATGTTGCTACTATCATTTCAAAAATGGTCTTGCCTTCCTTATTTCTTTCTGTTTTTCACTGTTGTGCCCTGCTGATCATTTTGAAGCCCGCCAAATTCCCTTTTATTTTGTTTTAACAATTCTAGCATGAACTGTGACTTGCACAGATGGCCTGTGATAAACCAAACAGTGTAAATAGGAAACTTACTAAGTGAAACAGTGAGGTCTTGGGGTGGGGAGGGAAGAGAAGGAACCAATTATGCCATAGAGAATTTCCATTGAGAAGAAAAGGGCATGGCATAAGATTGGCAGATTCCTCAACTACAAAACACATACAATTTTGTATGGTTTGGTCTTGCATCACACTCAAGATTCTGTGGTTAACCGAGGGATAAAAACAATTACAGTGGATGTAAAATGGACAAGACTTTCTAGGTAGTTACTAAATAAAATGTAGAATGTTGAATTCATTTAGAAGTCCTGTACAGCACTCAAGTGTTAGCTTCCTGTGTATTTCAATGAATTCTCATATGATATCAAGATGAACTAATGAAAAGGCTCATGATATTTAATTTTTATATTTTGTTTTTTATTGAAATTCAATAAAATATATTTAAAAAAGAAAGCAATTTAAGTGGCTGATCCCTCCAAGTGAAGAAAGACATCATCCTACTGGCACAGGGCAGTATTAATAACCAATGTACATCACTGTCCATATTGGACATTTCTCAACTTCAGGTCATATAATTACCCAGTTTCCTAATGATTATTTCTGATGATTCTGGGAATTGAAGTTTATCTGCAGAATACCCAGCAAGGGGAACACTACATTAATGGAACCTGTTTTTCTAAGCCATATGCTGACAGCTGCAAGAACAAATTTAGCACAACATTGGAAAAGAGAAGTCTTGCTGACAATATCAGATTGGGAGAGCAAAACTGAAAGGTCTCCAGCAATGGCAAATTTATCAGTCTATATGCCTAACAAGTGTTTAACCAAAATTAAACAGGGATGATTCCCTAACATACAGCATACATTACAAAGCAAGGCAAATTTAGACATTGGGAATATGATTTCTAGACAAAAAATATGAACCAATTAAAAATAACAAACGAAAGTGCTTAAAGAAAAACTAGCAATGTTCCTTAATGTCCAATGTAAAGTATAAATATCTAGAATAATTAGCAGTTGAAAACATAAATAGAAATGAAGGAAAGAATATGTCATTAGAAAGTTTTCTCACAGTGCTTTTTATGCATATTTAATAGTTGCTTCTTTATCTCTCTCTCTTTTATTTGATTATCTTTTTTTCTGGATTTTTGTAATGGCTTCAGTTCTACACACACAGTTATATAAATAGACTAAATGGAATACTTCCTGTCTTTACATAACATATCATATTATTCTATAGTATATACTTTACAGTACAATATAGAGAATGCCTCCAAAGTTACATGCAACGTGATTATATCATCCAAGGAAGAATAGTTGAATCCTATCTTTTCAGCTTATTCTCTGATTTGTTTGTTTCCTCAGAAGAGTTGTGTAATTTGCACAAATAGGCATTGATATGGATACCCAGATTACATCACAACAATCCAAAGTTAGTACAGGAATACCAAGTTCCAAAGTGGAAAGGTGGATGATATGGTTGCTATTAAGTAAATACCAGTTGGGTCCAGTACCTGAGGAAACAATTATATCCAGCCAATCATTTCCCATCAATTCAACAAAACAACTGGTCTAGTCAAAGTGATGAAATATATTCATTACCGCTGGTCCATATACATTTTCTGTGTACTTCAAGAATAATCACAGCTTATACAGTGCCTTTAGTGTCAATCAAAGAGGTCTAGAGAAGTATACAAAGTAGATGTTGGGTACTTCTCTGGACCTCTTTGATTTTTCCCCCTTGGAGGAGGGCAAAGCATTAGTTAATTCATACTAGGATTCAGAAGGTTCAGGCTCTTACTCCTTCAACCATGTTGGCTGAATCCACCCCTAATCAACTAATTCACTGAAGCCAGTGATTATAATTACAGATAAAATCATTTGCACATATCAACACTAGTCTCTATACCTGGTAATAAAGTTTGTCTAAGTAAGCACTCACATTACTGAAAAATAGTAACAGATAATGGGACAGGGGCTTTTCCTCTGTCCTGGTCCTTTTAGATCTCTCAGCTTTCAATACCATCGACCATGGTATCCTTCTGCGGCCCGGGGTTGGGAGTGGGGGCACCGCATTTCACGGTGGTTCTCTCTTACCTTTGGACCGCCAGCAGTCGGTGTTGCAGAAGAGCAGAGGTCCCCCCGAGGCCCTTACTTGTGGGGTGCCTCAGGGTCAGTTCTCTCACCTGTCCTGTTTAATATCTACATGAAACCGCTGGGCAAGATCATCCATGGTTTTGGGGTGAGGTATCATCAATATGCTGATGATACCCAGCTTTATATCTCCACCCCAGACCAGATCAGTGATGCTCTCCGTGATGTCCCGGTGCCTGGAGGCGGTGCAGGCCTAGATGGGGAGTAACAGGCTCCAGCTCAATCCAGCCAAGACTGAGTGGCTGTTCTTACTGGCATCTCGGTTTCCAGTGGATGTGCCATCTTTGGTCATGGGGGGAGTGTTACCCCCTGTGGATAGGGTGAGAATCTGGGTCCTCCTGGATGCACAGCTCAATCTGGAGGAGCAAGTGGGAGCTGTGGCCAGGGGGGCTTTTGCCCAGGTTCGGCTGGTTCGCCAGCTCTGCCCTTACCTGAACCGAGATGCCCTTCAAACGGTCATTCATGCACTTGTCACTTCCAGAATCGACTACTGCAATGCTCTCTACATGGGGCTACCCTTGCGGATTACTCGGAGGTTGCAGCTGGTGCAGAATGTGGCCCTGCTGGCTGTGATGGGGTATCCCAATACTCCCATGTTACCCCTCCTGCAAACTTGTATTGGTTGCTGGTTGCCTTCCGGGTTTCCTTCAAGGTGTTAGTAACAACTTATAAAGCCCTAAATGGCTTGGGTCCAGGGTACTTATGGGAACGCCTCCTGCCAGCATCACACTCTGATCGCCTGCGCCCCACAGGAGGGCCTCCTGGGAATACCCGGTTAGGCATTGTCGGCTGGCAGTCCCAGGGCTAGGGCCTTTTCTGTGGGAGCTCGCCCTATGGAATCAGCTCCCCCAGGATCTTCGTTTGGCCCCTGATCTCTCCCTTTGTCGAGACCTGAAGACTTGGCTGTTTCAGCAGGCGGCCTGGATTGACCGGGATAGGTAGTTTTAATTGTATTGTTAATTATTGTAATTTTAATTGCTTTTAATTCAGTTTTAGTAATTTATAGACTTGTATTTGTTTAATTTTTTTTACTGTAAATGTATTCTTTTATATGTTCACGCCCTGAGTCCTTAGGGAGAAGGGCGCATACAAGTCTAAATAATAAATAAATAATTCTGAAATGTTTTTATGGGTTATTCCATGTGCTCCTTTAATTTTCAGTCCAGGAATATCTGCATGTACCAATGTAGTCATTCTGGAATTGTCCGCTTCAGTGGGATTTAACCCCAAGAAAATTTGCACTGATTAGAAATCCTTTCCTGCTGCTGTGGTTGCTATTGTTTCTTCTTAAACCAAAGAAATGGCACCAAAATATTGCTAACTTCTCAGCAGCAACATGATTTTAGGCTGAACCATCTAAAGTGTCACTCTCATCAGGACAATACAACCCTTGGCAAGGAAATGAAATGGTTCCCATAACAAGTCTCTTGTGTTTCCTGTATTTACAATGAAGTGTCACATGTTACCTGAGGGTTTCTAAGTTCTTTGTGAAAGAGAATGGGGACCAAAGTCAAAGAGGTTACTATTCTCTTCCCCCTCTGCATCTCTTTATTTGGAAAGGTTGGGGCTTGTAACCACTACATTAATATAGGCTACTTTTCAAGTCCCCAGAAAGGCTCAGGAATGGTGCAATTTTAAACCCCAGACATCTTTCCACTTGTCTGCATTTTCTGTGACAGCAGCAGTGTCTAATGGTGTGAAGTTCTGGCAGTTAGAATACTTTGATATGTACTTTCCCAGGCTTCAAAAGAACAGAGAGACAATGAACTCATGACTTGAGGGCGAGCAGAGTCAGCCAAGAACTGGAAGAGTTTATCTTTTTTTTCTTTCAGTGTCTCTGGCAGGAGTTGAAATATTTTGTGAGGTGAAAGAGATGTACAAGAGAGAAAGAGAGTTGTTAGTGGTTTCTGAGGCTGCAGGTTTGATGCCTCGGGCAGTTTTCCGGTCTGCACAGGTTTGCTATTACTGCCACAGGTAAATCAGGGGACAGCTCTTCATCAGAGTCAGAAGACTTATAAACTATGAAAGGCATAGAAAGAAGCAAATAATTAAACAGATCCTTTAAAGCTCCCTGGATTTCTTGAAGTCTTCAGTCAATAGTTGTAGAATGCTATTCTTAGAAGGATATTAGAATATTGGCAAATGTTTATCTGTAGGCAGGTACTGCAGATCATATTGATTTTTATCAATTCATGTTTTGTTTTCCCAAATAATTATCTATGACTTTCCAAACCAGTTTTCATAATGTTGTTTACCCTACAAAGGATTGCCAAAATGGGTATGTATGTATACATGGTTTTCCAAATCTTGGGATATTGGTGATTGTCAAAAATGTAGTTGGGGTTCTGTGGGGAGGGGAGACTAAGCAAATATAAATCCTGTTGGCATAATTTCCATTGGAATTAAAGTTAGTTTATCTAAGGGAGACTTTCTTTCCAAGTTAAAATCCTTAACTTTATGACTTGTTTAAACTAAGCTTACAAACTTAAAAGTCTATTTTTCTCTGCATTAATCCAAAGATGCCAAATAACATATCATGTTATTGTCATGTGGGGATGATCAGTAGACAGAATGTTATTGTCCTCTTAGTGACCTATAAGACAACCAAACTCACTAGGAGATTAAGAGAGGGTAATTTTCATATTTTATATTTTCATATTTTAGGGCAATGGGAATAGAATTATTATAGATGGTCATTGTGTGTTTTTGGTTATCTGAAATATATAGCTTGTAGCACTTTCTTCAGTTATCTTGATTTTTTTTAAAAAAAATTGCACTGTAGGTACTTTTTCAAATGGTGTTTCTAGCGTAACTTGTGGTTTTGTTGACACATTGAACCTGGGAATTTCCGCAGCTTCAGCAAGTTTAGTTGGGAACATCCAGCATACCTGGAAGATAGCCAGTCTGGGAAGAAAAAAAACCTAGATAATCACGTTTTTAAGTCTATGAATTTGTTATATAGGAAAATTATGCAGATCAGTTGTTCTTCCTGCCCAACACATACAACAGCAGCACACTTGCATTCTCCTCCTCACAACTAACCCTGTAACCCTGAATTTATTGCTTGCTCCAAAGTTACCCAGTTAGAAAACACTTGTTTCAAGACAGCTTCCTAAAGTGTCACTTTTGGATATTTCTTGTAACCCAAAAAGTCACAAAACAAGAAGCAACAATGATTTTCCTAGAACAGGGGTCTCCAACCTTGGTAATTTTAAGACTGTGGACTTCAACTCCTAGAATTCCTCAGCCAGTGAAACTGGCTGAAGAATTCTGGGAGTTGAAGTCCACAAGTCTTAAAGTTGCCACGGTTGGAGACCCCTGGCCTAGAGGACTCTAATAGGTCAAAGGCAGTGTGATGTGGGAGTGCATTACCTTTGCTTAAGTTAAAGAGAGGACACAGAAGGTGCCTATCCTATAAAATTCTTAAATTCTGTAGAGCAGAACTCACATCGTCATGACTGGGTGTGGCCAGCACGTGATGCATCCGGCCCACAGAACGGCAGTTTGACAGCCCTGCTGTAGAGAGGACTAACTGTCACCTAATTCTATTTATTCCAGGTTTGCCATTTTGTCTGCTACAGGCCCATACTGGACAATAATGTGCTTGAAACAAGAACTGGTGTTGCTTTTACTCCCACCAGTATAACCCTATTATAGTTATTCCTGCAACAGAATGCTAAATCTGGAGAAGTAATTACCAGAAGTTTATTGATAACCTGGAGGGAGTTAAAAAGCATAACAAAAATAAACACATTAACAGGGAGATTTATTTATGAGGGTTGATGAAAAGCTAAGAGGATATAATTTACTATAATATAGTAACAAAGCATTAAAGCCTAGTTTCTCTTAAGTACCGTGGATTCTTTGCACTATATTTCTTTTTAATTAATATCACCATCATAATCATTTTAGACATTGTCTAGCCACTGCAGAATGAAGGCTTCTTCCGCATGTTTCCATCCAATTACAGTCCTAAGCGTTATTTTTCCAGTTGGGCCTGCAATAGTTGCTGATGTCATCGATCCATCTTGGTTTAGGTCTCTTTTGTGGACACTTTTTATCAAGTGGGATTCATCTTATGACTGCCTTGGTCCACCTGCCATCAGTTCTTCTTGCTATGTGACCACCCCATTTTCATCCCAATGCTTTTACTTTCTTGATAATATTGTATGCTTTCTCTAATCCATGTGAAGGTCTTTCTATCTTGTCTTGTAATGCCACGGATATATCTTTCCATGGCTCTTTGCACCACTCTTAGCTTTTGTATTGATTTTGAGGTCAGTGTCCATCTTTCACAGGCATATGTTAGAGCAGGTAGCACACACTGATCAAACAACTATTCTCTTCAGCCATAGGGAGGTTGTTCTTGAAAATTATGCTTAACTTGCCAAGTGCCTGCCAACCACATTTATCATGGCTTATATATTATCAAATTAATATATATAAGAGTAAAGCTGGGTTGCATGTATGCCCTTAAAGGAAAAAAATAAGAAAAGAAATTGCATTTTATTACATGTACTTTGTAATGACTTGAAAAATGGGATAGGAAAATAAAACCTTACATGGATGGAGTAAAATTAAATAATTTTTGTACTGTGTTCTGCACTATATGATGGTGATGGTAATGATTATAATATTGAACATGGAAATGTGAGAACAAAAATCAGCAAAATAATTTCCTGTACTGATGAGTTTGCAGTCTAATCTTATTCCATTTATACAAATGTAAAGATTAGCCGGGCATTTTATTGTCTGATCACATTATGCTATCAATGGAAATATACCTACATGCACACAAATACACAAATTTCTTCACTGCAATCATATTTAAATGCGAGACCTATCACTTTTGTTTTATTTGTTTTATTTTTTTGGTGGCTTCAACTCATTCTTCATTCCTGGGAACTCCCTGAACAGGTCTCAGAATTTTCTTGGCAAGATTTTGGAAGTGGTTTTCCCTTGCCTCCTTCCTAAGGCTGAGAAAGAGGAACTGGACTAAGATCACCCAGCTAGCTTCATGCCTAAAATGGGACTAGAATTCCAGATTTCCCAGTTACAGTCTCTTAATCATGAAACTCAACACAGCATATGTAGTATCCCAGTGTCCTTACACCAAGCTTTGACCAACCAAGTCTTCAATGAATAAAGATGGTTGCCAGCTGTGCTGCCAAAACCACTGTTGTACAACGGGTAGATGACATTAATTGACCTAATAAAATAGACTGGAATTAAGAACGGAGAAACTTACCCTGAATTGTGCAAAGAAAGAATGATAGGTTTTGGAAGAAAAGCTGAACCTCTGAGCAACAGAAATTGTTCTCAGCTGCTACATCAGTTCTGAAATAACAATCTTTGCTAAAAGGAATATAATGCTACCATTATTGATACCCTAGTTACTTGTTCACAAATAAAGTATTCTCCACCTTAAAAGTTAAACACTGAAAAGATCATAAAAATCTGCACGGATGTAATATTCCAGGGAATAATAGAAATAGGGTGAGATTTATGAAGATATGAATCTGGGAGACTTTTCTTTTTTCCCCTTGACAACAGCAGCTGCTAATATGCCATAATTACAAGTAGAGATTTCAGTTGTTGATGAAAACTCCCTTTTGTACTATAGTAACAACAATGCAAAAATGCAAACAGACCCAGGACAACAAGAAATGTCATTTGAAAAAAAAGCTTTAAAAATAACTACTTTAAAAGATCTGCTGCAGCCCCCCCCCCTCTTGTTTTTCTGGGCTGCCAGACTTGTTTGCATGGCTGATTGTCAAGGCTAGCCTCTTCTGGGCTTATTGTCAAGGTTAGCCTCTTCTGGGAAACATGTATTATGTTCTACTTATACTAAATAAATAAAAAGACTATTGCATATAAAATATATCACAATATAGAGAATTTGTTCTTTATGCAACAAATACTCTATCTTCATGCAAAAATCTAAGCAGGGACAAGATATATACAAACAGCATAAAGAGAATATTTTGAAGGGTTGGCAAATATGGGGGATGGGAAGGTAGAATGAAGAAGGAAAGAAAGAGCTGACAGACTAATGATTGAGTCAGTGACAGAGGCTAATGACATCTACATTAAAAATCAGGCAAAAAATAAGGAACGATAATGATAAATCATTATAGATTTCAGAAAACATTACTTAAGAAAGTAATAAGAGCAAATCAGGTGTAAGAAAACAGCAACAGAACACATTTTCAGCTTCTATTTCATTTTCTCTTTTTTCCTCCACGTATTTTTTATAAATAGCAGAAGAATAAGGTACAAACCAGTAGAACAGCATTCCTCCTAGTGCTCTGACAACAGAGTTTCTTGAGTAATAAAACTCATATGCCAGTTATTCATGTTAAGTCAGGGTGCCCATTATATCCACTAAATCAATCAATCTCTCTCTCTCTCTCTCTCTCTCACACACACACACACACACACACACAGAGTTTTTTCTATATAGGGAAGGAAAGTGAAAGCTTACAACAGAATCTGAAACTGCAAAGCAAAATCTCCAAGCAGTCTCAGAATTTGGTACTTGACACTTCAAATAAATTTGAATATTCAATTCAAAGATTCAGTCTGAAGATCTGATTCAGTTGATTTTCTTTTTCAGATTAAGTCATCTCTTCAGCATTTCTAACAATTGAGAGGACAAGCCTGAACATGCCACATTTTCTTCATACAAGGTTCAGTACTTCTTTTACGGTGTTTGTAACTGAATGGCCACACACATCTCAAGGAAAAGATTAGGTGTCTCAGTACCAATCTCTTATGTCAGAAATTCTTAAACTTTCCTGGTTTACAGTACTATTAGTGAGTAATGTTTTCACGTGATCTCAAAAGGCTGGTTTGAATTGGAAGAGACCATTTAGTCATTTAAATAACCCAAATAAGAGACTACTCATTTCCATGCCATTTCTTCCATCATGGAATTGCTATCTTCTTAAGAATCTGTTCTAATGTTTAGCTAAATTCTATATTTTAGTGACATTAGGTTTAATAATGCTTTCAAAATTTCAGCTCTCTTCCATATGATGCCCACCCAGTATAAAAAGTGCTACTTCTACTCTCATGTGTCTACTTTCAATACTCCATACTCCTTCCTTCCTTCCTTCCTTCCTTCCTTCCTTCCTTCCTTCCTTCCTTCCATTTTATGTTTACTGTATATCCTTAACTATCTTCCATCTCAATATCTGTGGTTCTGCATCCCTAACCTCTGCTGAAGATGTTACCTGGCCCGGTAACAAAATATTCAGAAACCAACCCACAAGTTCCAAAAATGAATGTTCACCCTCAATTTTATAATCCAACACAAAAAACATCACTGGGCCATATAATAAGTTGGAGGAGGGCATAAAATGGGGACAAGGGGTTGTTGTAAAAAGAAACATATTAACAAATGTGGCTGCAATCTGCATATTAATGAGGAACTTCACCCCACAAAGATAGAACACTTTCTCTTGACAAGGCATGTATTTCCTATAAATAAAGCTTTGAGATTGGCTTTATCTGATTTGATCAGCCTCTTCACTTCAACAAAACAATCCCCTTTAGTTAATTTGCCGGAGGTAAGGTGGCTGCTTCAATCCAGTGGCATCCTTATCTTGATAAAGTTCTCCATTATTCTGAGTTTCCAAACAATCCAATAAAAACCCAGCTTTAACTGAACTTTTGAAAGCAAATTTATATTACAATAATAGCTGTCACTCCAGTTGTCCTTAAATCACTCTCAGTATTGCTATCTCAAGTGCTGTTGCACCGCCCAGGGTTAACATATAAGAGACTGGCCAGTTCAGTTGATTTGGAGGATAGACTGAGAAAGGAGCACTGCTTGGCTTTTGCTTTAGGCAGCAAAAGTCTTGGACTCCTCTGGTAAAAGCCCCTCAAATGAATGAATAGGCACAGCTGCAAATGGATTTCAACCATTGTACGTGGCACATTTAAAAATTGTAAAAAGCAGTACTCCTTTCATTTTAAAATATCTACAGACCTCCCATCCGTCTCTTTGGTCTGGACAACTGTTATTTCTTTCCCTCCTTGTCCATAAGCCTGTTATACTGCAGCTTTCTTTTCTCCTGTTCCCTTTCAATTTGACATCTTGCAGAAACATTTACTATATATCTCTTGCATTTCCTTCCCATTTCAAAGCAGAGGTTTCAGCTGCTCCTATTTTTATGGATAGACCTGTCATTCGTACATAAAAGATGTGATGACAAGTAAATGCCTGAGATAGTATAACCTAAGAGGTGAGGATAACTTGTTTTATTTAATGTTTCTACTTCATTTCATGGCGTGTTTTTACTTTATTCTTATGCTACCTAACATAATAAAATTACAGTGTCTGGTTTCTTAATCATATCCAAATTGTCTCCATCTTTCACTTTCTTTTGAATATCTCCTTTTGTTTACTTTCATGTATTAAGATGCTAATAAGCAAAGGGCATCTTTTAGAATGACAGCACTACTTGTTACATTGCAATAAAAATGAATGCTATAAATAAAAGTAATTACTATTTATTAACTATATTATTACAATGAATGCAGTTGAATGCAGCTGTCCTAACTCTCCTATTACCTGTTTCCTCATTTTGAATTCAGAGGTTATTTCCTGAACCTCCACTTAAGGAAATCAGGAAAGACACAAAACAAATCCATAATTCTATATACATAATATGAAATGCCAGATCCATTGACTCAGACCTCACAACAACAGATTTCACATTCAAAACTATTTTGCTGTTTTCAACAGGAGGCAAGAAATACATAAATTACACATATAATAAACATTTTTGTTTGATTTCGCTAACACTATAGAAATCTTTACATTATGACATTGTCATTTCTCATTCCTGACAAATCTTTTTTTCCAGTTGACATAAAACATATATTTCAAGCCTGTTTTCTATCAGGGTTTCCACTCAGTGATGAGCTTTTGGAATTGTAAAGGAACTAGGAATGTCTATTACAAAAATTCAGCCTAGTTAAATGACCAAAATTAGCCAATTTTGTTTGATTTCTAAAAGCTAACCATTTCAAAACAAAGATTTGAACTTATTTAGATTGACTGGTAATTTTTAAAATACGTTGGAAGAACAAAACATTTCTATCTCATTACCAAAACACCTACATGGATGCATCCACAAAGTCAAAATTGACTTGGAGACTTCCCAATATAAAAATATATAATGTTAATATAATTAAAGCAACTGTTTTCAATGTTCCTTGAGGAATTACAGAATCATAGGCCTGGAAGGGACCTTGAATGTCATTCCAATCCCTGCCCAAAACAGAGTCCTTATACAATCCCAGACAAATGGTTGTCCAATGTTTTTCTGAATCCCTACAGCAATGGAGCACCCATAATTCCAGGAGTCAAGCTGGAGTCAAGTATTATTGATTAATCATTCTCACTGTGTGATGACCCAGGGTGGGATACAAAATAAACACAGTCACCAAAAAACAGATGAAGCCCCTTTTATTCCTTCACTTTGCTTCCAAGCTCCAAATACCCTTGACTGGAGACAAAAAATTCCCACACAAGCAGTTACAAGAAGGAGGAAATGCCATTTAAATTATAAAGAGTAAAAAACAACACAAACCAGGCAAGATAAGGGCTTGAAGACATCCACAGATATCAGAACACACACTGGGAAGGACACCAAACTCAGAGAGGAACAATAAACTAGAGATATTTCCACGCTATGTTTCCAGCGCTTGCCTGTACGCAAGTCCGTGCTTTTATTCAGTTGTCACAGCTGCAGCCCATGAAGAAGATCAAGGCCCTCTCCTCCCTAGTAGACCATGTCTCTTCCTTATCCTCTCCTCCCTGCGTGCCCTAGGATGGAGAGGGGATGGGCCTGGGTCCCAGCCAGCTTCTGCCCTTCCCCAGCCTCCTCCACAACCTCCAGAACCACACTTCCACTACCTGTCGGCTATTCCTCCTCTCTCTCAAAGTCCATCTCCACCAGGGGCATGACACACTGCCAGAAAGTGTGATAACAACTGTTTTCAATATTTTTTAAAAGCAAGACTAGCAAAACCCAGTTTAAGATGTTTTAGGAAAGACCCATTAAACATAAGTTGGCAGAAGTTAAGGTCAATTAAATATACATTGGAAGAAATCAGTTTCTCTACTGCTTTTCTACTGCTCTGTCACTAACCGGAAAAGGCTATGTATTAAGTTGATAGTTAAAATGACTATAGATTGACAAAGTTGAAGTCTTTATTTGCAATGTTTGTGAGGAAATTTCAAAGTTGTTGGGGCATTTTTTTTAAAAAAAAGTAGATCCTACAGTGACACAGCAGTCTAACCATATGGTGTCATTATTCAACCAACACAAATTTGACACTTGGTGAATTTATTATATTTTGCTTTGCTTCTGGTGCCTGAAAGGCTTTGTAACGATCCTTTCATAAGGCCTGTCACAGATGTTGATGTATTTTCCCTCCTTTGCAGCCCAGGTTTTATTGTGGAAACTGATACAACTTCACTATAGAATTTCTAGATGAATTATTCACGCATTGCAAGCTTTCTGCACAAAAAAAAGGCTCGGAAGAAATCCATCTTCAATTCAAGAAATAGTTCCTTTATATCTTTTCAACAACAGAATATCACCACACTTGTTTTTCAAGCATTTTCTGTTATCATGTTTGTCATCCAAATATTTTGGGCAACACATTTATACACGATAACTAGTTGGTATTTCCTTCCCCATCCATTCATACACATAAGGAGACATGTATTCACCTTAAAGCACCATTAAGGAGCTCTGGAAGAATGGAACAGGATATTACAAGAGACAATAAAGATGCCATATAGGCCAAACTCTTATCCTTTTCTTTGAGCTTGCTGTTGTAATTCAAGCCCCAGCCATCCTTTATGATTTATGAATTTATGAAGCAATTCCTGAAATATCTCATTTGTTGTACATAAAATATAATTTTAGTAGCATATGCACAGATGAATTTTTAACCGATTTTAATGGGGAAAGCAGATGAACTGATTTTTATGGTATGCAGAATTAATAAATTAATAAACCTTACTTGCATTGGTTTATTCCAATATTTATCATTCTATTTAAGGGTTAATAATAATAACCGGGTTTGATAGTAAATGCTTGAAAATGAAATGTATAGCTTCAGAAATATAGCTATGCCTATGTGCATATCAGAGTAAGCTTTGCCTAAATGTGTTGGAATTGTCTCACTGACAGAATTTTTAATATGGTTATGGCTCTTCGCCATTCTTTAAAAATTAAATAATCATATGAATGCTGATAATTAATTGATTCTATCCTTCATCCCCCTTCATGAAGCTATTAAATCTTCCAGATGGGCTGGCTTTTGATTGCATATTCCTAGCTGAGCTTTACAAATGGGTGCTGATTTCTATCATGATCTAATAGTTGATACTTTTTGTGGTTTATCCACCATCTGTTAGAAGTCAATTATGCCAAAACATTTTAAAAGAAGAGGGGGGGAAATGCATCTTGAGTCTGTGTCAAACCCCATCATGGCCATGCCCAACTCCGGCCACCACACAGCCCTTTGAAGTCAAACACATCCCCGATGGGCCCTCAATGAAATCGAGTTTGACACCCCTGATGTAGGGGATATTCCAGGTATTTGCATTTATGTGGAAAACTCTAAACAAGTCAGGAATGTATTAGATAGTTGTCATGATGGCAATTGGGACCAAGATTGCCATCAGTAAGTAATGTGATCATAAAACACAATGTCCCAGTTGCCATCATAACCTCCAAACACATGGATTGCTAATTGGAAAGAAAGAGGAAAGGAGCATGGGGGTACTAGAGAGGTGAAAGAGGCTAGGGGAAGCCTGGTACAGCCTGTGAATAGGAGGAGACCAGGGAGGTGGTGCTAGGGTGCCATGCAAGTACAGGGAGGCTTGTGGGTGGAGAGAGTGCTGCAGCATAAGCAAAGGAAATCTGAGCAGGCTTAGTAACTTTGCTCATGGGAAGCTGGCAGGGAAAATCACAAATTGTGATCATGTGACTGCAGTCACTTGCAATGAGGTCTGCAACAACATCTGCTGCAACCTGGACAAAAATATATTACAATGTATAGAATCCTTATATACTTGCATCCAAATGACTAATGCAAATAAATCAATGTATTTGTGCCATGCCATTATGATGTCCCACCCTCCATAAACACCCACACTCATGGGAACAGCACCCAGCTTACACGTTTTTAGTGGTTTATCTTTTTTGACAAATCATTTTGACAAACTTGTAAAACATTTTGGCTCATGGCATTTCCTGCACTTGGTACTATATGATTTGTCTATTTTTACAATTATTGATGGAGTTGTAAACCATCAATAAACATTTTATACCATTTTTCTCTTAAGTTATGATTTGCTGGAAATGTATAGATTTACACCATAGTTAGGTTATGACTATTTCTTTAAACCCTACAATTTCTATGGTTTGGTTTGGTTCTGCAACCCAACAGGTCAGACACAGACTTCAGATGATAATTAGGACTGCAGAAAAAACAATTACTATCAACCTGTCTTCAATCAAGGACCTGTATACTGCACAAGTCAAAAAGAGGGCTGTGAAAATATTTACAGACCCATCACATCCCGGACATAAACTGTTTCAACTCCTTCAATTAAAACCATGCTATAGAGCACTCCACACCAGAACAACTAGACACAAGGACAGTTTTTTTCCTGAATGCCATCACTCTGCTAAACAAATAATTCCCTCAACATTGTCCAACTATTTACAAAGTCTGCACTACTATTACTATTAATCTTCTCATTGTTCCTGTCACTCATCCCCTCCCACTTGTGACTGTATGACTGTAACTTTGTCGCTTGTATCCTTACGATTTATACTGATTGTTTCCTAGTATGATTTGATTGCTTATTGTACCCTATGACTATTATTAAGCGTGGTACCTTATGATTGTTGACTCTTGACAAATGTATCTTTTCTTTTATGTATACTGAGAGCATTTACACCAAGACAAATTCCTTGTGTGTCCAATCACACTTGGCCAATAAAAGAATTCTAATTTGTTCTGTCTCTGTTATATCTAAGTAATGATTTATATATATAACCTAATAGGGGCCTTGATTCTATATGGGCATTTTAAATTCTGACACCTTTCTTAGAACTTTAAATTTCCACTGGTTCCAACTCTCTTATAGAGCAACATGGTTTTGGTGGTTGTCTGGCTGCTAAAAGAGGCAGTAGCCAAAATTCAACTTGTGCTCAAGAAAGATTGAGTCAACATGCTGAATATTTGCATTCACTGGCTTTGGATCAATTCCATTCCTTCCTACTAAGATTCTGGCCCCATAAATATTCCTGAATTCGGGATCCCCATTCAGCTTCTCTGCATTCAGACTTTTTATCAGCAACAGCCTTCAATTGTGATCATCTCTGGCAGAATCCAGGATTTTACTAGGGCACATTTATCTCTCTCTCTTTTCACTCTCTAGCTCAGGGGTCCCCAACCTTGGCAACTTTACGCCTGGAGGACTTCAACTCCCAGAATTTCCCAGCCAGCAAAGCTGGGAGTTGAAGTCCTCCAGGCTTAAAGTTGCCAAGGTTAGAGATGCCTGCTCTAGCCAACCAGCTTCAGATGATTGACAGGATTGGTCATATTTTCAACATGTAGACTTTTATTTTGTCTCCCCCAACCACTGAATGTTCCTAAAATCACTTTGTTTAATGTTCTTATTTTGTAATGTTGTTATACCTGTTTTAAATTTGAAGGGATTTTCGATAATAAGAAGCAGTATGAATATAGTTTAAAGAAATAAGACAACAATAACTGTTAAGTTTGCATGAAGAGACAGACGCGGAGTGCTTCAAGCTCTTTTGTTTTATTAGTGACTACAGCTCAGAACGGACCCAATTTGGCTAGGCTGCGGCTGCTACTTATAGCCAGCAGCCGCAGTTGACAGCCAATCAGAGTGCAGGGTTTTCCCCACTTTTAAACCAATCATTTCTAACACTTTACAAGAACAGTTCAAACTAAACCAATGACTTCAAACCTACATACATAACAATAACAATATACTTGTACTTCTGGCATAACTGGCCATTGCTTCTGAGTCACTGTGGCTTGGACTGTGTAACAGCCTTGCTGGAGAGAACACTTGTGTAGCCACTCTGGTCTCCTTCATTCTATTTATCAACCATCTGATCAAAACCATCTGCTTACATTAAGGAGAGGTCACATATGCCTCTCCATTTGGAATATGCTTAACCGTATGTTCCTAGTGTGAGGTTTAGAATTAAAGCTTATGTCTTATTAAAGGTGTGTTTTAGTGGGCTTTTTCCCCTGCTCAGTTCTTTCAATCTGAAAAAACTAGGAAAAGATTCAGGCAATCTACCTACTGTAAACAAATTAAACAAATCAGAGGCAAGGACACTTGAGGATGCTTTTTGGAGTACAAATAGGAACACCAAAATGATGGAACCAAAACAATGTCTACTTCTCAAACAATGTGAGGTTACAAAGAAACAGTCTCCATCAGTGGTGGGATTCAAAAATTTTTACTACTGGTTCTGTGGGCATGGCTTGGTGGGCATGGCTTGGTGGGTGTAGCAGGGGAAGGATACTGTAAAATCTCCATTCCCACCCCAATCCAGGGGAAGGATGCTGTAAAATCCCCATTCCCTCCCTACTCCTGGGGGAAGGTTACTGCAAAATCCCATTCCCTCCCCACCCCACTAACCTGATTTCCAGCTCTGTTCTCCTGTGCAGGGCAACAAAAGAAGACCCAGATGATAGCTGGGACTCAAGAGGCAGAGAATAGATGGGGCGGGCCAGTTAGAGGTGGTATTTATTTATTTATTTTATTTTATTTTAATTGGACTTGTATGCTGCCCCCTCTCCGCAAGGACTCGGGGCGGCTCACAACTAAAACACAGCCATACAAACAATAAATATTTTTAAAAGAATTAAATTAAAAAGCCCAACTTTAAAAACCCAATTAAAATAATTTAAAAACCCTGGAGGTCAGTCCAGCCTGGCCTGTTCAAACAACCAGGTCTTCAGATCAGGGCGAAGGTCAGGAGCCAAATGGAGCTCCAGAGGGAGCTGGTTCCACAAGGCAGCGGCTGCAACAGAGTAGGCCCTTCCCTGGGGTACCGCCAGCTGACATTGTCTAGCCGACAGCACCCCGAGGAGTCCCCGTCTGTGCACACACACAGGGCGATCAGTATTTGATATTGGCAGGAGACGCTCCCGCAAGTACCCTGTACCCATATCATAAAGGACTTTGAATGTTAACACCAACACCTTGAATCTCACCCAGAGGGCAACCGGTAACCAATGCAGCTCACGCAGGAGGGGTGTAACATGGGAGTATTGGGAAACTCCCATCACAGCCAGCAGCGCATTCTGCACCAGCTGAAGCCTCCGGATGGTATGCAAGGGCAGTCCTAAATAGAGAGCATTGCAGTAGTACAGTCAGGAAGTCACAAGTGCATGAATGATCGTGCGAAGGGCATCTCGGTCCAGATACGGGCGCAACTGGCAAGCCCCCCTGGCCACAGCCCCCACCTGTTCCTCCAAACCAAGCCGTGAATCCAGGAGAACTCCCAGGTTCCGGGCCCTATCCACAGGGGGCAACACCACTCTCCCTATGACCAAAGATGGAATCAACTGACTGGGCTGAGATGCCTGTACGCACAACCACTCAGTCTTAGCCGGGTTGAGCTGCAGTCCATTCCTGCCCATCCAGATCTGTACCGCATCCAGACACTGGGTCATCACAGAGAGGGCATCACTGATTTGGTTTGGAGTGGAGATGTACAACTGGGTATCATCAGCATACTGATGATACCTCACCCCAAAACCACGGATGATCTCGCCCAGCGGCTTCATATAGATGTTGAACAGGAGAGAGGACCGACCCTGAGGACCCCACATGTGCGCACCCTCGGGGCCGACCTCTTCCCTCCTGCCAACACTGATTGCAAGTGCCCCGAGAGGTAGGAGGAGAACCACTGCAGAACAGTGCCCCCCACTCCCAACCCCCAAGGTGCAATAGGATACCATGGTCGATGGTATTGAAAGCCACTGAGAGATCTAACAGGACTAGGACAGAGGAAAATCCCCTGTCCCGAGCCCTCAGAGATCATCCATCAGCGCAACCAATGCTGTCTCCGTGCTAAACCCAGGTCGGAAGCCCGACTGATACGGATCAAGATAGTCCACTTCCTCCAAGAAAAGTGGAAACTGCTGAGCCACCACACTCCCAACAACCTTCGCCAAAAGGCGAAGGTTGGAGACTGGACGGAAGTTGTTTAAAATGGCTGGGTCCAGAGCAGGCTTCTTCAGGAGGGGTTTCACCACCGCCTCTTTCAAGGTGGCAGGAAAGGCCCCCTCCCTCAGCGAGGCATTAACAACTGCCCAGAGCCAGCCGCACGTGGTCTCCCTGGAGGCATAAACCATCCAGGAAGGACACGGGTCCAATAAACAGGTGGTGGAACTCAGACGTCGCATAATCCTGTCCACTTCATCCTCAGAAACAGGATCAAACTCAGCCCAGATGACATCGGCCAGACTCTCTGTGACTCCCTCCTCAGACCACTGCAAATTAGAGCTCAGCCCCTCCCGGATCTGAGCGACCTTATCCGACAGATACTGTCCAAATTCCTCAGTCCTGCCCTGCAGAGGGTCTACCTCCGGCTCCCGATGTAGGAGGGAGCGAGTGACCCTGAACAGGGTGGCCAGGCGATTATCTGCAGACGCTACGAGGGCGGAGAGGTAAACCCTCCTCTCCACCCTCAAAGCTCCCAGGTAAGTCCTAATGTAGGTTCTCAACTGGGTTCGGTCGGATTCAGAATGGGTCGACCTCCACCTGCTCTCTAAAACCCTCCTGCGTCGCTTCATCTCCCAGAGCTCCTCTGTAAACCAGGGAGCCACCCGGGATCTGCGGCGAGTGAAGGGACGTAAGGGGACAACCCGGTTGAGGGTTTCCGAGGCAGCCTGTTGCCATGCAGCTGCCAGCACCTCGGCCTAGCTGTGGATAAGGGAGGCGGGCAGAAACCCCAGCTCTGCCTGGAACCTCTCAGGGTCCATCAGGTGTCTGGGGCGGAACCATCTCAGCGGTTCCTCATCCCAGCAGCGTGGGGCGGCCTGTTGGAAGACCAGCCATAGGAGATAGTGATCTGACCATGCAACGGGTTGGGCATTAATACTGCCCATCCCCAGATCATTACGCCACTGCTCCAAGACAAAAACAAGGTTGAGCATGTTGCCCCCCTCGTGAGTGGGGCCCTGTATTAGCTGTATTACCAGTTCTTCAAACTACATATAAAGTCCTACATGGCTTGGGTCTGGGGTACTTGTGGGAACGTCTCCTGCCAGCATCACACCTCATGCGCTCCCACAGGCAGGGCCTCCTTGGGGTACTGTCGACCAGACATTGTCAGCTGGCAGTGCCCAGGGGTAGGGCCTTCTCTGTGGGAGCAGCCACCCTGTGGAATCAGCTCCCCTTGGACCTTCGTTTGGCCCCTGATCTCCGTTCCTTCCTCAGGGACCTGAAGACCTGGTTCTTTCAGCAGGCCGGCCTGGACTGAACTAAGGGGGTCTTCTTTTTAAAGTAATTTTAATTGTTTTAATATTGGGCTTGTATTGTTTAATTGTTTTTTAAGTAAATTATTGTACTGTGTTTTATATTGTGAGCTGCCCTGAGTCCTTAGGGAGAGAGGGCGGAATACAAGTCTAAATAATAATAATAATTATTATTATTATTATATTTTATTATATTAATTATAATAATAATAATTATTATTATTACTACTCAAAATAATAATTATTATTATTATTATTATTCAAAATTTCCACTACTAGTTCTCCAGAACTGGTCAGAACCTGCTGAATACCCCTTCTAGTCTTCATGCTATATGTAACTATGATAGGCATCATTAATGGCTAGGTTCGTAGATGAATTTCTTTATGTTAGAGACACCATGTAATATTAAGACATACTCCGCAATGGTGAATTAACACATCATAAAAATCCAAGTCTTCAGCCTGAGTGTTTAGAATGTAGGATGGAGAAAAGCTTTTAATGTGCCATTTAGTAAATATTTTCTATCTAAAACTTGTTGGGAAAATTAAAGCAACAATGACAGGAAGAGTGGCATTTCTACAATTGTTTTCTGGATAAAATACATAAATTCCCCCTTGTAATTCATGTAGATTATTTAAATCTGTTCCTGCTAACATTATTCATTCTCTCTTGGGATCTATATGGAAACTGAGAGACAAAGGCCTACAGATGAACAGCTAATCCACAGATCAGTACAGCTGTGCAATGCTCTCTTAAGCATAGCAAATTGTGTGGTATCTCTGAATCTGAATGTATCAATTCTCATTAAGTTCACTATAAACTAGAGATTCCAGTGTCCTGATGAGTGTATAAATATCCATGAAAAATAACAAACTTCTTCATACATATGCTCTAGAACTTGTTTGGCAGATATTCTTAATCAATAGCAGCCTGTGGATACATCTACATTTCTGTGTCCTGGTTCACACTGTATGCTAACTTTTGGTTTGCTCAATCATGGCATAATTCAAAAGTAGCTATATTATTGCATAAAAATTGTTCATAATCCATAGATTATGAACAATTAGAAAGCTACAATTAGGCTACCCCATTGAACCTCAATTTCAACTTCAAACTGGAGTTGAAGTCCACACCACTGACAATTGTTGAGGTTGAGAAACAGTAGGCTAGACTAAAGCCAGCACTCTAAATTGCATCTGGAAACTTACTGGCGACCACAGCAAGCCTCAATATACTGATGTTATATGCCTGTAGAGATTCTCATTCACCAATAAGTGGGCTGCTGCACTCTACCACAACAACAATAGCTGAATAGCCTTTAAATCAGAGCATTGCAATCACACATTGTTTGATTGATTTCTACATTTTACACTAAAGTTCTGTTGACTTTTAACACTGTTTTTATATACTGCAGATGCAACAATTGTTCTGCAAAAGCACACATGCATCAGGTTTAATTCTAGACTTGATAGACCTTAACACTGGAGGGCTAAAAAATAATCAAAGAAAGGTAGCAAAGATTTTAATAATCCATCAAGATGACTTTATTCCAACATGAAAGGTAGCAGTGAAAGCAATCAGCCAGTACCTATAATTCAGTGCTGAATCCCTGATACAAGGACATATTTGGATGTATTCCTAAACAGGCATATTGAAAACCCGTAATGTTTGTCATGGCTATGTCTTTTATGAAGCATATTTTAGAGAAACATGCATATAAAATGATGTCTATGAGAAAGAGGTATACAGAACGATATTTCTTAGAGAAAGGGGTAAGCACATTTCCCAGCTGTGTTTTTATTTTACTCAAAAATATATGATGAAACAATTATGCATAATATTATGTGATAGTGACATGAAGCAGATCTGATATATACTTCCTTGCTCATCCTCTGCCTTTCTTGGTTAGTTTCAACTGGAGACAATTGGCAAGCAAACAATCATTAGAAATGGACTGTAGAATCTGTAATAGCAATTCAATAGCACTTAGACTTATATACCACTCCACAGTGCTTCACAGCCCTCTCTAAGCGGTTTACAGAAACAACATATTGCCTCCAACAACAATCTGCGTCCTCATTTTACCGACCTCGGAAGGATGGAAGGCTAAGTCAACCTTGGGGTGAGAATCGAACTGCCAGCAGCCAGCAGTCAGCAGAAATAGCCTGCAGTACTGCATTCTAACCACTTGTGCCACCACGGCTCTATTGTAATGAGTATATAGGTTTGTGTTTTTATTGGTTTTTATGTTTTACATTTTAAATAGCTGTGAATTGTTTTTTTCACTATGGTAGTACACAGTCAGTCAGTTAATCAGACAATCAATCATGGTCTTGAGATGAGAACAAGACAGATTGTTATTGCCCACTATACTCCAGAAAGAGCCAAGTTATTCTACCTCTGTTTTCACAAAAATACCAGGAAAAAAGGAAGGGAGCTGGTAGGTTAACAGCAGAAGCTATCAAACCTATTTTCACTTGCCAGTTGTAAAGTGGCAAAATGTTCCATTGAAAGCAAAAGATATTGAACAGGATCATATATGCCAGCCTTGCTTCTGGTTTTCAAAATGCAGAAGTCTTGTAAAGCCATATTAGTTATCTTAGGGTTCTTTGGGTATCAAAAACCATAATATCCATCTTGAGTAACTTGTATAATTGGTCTTTGGGGAAAACCTGTTTCTAGGTTGACTTACATTCTCAATGAAAAAGTGGATTTAACATTGGGAGTTCTTCTTCTTTAGCTCTAATATTGAGTGCAAACAATGTCAAGAAATCCACTTCTTCAGTTGTAACAATTGAAGAACAAGTCAGACTTGGTTATAGCAATACATGAATGATGGGAGCTTGCCCTGCAGGAATATCTGGAAAATTCAACTAATGCAAAATAGGGTAGCCACTTTGCTTACCAGTGCATCATAACACAATGCCTCTATTGTAACATTTGCACTTACAACTATTTCCCATGCTCAATTTAATATTTTGACTCTAATATTAGAGTCCTAACTGGCTTGACTAAGTTATGTTTTGATGTGCTATCAAAGCCACTCTGCAGTCATTCAAAATTAAAATTCAATAAATGTAGAATGTGGACAGTAGCAGATTCAATTTTTTAGCAAGCACTTTTATTAGAATGTCTGATGGAAATTCCACAGGTGGAAAAAAATGTATAGAGGCATTAAAAGCAGGGCCTTGGTGGCTCAGGCTGTTAATTGCCTGCACTTAAGTTCCAGCTGCCTACAACTGCTGTAGGCTCGAATCCCACCAGGCTCAAGGTTGACTCAGCCTTCCATCCTCTCGGGGTAGGTAAATTGAGGACCCAAGATTGTTGGGGGCAATTAGCTGACCTTGTAAAAATGCCGCTTAGTAATAAGCAGGCATATACAATGGAATGAAGGCTATTGCTGAGCACACTGGGTTGTATCCCAAAAATTGTAAGCCGCCCTGAGTCTCCGGAGAAGGGCGGCATATAAATGTAATTAAAAAAAAAAAAGCAGAAGCAACAATCCTTTTGTTGTTAAACCTTTTCATGGAAGTTCATTCAACTTTACCTTACAACTTCACAGACCAACATGCTATTGAAATATAGAATTAAACTAAAGAACAGTTGTTTTTATCTCTGCAAAACATTATACAACTTACATGGTGGTATAATATGTAATTTGCAGTTACCTTGTAAATTTAGTTTGAGATGTCACCAAACATAATAGATGAGAATATATGAAGCCCAGGGATGAACCTGCTCTTTTTGAGCTTGGCTGTTTGCTTGCAGGCATTTCATTTCTTAACTAGGTAGCAGCAAACTCGGGTACTGCTTATTTTGTTCATAATATTAAAATATATTTAAAATACGTTTACATAAGGAAACAAAACTCTATGCCACAATTATAAATTTACCTTACTAACTTTGAAATGCAATTTAGCTTCCAAACTTGTTTCTCTCTTTTGACTGGACATTTCATCCAGAAATGAGGTTTTACTGCTGTTTTTGTTCAGTTCATTAGTGCTTTCTGACACTTGACCCAATAAATATTAGTCCACCAGGATTGTCTATCAGTAACTGTCCCCTTGAGTTCCTCTAAATTCATGCTTGTATCATCAGTGATACATATCTAACCATCTTGTCGTTCGTTTTTGATACTATTTGAGCAGCTATGATTTTTCAAGCATTGGTGTCTTCTATAGTAACACTTGCCTTGTCATTATGTGTCCAAAATATTTAGGTTTCAGCTTCATTATTAATGTTTCTGGTAAGCGGTTTGGTTTTACTTCATTTAACAGCAAATATACTTCTTGTATTTCAAGCTATTTTCGATCATGTTCTCTGGGACCACAAATCAAGGACATCTCTTTTAAACTTTTTTTGAGGTCCTAACAATACATACATTTATCTGATTCTCTGTCCTTAATATTTTCCCCGATAGTTGGATTCTCCTTTCATGGCTACAGTTACCATTCCTATGATTATAGGACATGACTGCAGCTATGTGTGATCTTGAAAACCCAAGCAGATTGAATCTTGTCAGTTGTTAGATTCAAGATAGCCACACACTCAATAAACTAGATTACAAAGGCAATAATCATTCTCATTCCCAAAACTTGCATGAGTTCATTAAGTCACTAGGAATTATGATCAAGTAGAAAGAGACTTTACATTTAGAATTTAATAGCATACAGCTTACCTGTTGCATTTTTATCTCATTTTTCAAAGCAGCTATTGTTTACTTTGGTCTTTGGCTTTTCTTTTTTTCTTTTCTTCAGTAAAATCTCAATGATGAGCAATCCATAAAGATTGTCCTTGGCAGTGGCAAATCTTTTCTGCCACAGAAGATGCTTTCCATTTTTTTTAAAAAGAAAATTTTTAAGTCTTGGAAGCTCTGCTTACAACATGCAAACTATAGAACTCTTAACTTGAAAAATTCTTGATAAAATGTTGCAGTTTTTTTCTTAATTGAAATATATTACTGGGATAAATAATCAAAAAGTTATTCTATCCTAAAAGAAGAACTGTGTTTGATATCAACCATTATTTGGCAAGAAGTACAAATCAACAATGCCTTTCTGTTTTAAACAGCCATTTGTTTAGGGACAGTTTGAAGACCATGATTGAGAAACAAAAGTAGAACCAGATGTTTAGTTGATACCCAGGTGTGTTTGGCTGGATCTGTCTTGCAATGAAACTTTTCCCATATGATGTTCAGGAAAATATCACCTGGACATGATTACCCATAGAAGTTTAAACCTGCTACAAAGTAACTCTGATTTTTCTTTGATCTTTAATTGTGAGGGGCATCACTTAATTATCACTTGAATACAGTATAATGTTTTTCTTTTGCTTTTCTGTTTGTTCATTAGACATTATCATAGTGTAGGATTGTAAAGCCTTTAAGCTAAGAAATGTATCCAGCACAATTAAAACATGCATATAGCAAAATGAAGAGAGACAAATATATGGAAGATTATCTGACTACCATCTTAAAAGAAAAAAAATCTGAGAAAAATAATGTAACAGATGGCTACATGTGGCCAAAAACATTATTCATTCAGTAGTTGGTATTACTGTAACAGGAAGTTCCTGTCTATAGAGTTGGATTAGCATTTTTAAAAAGTTGAAAAGTTGTTTGCACAATATTCTCACAAATAATATTAAGGTACAGTGGTACATCAGTGCTTGCCTGCTTTGAAACTTGTCAAATTTGGTACTCAACACATTTTGTTGCAAAAATTTTGTCTCCGTACTAATCGTTTGGTACTTGACACGCGAGCTAGAACTTGGCAGTGTCAGTTGCCTTGTGACCCACTACTCTTTCCTGTACTAGGACCTGATTCATTTGGTACAGAGGACTTAGTGACATAACCTAACCTATCTGAAAAGCCCTGGTGGTGCAGCAGTTAGAATGCAATATTGCAGATTAATTCTACCGACTGCCAGCAGTTTGATCCTGAGTGGCTTAAGGTTGATTCAGCCTTTCATCTTTCCAAAGTTGGTTAAGTGAGAGCCCAAATTGTTGAAGACAATATACTTACTCTGTAAACTGCTTAGAGGGGGCTACAAAGTACTATGAAGCAATATATAACTCTAAGCGCTATTGCTATTGCAATCTTGCATTTCTTTCTCAAATGACGTCATGGCAGTGATGGGATTGAACCGTTTGTTAAATTACTACTTCCCCTCTTTCTTCTTCTCCTCCTTCCCTTATGCCAGCCACTCCATTTTCCATTTCTCCATTGCAGCACAGCACCCAGGATCCACTTTGATAGCGGGTGTGTGTGTGTAATTTAACAACCAGTTCATCCAGGGTCAGGTTGGGCCACACCTCCCACAACAGCCAACCTGACCCTGGGTGAACCGGTTGTTAATTATTTGAATCCCACCACTGGGTCATGGCAATTCTTTTGTTGTACCATAGCAACCATACTTTCTATATGAATTATAAATGAGTTTCAAGAACTTTTATCAGATTTATTACCATTAATATTACTTCATATATTATTATTATTATGAATAGTAGTAAGAACTTAACCTGAAGTTCTTTATTACTTTTGCTATAATCCAGTGAAGAATTCTTCCTGCTCCTGAAAGTTATGTTTTTAATCCAGTTGCTGCATTTTAGTACTGGGTTTACATTCATATGTCTGACTTCCCAATTACAGCCTCTGACTCATCAGATGCCACAGCAAATTCCTGATTTTATGCAAAACTCATTACTTACCAGTAATAAGAGCTAAGTCATACTTCCCTATAGGGAATGTTCCAAGTGAATCTGTTTTGGTAATTAAACAAAGCAACTCACAATTTAAAGAGCAAAGTTTTTCAAGGTAATTTCCTATTGAACAATTACAAGAACTTCTTTGTCTCTCTAATACCTCACCTTTCATACCTCTAATACCTCACAGTGCTGTCTCCTCACTTCCTGTTCTTTGTTTAAAGTTCCCCATTCTTTTGCTTTTCAGTTGCATTTGTAGTCTGTCTTTAAAGGGAGAAGCCAGGGCTTTACTCAAGAGCAATAGGCACACAGGTCGGGTTTTCCACTCCAATGTTTCATATTACAACTAATCATAGCTCTGACATTGCCTAAAACATACTGGCTGGGGAATTCTGGGTGTTGAAATCTACACATTTTTAAGTTGGCAAAGCTATCCAGCTTGCTCCAGCATAAGAACACCCATTAACTGCCTGCCTCTTCTGAAGGAATTTTCTCACTATAAAATTCTGGACCATTTTGTTTGCTTGTTTAAAGTTCATTAGAGGACCAGTAAAAGGTTGCCTTTTTTTCTACAGTTCACCATTGAAATTTTGAGATATGTTTGTTTCTACAAATGCAATAAACCAATCGTTTTTTTTCTTTAATCAGATTAAATTGAGAAGAGTGCTATAACTTTTGCCCAAGTGACTGAGGAAATAGTAAATCTGAAGCATTTTCTCCAAGTTTTACCAGCTGATTTGGATGGGAGGATGTTAAATATGAAAGAATGTCAGATTCACTCATATAAATGAATTGACCGATATGTGCTTTCGTACATATATGGAACTGGTAGAGAAGAGGGCAATCCATCCATCAGACTTGCTGTAATCACTTCTGAACAGCATACCTGGCTAGCATTCTTATTAAATTGAAGAATATATTGAAAGGTAGGCTACAGTTTTATTTCCTACTGATTTCAAGCAGTTTATGGCTGCCATGGAAACAAACCTATGTGCAAGACAGCACTTGAACCTAAATAGTATAAGCCAATTTAGAACTTTGAATAAATCATTCATGAAATAACTTCATATTTCAAAATGTTAAAAATTTATATCTTTGGATACATCCTATGCCTTAGGAATCCCAGTTTCTCTCTGAACTTAGTTGTTTCCTTGCAGACATTTCATTACCTGTTAGGTAACATCATCAGTGTTATCTTCAGATACTGATAATGTCATCTAGTTGGGTAATGAAATATCCACTAGCAACCAGACTCAGAGAGTACCAGGGTTTCTACATTTCATCCTTGAGCTGAGGTCAGTGGAGACATTGCATCAGAAGAGAACCCCAAATGTGAAAAGCAAAAAAGCAAGAGTGTGGGAAAAAAAATAATGTTTTTAATATTAAAGAGGACAATAGAGATGGAAGGCTCCTGAAAAAGGGTATTATTGTTGAAAAAAAAGTATTCCTTCTGTGCTCATGAAAGTAGAGGACAAGAAAGACACTTTAAAAAAAGTCATCAGAAGTTTAGAGGAAAAATAATATTAAAGAGACAGGATATAGACAGGATATTGGGAGAGGTTGGGAAAGTAATAATGACTTCTCCGAATTTTATTCTCATATGTCTGTATTTAGTAATATGGGAAATACTATAAGTAACCCCAAGCTTTCAAGGTGTAGAGCATAAAAAATCTAAATAAAGACACTCAAGACAAAGAAACTTGCATACCTTCTGGTAAAGGTAACCTCAGATTGGCTACAGTTCTATTTTTGCAGTGTGAGAACACTTTGTGTTGTTATGCAGTTCTTTTTTAAGTTCTGTATTAATACTGCACAGAAGGGTGCACAGAATCTCTTTTCAAGAGTAATGCACTTTAAATATTTGTATTCATTGCAGACAAGGAGTCTGTAGAACCAGCATTTTAGCCAATTAAGCTTTAATCAGGACAGAATGTTAAAATACACTAATTGAGCTAACCCCGTTGGCATGTTTTGTCTTCCTCAGTATGTCACTCTACATTCCTTCATTTCACTGCTTACTACAAAGTAGAACAAATGTATATACTATTGCCAACATCAAAGATTTGGAGAGTGCTAGTTTTTCCAATTATTTCCTCTGGGATTGGGTGATGTTTATATCAACATTTATATGTAATCCAGAAAAAAAGATCTTAGGTGTTTGACAAGATCTATCACCAAGTTAGAGAACACAATACTGCAGTCTTATTCAGTGGCTGTCTTCTTGATAGACCTGAGAGCATAACTGGAGGCATCCATAACCTGAAACAAGGGTAAATTAGAGAAATGCAAACTCTTCAAAAGAGTTGATCAATATGTGGGATACACAGCACCTCTGTCTGATACAGGGAAACCAATCAGTATACTTGAAGGAATATTACACTTTGGCCATAAGCTAAAAACTCAACTGCTTCTACCTCTCCCGCTATTTATTTGAGGGCGCTTTATAATACAAATAAATCTTTGGATTTTGACAGCTTTGCATTCACATTTACAGAACTAGGTAAGAATCACTGAAAAGACATGCAGATAGAAACCCTTGTTTCCACTGCTGACACTGTGCCAGAAGTTATCCTTGTGGAAGATGAATGAAGGTTCCTGAATAAAAATTAGCCTTTAATTTCTGTAAAGCATTCAGTTGCTTCAGAGAGGATCTGGTTTGCTGTCTCAGCTGCATACCAGGTGTTTTCAATTGCTGACTAGAAAAGAAGCGCAGAAATAGTGTTTTGGCCTTCTGACAGCAGTTAGTGGTGCCTTAGAGCAATGTGAATGGTGCCTGTTGGAAGGCCTCAGTCATCAGTCTATGAGGAGACTATCTTTTGTCACTGTAAAATGAACACCATTCTAAAGGACTGGCAAGAATTATTCATATACCATCTAATGTTCATCAGGGTTACAAACAACTGAGCTTGTCAAATAAATTGACAATATATGTAGATTAGGACTGGATCCTAATCTATCACAGATAATTTTTTTAAAATTACATTTATATCCCACCCTTCTCTGAAGACTCAGGGCGGCTTACAATTTTTTGGGATACAACCCAGTGTGCTCAGCAATAGCCTTCATTCCATTGTATATGCCTGCTTATTACTAAGCGGCATTTTTACAAAGTCAGCTTATTGCCCCCAACAATCTTGGGTCCTCAATTTCCCTACCCCAAGAGGATGGAAGGCTGAGTCAACCTTGAGCCTGGTGGGATTCGAGCCTACAGTAATTGTAGGCAGCTGGAACTTAAGTGCAGGCATTTAACAGCCTGAGCCACCAAGGCCCTTATTTTAAAAATAGCATTGACCTAATTGTTAGGAAAGTATGCTGATTATGAAAATAACATTTACATACCATATTATTTGTAGTGTTGATAGAATGCTAAAAAGTCTAAATCCATCTGGGGAAGACTTCAGCTATTTTGTATTTCAATGCAAACATAGACAACCCAGAAATGGATTCTACTCAGATGAGTTCACTTTTCATTAATCCCCCATCAAAAAATAATTCACTCAAATGAAGGCCAATAGCACTTTGTATGTAGAGTGACGCTTTTCCAGATTCAGTCTATGGCATGTCAAGCAGTTAAAATCACATTTTAAATGGAAACATATCTTTACATACTTGATCACATAAGCTGGTAACCTATACTCCAAAGAACCATAGCCAAAACAATAGTAGAGTAGACCAGCAAATAGTTTGGTGAAGGCATTTTATCACTTCAGCTGAATAAGCAAATTGCACTTTTCCCTTATTTTATAGCAAAGATGTAGAACATATGTTGGTCATTGAGGCAGAAAGTATTTCTATGTTTCTCCAACTCTGGAAGTAAAAAAATGAAATAACCAGTAGTTTCCTATTCTTCTCTGATAGCCTCATTTTACAGTCTGAAGTAGTTGCTTCATTGTATTAATAACCTCTGACAAAGTTTAGAAAATTTTCTGTAAATTAATATGCAATCTAACATTTTCCACATAAATATAAGAATGAAACATTTGTTGAAGTCAGACATATCTTTTATATTGTTCCTGATTGTAATTTCTTTCTGGGAATTAGAAAATATGTGCTAGGCTGCATTTCTAGAATCAAATGGAAAGAACAAACATTGGAGAAATTGTGGAACAAGCAATTGTAGGATTCTTCATGAAATCACTTTGAATCATCTATCTAATACAGGAGTCTCCAACCTTGGCAACTTTAAGGCTTGTGAACTTCAACTCCCAGAGTTCCTCAGGCAGCACTGGTAGAGGAACTCTGGGAGTTGAAGTCCACCAGTCTTAAAGTTGCCAAGGTTGGAGACCCCTGATCTAATACATTGTCCCAGCAATTTATTTACTGACACACTATTAAGGGTGGAGGAGAGAAAAAGATGAGTGCAGAAGATGAACACAAGCCATTTCAGTCACTAATTATCAACATTACAAAGTTCTTGTTTATCTATGGTCACCAACCAGTGGGCCGGGGACCACTGGTGGTCCGTGAGAAAATTTTGGTGGTCCGCAGAGAAATGTGACCCCCAAAGCGCCCTCCAAAGCAAATAATCCAGGCTGTGCAGGAACACAAGGCTGCTTCACCCACATGGCCCACGGGAACACAAGGCTTGTGTCACTTACATTCCGAACAACATGAGGTAGTGAGGGGAGGGGGGAAATAGCGGAGCGGGGGAACTTGCCCCACTCGCCCCATGCATCTCGCCTGGCCACCTGGCTGCTTCTTTCAGCTTCTTTCTTCTTCTGCTTTTGGCTGCATGCAAGGAAAGCAGCAAAAATCTTTCTTTCTCTTCCTCAAACTTTGCCAGAAAGGAGTCTTTGGGACCCTGCAAGACATTCTGCTCCAAGAGGCTGCACCGGCATGACAAGTCTCACAAAGACTCATTTCTGGTGGAGTTTGGGGGAGAGAAAGAAAGACTTCTGCTGCTTCTGCTGCTTTCGTTGCATGAAGCCAAAAGTCTTTCTCTCTCTCTCTCTCTCTCCCCCTGAGAACAAAGCTGGAGACGGTATCAGTCAAAATTCATGTTAGTGGTCTGCAGGACTTAAAATTATGAGTTTGGTGGTCCCTGAGCTCCAAAAGGTTCGTGACCCCTGGTCTACTTGATCCCTTGATTCAGTTATATCCCATCTTTCTATTGTAGCAATTGTTCAATGCAGATAACAAAAATTAAAAACCGAGAATAAAAGCCAAATGAAGCTGGTGTATGATCAGGTTAATGAACTTTTGATTTCTATCAGTTTCTTTTATAACATTCTGATGGAACGCTTTCTTCCTAACTAGAGCTGAATGAGAGAGAAGATCAGTAGAACAAATCTTTCTATACAGCAATAAACCCAAAGATAAGGAATCAGAATTAATATTTAATATATTTTTCTTCAAAGGGTTTTTTTAACATATGAATTCAGGAATATCTATATGGATTGGCCCAGCAACATTAAATTAACTGTGTAGAAATCCAATGAAGTAAATTCATCCAGGAAGGATTCATACACTATATTAATCCAGGGATTTTATTATTTGATGGAGAGACAGCAATACATGATTCATGTTGCCTTCATATGCAATGGCCATGCAATATACTGAAAACTATTAAAAAGAAAAGGGTTATTGCAGATGTTATAAAATCTGATCATGTTACCTACTGTAGTCTGCAAGAAAACCACCAAGCTCAGAGAGCACAAGGATCCCACATTATAAAATCTTAATCTGTACCAGTTCCCATTATTTTAAACATTTTTGACAAAAGCATAATAAAGTACTAAAAGATACCATAATACTTATACTTCGTTACAAAATCAGTAATAATATAGCATTGAAAAATGGCTACAGGACTTTTCTCTAAAGACCCTGGATAGAGAAATAATAACATACGCCAGTTTCTTAAGCTTGGCAATTTTAAGATGTATGGACTTCAAGTTCAAGAATTGGTTAAACCATATCAACCACCAGAATTTAACTGGGATTATTAAGGTTTGGTCTCTCGACCCCTGTCTAGTTCCAGCTGCAAAATGTTTAATGTACTTTTGAGACTTTTATTCACAAGGAAATCTCTGCTTAGTAGAGTGGGGGGGTGCTTTCCATGCCTATTGTGCCTGTCATTGTATTTTTATTCTTTTATTCTTGTTCTCGTTTTATTTGACAAATTCTAATAAATAAATAAATAAATAAAATATTAGGCACACCTTCATGATCTGCTCCTTCAGTAATCTGTGCTCCAGAGACCTGGAAAGTAATCTGGATTCCCTTTTGGTACAGGAGGAGGTCCTAAAATGAGGAAACACTGCAGAGCTGTAGAATATCTCCCAGGTCAGTTCTATGACTGCCTTTCTGATGATCTTGGAATCTTTCTAATTAATTCCCAAGGTTTAATCCATTCTGTGAATTTTCTGTTCTGGAAATATAGATCCACTTGGAATTCTAAGTGAAGGCCAGTTTGAATATTATAGTTTTAGTTCTTCTCAAAGATGAGAAGTAAAAGGGAAGGAGAAGGGATTATAAAAAACATAAGAAGCCCTAAAGTTCCAAATCTATTTCTGGTTATATCTACACAAATTACATTTTGTACACATCAGGCCCATTGTGCTGTAGGTCTTTGGTCATAGTGATCATACACAGAGATTTATTTAGTGTTACTATTCTTCATGTTCAGTCTCAATATTTTGACATAATAGATACCAGTCATTCATGCTTACAAAAAGAAGAGTTGTAGCAATTAAACATGTGATTGAATCCAGACACTTAGATGGTAGTCTTCCCTATAGTTTACATGTGGGCCCAATTACATGGGCATAAACCCATCTATGTACATATATGCTTGTGTCAGTGCAGCATCCATACATTAGAAGCACTATTGTTTCTTCTTCTTCTAGGAACTATGAATCAAAAAGAGACGACAGCATATTATATGCTTTGCAGATTGAAAAAGACATCTGTTGCTCATTCTTTTAGCCCTATGCTGCCAAAGCATAAATATGAAAATCAAGAAGGAAAAAAGGCAAGTGATTCTGCCAATGACTGAAACACTCCAACCTCCTTTTTGGTTTGGTTTTTTGTTGTCGTTGTTTGCTTTGGAAGGACAAACTGTTGCCCTTAAGAAATGTCATAAGACATGTGTCATCACCTTGAGCTTTTATGAAATACCAGTATTTCTATTTCTACAAGTTTTCTTGCTGAATTTTCTCTTTCTGATTTAATTCTGGCAGAAAGTGTTCAAGCACATTAGCAGACTTGCACTTACTTAAAAGTAAACCGTATTGAAAAACTAGGGAGTACTATTTGCTATGGGAAAAAGGAAGAAAGTTACTTTCGTATGAATAACAAAGATTGCCCACCAACCAGTGACTGAGGAAATTTTCCAAATTGTGAGTGGAATACCCTGGCCAGACATATTTTGGCTTCTGAGAAGGATGATGATGGTATTTGCCTTCCAAGAGTAGCAGGCCAGGTGATTGATTCATATTTCAGCTCCAATGTGGGAACTTAGTTTTCATTGCCTGTTAGATGTACAAGGGGGGAGGATGCAATTCATCAGCTACTGTGTGTTTTGGTATTAACTTTCTACTGCCTTTAAAGGGCATTTAAAGCAACTATTGATACTTTATTCCTTTGCTATAATCCTAGAGTTCCTAAATTGTACTCAATTACTTAGCTATTATACTTGCAAAAGAGACTTTTGTTTATTCATTTTTCTTTGTAATTAGAGAAATTGTTCATTATATTTTGAAATTGTTGAAATTATATATAATTATAAAAAGTCACTTAAAATAAGTTTAGGAAATGAATCATGAAAACCATTCATTGAAGAATGAATAGCTTTCAAGATTTCATTCTTCAAAAAATGTGAAGAGCCAGTATGTTGTAGGGGTTAAAAGTGTTGCTCTAGAACCCAGGAGATGGTGAATTCTAATCCTCCCTTCAGCATGAAAACTAGCTGAATGGCCTGGGGGGCCACTCATTCTCTCTCAGCCCAACTCACCTCAAAGGTGAGTCCTAGGAAATTACATATGACAATGATGATGTTATCCATTCATTCAAGTCTGACTCTTGGCAATTCTAAGGGCCAGGTCTCTCTACAACTTGTCATCTTGCTTTTTTTTTGTTTTTTTTCCCTACGCTCTGGCTGGTGTCAGCTTTGATGGTGCCCATCTTCTTTGACAGCCTAGTTGTCTAACTCTTCCAAAGTTAATTGCTGTCTCCAGTGAATTTCCCCACAGTAAGTGAGATGCAGTTTTGTGATTTGTCTTTTAGTGACATGTCTGGTGTTATGTGCTCCAGTATTTGCTTGTTAGTCACCTTTGCTGACCAAGGAATACGCAGGAGCCTTCTCCAGCACCACAACTCAAACAAGTAATCATAAGTGATCTCTAAAAATACAGTCTTGTTGTGGTTCGTTGGTAGCTGATGCAGACAGCAGAGGTATCAGACAGTGAGGAAGAAAGGGGACCAGTCAGGGAGTCTGGAGAGGACTTGGACGAGGGTCCTGCATCCGATGCAGGGATGAGGCCAGGACTATCTGGGAGTGGGGTGCTGCCTTCAGAGCCTTCGGAGTTTGGCAGCGACAAAGCAGAGGACCCAGGAAGGCCTGTTCCCAGTGCAAGTGTGCATAGAGCTGCTAGAAGGTGAGAGCAGCTGAAGCAGAAGGGTGACTTGGGAGTAAGGCTGGGAGGTGATTGCCCCTCCCATAAGGGATAAAAGTCAGGCCTCAATGACCAAAAGCTTTGCAGGAAGCAAAGCAGTTCAGTAATTTCCTAGTCCTTCTTGAAGCTCTGTACTCTGGTCGGTTTTTTCTGGGTTTTGGGGTTGGTTTATGTTAGCCTTAATTGGGCTTCTGTTTTTTGGTGCATTCTACAGCACTGAAAAGCGTGCTCTTATCTGGAGGAATTGTGTATAATTAGTTTTGGTTGGGAATTCAAGTAATTCCCAGCGTTGCATTAAAAGAGGTTTCACTTTTAAAATCATTGTGTTTTATTAAGTTTGATGAAGCCTGGGTCAGAACAGGTCTTTGTTTCCTTAAAAAAACAGCTTGTTTCATAGTTTTCTTCAGAACTAGTGCATAAAGTGAGCATATTTTATTGTAACTTTATTGTCATAAAATTTGAAAATGTGTGCCTGGGCAACAACGTCTGGAAGGGGGGTATATCAAACAACTGCCTATTTCTTCTTAATCCCCTTTGCCCTGCATATCCAGTGTTCCAGGACTGGAGAAAAATATTTCCCTACTTTTTCCAAAACTAAGGCTATGCATCAGGATTGAATTAGAGGGTTAAGTATATTAAGAACTACTGCAGAGAATACATAATTTATACCGAATGCGTAGAATTCATGTTTTCCTTTTGGCTGCAAAGTTTGGCATATAGTACAAAAAAAACCTGGACCTTAGTTTTGAAACACTTCAAACCTCATAAACCAAGTGTGCAAATTTAGGTCATATTCACACTTACCGTTTAAGCTGTTCCTGTCCTGTGCTCATGTCAGCTTGAATCTAAGCCAGTTTTTAAAAACCCTGCCTGGACTGAGATACTTAAACAACAGCTTACAAAATATTCAGCCTCAGTGTAACCTACCACATTTTCTTATTGGCTCATTTCTCTGCAGGCCTTCCCACGCACACTTACATAAATTTATATATACAAAATTAGACCATAAAAATTGCACATACTAAGTCACAAGAATGTTTTAAAAATTGGAATGTTGTTTAGATGTAATAGTTACAACCTGCCTTGTAAAAAAATGGTTGTTGAGTCAAACATGAATTATTTCTCTGAGCTTTTTACTTTTCCCTGTACTTTTCTTTTTCTAAAAAAATGCCTACTGGTCAGCCAGTTGTCCTAAGGCTTTGCTGCTTTTCACTTTTGCTCCTATAACTTGCAGTGGCACAGTTTTATGATCTGGGATATACCTCAACACAAGCATTTTTCTCTATACTTTATTGAAAAGGTATGAGTAGATGTTATAAATGGAATGGCAATAGGAATAAGGAAATAAATAAATTACAGTTGTATACTTTTATGCACAAATTGGATCTGCAGAGATTGGCAAAAGAATGAGCAATGGATGGATCAGTAGCCATTAGCATCAGCAGAAATTATGCACGTGGAAAAGGAAATCAGCTTGTACTAGAATTCCCTAGCATGGAACATCAACGTTATTCCTGAGAATGCCTTCCTAATATTACATCTGCATGGAACACTTTTTTCCATAATTGTCTTCATTATTAACTGATAGCAGTCTTTACTGCACCACTTGACATTTTGTTCCAAAGATGCTTTTTCAAAAGGCAACTGGACTGACTTTGTTTTTCCTTGAAGATGTTTCTCTTCTCATCCAAGAAGCTTCTTCAGAACTAAAGAAGCTTCTTGGATGACAAGTGAAATATCTTCAAGGAAAAACATAGAAAGTCCAGTTGTCTTTTGAAAAAGCATATTTGGGACAACCATGAGCTGGATGATTAAGAATCTCCATAAACACTTAACGTTTTGCTTTTTTTAAAAAAAACAAAGCTGTTAAATTACTGGAAGCCCTAATCATGTCCATGATCTTAATCTTATTGATTTGATAAGCAGCATGTCTCAAAGACTCTGCAAATCTATATTAGAAGTACTTGCACAACTGAAAATGGGACAACATTTGAAAAACATAAGCTTTTGGGCTTAACTGGACAATGGGCACAGCAACACACCAGCCATAGAATTGTCAGTGAAGAGCAAAGCAGATGCAAAGCTGGTTTATTATTGCCATCATTAATTTATGCATACATTCCATATTGGTAGTGTTGTTGTGTTTTTATTTTTGTATGAAGATTGTTTTGTATGAAGATTGTATTTTTATGTGAACCACCGACAGTCATTTTTGATACAAAGGCATGCAAATACATTTAATAAAATAAATAAATCCTGTCCTGAAAGATTTGTAAAAGTCAACAGCAGACACCCATATTTAGGTAATCATCTGGTGTGAGGATTTTAAGCCAAAGACATCTGTATTCAGCTTTCCCCTTTAAATCCTTTTCTGCAGAAGCCAAACATAACACAGTGAGTGAACAAAGCACTGGCAGCTGATTAACATCTGTTGGTTTGATTAAGATCATAAAGATGGCATATTTTCAAGATATAATAATTTTAGCTTGCTTTGCAACAAAGGAAGACATTATGTAGCTGCCTTGCTGTGGCTGTAAAGATCATATGCTTTACATTCATATTTCACACCTGGAGCAACGGGGAATCCAGGCTTCTCAATTGTTTGTGGAAATTCCCTTTTATGTTAGACCAATAAAATATATCAGAAACATTTCAGCTACTGTCATTAATACAGTGGAAACTGTAGACTAGCATGCCTCATGTCATAGGGGGCTGCAGTGTAACATATTTGCTTGTAAATTACAAAGAAACCAACCAGGTGTGTCCTGAGGGATAGGAAAGACATGAACTTGCCTTGCCAAAGACTGCAGTTTAGTCTTTTCCACTTTTGTAAAAGCTTGGCAGACAAACCTGAATGATGTTCGCTTCTCATTTTATCTGAACTGAAAGTAAATCATGTGAAACATGAAATGCCTTTTGCAGATCACCTTTATCCAGTATCTGTTTAAATTGTTTAATTAAGAGTTGCAGATCAGGGAAACCACAATGGACAGTTTTAAAAGGGAATTCAATAAATTCATAGAGATTAAAGGGATAAGTACAGTTACTAGTTATATGTATAATCCACTTCAATATCCAGGACAATGATCCATTGAATATCAACTATTCTGAGGAATAGAAGGGAATATTATAGGGGTAATTGCTGTTTAAGACATCAGCAACTTTAAAATGAGTGGTCGTCCTAACATGGTGGACTTTATGGATGGCTGTGGGATTCTGGGAGTTGATATGCTTTAGATCTAATACAAACATAGCACCTCGCTCCTATTCATTAAAACAGATTCTCTTTCTTCAGGTTTCTGCAGGAGTCTAGGGAAAAAATCAAATGCCATAAGAGTCAAATAACATTAACAATAAATTGACTCCTTAAAGCAGACTCATCTTTTTCAAGCAGAATCACTGTTTCCAAAACATACTTGAAATGTGCTAAGCCCTAGCCTAGGCAATGGACATCTGGGAAAGTAAAAAGTTTGGGGTTTTGCTGTTGTTGCTTGTTTAGGCTGCTGTCTAAAAAAGTTAGGCTACCAGGTCTATCCTCAGATACAGTCAGGGTGTCAACAATATGTTATGAAAAAGTGAAGATAGCAGACACAATAATGGGACCAAAGCTTTATACATGTACACCACAGGTTCAAAAAAATTGCAGTCCTTCAATTGCACCATTGCACCTGCCAACTTGACCTTTTTTAGCATACCCTGTGGACCAGGCCTGTCAAACTAGCAGCCCACAAGCTGGATATGGCCTGCATAGACCACACCCACCCGGATTCCAAAAAGGAAAAAAAATTTTGTGATACGTCATGATACGGCCTGCGATGTGAATGGGTTTGATACCCCTGCTGTGGACCCTCTTGGATAAATACAATAATAGCTGTAGCACCATCATTGTTTTCTTCAGTTGTCCTTTCATCTTTTACAAATCAGCTGTAGGCCACTAAGCAGTGCAGCTTCAGGTACTTCTCAAAAAAAATTTCGGAAGAATAAGAAAACCTGCTAAAAACCCACACAATTGCTGAAGATCAAATAATTTCCTTTACTTCTGCAAAAATTTGAAAAGACAATGTGAATTAGTGTAACCACATGCTTATGAAGACATTTGATATGGGAAAATATTGACAAAGTTTTGGGGCATGTTTTCTACCAACAAAATGCAAATTTGTGTTCAATGATGTGGGAGTGTATTGTGTTCCCATTAACACTCTGTCAGATTCTGCTGTTGTCTTTAGGGCTGATAGTTGTTTCACAAGGAAGCTTTTTAAGGAAATCTGGTCTGAAGCTTCCCATATGGTACTGTTCAAACACAATTGGACACACTTTGTATAGTAATTGCACAGCATACTTGTTCTTAATTTATCTGATTCTAAAGAGATTCCTTTTGTCATTGTTTCAGAATTCTAAAGTCAAGCAACATCTGTTATATACAACAACAGATTGATCTGAAAAAGAGCCACGGTCACCTCTGAAAGATTCTGCAGCCCTGAAATTACTGGTATAACTCACAATCCAGAGCAACAGGCTTGAAATTGAACCAAAGTCATTCACAACAGTTCTTATGGCAGAAGAAGCAAATCACTCTTCAGTTCTAACACTGGCTTGTCTGTTTGATTGGAATGATTCAGGAAGGGTGGGTAGAAATGGCCAGAGGCAGATTGCTTATTTACATATCAATGGCTGCTTATGAATGGTGGTAATGATATATAGATTATTATTTTTAACATATATTGTGGTTTAACTTTACATTTATCCCACTATCTTTTTCAGAATAGATCTTGCCACCAAGAATGTTTTCTCCACAGCAGTGATCAACAAGTGTTTGAAGTGAGGCTGAAGCCATTCCAGCAATACTGATCAAAGTTGGCTCTTTTTCCACTGTTAATATTAGCAAGGAAACAGCAATATCAAGACTTGTGACCAGGTGCATACTTCAGTGTATCATTCAAAGACTGAGTACAGCCACTATCCTAGAAAAGCTATGTAATTTAGTGTTACTCAGGTTCCCTGTCCTTTCCATCAAGCAATGTGTTTGGTAGTAGTGTAGTTATAGGTCATAGGAATGCAGCATGAGGTATATGAAATGTAACCTACAAAGAACTAAAGGGAGTGAGCTACTGCAAACTAGAACGATTTGTAATACAAATGTCCTGCATGTTGAATTAGTATGCCAGATGGATACCTATGAAATTGCTTCCAAGGACTAATGAGGTAACAGTATGCAATATACAGAAATCAGGTGTGGGAAGAATAACTAGAGAATCCAGCTCTGACTTGGAGTTTGGGTCAGCTATTTCTGATGTGATGTGTTTTGGATGTATGTTTTCAAGACAGTAACATTTGTTGCTTTATGATATCCTAGAAAACATATACTGGTGGAGGGCAAATGTGCAGGAGGAATCATATGGAGAAGCTTTACTCAAGCCTCCTGACTGATAGCTAAATATGTGAGACCAAAGAGCAGGTATAATAGCCAGCTTTAGGTTTTGGATGATAAGAAGTCTTCTTGTAGGCTCTATATCACTACACTACAAGGATAGAAGAGAAACACATCCATAAAATCTCTTCATGCTACATTAAATATGTAAGTATAAAGGTATAAATAATTACAAGCATATCTGGGAGATATTGTGGGTTTGGGTCCAGACCACCACAATAAAGTGACTACTGCAATAAAGTCAGTCACATTAATTTTTTAGTTTCCAGTGCTTTTAAAGTTATGTTTCTTCTGTGGTCTATTAACCCTGTGATTGTATTATGTCTAAAAGTCAATATATTTTATTGCTAGTGAGCAAATGCATTGGAAAAAAATGACACCAATAGACTTGCTTGATACAGAATTGATACAAACCTTCAATTTGTAAAACTGCAATCTCTGCAAAGCACAATAAAGCAAAGCACAATAAAATGAGGTAATTTAATCATCACAATAGAAAAAACTTGAATTGATGATGCTTTGCTTAGCTTGCTATTCATCTAAATACCAGAGAGTGCAAGAAAGTAGCAAAGTACAAACTGGATGTGCATCCCACTAGCACAAGGCAAGATTTCAAACAGCCTGCAATACTGCATTTTGGTTGGTAGTTTTAAATTTTTATTTTTATTTTTTTATTACATTTATATGCCGCCCTTCTCCTGAAGACTCAGGGCGGCTTACAATTTTTGGGATACAACCCAATGCGCTCAGCAATAGCCTTCATTCCATTGTATATGCCTGCTTATTACTAAGCGGCATTTTTACAAGGTCAGCTAATTGCCCCCAACAATCTTGGGTCCTCAATTTACCTACCCGAGAGGATGGAAGGCTGAGTCAACCTTGAGCCTGGTGGGATTCGAGCCTACAGTAATTGTAGACAGCTGGATCTTAAGAGCAGGCATTTACAGCCTGAGCCACCAAGGCTCTTCAAATTTCTGGGCACTTATATATCAGAGGACCTCTCATGGACTATGAATGCTAATATGCTTGTGAAAAAGGCACAGAAGAGGCTGTACTTCCTAAGAATGCTCAGGAAGATAAATATATCTCAGCATCTACTTCTACTACTGCAGCACCATTGAGAGTGTCCTGACATATGGCATTCTTGCATGGTATGGGAGCAGCTCTGAAGCAGACAAAAAAGCTCTACAGAGAATCATTAAAACTGCCCAGAATATCATTGGGCTTCAGCTACCAGCCCTGGGTGACATCTTCGCATCTCGCTGTCTGGGAAGTTGCACAGCATTCTCAGAGACTCTTCCCATCCTGCTTATAATCTTTGTGAACTGTTGCCATCTGGCAGAAGATACAGAACAGTTAAAACTCAGACCACATGTTTTCTGAACAGTTTTTATCCCAGAGCTATAACTGCACTTAACAATGAACTTAAAGACCACCATCAGTGAGCTGTTGGATAGTATTACTTGGTCTGTTGTGCGGATGGTTGTGTGTTTTTAAGAGGTGGGGAATTTTGGCAGGTGCGGTGTGTTTGGGGATTGTCATGTGTGCGTGCATGTTGGGTCTGGTCTCTGGGTGTTATGTGAATTTCGTTGTAGTGTATACTGTTGTATATACATTGTATATACATACAATGACAATAAAGTATTATTATATTATTATTATATTATAACCACTGCATCACTAAAGCTCTTATCTTGGCCTTTTGAGTAAACATCTGGGGACTGACACTCTCATAGTCAAAAAAGTATCCTAAGACTTCACATGAACATTTGAAACTCCAATGTTGTGCTGGAGGCACTCTCTTACGTATTCACTGTCTTCTGAAATGTTCTCAGATTTTTATTTTTATTTATTTATTTTTGCCCAAGGGGATACCTTCCCTGAGACAATGACAATCCAGATGCTAATTATCAAAACGAAATTTCAAGATCTCTTTTTTAATTTAATTTTCACCACAATAAAGTTAAAAAGAATCTTATGATGAATCCTATGTATGTCACATCCAGCAAATCTATGAGGAATAATGCTACAGCTAGTCCTTGTGAGGCTGACAACTCACAAGTTGCTAAGCGGAAAATCACATGACCACAACAGGATTAGATCCTTACTTCCCATTTGGTCATTAAACAAATTGCCGTATTGCTAAGCAAAACATTATGTGACCACAACTTCCAATTTTACTTCTGTATTTCTATTAACTCTGTTTGTCATAAACCAGTTGTAAAGCACAAAAATAGCAATTATATAATCATGGGATACTGTGACAGTCATAAATGTAAGGATTGGTTGAAAAGCTATTTTTTACACTGTTGTAAATTTGAACAGTCACTATATAAGGCAGTTGATAAATGAGGACTATTTGTACCAGGAAAGAAATTTATATTTGCCAGGGGAAATCTCCAATGGGAAATGAAGAAGTGGAATACGATCTTTGAACCTATGTGGTGGTTTAGAATCTTCTGTATTCTATTTTATAATTAGTCTAATAATCGGGGGTGAATAAGATTCTCTACAGAGAATACCAGGCTAATATGACTATGGGAAACATATTACAGTTTAGAATTCTTCTTGTCATAAAAGATAATAAATGTATAGTAATATGACAAAGTAGCATATGCTGTTTCAATTCTTTACTTTGTACAGCTTACCTTATTGATCATAAACTTCCTAGGTTTCTGGGAAAATATGAATAAAGTTGAAGAAAAATATCTCTGCTAGCAACATCTTAGATCATTTCAGACATTCAGATGAAATTACCATACCTTATTGCTATCATAAGGATGTTGTTTTAGTTTGACAAAGTCTTTGATTTGTGAATTTAATATTATTTATTTTGTTTGGTAGAGAGATTGCAAGAACCAAACTTTAATTGTGTATATGTTTTTACAAGTGAATGTTTTGCATGTAACTACATTCAGGTACATGAAAATGAGAATGTATGCCTCGCCTTGCATACAAATCTTAACAGGGACCAGATGATGGAGGTAACAAAGCAGTAAGAAAGGTAGTGAACCACATATCACACAAAACAGAAGCAAATTAGTCTCCAGTACAGGCAAAGCTATGGCCCATAAAGGAACAAAACAAGATCTCCAGAGTTTAGAGTACTGAAAAGAGAGTTTAATGAGTGTGCTGTTGAAATGGACCATCAGGCACTGATGAAGCTGACAAGGTAAAGCAAGGGTCATCTCCAATTCAATCTGCCTCACCTTAAGTGCTTCTGAAGGACATGGCAGTATTGTGCCAAAAACACTGCACAAGAAGCCTAATGCATAAACAATTTAACGGTAATCATCCTAGACTTCTCTAGTTCCATGGGCAATCTGTTTGATTTTCATTATTCCAAAAACATGTGAAATGTAACTTTCTCAAATGGTCAGAGGGGCCTCACTGCAAATATCCTTTGTAGTTTAACTCAACATGGTAAGCCAATATAGACAGAGCCTCTCCAAGATCTGTAGTATCCAGGATTCTTTGTATATTTGATACCCCTTTGTTATAATAAAAGTGTAAAATGATGGCATGCAAACAGAATAAGGCAACAAAACAAACAAGAAGTAAATTGCACATTAAACAAAATAGCAAATACCTAAATCTGAGTTGTCCTTTGAGGCCAGGTCAAATTATTCCACTATTCCCCATACTGATGGAATAGAGATTGCCATATACAGAGTTTAAGATGGATAAGCTCTAACTGAAACTAATTTTTAGACAACATTTAATCTCTTCAAGTTTTAGAATAGCTATATAGGGCAAGTATTTGATCCTAGCTTTTTACTGACTTTATATCTAATTAGCATTTTCTTGGCTTGACAACTCCTAAGACATTTCTTCTAGATAAATATTCATTTATATACTGCAAAAGAGTCTTTTTGAAGACACATTGGCTTGTCAGATGATGCTGGAGATAGGCCTGTCCTTTCTTACTCCCAAAATATAAAATAAATTCCTCCATCCTGGGACTTAGATCTTCCCATATCATTTATTTTTTGTTGTCAAGGTACATTGCTTTAAACTCATTTTGAATGTTTTAATGATTTTTTTTATTTTAATGTCATTGTTAAAAGGCAAAAGTTTCCCCTGTCAGTTGTGTCCTAGTGGTGCTTAGAATGGTGCCAAGTTGAATAAATAAATAAATAAATAAATTTCCATTTCTTAGCCAAGGGAGCCAGCATTGTTTGAAGACATTTCTGTGGTCATGTGGCCAGCCTGACTATCGCTGAACACATGGAACACTGTTACCTTCCTGCTGAAGTGGTACCTATTTATCTACTTGCACTTTCAGGCTTTTGACCTGCTAGGTTGGCAGGAGCTGAGGAAAGAATGGGGGCTTACCCTGTCACATGGTAATTGGGTCTCAGACTGCCATCCTTCCGGCTGATATGCCCAGAATCTTAATCACGAGGCCACTGCATCCCTATTTGAATAACTCCATGGTGTTATTGATAAACTAATAATTAATTGTGTAGTTTTTATATTTGCTGTGTATTTTTAAGTGGAATACAAATCCACTATAGAATGCTACTACTAATTAAAAAATGAAGCCTCTGTAAATAGATCTAATGAGGCATTCATGTTGATATGGATGAAGTAGGTGGGTATGAATCAGGTTATTGTGGTACAGAATTGATATATGCTTGTGTTGCTTTAAAATGAATGTTGGCAAGTTTACATTTTAGAGATGATTTAATGCCCTCAGCCTTACTTTGGAACCCATATGTTGATGAACTATTACTTCCATCAACTTAGGCAAAAATAGACAAATGACAGGGTGCTGAGAACCATAGTTTGAAAACATCCAGAGAAGTTTGTATTCTCCAGCCCTGTTGAATTTTTACGGGGGGCGGGCGGGAAGAGTTCTAAGTTCTTGTTCCTTGTGTACTATAATCATTATTCAGATGATTCACACTTATTTCTGATTGTTGGGGTGTCTAGTGAAGCCATTGCAACTCTATTCTTTAAACTGTCATTGTGGCTTGCTGTTTATTGAAATATGCATAATATCAATTTATTGGGTGTTAGATCAAGATAGAACATTCTGATGCTTAACAAAGTTTCAGATATGATCATGCTATATGACAACATATTAAGCATTTGGTTGCACCAACTCTAAATGCCTACAAATAACTTTGTGCATATTACTTTTGTGTCCTTTCTTGCAGTAAAAATTCAACAAGCATTTAGGTGTTTATGAAAAGAATGCAGTGAATACCTAAATACCTAGAGAAATGGAAGCATCCTCCTAGACATCCTAAAGTGTCTTTCTGCTCCATTTGGCTTCAGATTGAACTCATTTTCCATATATTTTATTAAATTAAAACATAAATTAAGTGCTCCTAAGGGCATTTATATGTTTTATACAGCAGTAAAAGCATACCATGCAACACACAAGCACATATGTTTTTGAAATTATTTCTGCATTGAGACAGTCTTGTAGACTCATTCACCATTATGAATAGAACTGTGTGTAATACATTCAAATTGAAAAATAAGAAAGTTTATTTGAACATATCTTTTATTTCTATGACAATAATACAATAAATGTGCATTAAGATTTATCAGACAAATGATGCTAAGGAGTCAATCCTATGAAGATTGAAGGGGGCTAAATATTCTTCTAAATCAATATGTAAGCTTGGAAATAAAGTAGAATTATTATATTAAAAATACATGTGCATATACGATGAGATGTTAGATTTCAATGAATTATATACAGTATGTTTATCTCAGAACATGAACCTCAAGAGATTTACTTCCAAGTAAATATGCACAGAAACGGGCTATATTGTAGATTGGAACTAAAACAAAATGCTTAATGAATTCACAGTTCACTTATCAAATTAAACTATATGCTAATTACTGCTCAATAAAATGCTACCTAGAAACCAGAAATAACCTTCTAAATAACCACTAATTGTATCTACTATTCACAAATTTGGTTTTCCAACTGTTATTCACTGTATTGCCAAAACACCATTCATGTACTGAATAATTTCCTCAAGTTTAGGCAAACTTCAGGTTCTTCTGGAAAAATCATTAAGAAAAATCCAGTGGGTAATGAGAACTGAACCTGTGGAACAGGAAAAAGAGAACGTAAAACTGGAATACAGTAAGAAATTGAATGGATTATCCTGCAAAAGTCCCTCGTTTATTTAGTTATTTATTCAGCATATATATCCTACATTTCTTCTAAGAGGAAAACTGATATACATAACCTTAACTCATTCCTATCTTATCTTCACAAAATTATTATAGCAGTAAATTATTCCACAGCAAGGGGACCAAAACAGGGGAAAAAATCTTTTCATATTCTCGGCTCTTCTACTTTCCTGGATAGGAGGGGGCCT